>OX359287.1:23662606-24862606 GCA_947179155.2 Hedera helix
TATATATGTTTCCTACCGAGTCTCAGATCTATCTATCTATCTATCTATCTATCTATATATATATATATATATATATATATATATATATATATATATATATATATATATATATATATATATATATATATATATGTTTCCTACCGAGTCTATTGTTTCAGATCTATCTATCTATCTATATATATATGTTTCCTAGTTTACTGCTTCAGAACTTCAAATCTATACTAATATATATGATTATATATATATCCTAGTCTCTGAACTTCAAATCTCTATATATATATATATATATATATATATATATATATATATATATATATATATGATTCCTATCGAGTCTACTGTTTTAGATCTATATATATATATATATGTTTCCTAGTCTACTATTTCAGAACTTCAAATCTATACTAATATATATGATAATATGAGTTTCCTAGTCTCTGAACTTCAAATATATATATATATATATATATATATATATATATATATATATATATATATATATCAGTTAATGAGATTTGAAGTTCAGATCTGAAGCATAATATATATTGATTGTTGGGTTTGGATTGCTATATTGGATGATAATATGTTTATGTATTATTCATTTATTTTGGAGAGTTATTATATGTATGTATATAGTATGCGGACAAGCTCAGTGCTTAGCTGTAATGTTGCTAATGTACAGATAAAAGCCCGCGGGCGGGCCACAGGCTTTAATTTTTTAGCCCATAAAAGCTGGGCCGTTTTGACCCGGTGACGGCCCGGCCCAGCAATAGCCCAGCCCGTTTGGGCCAGCCCGGCCCGTATCATAGAGATATCACTAGAGTACATCCAAAATTATCATCAATAATTTACAAATTGAAATTATCGTGGCCCACTGTTGACAATCAATAGAGCGGCTAGCTAGGTTGGTATCCCTTTTTATATATCCATCCATTAATTAATTTCCACACGTTTTCAACAAAAGAGGTACTGTGTGTACTGATTCTCATACTTGGTCGTGGTTCTTATCTAGCTAGCTTTATATATCTGATTCTCATACTTGGACGTGGTTGGTTTCTAAGTGGAAAATAGAAGCCAGATTTGCAACGAAATTTCGCCCAATAGTGGGTTAGTAGATATGGACCCAAATGTAGAAGGATTAAAAAATAAAAAATAAAATGGGAACAATTTGTGCTGAAATTTTTGGTTAGAGTTTACAGGGTTTATGAGCAACTTGACTAGCAAATGCCTGACCTGGACATTTTCGATGGGGTATTAGATTAGGTTTGTTTTATATTTTTTTTTAATATCCATTTAATCATTGAAGTGTTGCCAGATCAACTTTTCGTTAAAATTTAATACTTTTAGAAAATATTTTCAGACTCAGACTGGTGATCGAAACAGAAAGAGTACCAGGTGGATTTATTACTAGTCTAATCAGTGGTCGAACCGTTATTAAACCGGTGACGTCATAAATACATCAAAAATATATATTATTAATAATTAATAAAATTTTAAAATATCTAATTTTTTAAAGCTAAAATATAGTGAAATAATGTTATAATATTAGTAAAAATATCTAATTTTAAAAATAAAAATATTTTTGTACATTAAAAATATTTTAAAATCGGGACAACTAATCGGTATGGTACAGTTAATTAGGGTTGGAATAGAAATAACGCCTATATATATTCTCTATTGTAAAACCCTATGTAACTTGGATCGTAAATAAACATATTCTCACTTCGCTCCCGTGGACGTACCCGTGTTTGGGGAGCCACGTAAATTCTGTGTTAATTCTTTACTGTTGTGTGCGTGTGTGTGATCCTAAATCTAACAAATTGGTATCAAAGCACGGGTTGATTGAGCACACGAATTAGGATGGCTTCCAGTTATGTTACAAAGTTTGATGTGATGAAATTCGATGAGACTGGGAATTTTGGACTATGGCAACAGAGGGTAAAGGATCTACTAGTGCAGCAGGGATTGGTGAAGGTGTTGAAGAAGAAACCAGATGCCATGTCGAGTGATGATTGGGATGAACTGCAGATAAAGACGGTGAGTACGATACGCTTGTGTCTGGTAGACGAAGTTATGTATCACGTAATTGGTGACGAATCACCGGCTGGTGTTTGGGCTAAGTTGGAATCCAGGTATATGTCAAAGTCGTTGACGAATAAGCTGTTCATGAAGCAGAAATTGTATGGACGAAAGATGATCGATGGTTCAGACCTTATTTAGCACACTCATAAATTCAATCAGATTATTAGTGATCTGCTAAGGATTGAAATGAAATTTGAGGAGGAAGATCAGGCGCTGATGTTGCTGTGCTCTCTACCGGGTTTTATGGAGACTCTCGTTACAACCTTACTGTGGGGGAAAGAAACTCTAGAATTGGAGGAAGTCACGCCAGCCCTGCTTGCGTATAATCAATGCAGGCAACAGACCGATGGCATTTCAAGTGAAGGGCTGGTGGCAAAAGGGGGAGAAGAATGTGGCAGAAAATTGGATAAGGGAAGAACATGAGCGCGTGGGAACTCAAAGTCAAGCGGCAGGACTCCTGAGCGAAAGGAGTTGAAGTGTTTCATGTGTCACGAGACAGGACACTTCAAGAAAGACTGTCCATACAGGAAGAAGAATGAGGGAAATGGATCGTGGAAGAAATCTGGACCGTCCAAGTTTGCAAACATTGTGGAGGAGGCATCAGATGATTATGATGGTGATATGTTGTCAGTTTCAGTGAACGTAAAGCACGTGGCAGATTCATGGATTCTGGACTCAGCACGTTCATTTCACATGTCGCCTAACAAGGAGTGGTTTGACACGTATAGGTCAGTGAATTATGGTACTGTTCTGATGGGTAATGATGCTTCATGTAATGTCATTGGAATAGGCACGATGAAGATTAGAATGTTTTATGGTGTTGTGAGAACACTTAGTGATGTTAGGCATGTTCCGGGTCTAAGAAAAAATCTAATTTCGTTGGGAACTTTAAACTCTAACGGCTGTGAATATAAAATAGGTGGCGGAGTCATAAGGGTAACGAAGGGTGTTCTAGTGATTATGAAAGCTTCTAAGGTTGGTGGAAATATCTATCGTTTGATAGAGAGTACAGTTGTAAGTGGAGTTGCTGCCACTACTGCTGAAGACACTGATGATATCTTGTTATGGCATATGCGGTTGACATATATGGGGGAACGTGGAATGTTGGAATTACATAAAAGAAATTTGTTGAAAAGGGTGAAATCGTGTAAACTTGATTTCTGCAAGTTCTGTGTTTTGGGAAAACAGTGTAAGGTGCAGTTTCGGCATGCAGTGAACAAAATTAAGGGAATACTTGACTACATGCATTCTGATGTTTGGGGACCAGTGAGGGTAGCATCAAAAGCAGGATCTCTGTACTTCGTTACCTTTATCGATGATTTTTCGAGGAAAGTTTGGGTGTACTTCATGCGACACAAGTCTGAGGTATTTGAAAAGTTCAAAGTATGGAAAGCAGAAGTGGAAAATCAAACAGGGAGACGACTTAAATATCTCAGAACAGATAATGGGAAAGAGTACAAGAATGAGCTTTTTCTGAATTTTTGTAAGGAACATGGGATTCAGTATCACTAGACTGTTAGGAAACACCATAACAGAATGGGGGTGGCAGAGAGGATGAACAGAACTATAGCAGAGAGGGCACGGTGCATCAGGTTGAATGTAGGGCTTCCGAAGGATTTCTGGGCAGAAGCAGTAAGTATGGCAGTTTTTATAATAAACAGGTCGCCGAGTACTGCTCTGAATAGTAAGGTAGCACAGAAGGTATGGACAAAGAAAGAGGTAGATTATTCAGGTATGAAGGTCTTTGGTTGTCCAGCCTATGTTCATGTTCCCGGTGATGAGAGGTCAACGCTTGATGCAAAGTCCAAACTGTGTATCTTTCTTGGGTATGAGAAAGGTGTGAAGGAGTACAAGCTTTGGGATTCGAAATCAAAGAAAGTTATGATCAGTAGGGATGTGATATTTGATGAAGCTTCTATGGTAAAGGCATATCAGGGAGTTCAGAAAACTGAAGCTGGGGAAGTCACCAGCATACAACAACAGGGTGTATAGATTAAGCTGGAAAGTTGTGCCATTGACAATCTACCGCCAGCGGAACAGGTTGATCAACAATAGGAAAGCATAGCCACAAAGAGACCCAGACGCACTGTCAAACCACCGGTGAGGTATGGATTTGACGATATGGTTGCATATGCATTATCAGCTACTAGTGGGGATCCGTCTACTTTTCAGGATGCTATCATTAGTCCTGAAAGGGACAAATGGATGGAAGCCATGGTGGAGGAGATGGAATCATTGAAAAAGAATAAGACTTGGGAAATGGTAGAATTGCCTGAGGAAAAGAAGACAGTGGGTTACAAATGGGTATACAGAAAGAAAGAGGCTATGTCAGAAAAGGAAAGAGAAAGGTTCAAGGCTCGATTAGGTGCAAAAGGGTACTCACAGAGGAAGGGGATTGATTATGATGAGGTATTTTCTCCAGTGATAAGGCATACTTCAATCAGGATTATATTGGCATTGGTGGCTAATTATAATTTGGAGTTAAAGTAACTGGACGTGAAAACAACTTTTCTCCATGGTAATTTGGAGGAAGTTATATTCATGGAGCAGCCTGAGGGGTTCAAGCAGCCTGGGACTAAACACCTGGTATGTAGATTGAAGAAATCGCTATATGGGCTGAAGCAGTCTCCGAGACAATGGTATAAGAGGTTTGATTCATTTATGATCTGGATTAGGTTCACCCACTATGAGTATGATTGTTGTGTTTATGTTAAGAGTCTTGATGATGGTTCTTATATTTTTCTGTTACTTTAAGTGGATGATATGCTTATTGTTGCGAAAAGTGTGGTTAAAATCAACAAGTTGAAGTCTTTGTTGGGAAAGGAGTTTGACATGAAGGATTTGGGTGCTGCTAAGAAAATACTTGGGATGGAGATTTGTAGGGATAGGTCAGCTGGTAAGCTGTGGTTGTCCCAAAAGGATTACGTGGGGAAAGTGTTGGAGAGGTTTAATATAGCTAATGCTAAACAGGTCATCACTCTATTGACGGGTCATTTTAGGTTGTTTACAACACAGTGTCCGGAGTCAGCTGAAGAGGCTCAGGATATGTCAAACGTGCCCTATACAAGTGTAGTCGGTTTCTTGATGTATGCGATGGTATGTACAAGACACGATTTGGCACATGTAGTTAGCACAGTGAGTAAATACATGACGAATCCAAGCAGAATGCACTGGAAAGCGGTCAAGTGGATATTCGGATACTTGAGAAGTAATGTAGACCATGGGATTATGTTTGCGAGGCTATATGATCAGTTTTCAGATGTGGGGTATGTAGATGCGAATTATGCTGGAAGGTTGGATGGCTTGAGGTCTACGATAAAGTATGTATTTACACTGGCAGGTGGACCGATTTGTTGGAGATCCATGGTACAACCTTTAGTAACTCTATCTACTACTTAATCTGAGTACATGGCAATGGTTGAGGCTAGGAAGGAAGCACTGTGGTTAAAATACTGATAAGAAAGACACCTTCGAAATGTCCGAGGCCGAAAAAACACAAACTCCGAAAAACCAAACACCGAAAGCTTGTAAAAGCCATTCCCTCAACACAATCCATTCCTGTTTTGACCCCAACCAAACATCAAAACAAAATAGCTCCTCTCAAATCACAAACCAAACCCCAAACTGAATAGACTCCACCATCTCCCATATATCTGTCAATACTCCCGAACTCGCCAAACTCCTAAACATAAGAACATCCAACATTTCCTAATAAGTCAAACTTAACACTATAGCTACCGATCCCCATACCGTTGCTACTGAATCCCGTGTTGTCATTGCTGAACCCCTAAAAAAATCAAAATATACCAACCTCCAATCCTCTTGAACCATCTGAAACTGCATCACTTCTAACCTCATCTTCCAACCTTACCGACCCTCTGCAAAGCATACAGATTGAAAACAACCAACTTGCGTACCTGCCAAACTCCAAAACAACAAAAAGAGAGACCCATCCAAGAAGTCTAATGCTGAAAAACAACAATTCCGTAAAACCAAAGGCTGAAAACCTGTTAAAACCACCTCCCATCCTCCCACCACCACTGAACTACCTCTCGAACACCAAATCAACGAAAAATCCCCAACTCCCAAACTACAAGTCGAACATGCCTCCCTTTCTCCTACCACCGTCAATCCCCAACCGAAACATTGTTCAATATATTTAAATTGAGTCGAATATATCTCCCTGAAGTGAATCACCCAAACTCCATCGATTTAATAACTACTCTTCTGATGTTGAATGTCTAGATCCGCCAGAGCTACCTAAATATTGATTCCATAATTAGTTGCCCATTGTTCATCATCGTCACCATCAGAATTCTAAACCAAAAAACCACTAATCACCTCAAATACAACTGCAGTCGATGAACCATCCAGATATATAATTTGGGATGATAATAATTGTTACCCCCAACTACTTTTGAACCCGATCCTCCCTTTGGAAAGTGTACATTCTACCATAAAGCACGCTAATGTCTGTCCTTTAATTGCCATTCGTGGTCAATCTCCCAAGACGAACTAACTCAATTTTACTACTTAAGCAACCATCCTACTGATGCCTCTTTAAACCTCTACACAAACCTCTAAAGTCTTCGAATCCTTTCTTAGCACTGCCAAAGCCACCAAACCCTTTACCGAACTTTCGATAGAGCTATTTAACACCTTTGTCCCCCTTGTAGATGAAGAAACCTTTTTCGACCTTGGCTTCAGATAACTCATTATCGCCTGCATGTCATGTGTTCTTCAACTCTGAATCTTCCACATCCTGAATACATAGCTTCACTGTGACGCCCCCAAATCTGGGCCCACACAGCCCAAACTTGAGTCGTCAAAAGACTACAACAAAATTATTACAACAAAGCACAGCGTACTACAATACAGTGTATAATAATACACAACTAAGTCTTCACTATTATTGCCACACTATTTTACAAAACGTGAAGACTATGATAACTATTCCTCGGACCCTCACTCCATTCCCCGGCTAGACCCTGTTATGTTTTCATTTCCTGTTAAAAAACAATGGAACAAAAGAAAGGGTGAGCTCAAATAGCCCAGTAAGAAATATCATGACTAAGATAATGACGAATAAATTATCATTAGCCTTCAACAGTTGAGCTCTTGATAGAATACAATAGAATACAAGGTTTATATCAAAAACTGCAGTTAAATTCTTAAACAATGTTCAGATCAATAATAGCAGCGGAATGAGCAATCTATTAGAAGAATAATGCAGATTATAATGTCCACTCGCTTCTCTTTTTCGTAAAAAACATCATCAACTTTTATCATCTGAAATACCATTAGTCATGATAATATAAATTCACAGTTCCTGATCATAATCATGCACATCAACAGTTCATCTTTGCACTACGGGCCAAAGATATTCAATATAGCACCAACGGTCATGATTATACCAGATTCAGCCTTTGGTCATAATCATACCAAACAACAGTTCATCTTTGCACTACGGGCCAAAGAGAACATTCACCACGTGTCATAAAAGACACCGAACAGATGTATCGCCTTTAACCTATTATATCGCCTTTAACCTATCATCTGTTCAACAAATATATCACATCTGTGCCCCCGGCCACAGATATTCACAACAGCTTGATTTTTGGATGATTAGAATGATATAAATGATGAACAGAAGAAATAGGATAACAATAAGTATCGGAAGTTTACTTTGTACAGATTCAAATAATGTCCAAATTGTCAACATGATGTGGAGTGAAATTTAAAAATGATATTCAAGATCCACAGTTCAGAATAACGGTTACAATTCAATAGAAAGGTTCACGTAAATAGGAAGGTTCAGTTGAAATAATGAAGTTCAACTATTATGGAACATATAATATTTTCAGGAATTATAGAAGCAATAGTTCCATAATAAATTTCGATTTAGGAGTATGAAAGAAAATAATATCCCTTACCGTAGCAGGTTTGATTAACAAAAGGTGAAGGAAATTAATACAAAGGGTTATTCACCAACAGGCGGCAATCCGCTCCGTAAGGTTATTCCCACAATTTAATAAAATTTGAGTACAAAGAGTTATTCACCAAACAGGCGGCAATCCGCTCCGTAAGGTTATTCTCAGAGATTAATAATGAATGAATACGAAAGGTTATTCACCAACAGGCGGCAATCCGCTCCGTAAGGTTATTCCCACAATTTAATACATGGAAATAAAAGGCACGTCTTATGAGTAAGGAAGAAACAATATTATTATCGAGAATCAAATAATGATAATCCCTTACCATAGTACGTTTGAATAATGGAAGATGAAAAAGATGGTATCCCTTACCGTAGTAAGTTTTAATAATAGAAGATGAAAGAAGATGACATTCCTTACCGTAATAAATTTAAGAGTGTGAAAAGAATGATATTCCTTACAAGTAGTAAATTTAAGAGTATGAAAGAAAATGACATCCCTTACCATAATAAGGTTAAGAGTATGAAAGAAAATGATATTTCTTACAAGTAAGAAAAGAAAATGACATTCCTTACCGTAATAAATTTAAGAGTGTGAAAAGAATGATATTCCTTACCTTGATATTGTGAAACAAGTTTATAGCCGAACAAATCCTTCCTTGTTTGTAGCAATAAAGAATCTGACTTTTGAGTCTTCTAGAGTTTTTTTAAAATCTCTTTATGTTTTTAAAATAATGTTACTCTCGAAAAGATAGGCGGCATAGACTCAAGAATCACTCAATTCGGAGTTAATATGAATGAGTTATGAATTTTCAAAACTAAGACTGAAAATAGTGACGAAAATCAGAATAGGTTACGGTTTTTAGTATTTTAAGACATGAAGATGATTTCAGATGACTTTTCTTCCTTCTTCAAAGTTGTAGAGGACGAAAAACTGAAGAGACAGGCTTTTAATTTATTAAATTCTGACAAATAATGAATTTACTACGATTTTTCGAAAGAGTTGTTGTACATAAGAAAATTCTACTCGGGAATTCAAAGAAGAATGCAAAAGATTTCAAAACTAGGAATGACTTAAGAACACTTAGAGAGAACTTACACAAAAAGTATTTAGAGAGAGAAAGAAAGAACAAGTAAGGAAGTTTATGAAAAATCCTTAAGTTAAGGCTTCTATTTATAGCCAAAAATCTTATCATTCATTTAATCTAAACCATTCATTTAAAGATCATCTTTTAATCTACACCATCCATTTCAAATATTATATTATCTTTAATCTACACCATTCATTTCATATCACCTAATAATCACCTAACTTTATATTATAAACAAATCAATTCAATTATTCAACAATAATTCACACTTTAATCTACACCATTCATTTCATATCACCTAATAATCACCTAACTTTATATTATAAACAAATCAATTCAATTATTCAACAATATTTCACACTTTAATCTACACCATTCATTTCATATCACCTAATAATCACCTAACTTTATATTATAAACAAATAACTTTTATCAATTCAATTATTATGACTAATTGTTATAAATACAGTATAGTTAACTCTTAGATATCAAGTCAATAAATTAATGAAATACAACTGTTTAAATAACATCATAATAGAGATAACAATAATGTAAAATAAAGCATACGTTACTGTGTAATGACAATTATTGATTCAATAATGTGAATTACTGTGCATATGTCACTGTGACAATTATTAGGTTCAATAATTTTAAAAACAGTGCAACAACAATTATTGACTCAATGATATAAAATACAGTGTAATGACAATTATTAAATCAATAATGCAAAATACTGTGTAACAACAATTATTGAATTGATAATATAAAATATTATGCAGTGACAATTATCGATGAAATGATGCGTAACAGTTACGGTGTCAATTATCAGACCAATAACATGAGACACTATGCAATACCGTGTGTTACTGTAGAGTACCGAGTGCTACAGAAAATACCAATAACTACCGTATGCTACTATTCTTTTATCACCGGTATTTTAACAGTTCCGTTGACTATTTTTATTTAAAAAAGTTATTTCTGTCGTTTTCTATATCCGACAAATATTCCGTTGTGGGGTCCACCAATAATTTGTTATTTCGGCGCCGTCGTACGACACGAATATTCCCCGACCAAACGAATATTCCCCGACAAAGCGAATATTGTCCGACAAAATAAAATTTGCACATAACATCCTTAACTTTTAACTTTATCGATTTAACCACTTACTGTTTCAAAAAAATATATATGAAAAAAAATTAAATTTTGTATTTCATAAAATTCGGGGTCTTACAACCTCCCCTCCTTATGAAATTTCGTCCCCGAAATTGACGTACCGGGCATTTCATAGTTAACCTCTTGATTTCCAGATGCCATACTAAACTGTTGTCACAAAATAATTGTTAGTTTAAACAAACTGACTCATCACTTCCTGTTCCTACATTCAAATCGACTCATTAGATAATAAAATCTATTTTAGGTAGGACACACTAGTGACTGATTCTATTCGTCTCTCCCCTCCTAGTTCTACCCCAGATCTCCATTAAAGACCATATCCCTAAGCTCTGATGCCAACTGTGACGCCCCCAAATCTGGGCCCACACAGCCCAAACTTGAGTCGTCAAAAGACTACAACAAAATTATTACAACAAAGCACAGCGTACTACAATACAGTGTATAATAATACACAACTAAGTCTTCACTATTATTGCCACACTATTTTACAAAACGTGAAGACTATGATAACTATTCCTCGGACCCTCACTCCATTCCCCGGCTAGACCCTGTTATGTTTTCATTTCCTGTTAAAAAACAATGGAACAAAAGAAAGGGTGAGCTCAAATAGCCCAGTAAGAAATATCATGACTAAGATAATGACGAATAAATTATCATTAGCCTTCAACAGTTGAGCTCTTGATAGAATACAATAGAATACAAGGTTTATATCAAAAACTGCAGTTAAATTCTTAAACAATGTTCAGATCAATAATAGCAGCGGAATGAGCAATCTATTAGAAGAATAATGCAGATTATAATGTCCACTCGCTTCTCTTTTTCGTAAAAAACATCATCAACTTTTATCATCTGAAATACCATTAGTCATGATAATATAAATTCACAGTTCCTGATCATAATCATGCACATCAACAGTTCATCTTTGCACTACGGGCCAAAGATATTCAATATAGCACCAACGGTCATGATTATACCAGATTCAGCCTTTGGTCATAATCATACCAAACAACAGTTCATCTTTGCACTACGGGCCAAAGAGAACATTCACCACGTGTCATAAAAGACACCGAACAGATGTATCGCCTTTAACCTATTATATCGCCTTTAACCTATCATCTGTTCAACAAATATATCACATCTGTGCCCCCGGCCACAGATATTCACAACAGCTTGATTTTTGGATGATTAGAATGATATAAATGATGAACAGAAGAAATAGGATAACAATAAGTATCGGAAGTTTACTTTGTACAGATTCAAATAATGTCCAAATTGTCAACATGATGTGGAGTGAAATTTAAAAATGATATTCAAGATCCACAGTTCAGAATAACGGTTACAATTCAATAGAAAGGTTCACGTAAATAGGAAGGTTCAGTTGAAATAATGAAGTTCAACTATTATGGAACATATAATATTTTCAGGAATTATAGAAGCAATAGTTCCATAATAAATTTCGATTTAGGAGTATGAAAGAAAATAATATCCCTTACCGTAGCAGGTTTGATTAACAAAAGGTGAAGGAAATTAATACAAAGGGTTATTCACCAACAGGCGGCAATCCGCTCCGTAAGGTTATTCCCACAATTTAATAAAATTTGAGTACAAAGAGTTATTCACCAAACAGGCGGCAATCCGCTCCGTAAGGTTATTCTCAGAGATTAATAATGAATGAATACGAAAGGTTATTCACCAACAGGCGGCAATCCGCTCCGTAAGGTTATTCCCACAATTTAATACATGGAAATAAAAGGCACGTCTTATGAGTAAGGAAGAAACAATATTATTATCGAGAATCAAATAATGATAATCCCTTACCATAGTACGTTTGAATAATGGAAGATGAAAAAGATGGTATCCCTTACCGTAGTAAGTTTTAATAATAGAAGATGAAAGAAGATGACATTCCTTACCGTAATAAATTTAAGAGTGTGAAAAGAATGATATTCCTTACAAGTAGTAAATTTAAGAGTATGAAAGAAAATGACATCCCTTACCATAATAAGGTTAAGAGTATGAAAGAAAATGATATTTCTTACAAGTAAGAAAAGAAAATGACATTCCTTACCGTAATAAATTTAAGAGTGTGAAAAGAATGATATTCCTTACCTTGATATTGTGAAACAAGTTTATAGCCGAACAAATCCTTCCTTGTTTGTAGCAATAAAGAATCTGACTTTTGAGTCTTCTAGAGTTTTTTTAAAATCTCTTTATGTTTTTAAAATAATGTTACTCTCGAAAAGATAGGCGGCATAGACTCAAGAATCACTCAATTCGGAGTTAATATGAATGAGTTATGAATTTTCAAAACTAAGACTGAAAATAGTGACGAAAATCAGAATAGGTTACGGTTTTTAGTATTTTAAGACATGAAGATGATTTCAGATGACTTTTCTTCCTTCTTCAAAGTTGTAGAGGACGAAAAACTGAAGAGACAGGCTTTTAATTTATTAAATTCTGACAAATAATGAATTTACTACGATTTTTCGAAAGAGTTGTTGTACATAAGAAAATTCTACTCGGGAATTCAAAGAAGAATGCAAAAGATTTCAAAACTAGGAATGACTTAAGAACACTTAGAGAGAACTTACACAAAAAGTATTTAGAGAGAGAAAGAAAGAACAAGTAAGGAAGTTTATGAAAAATCCTTAAGTTAAGGCTTCTATTTATAGCCAAAAATCTTATCATTCATTTAATCTAAACCATTCATTTAAAGATCATCTTTTAATCTACACCATCCATTTCAAATATTATATTATCTTTAATCTACACCATTCATTTCATATCACCTAATAATCACCTAACTTTATATTATAAACAAATCAATTCAATTATTCAACAATAATTCACACTTTAATCTACACCATTCATTTCATATCACCTAATAATCACCTAACTTTATATTATAAACAAATCAATTCAATTATTCAACAATATTTCACACTTTAATCTACACCATTCATTTCATATCACCTAATAATCACCTAACTTTATATTATAAACAAATAACTTTTATCAATTCAATTATTATGACTAATTGTTATAAATACAGTATAGTTAACTCTTAGATATCAAGTCAATAAATTAATGAAATACAACTGTTTAAATAACATCATAATAGAGATAACAATAATGTAAAATAAAGCATACGTTACTGTGTAATGACAATTATTGATTCAATAATGTGAATTACTGTGCATATGTCACTGTGACAATTATTAGGTTCAATAATTTTAAAAACAGTGCAACAACAATTATTGACTCAATGATATAAAATACAGTGTAATGACAATTATTAAATCAATAATGCAAAATACTGTGTAACAACAATTATTGAATTGATAATATAAAATATTATGCAGTGACAATTATCGATGAAATGATGCGTAACAGTTACGGTGTCAATTATCAGACCAATAACATGAGACACTATGCAATACCGTGTGTTACTGTAGAGTACCGAGTGCTACAGAAAATACCAATAACTACCGTATGCTACTATTCTTTTATCACCGGTATTTTAACAGTTCCGTTGACTATTTTTATTTAAAAAAGTTATTTCTGTCGTTTTCTATATCCGACAAATATTCCGTTGTGGGGTCCACCAATAATTTGTTATTTCGGCGCCGTCGTACGACACGAATATTCCCCGACCAAACGAATATTCCCCGACAAAGCGAATATTGTCCGACAAAATAAAATTTGCACATAACATCCTTAACTTTTAACTTTATCGATTTAACCACTTACTGTTTCAAAAAAATATATATGAAAAAAAATTAAATTTTGTATTTCATAAAATTCGGGGTCTTACAACCTCCCCTCCTTATGAAATTTCGTCCCCGAAATTGACGTACCGGGCATTTCATAGTTAACCTCTTGATTTCCAGATGCCATACTAAACTGTTGTCACAAAATAATTGTTAGTTTAAACAAACTGACTCATCACTTCCTGTTCCTACATTCAAATCGACTCATTAGATAATAAAATCTATTTTAGGTAGGACACACTAGTGACTGATTCTATTCGTCTCTCCCCTCCTAGTTCTACCCCAGATCTCCATTAAAGACCATATCCCTAAGCTCTGATGCCAACTGTGACGCCCCCAAATCTGGGCCCACACAGCCCAAACTTGAGTCGTCAAAAGACTACAACAAAATTATTACAACAAAGCACAGCGTACTACAATACAGTGTATAATAATACACAACTAAGTCTTCACTATTATTGCCACACTATTTTACAAAACGTGAAGACTATGATAACTATTCCTCGGACCCTCACTCCATTCCCCGGCTAGACCCTGTTATGTTTTCATTTCCTGTTAAAAAACAATGGAACAAAAGAAAGGGTGAGCTCAAATAGCCCAGTAAGAAATATCATGACTAAGATAATGACGAATAAATTATCATTAGCCTTCAACAGTTGAGCTCTTGATAGAATACAATAGAATACAAGGTTTATATCAAAAACTGCAGTTAAATTCTTAAACAATGTTCAGATCAATAATAGCAGCGGAATGAGCAATCTATTAGAAGAATAATGCAGATTATAATGTCCACTCGTTTCTCTTTTTCGTAAAAAACATCATCAACTTTTATCATCTGAAATACCATTAGTCATGATAATATAAATTCACAGTTCCTGATCATAATCATGCACATCAACAGTTCATCTTTGCACTACGGGCCAAAGATATTCAATATAGCACCAACGGTCATGATTATACCAGATTCAGCCTTTGGTCATAATCATACCAAACAACAGTTCATCTTTGCACTACGGGCCAAAGAGAACATTCACCACGTGTCATAAAAGACACCGAACAGATGTATCGCCTTTAACCTATTATATCGCCTTTAACCTATCATCTGTTCAACAAATATATCACATCTGTGCCCCCGGCCACAGATATTCACAACAGCTTAATTTTTGGATGATTAGAATGATATAAATGATGAACAGAAGAAATAGGATAACAATAAGTATCGGAAGTTTACTTTGTACAGATTCAAATAATGTCCAAATTGTCAACATGATGTGGAGTGAAATTTAAAAATGATATTCAAGATCCACAGTTCAGAATAACGGTTACAATTCAATAGAAAGGTTCACGTAAATAGGAAGGTTCAGTTGAAATAATGAAGTTCAACTATTATGGAACATATAATATTTTCAGGAATTATAGAAGCAATAGTTCCATAATAAATTTCGATTTAGGAGTATGAAAGAAAATAATATCCCTTACCGTAGCAGGTTTGATTAACAAAAGGTGAAGGAAATTAATACAAAGGGTTATTCACCAACAGGCGGCAATCCGCTCCGTAAGGTTATTCCCACAATTTAATAAAATTTGAGTACAAAGAGTTATTCACCAAACAGGCGGCAATCCGCTCCGTAAGGTTATTCTCAGAGATTAATAATGAATGAATACGAAAGGTTATTCACCAACAGGCGGCAATCCGCTCCGTAAGGTTATTCCCACAATTTAATACATGGAAATAAAAGGCACGTCTTATGAGTAAGGAAGAAACAATATTATTATCGAGAATCAAATAATGATAATCCCTTACCATAGTACGTTTGAATAATGGAAGATGAAAAAGATGGTATCCCTTACCGTAGTAAGTTTTAATAATAGAAGATGAAAGAAGATGACATTCCTTACCGTAATAAATTTAAGAGTGTGAAAAGAATGATATTCCTTACAAGTAGTAAATTTAAGAGTATGAAAGAAAATGACATCCCTTACCATAATAAGGTTAAGAGTATGAAAGAAAATGATATTTCTTACAAGTAAGAAAAGAAAATGACATTCCTTACCGTAATAAATTTAAGAGTGTGAAAAGAATGATATTCCTTACCTTGATATTGTGAAACAAGTTTATAGCCGAACAAATCCTTCCTTGTTTGTAGCAATAAAGAATCTGACTTTTGAGTCTTCTAGAGTTTTTTTAAAATCTCTTTATGTTTTTAAAATAATGTTACTCTCGAAAAGATAGGCGGCATAGACTCAAGAATCACTCAATTCGGAGTTAATATGAATGAGTTATGAATTTTCAAAACTAAGACTGAAAATAGTGACGAAAATCAGAATAGGTTACGGTTTTTAGTATTTTAAGACATGAAGATGATTTCAGATGACTTTTCTTCCTTCTTCAAAGTTGTAGAGGACGAAAAACTGAAGAGACAGGCTTTTAATTTATTAAATTCTGACAAATAATGAATTTACTACGATTTTTCGAAAGAGTTGTTGTACATAAGAAAATTCTACTCGGGAATTCAAAGAAGAATGCAAAAGATTTCAAAACTAGGAATGACTTAAGAACACTTAGAGAGAACTTACACAAAAAGTATTTAGAGAGAGAAAGAAAGAACAAGTAAGGAAGTTTATGAAAAATCCTTAAGTTAAGGCTTCTATTTATAGCCAAAAATCTTATCATTCATTTAATCTAAACCATTCATTTAAAGATCATCTTTTAATCTACACCATCCATTTCAAATATTATATTATCTTTAATCTACACCATTCATTTCATATCACCTAATAATCACCTAACTTTATATTATAAACAAATCAATTTAATTATTCAACAATAATTCACACTTTAATCTACACCATTCATTTCATATCACCTAATAATCACCTAACTTTATATTATAAACAAATCAATTCAATTATTCAACAATATTTCACACTTTAATCTACACCATTCATTTCATATCACCTAATAATCACCTAACTTTATATTATAAACAAATAACTTTTATCAATTCAATTATTATGACTAATTGTTATAAATACAGTATAGTTAACTCTTAGATATCAAGTCAATAAATTAATGAAATACAACTGTTTAAATAACATCATAATAGAGATAACAATAATGTAAAATAAAGCATACGTTACTGTGTAATGACAATTATTGATTCAATAATGTGAATTACTGTGCATATGTCACTGTGACAATTATTAGGTTCAATAATTTTAAAAACAGTGCAACAACAATTATTGACTCAATGATATAAAATACAGTGTAATGACAATTATTAAATCAATAATGCAAAATACTGTGTAACAACAATTATTGAATTGATAATATAAAATATTATGCAGTGACAATTATCGATGAAATGATGCGTAACAGTTACGGTGTCAATTATCAGACCAATAACATGAGACACTATGCAATACCGTGTGTTACTGTAGAGTACCGAGTGCTACAGAAAATACCAATAACTACCGTATGCTACTATTCTTTTATCACCGGTATTTTAACAGTTCCGTTGACTATTTTTATTTAAAAAAGTTATTTCTGTCGTTTTCTATATCCGACAAATATTCCGTTGTGGGGTCCACCAATAATTTGTTATTTCGGCGCCGTCGTACGACACGAATATTCCCCGACCAAACGAATATTCCCCGACAAAGCGAATATTGTCCGACAAAATAAAATTTGCACATAACATCCTTAACTTTTAACTTTATCGATTTAACCACTTACTGTTTCAAAAAAATATATATGAAAAAAAATTAAATTTTGTATTTCATAAAATTCGGGGTCTTACATTCACTACTAGTTGTTCTAAATTGAAATTAGATTGCCTGCTAAACTCTGAACCTGTTAAAATAATTTCAACCTTACCAACACCCATAATCAATGAATCCTCCTTATCAAAAACCCAGGACAACAATAATTGCTGCCCCCAACTACTTCTAAACTAAATTGAGGTCTGAAGACCTGGACTACCTTATTTCTTCATAATAGTCATTTTGATCCCCTTCGGGAGACTTTAATTTAACCTTATATAACCATAATAGTCGTCCCGATCACACTTGGGATCATACTTTCAACCTTATATCGCCATAATAGTCGTCCCGATCACATTCGGGATCAGACTTTTAACCATAATAGTCGTCCCGGTCATACTCAAGATTATATTTTCAACAATAATAGTTGTCCCCCGATCATACTCGGGATCAAACTTTCAATCTTATATCACCATAACATCACTCTTGATCCATATGGAGGTGTTAATCTGACCTTATAACGCCATAACATCGCTCCCAAACCCTTGGGAGGTGTTGATCGACCTTATAAGTCAAGACATCGCTCATGACCTCTAGGCAGGTGTTGATACCGACTTGAAGAGCCGAGCTGCCTTATATCTCCACACCTTATTAGTATCAGGCTTAACCCATTTAATAGCTCTAGATGGCACATGGAGTGCATTATTATGATGGCTCCAAATCTGTTAGATGATGATCATGGCCTGATATAGAATTTATTTGCCTAAGGAATGCACCAAAGACATATACTAATATGTAGAACACCAGCCTCCAAATTATCATTATGAAACCCAAAAGAGAGATTAACTGCAACTCGACAAGTAATCAAATTATGCTAAATAGATTCATCCCCACATTCACACCAAGGACGTTTAGTTGAGATACCCATTCCCTACTGCTTTAACACTTGTCAGGGATTCACTGTAACTCTTAAAAAATATCGGTATTCTGGCTCGGGACCACCACCAATTAACATAAGTATGTTTCTCCAAAAAAGCCTTTGGACTACACCGTTCCAGCCGCCGGAGTTGAAGTCCCGCCTAAAAATTTGTAATAATGGAGCTTGATAATTGATTTTTGCAATAATGAAGCCTGATTCGTCCCAACAGCTTCCATCTTCTACTTCACAAAACAGAGATGGGTTTGCCTCACTAATAGCTTCCTTAAATAATAACTCCTCTATTTCAACTGAATTGATGTCCGTTGTTTACCCGTCTATGGCACATGCAAATACCTTTTTCTACAAATTAGCGTACAAAGTTCAGGTAATCGTGGATGATAACGAGCGAGGAGAGAACCTTCTGAACCAATTCATAAGAGAAGTGATGAGGGCTTTCTAGGTAGGGAAATATTTGATGCAAAACTTACAGAAACATGGCATGGTTGAACCGTGAACACCAGAATCGACTGGTTTGGTGGCCAGTGGTAGTTTGAGAGCTTAATTTAGGCAAAAACCAGTCCATGATTTGACGAAGAAGAAGATGAGCAGCCGTGCAGTAACATTTAGGGATGGAATAATCCTGATCGTAAGATTAAGCTTGAGTGAGCCAGGAATCGATGATAATTATGAGAGGCATTGTTTGATTCCTTGCAAAGAGAAAAGATAGGGGAAATAGACTTTGAATTAGATCTTGCAAGATTGATATATATAGAGTCTAATTCTAGTTTCGATAGATAAGGCCCGATCATTGTCATGTCCCTGAAAATATCCTTTTCAAACTCCAAAAAGTCCATGTTAGTCTATTAATGTGCATTCCTTATAGCCAATTTGGTGATGGCAAAAAAGAGTGGATGTTTCAGGAATTTTCCAAAGAGATGGTTCTTCAAAAACTCAGTTGCGCGTGAACCTCCATGACCATCGAATAATATGTGGGCCACCGCCATAATTATAATTAGACCTTGGTTAGTCGCAATGATAACAAGCTCTGAAATAAACTGGTGACTTTTGAATCAAATATCAACATGGCCCTCCTTCTAACGCTAATCTTAACGCTTGATTTTGTATGTCACTGAAATCACCAAAAAATGATCAACCTGTACCTGAAAAGAGACGAAGTTACACCAAAAAACTCGTCGGCCTGGGCCGCCTGGGTATACTTCGACGTGAGAATAAGTACATGCCAAAAAATATAACAATGGAGAGCATAAAACTGCTAGAATAGATTGATATTTGATGGAAAAATAATAAGAGAGATTGTGTGTATGTACCATAGTTCCAAGCTTATGACTGTATTCATACCTTTCTCATCTGTCCTCATTACCCCCAGCAAATTAGGATTAGGAAGTTCCATAATTAGAATCCAATTATAAGTATGATTTGATCGATCAATCTTTATCACCCTTAAGATCCGGAATCATAATCTAATTTGTAATCCTAATTCAATATAGACTTTAACCTTCCCAATTCACCAAGTCACCCCAAAGGGACACTTGAATGGGTCTGCCCAAACATTGGGCCCATCATAGTGTGTAAAAATAATCATATCCAACCCAAACTCCATTTAATTACATCCCAATAGTGTATTTGACATCCATTTTGTAGAAAAAATATCCTTTGATTTTTATTCTATACGGAGGGTGGTGGAATAAAATTCATCCCCACCGAATAAATATATGTAATAATTTTGTCATCATATTACACCACCCACAATCAACAACCAAACATTTATTTAAAATATCTTAAAATCATTTTATTTTATTTTTTTGTATTCCATTTTTTATTCCAAGGAGCTTCAAAAGTAATCGTGCATATGCATTTATGGGCCTTCTTCAGTGATATTGGCATTGCTTCTAAAATCAAAACAAAATTTTAGGCATTTAGGTCTAGAGCTGTTAACTAAGAATATAGGGAAAATATAAAGGAAATAAAATAAAAGCAACACATAGTTTTCAATATTTTGTGATAAAAATCTCTTTAAAAACAAAATAAAAGAAGTAATTTTTATTATTTTTCACTAATATTTGTTCTTAAATATAATATCGCTATTGACTTTTTAAAGTAAATTGAGATACTTTTAAACTCAAAATTGATATTGATTTATTTAATTTTAGTTATGATAAATTTTTTCAACTATCTAAAAATACTACTGATTATAAAATTTATTATTTTGTAATTGATAATAAAACATATTAATTTTAAATTTAAAAATATTTCAAATTAACAGAAACGAGATGTATTTACCAATATTATTTAGTTGGGATAGAGAGGCGGGCGTTAATGAATCAACGGTCTATTTGTAAATTTTTCGAGTATAAGTTGAAAACCTTTTTATTTTATATTAAGTTGAAAACGTTTTTATATTCACATTTTTTTAAATTTTAAAGTTGATCATTATTCCTATTATTAGTTGTAATTTTCTTTTTCTGTTATAGATACTCCAGTGGTGAAATTTTCAATAAATTATTTAATCTCTGCTTGTGTTAAATATTTATTTCAGTTTCATACGTCCTCCGTACGATAAAAGTATTACTATTTTGAGTAGTTATAAGCTAAATGTCTACTTACTTTTCATAATTTATTTTTTTGCAAATTTTTTTCTATAATACCCTTATTATTAATTGTTCTATATTTTTGTTCTCTATACATATTTATAGAGTATTATTTATCATGTACAAAAAACTATACAACTAGATGAGAAGTTATAATGTCTTTTTGAAGAAATTCAATACATAGAGTTGGAAGTAATATTAAATCTATATTTTTGTTCTCTATACAAATTTATAGAGTATTATTTGTCATATACAAAAAACTATGTAACTAGATGAGAAGTTATAATGTCTTTTTAAAGAAATTCAATACATAGAGTTGGAAGTAATATTAAATGCATTTTAATGGAATTGATTCCAATGAGAAGTTTTTTTGATAACTTTAACGTATTTAAATACGGACAATGTTGTCATTTTATTTTCTTTTTTAATATGTGAAAAGAAATTAACTATGCTAGTTCAAATGGACAGATTTAATGAAGACTATACAAATGGGTTGTTTTGATAATGTGATTGATAAAGATAATGTTATGTTTGACTATATTAATGGGTTTACTATGATAATATAAGCTTGATAATGTTTTACTAATGTTCTGTCTGATAATGTATTTAAGATATGAGTAGATTAATAATTTCATAAGGAACGGTTAAAATATAAAATATATTTGCAATCAGTAACTTTTGAACAGTTCTTAAATAAACGATAATGTAAAAGGACTTAGATTAGAAGATCAAATCTGTTATGTAGATATGAATGATTCAAGAATCATAAGATTCAGTGTAATAGGATTTAAGGATCAAATTTGTTAGGTTAATTCAGTGTTAGATTTGTAATAGAATAAGAAGCATAACAGAAAGATCGTAGAGCAAAGAAGAACACAAAGATCGCAGAACAGAGGGACAAAACAGAAGGAATCGTAAAGTAAACAAGACTCTACAATGCTGTAATCAGCAGCATAATCAGAAAAGGAAGAAAACTGAAAGTTCATAGAACAGTATGGTGAAATCATAAAGTGAAATACTCAAGATTAAAAGTCTACAATGCCAAAGTCATTAAGAGTTTGAAAAACAAAGAAATCTTGGAGCAGAACAAAGATTGCAGAGTAAAATAATCAAATCGTTGAAGTAAAGAAAGCTTGAAGATTGAAGTTTAGAAGCAAAGTGAAGACTGAAGAATATCCTCGAAGATCGCAAGGCCAAGCACATTCGTAGAGTAAACCAAAAGACTACAGAAAAAAAATCATAAGGACACAAAAAGAAAACTAACTCAGCAAAATAAAGAAGTAGCAGAAGGAGACTGCAAAATAGAAAGAGTAAATCAAGTCAGATACTCAACGATTATAAAGGACGAAATTATCGAGTAAGAAGCTAGAAACTCAATCCTACGATTCATGACCGATATGGTTAAAAGCTAACCCCAAGATTGTCAATCAATAATGAAAACAAAACCACTAAGGATGAAGTTGAACAAATCAATTAAGAAGTTAAGAGAACCAGTGCTAAGCAGAAAAGAAGACAAGAAGTGAGAAGATCAACAAAACTACTTCTAATAAAAAGGAAGGGTTGAAGGAAACAAGAATCACTTCATCAAAGAATGAAAAATTCATAGAGTTCTGTCAAGCAGACTTATCACAGCACAGCAAAAAACAACATACTCTAGCTGAAGAAGTTTATGTGAAAGCTCACAGATGATAAATAAGTCAAGGTGCTCAAGATCATAGAATGAAGCTAAACAGAATATCCTCAGATCGTTGAGTTACTAATATTGTTGAGCAACTTTAAAACACAGAGTTAATACATTGATGAGCTGACTCAATACTACCTATCAGAGAATGTAATGTCAAAGGTACTAAGAGACAGATTCACTACGATACAAATTTGAAGTGATCTTACCAGAAGAACTCTTCAGTAAAGAAGCAGTCAGAAGCAGAAGGAGCAGAATACAAATTAACTAAAGTTAGAAACAGACATGATATTCACTATAACAGAGATGATCCAAACAAAGATAAGGCGGAAATCATAAACACATTGACATCAAGTGCCCAAGAGAGGGGGAGTTGATCAAGATAATGAAAAGTTAAAGCTAATAGTCTGAAGACAACAAATGATCAAACAAGGGAGAGCAAATTAAGCAGAAGAAGACATATGACATCCGTTATGGGAATGAAGCACCAGATAAAGATCTAGGGAAATCTACATCAAGTATCATATCAAAGGGGAATTGATCAAACCAGAAGAAAACACTAGAAAGACTGAAGATCAAGCTTAAGGGAGAAAAGGTAAATGACCTCAGGCAACTAAAGGGAGAATGGAGGAATTCATAGTTCATGGAGAAAAACAATGATATCTCTAAGTTCGTAAAGTCAATTCAGAGTTCGTAAAGCAAAAGGAGTCCATATAAAGAAAGTTTTGAGATTGTAAAGAATTTGGACCCTGAAACTGATCAAAGTATCCAGTAAATTGAGAAACAGAATACAAGGTCAAGGTAACTCTAATATTTAACAGTACAATTGAAGATTGAAGAATATCTTCAGAGAGCAGGCTGTAAAGTCGTAGAGTTCACTCTAAAATCGTAGAGCCCAAAAACATAATTCACAGAAGTAGATTGTGGAATCATGCAAAACGTAAAGTCTGCAAATTGTAGAGTTGATCATAAAGCTATCAGAACGTAGAGTAAGCTGGAGAACAATAAATCTTAAAGTCAAATGCTGTAGGAACAAACGTCTTGGAGGTTAGTAATGTTCAAATTTGTCTGACATTAAGACTATATAAAAGCAAGGATTTCGAGATAGATGGCTGACCAATAGATAACTCAAGCAGAAGGAAAGAGGATATAAGTCTACCAACCATTTTAATTAGTCACATGGTTCCTTCTGAAAAGAAAGGCAGAAGCACTTGGTAAAGCTCAAAGAATCCTACGATAAGAAAAATCGTGGATTACATCAAAACTGATAACATATCTGATAGTGAACCGATATTGAGATACTCTGAATAATTAAGAGTTTAAAACAGATACTGGTCATGATAAGTTCAAATGGAAGAAAGATAAGGATGTGTCTAGCGGCTACTTGTCAAAAGCTACACTGAACACGAGGCTTCCATTTTTAGTAAACTGACAAGAGGACAGAGTCGAAAGCTATTTGACTTAGTATCTTTATGACATTGTCCGTAATCTTCAAAGATCTGAACATTTAATGAAGCAACAGTTATTTTTTAACGGACAAAACCCCAACAGACAAATCTTCAACGATCAAATCTCTAACGAGTAAAATGACAGATATATTTCTTTACAAAAGGACTACAACAAAAACATTAAGAGGAGATAGAGAAACCAATTGCAACGATGATATCTGGTCTGAAAGAGAGATAAAATAGAAGAAAAAGAGAAAAAGAAAATCGATATGTTGAACGTACATATCATTAACCCAAAGTTAATGTGAACTTTGGAGGATCGATCTAAAGAGTGATTTCTACAAAAGTAGAGCAGAAGAGAAGAAGGCATATTCTAGAGGCTTCAGATATCAATGTTAAAGAGAAATCACTTAGTTGCTAAGTTCTATCAGAGGAAGAAAACTTACTGCTAACTTAGTAGCATCTCAAACACCTTCATCAACAACAACAAAGACGAGACTTAATTAGCGGCTCACATGATTCTGAGTGAATCAGACCCTGGGTGGGACGGACTTAGTGTCCAATTGGAGAGGTTTTTAGTGAACCTGGTCTTAGTGACCTATTCCGAGATTTAGTGACTCAAAGGAATCTTAATGATTCAGTGTTGTAACAGATATGAGTGATCTGATTGTAATGATTGTGAATATCCTTAGTTGATTCATTGCCAGAAGTGTAGAAGAGTGGACTAGGAGATATTTGTACTCCGAACCACTTAAAAATCTTTATGTCATCTGTTATTTAATTTTTGTGTGCATTACAATTGTCATAACAATCATAAATGCTTAGACTATTTTATATCTTCCAAAATAACATTTCAAAAACATAATTTAAAGCTCAAATTGCAAATTTAATAACTCAGATCAAGAAGGGATATTTTATCAAATTAACAATTTCGCTACAATTATATAATGAATTTTTTTTGATAACTGTGCGAATAAATTTTAAAGTGATCTATTCAACCCCCAGATGGATGAACTTTAGTGATTATATAAGCAATTTGATCAATAGTGGGAATGATTCCTCACTTTTATGCTCAACATACAATCAAAACAGGGTAAATGAAATGTGGTAGGTACACTATGCATATTCTCCGTTCCACAAAAATAAAAATTATTTAAAAAAAAATTACTAATAATGTAATTTATTAAGCTTTTTAAAATAAGAAGTTTTGTAATAAGTAGTACTAGTACTATTTAGATAGGTTGTACTTTACATACTGCTTGTATTGTCTAAAATTAAATTTATTTATATTAATTTTAAATTTAAAAATATTTAATAATATATCCTTCACCTTATATTTTAATTTTTATTTGTGCGCAAAAGAAATTATGATAGTAGTTTCATTTAGGACTTAGGTGTAAAAGTCAAGCAAAATTCAGGCTCATGTTGGGAACAACAAATTTAGAGTGTGTATACGTTATTTAAGGGGTGTATTCAACTAACACTTTTAAAAGACTTTTTTTAAGTGACAGATTTTTATAGAGTTCATAAATTTTAATGACTTTTAAAGACTTCTTAATATTAGATTTGTACAGAACTAAAAGAGTGGAAGAAAGAGAGTATATGTGAAGTGAACTATATATGTATAATATATTGTTGTGTACGTGTGTTATTACGAAGAGAGGAGTTAGTGACACGATTTCATCAAAAACAATATTTTTTTTCCGTCTTCCGTTATAATATGTATAGAATTGTTGGGAGAATGAACCTTTTGTGTGAGAAATCCTAATTAATTTGCAAAATTATGCAATTTAAGTTGTGATGTGAATTTATTTTATATTTTAAAATAAAATTTTGGTACTTAATAATACATTTGAAGTGGTTTATATTATTAAATATTATATCAAACAAATTTAAATAAATCTAAATTCCAACATTTGTAAATTGACTATAAAAAAATTAAATAATATTCTTTTTGTAGAACATAAATAATAATAATAATAAATAACCTTATTTTCTTTTATTTTTAATATTTTATCCTTCTAAGAGAGGGATTTCTTCTTCTCACGTGTGTGTATAGAGAGAGAAATGGAGTTAAATCGATATTACAAGATTTAAATTTATATGAATATTATTCTTTGGACCTAAAAGGACTTTAAATGTTCAAGGTTTTTCTCGAGGTGTCTTTATAGATATTCACCCACACCAATTTGTTTATTCTAATTTTTAAATACTTCATTGAGTCAGAAACTTAATAAAGTTCCAAATATTAGATGTGTTAATAGGAGAAGCTCTGTGAGCTTTTTTCACAAAATTAATATTAATTGCACTTTATGAAGCAAGATGAGTTCATGTCCAAGCACCCCATATTAGTTACAGCAAAGTAATGGTACGACATACTATGATACGATTGCCATCTGGATAAGATGCCCTACTTTTTTTTGTTGATTTATTAATTTTCAAATACTAAAATTTGCATGAGATACAATTAAACATATTTACTTATAATTATTAACAATATATTATAGTCAATATTTGTTGTGAGTTACGTAAATAACTATAGTTATTAGAAATATTTTAATGATGTATGTGATATTCTGATATCAAATCTAAGGGTTAAGAGTTCGACATGACCGCTAGTAGGAGTAGCACTGGTCGCTACTCCTACTAGCGGCCAGGCAAAATGTTTATTTTTCTTCGCCGTTAGTAGGAGTAGTGACCAATCCAAAATCTAAGGTTTAGGAGTTCGCCCTGACCGCTAGTAGGAAGAGCGGCCAGTGTTACTCCTACTAGCGACTAGACCAATCTCCTAACCCTTAATTTTGGGATCAGACGGTTATAGATGAGCTAGACGGAATAGTGTCCATAACAGACGTTTTATATATATATATATATATATATATATATAACAACTAAAACATATGACATAGATAAGTAATAATCTTAAAAAATGATATTTTCATAAATAAAAGTGATAGTTTCTTAACTTCTATTTTATATGAATAGTAAATTAGTCTCACACTCATGTAAAAAAATCTTATAAAAATATTAAATTTTACTTGTAAAAATATCAAATTTCTAATCTTATTAAAAATTATATGTGGACTAAATTTTTGCAACCAACAATTTAAAAAATGATACACGATTAGGGGTGGATCCACCGTAGGGCAAGGGAGGCAATTGCCCCCTCTTTCTCGAAAAATTATTAGGTGCTCCTGGGTCATTGCCACGTGGTGTCCCATAAAGAGTGCTCCTTAAAAAAAAATTGTGTCCACACCTGTACACGGTACTCGTGTAAATGTGGGGAGGGATCCTCCCTTCTTTGAAAAGGCCTTACTTGGATTTTTTTATGCTTTATGTTTTACCTCTCTTCTTTGGAAGAGGCGTTACTTTGATCCCTTTTTCTTATGCTCTATTGTTTAAAATTATTTGTATGGGCTCGCCTAATGTGGAGTTTGTTTTATTCGTTATGGGGAGTGGTTTATTTTTTTGTTGAGTGAATTTCTTAATTTCTCCTCTTTTATCTGATTTTCTCCACTTCTATGTAATTTTATTACTCCATATAAGACAAAGTTGTGTCAATTGTGTTGGGTGAAGATGGTAACTAAGTCTGCTAACTTGTGCATTTTATTAATTGTATGGAGAATTATGTTGACATATCTGGCCTATATATCTTCATTTGAAATTAAATTTTGACTTAAAAGATTAATTTTTAGGTCAATTATGGTTCATTTGAGCATATTATATGTCCTTAATTAATATTTCTCCTTATATTTCGATGTGGGAACTTTTCTATCACGTAATACCTCAACAATTTCTCCTTTAACGCGTGATTTTTCCATCCACATTGACATTAAACTCCCCGTTGAACGTTTAACCATTATACTATTTTTGCACATTAACACTGAGCTCCCCCCTTGAATGTTTAATCATTATACTTTTTTTTAGTATAGCGCATCACTTCTTCAAGTTGACAAGTCACTATCTTTAATACATCTTTACTTGATTAACAAAAGTCTTTGCCAAGCCCATCAAGTCTTCTCTATCTGATGAGTTTATATCTCAATATCTCTTGTTTGATCCACCAAGAGACTCTTAGAAAAAAGTCCATCACTTACTCGAAGAGTACATAATTCATGCAGCATTTATAACTTAAGCATTGAGCCTAACCCATTATGTCTCCTAGCTTACGAGTTTACACTTTTCAATATCTCTTGTCAAGAACCAATTAATAATCTCTATGAGAAGAATCAACCACTTACTCAATGAATTATTTTCGTCTATCATACTCACTCCATACCAACCCATGCCCAAACCCTAAATTAATGGTTCTAATATCAATTGTTGAGAATATCCAGCTCATATATACTCATCTGAAATGACATCTTGACCTAAAATATTAAAATCTTAGGTTTATGACCTATTAGAGTGCATATATATATATATTTCTCCTTACGTTCTAATGTATGACTTTACTATCACGTGATACCTCAATAAATTATTATATATTTTTTTATATCGGTTAATTAACACAACGATTTAAAGTCTTTATATATTAATTTTAGTCAATATTTAAGGTGTTACAATAAATATATATATCGTTATGAACAATTATAAAGGTTAACATATCAATACTCTACGATCTATTAATATTATTTTTAAAGTAAAAATTGAAAAAAATATATATTTTTAATATTTTACAAATAAACCGATGTTATAATATGTATAAAACTAATTAAATTAAAGCATCTTTAGAGAAGAAGATATATCATAGAGAATTCTGTAGAGAAAAGATGGCTTTAGAAGCTCCTCTCTGTTGCTTTCTTCGGGTAAAAATAAGAATTCAACTAAACCATTTGAATACAAGGAAATTTTGGGTCAAATACAGCTACTTTTGGTTAGCACAAACAGATTATAGAAAAATTAATTAATTGTTAAAGACATAAAGTAAGCCCATTTTGAAGGTTATTATAAATCTGTCATTTGATTTGTTCAAACTTCAAACCCTTGGGTTAAGAGAACAATTTAGAGAAGTATTCTTCTTTTAGTCAAATAATTCCTTGCCTAACTTTGTGATGTTAACATTTCTCTAGTTTGATGCTACAGGCATACGAGCATTCATGACAAGCTAGTATATATAAATGTACAACCAACAGTTCTTTATGGTACATAAGTATAAAATAGAGATATATGACTCTTTGCAAATACACCCAAAGGATTTCAAATCCATGGATTTGGATTTGTTGAAGTTAACACTTGGTTAGCTTATTTTGGATAAGTTTAATCCTACTATAGAAGATGAAATAAGCCAAAAAAAAAAAATTGGCCTAAAAATATGACTTAAATATACTGTTATACCAAGATTATTTTGTGGAATCCACTAATTTAAAGAAAGAAAATATTCTTAGTGTACTATATATATATGTAGGGTTCACCACGGATAAAATGGAACTTAATTATTTGATACTCTCTCCTCTATTTCAGGTTTCTTAATATAAACGAGAAATGTACTTGAGTCATTTTTTATGAGACAGATGAAGTAATAAAGTGTTGCATTTTTATTTAATTTTTTATCAGAATTTTTTTTATTAACACCTAATAAACAACAGTGTCGAATCCATAAGATTTGGAAAAAATGACAAAACAATTTTAAAGCTTTATATATAACTTACAAAAACCAAAGTCAATCAAAGTGAGTATAAAACCTCAAACATTAAAATTGAATACACAAGTAGATCGTAAGTTACTCGAAAACAAAACTTACAATCCAGCCAGCAAAAGCATCTCTTCAAATGCACAGTTTTTCCATTTGTCAAACTACTATAGGAACCGTCTAACTAGCAGGATTTATTTATCTAGACTTGTTAAGTCCAAAAAACTTGCAGCTTCATAGAGCTTCAACTATATCCCCATCAAGAATAGCTAGCTGTTAAAATATATAGAACCTTTCAAATGCATAAAAAAGCAGTAAAAGAACCTGGTTATGTAGAAATAAATAGTCATATACATTTGAACATTTATGTTTTTATATCACAAGATCAGTTGCATTTCCTTGGCCTTTAATGGACTTTGATACTAAAAATGTCAAAGAAAATACAACTCTTTGCTATATACTTTATAAGAGTTAACGACTAAAGTGGAGTATGATGAAGAAAATGAAGAAAGCGATGATGAGGATGTTGCTCTCCTAGCAAAAAGATCAAGGAAATTTATGAGGAAGAATTACAACTGAAGGCCTAGGTGGAATCATACCAGCAAAGGAAACAACAACAAAGATTAGGAAAAAGATCTCTGTTACAACTGTAAGAAACCAAGTCATTTCATTGCTGAATGCAACAAGCCTCTAAGGGAAGAGTTAAAGAAAGATAAGAAGAAGTTCCACTCAAGAAAAGAATTCAAGAGCTACAAGAAGCAACACAAAAAGGGCAAAAGATTTATTGCAGAGGGTTTGTTGAGTGATTCTGAAAATGACACCAATGCAGAATCAAGTGATGATGAAAAATCTCAAGTAGCCAATCTATGCCTAATGGCTATAGAAGAAAACTCCAATAGACCTACTGATCGTAGAGAGAGAGAGAGAGAGAGAGAGACATAAATGAGATATTTGATTTTAACTCTCCTAATGTCGATATTGATGATCTAAGAACTGCATTGCATGATATAAGATTATTCTCTCCTTCAAGAGGATAAAGATAAAATACAAGAAGAGTTGGAAACAGCTCTACGAAGCACTGCATCTCTATCCAAACTTGAAGCTGAAAATAATCAATTGAGACAGATGACTAATATAAATGCACAAAGAGAATTTGCTCTAGTCTCTAAGATAGAAGAATTAGGAAAGATAATCTCTATGTGGAATAGATCTACCTCATCTATGGACAGTATGATCATAAGTCATAAAGTAATTACTGATAGATCTGCATTAGGGTTTGAAGTCTCAACTTCACTCTCGAATGTGAAAAATTGTTTGAAAACTAACAATAACAAAGTCTCTTCTCTCAATAGAAAAATTGTGTTTGTGAAATCCACAGACACAGCTGAACCCACCAATGTAAGTTGTTCATTCTCTGAAGATCAAATTGTTGTTCATAAAAATAACAGATCATATACTGGTTTACGATTTGTAAAATCGCAGAGTAAAATAGAGTCTACGTTCGTACCTCGAAGGATCGTAAGGTTAAGTAAGACTTACTATACGACCTAACCAGGTCTAGATCATAGATTTAATTTTTACTCTATGAAACCTCAAAATCGTAGAGTAGTATGCAAGAAGAGTAAGGTTTGACCAAAGAAAAAGTATAACCCACATGTATTTCAAGTGAGAAGATATCCACACACACACATGCAAAATCTTAAATGCTTTAATTATCACAAACTTAGGCATATAACTACATCTTGTTCTGTATATAATCAACTTAAAGTCAAGAAAATTTGGGTTCCAAAAGAAACTAACAAAATTGGACCCAAACAAGTATGGATACCTAACTGAATAATGATTATCTTTGTAGGGTTCAAGATTCACAGAATCCATATGGTATCATGTCCAAGGCATATAACTGAAAACAAAACTCTCTTATCTGATTTCAAAGCCAAAGATGGACCAACAATAATTTTTGGATATAATAACTCTTAAAAAACCAAAAGTTATGGATTAGTTGGAAACGGTGCTATTTCTTTTAGCAAAGTAGCCTATGTTGAAGGACTAAAGCGCAATCTGCTAAGTATAAGCCAACTCTATGACAAGGGCCACTAAGTCATATTTCTTAATAATCAATGTCAAGTTTGAGACCCGAAAATAAACTTAGTGAAGTTAACTGGATCTAGAGAATGAAATGTTTATGTAGTCAACCTTTCAAAACTCAACTCCTCAGCATCAGCTTGTTTCTTGGACAAAGCTTCAAAAGATGTTAGCTGACTATGGCACAGAAGGCTATCTCATCTAAACTTCAAGAGTATGTCAAAATTAGCTTCAAAAGAGTTAGTCAAAGGATTTCCTAAACTAGACTTTGTCAAAGAAAGACCATGCAAAGCCTGTTAACTTGGGAAACAGATCAGAAGTTCATTCAAAAGAAAAGAGACAAACTCAAATGAAAAGCCTTTATAGTTACTGCATATGAATTTGTTTGGACCAGTTACAACAACAAGTCTTGGAGGAAAGTGGTACACATTGGTAGTAGTATATGACTACACCAGATTCACTTGGGTTTTCTTTCATGGCTTAAAAGATTAAACCAGCTCATAACTTATCAATCTCTTCAAACAAATTATGAATGAGAAGAGTGAGAAAATCAAGTCAATAAGAAACGATCATGGTTGAGAATTTGATTACTCTGAGATGAACAAGTTATGTGAAGATAATGGAATCAAGTATAACTTTCAGCCCTAAGAACTCCACAGCAGAATAGAGTAGCAGAAAGAAGAAACAGAACATTGATTGAAGTAGGAAGAACTCTTCTTACGGCAGCACATCTTCATGAGTACTTCTGGGTTGAAGCAGTAAATACTACTTCTTACACACAAAATAGATCATTGATTCATCCGTCACACAAAAAGACACCTTATGAGCTATGAAAAGGAAGAAAGCCAAACATCAGTTACTTCCATGTATTTAGTTGTACTTGCTATATTCTGAATAATGGCAAAAAATATGTGACAAAGTTTCATTCCAAAGTTAATGAAGGAATCTTCCTTGGATACTCCATGGCAAATAAGGCTTATAGAGTATTCAACAAAAATTCATTGACTGTTGAAATCTCTACTCATGTCACTTTTGATGAAACTGAACAAAGTAAACCAAGCAAAGCTTCTCAACTTGAAGAGTCAGACTCTCAAATCGTTTAGCAGAAAAGTTGCATGATCGCACATGATGAAATTATAAAACCAGACCCCGCGATCGTGATGCCAGATGAGGAGATCGTAGAAACTACAACTCTTGAAATAAACACTTTACAAATTGATAAAATTACTGATTCAGGACCTAATCTTGAAGTACTTAGATAAAAGGCACAAGAATGGACATCCTTACAGGAAGAAGATGGGCCAAGGATCACACTTAAGATCTAATCATTGGTGATCGTGATGTTAGAATTAGAACTAGATCAACCACTCAAAATGAATGTCTCTATCTCAAATGGAACCCAAGAAGATTGAAGAACCACTTGAAGATTCAAACTGAATTAAAGCTATGTAAGAAGAACTAAATTAGTTTGAAAGAAATATTGTGTGTAGATTAGTTCAAAAACCTAAAAATCATCTAGTCATTGGTACTAAATAAGTCTTCAAAAATAAGATGGATGAAGTAGGCATAATAATAAGAAACAAGGCTTGAGGAATGAATTGATTATGATGAGTCCTTTGCACCAGTTGTAAGATTGGAGGCAATCAGAATATTTCTAACTTATGCAGCCCACATGAAGTTCAAAGTTTTTTAGATGGATGTCAATAGTGCATTCCTAAATGGAGAACTGCAAGAAGAAAACTTTGTAGAACAGTCATAGGTTTTGTTATTCCAACTCTATCAAATAATGTTTATAAATTAGATAAAGCACTATATGGATTAAAACAAGCACCTAGAGCATCGTATGAAACACTCACCACCTTTTTAATTAAAAATGAATTCACTACAGGCAAGGTAGACACAACTTTTTTTCTTAGAAAGTACAAAGATAAAACTTTATTAGTTCAAATTTATATAGATGATATCATTTTTGGTTCTACTTATGAAAAATTATATGAGAGATTTGTCAAGTTAATGAAGAGTAAATTTGAGATGAGTATGATGGGGGAATTGACCTTCTTCCTTAGACTTTAAGTTAAACAAACTGAGGAAGGGATCTTCATAAGTCAAGCCAAGTACATCAAGAATTTAATCAAAAAGTATGGCTTAGAATCTCCTATGGTTTCTGCAACTAAACTTGACAAGGATGAACAAGGTAAAAGTATTGATGTCACTCAATACAGAGGTATGATTGGATCTCTCATGTACTTAACTGCTAGTAGGCCAGATATATTATTCTCTATAGGTATTTGTGCTAGGTTTCAATCTAATCCTAAGGAATCTCACTTAATTGTTGTTAAAAGGATTTTCAGTTATCTCAAGGGTGCTCATTATTTTTTATTATGGTATCCCAAGGAATCTCTATTTAATCTAATTGGTTATTCATATGTTGATTTTACAGATTGTAAGATTGATAGAAAAAGCACCAATGGGACATGTCAAATGATTGGAAACAAATTTGTATCATGGTTCAGTAAGAAGCAAACTTTTGTGTCCACTTCAACTGTAGAAGTTGAGTACATTGTTGTTGGTAGTTGTTGTACTCAAATTTTATAGATGAAGAATCAATTAGCTAACTATATCCCCATATTATGTGATAATACTAGTACTATTACAATTACACATAATCCTGTCGTGCATTATATAACCAAGCATATAGACATCGTATATCATTTTATAAGAGATAACGTAAAAATGGAAACATATCTTTGCATTTTATACCTACTGAAAATTAACTTGCAGATGTGTTTACTAAACCCTTGGATGAATCCAGATTCAATAAATTAATTAGTGGGTTAGGCATGCTAAATTTACAAGCCTAGATTCTATGCTCTAGATATTACTAACAATGTAGGAAGCTATCGATCGTAGTATAGAAAAGTACGTAGAGCAAACAGTGGATCGTATAGTAACCTAAATTGTTGAGAGCACAAAAGATCAAAACACAAGCTCACTTCTTATAACACTCTAAGTAAATCGTAGATTGTATAGTATTCAACAAAAAGTTACTATATGAATAGAAGAAGATGAAAAGGTTATCACCAGGAATGTGTCATTTACATGCAAAGAAAGCAAGTAGTTAGGCAAAGTTACTGCGTTACAACTGTAACTGTTGCCACTTCTCCTTTGACACGTGTCCCAATAGAGGGAAGTTTCTTAAAAGTTCTTTTGAAATTTTATTTCGCTCTTTACCATTCAAAAACTTACGTCTAAGCTTTAGAATTCGAATTCTCATTCAATCCAAAAAATCTTAGCACTATATTGTTCGTTTCAGTTCGATTGCTAGATAAAATGGCAGATTATCAAGTTATTGTTGGAAATAAACTATGTTTTGAGAAGTTCGGTACAACAAAAAAGAAATTCAGAGACATTCTTTCTCTCATTCAAAAGGCTGGATTTAGAGAAATTCTGGAAGTTAACACTAAACTATACATCAATTATAATGAAGAACTTTATATTAATGTTGTTATTGATGACGATGTTCTTACAACAAAGATGAAAGGTCATTCTCTACATGGATTTTGTAAGTGAAGGTATTACGTCTTTTGATAATGTTGATGGTGAATAATGCATAACATTGGTGCAATACCAGAAGAATCCCCAACTCAAGGGAATGAAAAGAAGAAATTTTCCCCAGAATACAAGTTCTTGACTGCTATCGTAGGGAAATATATTATGTGCAAAAACTCTGCACATGATTTGGTTAGTGAATTACAACTAAAAATCATGACTATTGTGGTAAACAAAATGAAGATAAACTTTGGCTCTATCCTAATGAAGTTTATAGCTAAATGGGTAAAAGACAATGCAAGAAGGAAACCTAACAAGCCGACCCCCAAAATGTATTATGCATGAATTCTGAGCCAAGTTCTAAAGAAAAGGATGAAGAAACTCATTGCTGATGATGAATGTGATGCTCTGAATATCAACAAAAAGATTACTCCAAAGCTTGTTAAAAATTGGAAGAAAAATTCAATTGAACTTCATCGTTCTAGGATTTTTGGAGGAAGTGAACACACTATTAGTGAAATTCAAAAACCATCTAGAATTCAAGTCAAACAGAATGTATCTAAGATCCAAGAAGATGAGTCTCAAGGATCTGCTACTCCTCAACCCTCTGAACAAGAACCTCAAAAGAAGAAGAAGAAGGTACAAAAGAAGAAAGAAAAAGAATTGACAAAGGATGCTCCATCAGATTCTGAGGAAACTCAAGATGACCTTGCCCCAATTTTTTAAATTGTAATAAAGAAAAAAGGATTAAGAACCAAAAAACAGAGAAGAACCTCTGTAAAATTAGTTGATCTTGAAGAATAATGTGGAGAGTCGATCATAGAGAAGACTAATTATAGAGAAAATCGCAGAACAGAGGCCAATCGTAGAGGAAACTCTAATCGTAGAAGATATTCCATTTGTAGAATAATAGGAAGCAGTTAATGAAGAAATGGTTGAGAGGGCACTTGAGCTTGAGCCTCCAATTGATGAAGAAATGGCTGAGAAGGATAAAGATCCTAAGCCGAAGAAATTGAGAAGAAAACTAAAGAGGATGGTGGAGAAAAACAGGAAGAAGACAAAGATTAGAAGCAAAAGAAGATAAGATCATGCAACTTTGTATGATGACTTCTTGAAGATCACCAAAATTATAACCAAAATCATTGAAGATATTAACAGAAATGCAGAGCCAGTGGTAGTAAAACCAGAAGATCTAGACTCTGAGGGGGAGCCTCTGTCAACTTATTAAGGACCTTCTCAAGTTGCAACAGTTGCACCAGGGCTGATAATTCTTTTAGTGCTTGAAGGAATAGAAGATCCAAATGTACAGTTACCTGACAAGATTATTAGATCTAGAGTTAGGCAGATGCATATTGTGGGAAGGAGTGCAGATGAACTATTTGAAGGATTCATCAACTTTGATCTAGAAAGTGAGCATTTGTTGTACTTTTTACCCTTAATGCCGCTACTAAAGGCAATAACTCTGGGTGATCACAACTTTGTAAAATGGAGCTACTCAACCTTTCTAAATCTGAAGTTGGTATCACAAAACTTTCCAAGGATAATCTCATATGCTATAAAGCTGTAGTGCAAAGAACCTTTTGAATCCTTCTGTCAATTCTATGATAAGGTAACTCTTATTCCAAGTTCATTCTTCTGTACTAATTTTTCATACTTATCTTGCTATGACGAGATCATAGAGTTATCCTCTATGACCTCAAAGCAATCTTTAGATGATTTTTGTTTTTCTATTGACTCACCGATCGTATTAACTCAAGGACATATGATCGAAATATCAAGTACTTCTCATATTCATGCAATCTCAATAATAGAGTCTCAAAACCCTATGACTAATGACCAGTCTGCCCCCTCTCTGATTGAAGAATTCTTACATCACTCGATTGTTGAAGACACACCCCCTACTTCTTCTGTCCATAAATTTTCACCCTCTTCCTCTTTTGTCAATATCTCATCCTTGATTCAAACCCCTGAAAATTCTCTTATCTCTTCCCAAGACAATGAACAACTAATCACCTCATCAGCCCTTCCATATGACATACCATCCCCATCCAACAACGAGTATTTTGATCTAACTCTTGCTCTGGTCAATGCCCCTCAACCTAACACTCCTGGTCAAGAATTGATTTTGAATCAAATTCTTGAAAGAGGCTCTATGATACCATCTAAAGATCGGCTTGCTGGATTGATGGCTCTAGTCACTGCTGACATAAGTCAGGATCTTGAAGACAATGCCATTGACCTCAGGGATAGTATGAACAAAGTAACCTCTGCAGTAGAAAAAGTCCTTGGAGAAATGGGTAAAGCATTTACAAAGTAAATGCGTAAGATTTTCCAAGACATGGTAAATAGTCTTCATGAAAGAGATCAATTTTTCCTTAAGGAGCAAAAGGAAGCTATTCTGGAAATTCAGAAGATGCATAACAAAGCTGTTAAAAATATTTTTGATGATCTTGTTAATCTACGATCCTCTGTTAGTGAATTCAAAATAGAGGTTTCCAAGCAAATGGAACAGACGGATAACGTTCTTAACAGTACCAACAATGCAATAGTAATTATTCATCAACAGAGGGAAGAGGCAAATAAGAGATAGCAGGAAAACAGATCAGATATTAACTCATCTCGTCAACAATTGACATAACTTGTTCTTGGTGTTCAACAGATGTCAAAAGATGTCTCCCTCCTGATTGATGATAAAATGGGGAGAAAAAAGGTAGTCAGGGGCAGAGACGAAAATCATCAATTCAGGGGGAGGAGAGAAATCAGGATGAAAGAAGAGAATTAAGGCATTCTTCTTTTCCAACTGCTCAAGCTCTACCACTGGAAGGTCAATCTTCACGAGGGCAATCATCTTCTCAAAGAGAATTATGGCAAACCGTGACCAACGCTGGTGTGAGACTACCGAATGATGATATTATGTTCAATAACAGGATGTCTCAAATTGTATACATTCCAGAAGAACAACAATTCAATATACCTGATCTTCGTTCAAGGGATACTATTGAAGAAATTACTGAGTTAAGAAGAAGAGAAGCAGAAGTAAAAGAGATCCACAATCGTAAAGTGGAAGCTGAAAGAAGAAATCCGCCTAGCAGGAAAAAGGTAGAAGATAAGTAAAATTGTAAACTTTAAGCTTGTACTAATTTTCAATATTAATAAATTCATGCTTTTGATCTACCAATACAGTGTCTCACTGTATTCTAACTCATATCTAATTTCGTATAACACTGCATTAGTAAATTGATGATTTGATTTTAAACTATTGATTTTTTCATCATCAAATAGGAGAGATTGTTAGTGTCTGCTTGATTAAATTTGATGATGACATAATGGTGGCATAATATGATTAATGCTTAATGTATATTTGTATAAATAGATTTTGTAAAGTCCTTATTTGGTTTATATTGTACAAGGACTTAGCTTAGACAAGATCAAACTTGTTAGGTTAATCTTCTGAAAGAAAAAAATTATTCTATAGAACTTAAGAAGATCGCATTGTAAAAGTTGAATCGTATTGCAAGTACTGAGGATCGCATAGTAGAAGCTGAATCGTATTGCAAGTACTGAAGATCGTATAGTAGAAGCTGAATCGTATTGCAAATACTGAAGATCGCATAGTATAAGCTGAATCGCATTGTAAGTTCAGACTGGACTGCAACATCATGATCGTATAGAAGAAGGAAGATCGTATAAGAATAATAATCGTATTGAATATGTGAATTTCTATTATTCGACCAGTTCATTTCGTAGAGTGAAAGCTGTCAGAGTATTAACAATGGAAATATCACGAGTTGAAGAGCCCGATGCAATCTTTCCAAGTCAAAGTTAAAATCAAAAGTTTAAAAATGCTTGCATCTACTGGCTACTTGACGTTGAAAAGTCAGTCAAAGAATTACTATATTTGGCAATCTGATAAGCTGACACGGCGAAAAGTTGTCTTACTTAAAATACCCATAACAAAGATCTCAAGAATCAAGGCATTAAATGAGCAATGACTATCTTATAATGGGAAGATTTCAAGAAGTCAATAAATAGAATAGCAGAATCCAAGCGAAAAAGAAGAGGAGACACTGATCAAAAATTAAAATTTAAAAAGTTCAAGAATCCACTCTACGAAAAGCCAAACATATCATTCAAGCTGCTAAGTACTTGTGAAAAGGATCATATTGTCAACTTAGCAGTAACTCACAACATCAATCGACTACATTGTGTTGTCTTAGTGACATTGTTCTAAGTCTTAGTGGCTTGAAGAGATCTAAGTGATCTGGACTGAGTGCCCTAATGTGCCGATACTGTGTGACTCGAAGGAACCTTAGTGGTTCAATTGTAGCTGATCTTAGTGATCAATATACTCAGTTGATTTTCTACTCGTGGAGTGGAAGAATGGAGTATGAGTTATTATGTCTTTGAACCACATAAAATTTGTTGTCTTTCATTTATTTTCTGTTTTTGATTTCTATCTTATATTCATTTGTGATTGTGTGTGCTGATTATTTTTAAGTTCCAAATCTTAGAACCGAGATTGATAAAATTTCATATCTAAAAAGGGATTTTCTAAAATATATTATGCTGTGCATAATTGATTTTTCTTTGCAATCTATTAATTAATATTAAACTATATAAAATCAAAGTTTACAAAAAGACCTATTCAACCCCCCCCCCCCCCCCCCTTCTAGATCTTTTTGTGCCTCTGGGATACAACAGAGTGATTTCCAACAAAATGAGAGCCAAAGCATAAGAGAAAGATATACACAGGAGCTCAAGAGATTAACTTCAAAGAGAAATCATTAAGCTGTTAAGTTTTATCAGAGAAAGGGAACTTAAAGCAAACTTAGCAACACCTCAACCATTTTCATCAACAACATCAAAAGTCGAGACTTAGTGACTTGCCTGATTATGTGTGAATCAGACCCAAAGTGGGTAGGTTAAGAGATCCTGAAGACAGAGGGCTTCAAAACCTTATGTAAGACAAGACTTAGTGACTCGTCTGATTCTAAGTGAATCAGACCATGTGTGGGAAGGATTAAGTGTCCAATTGTAATGTTTTTTAGTGAACTTTGGTCTTGGTGACCTTTATCCTTAGTGAATTCTCTACTCGAGGAGTAGAAGAGTGGACTAAAAAATCTTTGTACTCCGAACCACTTAAAAATCGTTGTATCTCTTTATGTCTCTATAGCTACTTACATCATACCTATTATAGCTGCTATAAATGTTTTACATTCTGCAATAACCTTTCAGTAGCATTACTTAAAATTAGAACTACAAGTCCTTTAGCTCATATCAGAAATGAGTTTTACCAAATTACTATTTCTGCTCTGCTTAACATGATAGCTTAATTATTTGGTAAATGTGCTTTAATAAGTGAACAAGTATTTGTTCAAAGATCTATTCAACCCCCCCCCCCCCCCCCCCCCCAATTCTAGATCACTTTTGTGTCGTCATGGGAATAACATAAAATACTTTTTAGCAGTTTCGATAGGGACGTGAGCATGCTTTCCGCATTGCTCTCTCAAAACCACTGCCAGGTATGATTGTAAGGGGTTTCGCCCTTAATCTAGAGGGGTGACAATTATGGAGAAGAGGAACGGGGTCGCCATATTTTCCAATAACCCTTAGTTTGTCATTTGGTCCGAATGAGTCTAGTATCAAAAGTCTAAAAGTTTATTTGGATCCGAAGTTCTAAAGAAAATTTTATCGAGACTTGCATATCCTAACACTATACATATACACATATTTATATATAAATCCTACTCTATTTTTATTGATATAAAAGCTTTTTTACATTAATCACATATTCATGTTATCTTCATTAATCACCCATTAATCTCCGTGCAAGAAACGAAAAACTCATCTAAAAAATCTTGTACAAGACCACCATTAATTCATCAAAAGTTTCTAAATTTCTTCTTTCTCCTTCATTCATATTCTTACCCATCAATCTTCGTCCAGGAAACCAAAAACCCATTTCAAAAATCTTGAAGAAACACCATCAATTCATCAAAGTCTTTGGATTGTGTGGTGTTTGATTAATGAAAGATAGTAGCTATTGATTCAATTTGTTTGCAATCTTAGCAAATTCCAGCTGGATAAACTAATGTGAATTGTTTAATTTTGATTAGTACATTAGTTAATATTGCATGTACACACTATCAATTTTTTTTATTTACCTCGTATAATTATGGAATTCATTTTGTTGTAAATAATTGTTATCTTACCTTTAAAAATCTAAAAGCAATGGCCAACATAGTTAACAAAGGTGTTAGTTAGACTAGCATCGGTTGCACAAGCATTGCGTGTATAACTTATATGGAATAAATTAAGAATTTTATAAATTTTGAAATACTAAATAGAAAGATAAAAAAAATAATATAAAAAAGATAAAATAGTATTATAATTAAAATTATAAGGATAAAAAAAATATGACATAAAATCACCAAAGCCTCCGCATAAACTTTATAATATAGATATAGATAGATACATATCTAGGTAGATTCTAAAATCAAATATGGAGCTTTAACGCACTATGGCACTATGGGTCCCTGTTCTTTTATTTTAAATAAATGTATAGTTATAATCATAATATACTTGTGTAATGATTTTATTTTTTATAAATATTATAAGTATGTAAACATTCTCATTATCTTTTGCCCAAAGAAATCTATATTTATTCTTGGGAAAATTTGCTCAAGAGCATCACATCAATCCAACAAGCGTACCTAATTGGCACAAAATAACTACGTTATGTGAAACCATGCGACCACCAGAATATACCACAGTGAAGTCTAATTGGGCTTCACAAGTATGAGAAGAGCGCAATAACCTTAGCTTTGGACAATGTGGCCCGTGAATCTCATTATGATTGTCTCTGGCTCCAATTAATTCATGTGGCCAACAAAATGTCCAGATGATAAGAAATAAGTTTAAAGATATCTAAACAAAAAAATAATAATAACAATACTTATTTTCAGTTTTAACATAATAATTCTAATACAACACACTATTTTAACACAAACAACAGTATAATATAGTAATAACAACATAATACAACAAGATAATACAGTAATTATAATACAACACACTATTTTAGCATAATGCCACACAACAAACTTATTGAACGAATAGATATTTAATACCGAGTTCTTCAAAAAGTTTCTTTAGCTCAAACACAAGCTTATCCTTATCCATGCAGTGCTGGAATTTTATGATGTGTATAGCATGAAGACCAAATTTCACCTTCCCATCAACTATCTCCTCAAATTGAATTTCAGACTTGCTTTCAAAGAACCTGAATGTTTCAACATATAGATAAAAAGTTGATAACATATGCCAATGTCAGAGTGTAATTGCACGAGAAAGTGGAAATGGAAACAATTGCATTGACGGTTGTATTGTACAACTCATTTGTATTTGATGAGTTATACAATACAATCGCTTAGTGCGTGTCTATACAAATATTGTCTAATTGTCTAGCACTATTGGCACAATTCAGTAATTCATCTTTAAACAGAAATAAAGAAGAGTTGACGTGCTCATTTAGTTTAACTTTTAGAGTTGCATTGTTCTCAACTGAAGTTGCACTATTGATAAAAAGTTTCACAGTATCACTCATCCAAGACCTCCTGGTAAGATTAATGATAATTTTGGTTGCCAAATTTGAATTAGGATAGTCCATCTTGTCATTATTCTCTCTCGAGAAAACTGTTGTTAGTATCCTTATCTCTTCAACAACCATATGTGAATGTTGAATAAAAATATCAAAATAGACAAAATAGATTAATAAAATAATGATACGTCTACCAAGACAAATCATTTGCGAGTTGTACAATACAACTTATCAATGTTTCATCTATATAAAGCTAAAAAGAAAGCTTTAGTCTAGTTGCTTAACATTGCTCTTCTAATTTATACAGTACAATGTCACGTATCAATTACCTGTTCATTATCGATGAGACAAAAATCACCTTTGTTAAAAGGGTGTCGTACGAATACAGACATTATTCCTTCGCATATCATGTTATTGGTGTTGCCGAATGTAAACACCGCCAATAAAAGACTAGATAAAATGGAAAGTAGCACTTTGTTCGTCACAAAACCCATCAAAACTAACCATATAATGGATATTGAAATGAGTAAGATCAATGATACAATGTTGTTCAGCTCTTTGATGGCAGTGTTGGTATCATTTAAAAGATGAACCAGAGTTTTGCGTTCATTGCATACTTTCATCTGTGAAAAATGGATGATTTGTCAGACCTTGAATACATGTATTTTATGGTAGGTAATGCTTAATAGACTAAAAATATTGTTTCATTTTGATAGATACAGAAAAGTTTGACACCATTCCTTTATTTATTTATTTTTGCAAAAGGCAAATAATTTTTATTATTACAAAATGTCATAGGATCCAAAAGACTTGAATCCTATAAATTTTTACAAACTTGCACTCAGATTACACTGACCAGATATAGAAATAAAGCACTCTATGAAATATTTAACGACACAATCACAATAATAACTTCTTTTTGACCAAGGACCGTACAAAGAAAGCTTCTAGCCATACAATTGAGGCTCCACTAACCCTGCTTTAACTAAGAACTTGAAAAAATCCGGCAATCCTATCACCGATGATGAACAATAACTTCTCTCAATCTATCTACTAACTGAGTTGAATCCCCAAAGACAAGAGAACGCCTATTCAACAATTGACCCCATTAAAAACTTATTTCTTTTTTGACTAATAATCATAACTTCCACACTTTTCTTGGATAGAAAACCCCACACTGCCACCAATTTGAAGAACCCAATCCCCTGTTTGACAAAAATAGATGAAACCCAAAAAGATACCAGCAGCGCAATAATACATGCATGATAAAACAACATAACAGTACTAATGTTTCAAAAACTCAAACTTCAAGATCAAAAGTAAGTTATATGGAGAAAAAACAGAGCAAGTTATAAACATAGTAATGGAGAACAGAGGATTTACAGTCCAATCTTTTAAAGATGTTTCAGTAATGCATTTTGTTTCGAATGCTCCTTCAAACAATTTGAGCACATTTGGTACATGCTCCTGTTTCATTAGTTGTAGCAGATCTGACTCGTGTATCTCCCTAGTACCAAAAAAATCAATTAATGAAAAAGTTTGTAAATAATATGAGCTAAATTAAATCAAGAAAAAACGTGAATCTCGACTCTAAACAGTTAAAAATGGTGGGTCCATTTAGATGGTCCGTAGAAATAAGTTGCATTAATTCAGTCGATCTTCGCAATACAAGTATTATATAATTACGACTATCATTTATGTAAAATGCAGCTAATATTACATAAATGACTCGAATAGACTACCTATTTTGGACTGCTTAGAATCAGAATTCTTAAGAAAATAGATAGACAATCAAAATACACGGTGATAATGCATACCTGAGGCCATTCTTTGCCACATTCTAAAAGATTCGAGAAACAAGAGATTTTTTATCATTCTCTCTCAGAGTTTCATCCCCCTAAAAATCTTGTCTATTGCATCACAAATACTAAATAACTTTTTCCCATCAAGTATAGTAACAAGTGCTTCTTTTATCCATTTTAGTTGAACTCCAATGCATTTTGCAGGCAAATACATTAACGAAGGACCCCATAACATGGTTTGAAGAACATATTGACGAAAGATCAAGAATTGGATTGTATCGAAGAATTTCTTGTCATGAAAAGAATAAGATAAAATCTTCAAAAATCATATTCTTGAACATCCACATCGCCGCGCCAATCACAAAAGTAGTAAGAGTACTTGTAATTAAATGAATCAAATTAGTTGTCCACTTAATATCCCAATCTATTAACATAATCCAAGCTAACAGAACAGAAGGCGAACAAAGGAAACTCACCACACTACTTTTCATGCCATAAACAAAATACAGTACCTTCTTCTTCTTGCTCATCACAAAATTCATCTCAGTGAAGAAAAGTACAACATGAACAAACCATGCAACAAGACTTGGAGTACAAGTTATGGTGAGTGCGATTGCAAACCATTTCCAAAGATCCATCCCCAATAGCATCAGATTACTGAATAATGTTTTGGTACTTAAAATAGCAATAAAAAATGACGCGATCCAAGTAGACTGAAGTACAAGCATTATTACCTTTGGTAGCTTTCTCTCATTGTCATCAGTTCCAATATTTTTTTCGTTCGAAATATAAGATTAAGATTGAATTATTATTAATATATATCATAAATATTATAATTTTATTGTCTAATATTAAATGAATTCATATTAATTTTAAATTTAAAAATATTTTAAAAAATCAAAATTGATCATATATTTTAAAACGCCGGGAATATAATTTATTTCAAACATAATACCCTCAAATTTATTTTGTTTTGCTACAAATATATGGAGATAGAATTGCCACTAGATCAACGGATGGTTTGTGTGTTATAATTACTGACTACCATCAATATAAAGCCGACTTTTTTGCAATAATTTTTTTTTACAAAACTCTTTTAATGGAATTGGGAGCAGTGAATTTGGAAATATTATTATTATTATTATTATAAAATTTAGAAACTATTATTATTATGACACTTGATCATCTTATATTTCCTTTTCTTCTAGCAGCAATGCAAAAGAACTAAATTGCATAGTAATTCTTTGTCCCTCTACTAATCTATTAGCAGCAAATGAAAGAAGCCTATTTCCTCGATGCGAAAATAATGGATGACTTTGCTCATTTCCTCTGTTTTTGTCCTGTTTCTTCTCCTTTGCTAGAATTTTGTAACAAAATAAGCCTACCATTGCTAATTTGTCCACCTACTTCTATTTGTCAAAAATTAAGCAACTAAATGAGAAGTTATAATAACTTAAATTCAATACTTAGAATTGAAAATAATATTAAATGAATTTAATAGAATTGATTCTAATAAAAAAATATCAAAATCTCTGCAAAGACTTTATAATATAAATATAGATAGATACATATTTAGATAAATCCTAAAAATTAAATGCACTCTGGGTCCCCTGTTGCTTTATATGCCTACTGTATTGTGACCGCAGATTTTAGTCGGAAGATGCCGATATGTTGATGTGACGCGAATTTAAAGTGTTGTACGAAAAATTATTAAATATTTTTGGGACATTTGTCGCGTAATTTTTCATATTATTTATATATTATTATTTTAATATTTAAAATAAAATAATTAATTTTAAGTGCAAAAATAATAATATATCAATAATATAAGACAGACATTACGTGACAGATGCTTAAGACCACTGAATAATGAGTCGTCTTATTGACAAAGTGGTGGGATGCCAAAGAGTGCGCTGTAATTGGTCGTGGATTTCATACTTTTTCCTATATACACAAGGGCGGAGCCAAAAATCCTCCTTCACCCGAGCTAATCCTCCTTCACCCGGGCTATAGCTTCCAACAGTCCTTTTCCTCACACCCTATTTCCTCCTCACAACCCCTCCTCCTGTGCAGTGTTACCCTTTTCTCTTCACAACCCCTACTCCTTCACCCGGACTACTGCCCACCCGAGCCCATGAGTACCTCCGCCCTTGTATATACATAAAAACAAAGATATGGTTGTGTAAAGATGGTTTGTTGTTCTAGTTTATTGTACTTCCGTAACTCTCATCTAAATGTAGTTTAGAAAGGAAAGAATGTTTTGATTTTTGATCTATTTAATTAACTAATGAGTTGGAATAAGGGTACCATTATATCTTTTCTTCAATTATCTCAGGCTCTCAACATGCATGTAACGAGGAAATAAACCTTTTTCTGAGTTTCTTAATCTTTATTTGTCGTAGGTGAGTAACTATCTATTGCGGATCTCATTTCTATCTTATTTTTGATATCGATGGGATCAAATATAAAATCGATGAGATCCACAATCAATACAAAAAATTTACACTGCCGGAATTTTTATCTGTTGTAGGTTTTAGTAGAGTAGCAAATATGTTGGGCATTGATTAATTTCCCCTGCTGCTGCCTACTAGCTACGCTGCATTCTGTCTTTTGGCAGCATATATAAAGACACGTCGGAGACCTATGGTTAACTTTTAAGGAATTGTTTGTATTCAGGATTTCGTGAGGCCAGGAAGATGCATGTATGCATCATTTTTCGTGCTTGGCTTGATTGTTGCTTTCACATTAAAAGCTCGTCCCTATCTTCACCTGGGCAAAGGTTACTGTGTACTTTATATATATATATATATATATGTATGCTCGCCCATAATATTTTGAGAAATTATAAAAATATATATATATATATATATATATTTTTATATAAAATGAGAGAAAATATATTCAATTATATAAAACAGTATCCTAATTTTGAGGGATATTTTACACAATAATATGAAATAACCCTCATGCACCTCCTTTTTTTTTTGCCATATATGTGTGATGGTACTAGTGATTTTAGATGGGATGCTTACGGTGAAAAATAAAAAAGTTGATAAGAGTATTTGTTTGGATGCTGCACAGTCAGAAAGAACGATGAAAGTGATTTCATGGTTCAATATTGATATTTTTTTAATATCAAGGTAATTTCAAACCTGTATGTATACTAGTTATATTGAGGTTGGCCATGTTGCCTAATTCTCAGAAATCCACAAGTTACGTTGTTGTCAAAACAGTGACGAAGCCAGAAATATTTGCCGGTGGAGCCAATTATATGAGTATCAGATAATGAATTAAAGTTGATAATTATAGTAACAAAAAATCACTCAAATATATAACAAAAAAATATAATATATATCATTATTGTACCCTTCACGCATATCCACAAAAAATAACTAATGTAATATAATAAATACAATTGTTCTCTGTGCGTCATCATTTATTGATATCGTTGCATAATACTTTCATTATCAATGCAATCAAATACATAGTTCTCGAGGAATGTAATCAAACAATCATTCATCAGTTGATCTGCTATTTTATTGTGCACCCTACTCTTTATTATTTTCATCACAGAAAAAGCTTTTTCAATAGTAACAATAGCAACAGGTAAGATTAATGTCACTTTAGAAGTCAATATACCAAATGAAATACAATATTCTTCTTAGTACCTACGAGCTTTCTTGCAAGACCGACAATCCCTTGATCTTCCAAAAACTCTTGATTTGTCTGCATATCATAAATGAAATTATCTAGTTGACTATCAAGTTTCATAAGATCCACTGGAGAAAAGTCATTCGAATAAAAGCTAGCGAGACGAATCAATTTGTCCTTATCAAAACTAGCAAAACAATCATTAGTGTTGGGGTGTGATTTCTTTGGGTTATGCACTTCTCTTTTTGGGCTGGAGGCCCCTCTTTGCATGTGGTATGGGCCGGGTCATGCTTCTCTCTTTCTCCATTGGGTCCGGGACCCGAGGTCTAAGATCTTTCTCTTCTTAGAGCGGTTGATAGGACGTTTGAGCCATTTTGTCCACTTTGACGGACTGACACAGAAAGTAGCCCACGCTAGTATCTTTCCCCAATGGTCCGATTGGAATAAGTGGAAGAAGACGTCATGTTTACACTCATGAGGGGATGACTAGACGTCCTACGATGCATGGATGAGATATATAAAAACAACTTCACAATAATGAGGGTAAGTTTTTCTTTTCTCCAGGAAACACTGAGCTATCAAACATCTAACATATTCCATCATACATTTTAAGGTCCTTCATTGTGACGTTGATTGCCTGAACTTACTCTCACACCGGAGCATCCCCGGACGGCCCAAGCCGCGACTGTCTTGTGCGGTGATAACGGTTCGTTACGTGTGCAGGTATCTTGCTGACGGGTGATTGCGGCAAGAATGAAAATTGGACGTCAACATTGGCGCTAGAAGGAGGGTCGTGTTTGATACTTAAGTTATAGGGTTAAATTATATGTTATTTTTATTCCTCAATACTTAGTTTTTATATTTATTGTGTGCTTAAATGTTTAATTATTTAGCTTATTTTGGTTTTAATAGGTTTTATAGGATTTTAGTTAATTTATGTTAATTTAGGTAATTTTATTGTATTTTTATATTTATTTTTATTTATGTGTTTTTATTTATTTTTAGTATTTTAGGTGTTTTATTTATTATTATGTGTTTTTAGGATTTTTAGTATTTTTATATTATTTTTATTTATTTTATATTTGATTTTGTAGGGAAATAAAAGTCTAATGGCATTTTTGTAATTTCAGCAAAGCTTGAGGGACAAAACTGTCAAAACAGCAAAATCGGAGGGCAAAAATGCAAATTCCGCAAGAATCTGAGGCCAAAATCGTAATTAACCAGCACCGGTGGCAAAACTGTAAATTAACGGAAAAATCACGGCCGCGCATTGCGCGGGGATAGTGATGTCAGCAGCACGGAGATGAAACGACAACGTTTTGCAGAAAGTAGTTACCGCGCCACGCGCGCGGTGGAAAAAAACCGGAACAGCGTATTACAATGAAACGACGCCGTTTCAGCTAAAGGAGAGTCCGCGCAATGCGCGGGCTGGCGTTTCCGCGTAGCACTGTAGCGAAGGCAGCATTTGGTTGCGCGTTAATTTGGCGGAAACGGGATTATTCGCGATTTTAGCATTAATTTGATTCCAAATTGGATTTTAATTCCAATTAGGGTTAGGAAAATAATTATTTTCTTTTTCTATTATTTTTAATTGTAAATCCTACTAGGGTTAGGAGGATTTTGGAGCCTATAAATAGAGGGCTTGAGGCACATTGTAATAAACAACTTTTCTTAGAATAAAATTCTCTCTTCTATTATTTAGTGTTCTCTATTATTATGAGTAGTTAGTTTATTTTTCTTGGTTTAAGTGATTGAAGCCATCAAGATTTATACACTGTGAGATCTAATTTATTTTAATTGTTCAATTTATATTTTGATTATTGAATATTTTTTTATGCTTAATTTTATGATTAATTTGTTTAATTGCTAGGAGTACTACTAGTTTATTATTCATATTAATCTACTGCTATTAATGAAGCAACTAAGTTTAATAATTGTTTTGCAGATCAAAAGATTATTTTATCTTAGGAAGAATATTCATCTAAATTAAATGCAAACACGTGGCTTGTGTTGTTTAGTTCAACGATCTCTCTAATTCTTTATGCTGCTATTAAATTAAATCTTTAGCACGTGCCGGGGGTTGTTTAATAGTAAGGGTATTTAGACCACGTGGCTCTACTTATCTAAAATTAAGGAGAGAGGAGAAAAATTATTCCACCTGCGAGTAGTTCTTTCTACGGTGAATCTTCAAAATATTAATTGATTTATTTTTGCATCAGTGATCAGTTGTAAATTCTTGATGGTGGATATTAACTTAAACCAAGGCTTTTTATTTTTATTTATTTCTTGCATAATTATTTTAATTAGTTTTATTTAAATTATTTCTTTAATTACAAAACCCCCCAACTTTTGTTTACAAAAACATAAAATTAAATTAATCATTCTCTGTGGGATCGACTCTTGCTTACACTACTACATTAATATTTTTCAAAAGTAAGATTTTATTTTTGGGTGCTTGCGACATCACACCAAATTTTGGCGCCGTTGCCGGGGATCGAACCCGGGTCATCCGCGTGACAGGCGGATATACTTACCACTATTCTACAATACATAGTTTTTATATTTATTGTGTGCTTAAATGTTTAATTATTTAGCTTATTTTGGTTTTAATAGGTTTTATAGGATTTTAGTTAATTTATGTTAATTTAGGTAATTTTATTGTATTTTTATATTTATTTTTATTTATGTGTTTTTATTTATTTTTAGTATTTTAGGTGTTTTATTTATTATTATGTGTTTTTAGGATTTTTAGTATTTTTATATTATTTTTATTTATTTTATATTTGATTTTGTAGGGAAATAAAAGTCTAATGGCATTTTTGTAATTTCAGCAAAGCTTGAGGGACAAAACTGTCAAAACAGCAAAATCGGAGGGCAAAAATGCAAATTCCGCAAGAATCTGAGGCCAAAATCGTAATTAACCAGCACCGGTGGCAAAACTGTAAATTAACGGAAAAATCACGGCCGCGCATTGCGCGGGGATAGTGATGTCAGCAGCACGGAGATGAAACGGCGACGTTTTGCAGAAAGTAGTTACCGCGCCACGCGCGCGGTGGAAAAAAACCGGAACAGCGTATTACAATGAAACGACGCCGTTTCAGCTAAAGGAGAGTCCGCGCAATGCGCGGGCTGGCGTTTCCGCGTAGCACTGTAGCGAAGGCAGCGTTTGGTTGCGCGTTAATTTGGCGGAAACGGGATTATTCGCGATTTTAGCATTAATTTGATTCCAAATTGGATTTTAATTCCAATTAGGGTTAGGAAAATAATTATTTTCTTTTTCTTTTATTTTTAATTGTAAATCCTACTAGGGTTAGGAGGATTTTGGAGCCTATAAATAGAGGGCTTGAGGCACATTGTAATAAACAACTTTTCTTAGAATAAAATTCTCTCTTCTATTATTTAGTGTTCTCTATTATTATGAGTAGTTAGTTTATTTTTCTTGGTTTAAGTGATTGAAGCCATCAAGATTTATACACTGTGAGATCTAATTTATTTTAATTGTTCAATTTATATTTTGATTATTGAATATTTTTTTATGCTTAATTTTATGATTAATTTGTTTAATTGCTAGGAGTACTACTAGTTTATTATTCATATTAATCTACTGCTATTAATGAAGCAACTAAGTTTAATAATTGTTTTGCAGATCAAAAGATTATTTTATCTTAGGAAGAATATTCATCTAAATTAAATGCAAACACGTGGCTTGTGTTGTTTAGTTCAACGATCTCTCTAATTCTTTATGCTGCTATTAAATTAAATCTTTAGCACGTGCCGGGGGTTGTTTAATAGTAAGGGTATTTAGACCACGTGGCTCTACTTATCTAAAATTAAGGAGAGAGGAGAAAAATTATTCCACCTGCGAGTAGTTCTTTCTACGGTGAATCTTCAAAATATTAATTGATTTATTTTTGCATCAGTGATCAGTTGTAAATTCTTGATGGTGGATATTAACTTAAACCAAGGCTTTTTATTTTTATTTATTTCTTGCATAATTATTTTAATTAGTTTTATTTAAATTATTTCTTTAATTACAAAACCCCCCAACTTTTGTTTGCGAAAACATAAAATTAAATTAATCATTCTCTGTGGGATCAACTCTTGCTTACACTACTACATTAATATTTTTCAAAAGTAAGATTTTATTTTTGGGTGCTTGCGACATCACACCAAATTTTGGCGCCGTTGCCGGGGATCGAACCCGGGTCATCCGCGTGACAGGCGGATATACTTACCACTATACTACAATACATAGTTTTTATATTTATTGTGTGCTTAAATGTTTAATTATTTAGCTTATTTTGGTTTTAATAGGTTTTATAGGATTTTAGTTAATTTATGTTAATTTAGGTAATTTTATTGTATTTTTATATTTATTTTTATTTATGTGTTTTTATTTATTTTTAGTATTTTAGGTGTTTTATTTATTATTATGTGTTTTTAGGATTTTTAGTATTTTTATATTATTTTTATTTATTTTATATTTGATTTTGTAGGGAAATAAAAGTCTAATGGCATTTTTGTAATTTCAGCAAAGCTTGAGGGACAAAACTGTCAAAACAGCAAAATCGGAGGGCAAAAATGCAAATTCCGCAAGAATCTGAGGCCAAAATCGTAATTAACCAGCACCGGTGGCAAAACTGTAAATTAACGGAAAAATCACGGCCGCGCATTGCGCGGGGATAGTGATGTCAGCAGCACGGAGATGAAACGGCGACGTTTTGCAGAAAGTAGTTACCGCGCCACGCGCGCGGTGGAAAAAAACCGGAACAGCGTATTACAATGAAACGACGCCGTTTCAGCTAAAGGAGAGTCCGCGCAATGCGCGGGCTGGCGTTTCCGCGTAGCACTGTAGCGAAGGCAGCGTTTGGTTGCGCGTTAATTTGGCGGAAACGGGATTATTCGCGATTTTAGCATTAATTTGATTCCAAATTGGATTTTAATTCCAATTAGGGTTAGGAAAATAATTATTTTCTTTTTCTTTTATTTTTAATTGTAAATCCTACTAGGGTTAGGAGGATTTTGGAGCCTATAAATAGAGGGCTTGAGGCACATTGTAATAAACAACTTTTCTTAGAATAAAATTCTCTCTTCTATTATTTAGTGTTCTCTATTATTATGAGTAGTTAGTTTATTTTTCTTGGTTTAAGTGATTGAAGCCATCAAGATTTATACACTGTGAGATCTAATTTATTTTAATTGTTCAATTTATATTTTGATTATTGAATATTTTTTTATGCTTAATTTTATGATTAATTTGTTTAATTGCTAGGAGTACTACTAGTTTATTATTCATATTAATCTACTGCTATTAATGAAGCAACTAAGTTTAATAATTGTTTTGCAGATCAAAAGATTATTTTATCTTAGGAAGAATATTCATCTAAATTAAATGCAAACACGTGGCTTGTGTTGTTTAGTTCAACGATCTCTCTAATTCTTTATGCTGCTATTAAATTAAATCTTTAGCACGTGCCGGGGGTTGTTTAATAGTAAGGGTATTTAGACCACGTGGCTCTACTTATCTAAAATTAAGGAGAGAGGAGAAAAATTATTCCACCTGCGAGTAGTTCTTTCTACGGTGAATCTTCAAAATATTAATTGATTTATTTTTGCATCAGTGATCAGTTGTAAATTCTTGATGGTGGATATTAACTTAAACCAAGGCTTTTTATTTTTATTTATTTCTTGCATAATTATTTTAATTAGTTTTATTTAAATTATTTCTTTAATTACAAAACCCCCCAACTTTTGTTTGCGAAAACATAAAATTAAATTAATCATTCTCTGTGGGATCGACTCTTGCTTACACTACTACATTAATATTTTTCAAAAGTAAGATTTTATTTTTGGGTGCTTGCGACATCACACCAAATTTTGGCGCCGTTGCCGGGGATCGAACCCGGGTCATCCGCGTGACAGGCGGATATACTTACCACTATTCTACAATACATAGTTTTTATATTTATTGTGTGCTTAAATGTTTAATTATTTAGCTTATTTTGGTTTTAATAGGTTTTATAGGATTTTAGTTAATTTATGTTAATTTAGGTAATTTTATTGTATTTTTATATTTATTTTTATTTATGTGTTTTTATTTATTTTTAGTATTTTAGGTGTTTTATTTATTATTATGTGTTTTTAGGATTTTTAGTATTTTTATATTATTTTTATTTATTTTATATTTGATTTTGTAGGGAAATAAAAGTCTAATGGCATTTTTGTAATTTCAGCAAAGCTTGAGGGACAAAACTGTCAAAACAGCAAAATCGGAGGGCAAAAATGCAAATTCCGCAAGAATCTGAGGCCAAAATCGTAATTAACCAGCACCGGTGGCAAAACTGTAAATTAACGGAAAAATCACGGCCGCGCATTGCGCGGGGATAGTGATGTCAGCAGCACGGAGATGAAACGGCGACGTTTTGCAGAAAGTAGTTACCGCGCCACGCGCGCGGTGGAAAAAAACCGGAACAGCGTATTACAATGAAACGACGCCGTTTCAGCTAAAGGAGAGTCCGCGCAATGCGCGGGCTGGCGTTTCCGCGTAGCACTGTAGCGAAGGCAGCGTTTGGTTGCGCGTTAATTTGGCGGAAACGGGATTATTCGCGATTTTAGCATTAATTTGATTCCAAATTGGATTTTAATTCCAATTAGGGTTAGGAAAATAATTATTTTCTTTTTCTTTTATTTTTAATTGTAAATCCTACTAGGGTTAGGAGGATTTTGGAGCCTATAAATAGAGGGCTTGAGGCACATTGTAATAAACAACTTTTCTTAGAATAAAATTCTCTCTTCTATTATTTAGTGTTCTCTATTATTATGAGTAGTTAGTTTATTTTTCTTGGTTTAAGTGATTGAAGCCATCAAGATTTATACACTGTGAGATCTAATTTATTTTAATTGTTCAATTTATATTTTGATTATTGAATATTTTTTTATGCTTAATTTTATGATTAATTTGTTTAATTGCTAGGAGTACTACTAGTTTATTATTCATATTAATCTACTGCTATTAATGAAGCAACTAAGTTTAATAATTGTTTTGCAGATCAAAAGATTATTTTATCTTAGGAAGAATATTCATCTAAATTAAATGCAAACACGTGGCTTGTGTTGTTTAGTTCAACGATCTCTCTAATTCTTTATGCTGCTATTAAATTAAATCTTTAGCACGTGCCGGGGGTTGTTTAATAGTAAGGGTATTTAGACCACGTGGCTCTACTTATCTAAAATTAAGGAGAGAGGAGAAAAATTATTCCACCTGCGAGTAGTTCTTTCTACGGTGAATCTTCAAAATATTAATTGATTTATTTTTGCATCAGTGATCAGTTGTAAATTCTTGATGGTGGATATTAACTTAAACCAAGGCTTTTTATTTTTATTTATTTCTTGCATAATTATTTTAATTAGTTTTATTTAAATTATTTCTTTAATTACAAAACCCCCCAACTTTTGTTTGCGAAAACATAAAATTAAATTAATCATTCTCTGTGGGATCGACTCTTGCTTACACTACTACATTAATATTTTTCAAAAGTAAGATTTTATTTTTGGGTGCTTGCGACATCACACCAAATTTTGGCGCCGTTGCCGGGGATCGAACCCGGGTCATCCGCGTGACAGGCGGATATACTTACCACTATTCTACAATACATAGTTTTTATATTTATTGTGTGCTTAAATGTTTAATTATTTAGCTTATTTTGGTTTTAATAGGTTTTATAGGATTTTAGTTAATTTATGTTAATTTAGGTAATTTTATTGTATTTTTATATTTATTTTTATTTATGTGTTTTTATTTATTTTTAGTATTTTAGGTGTTTTATTTATTATTATGTGTTTTTAGGATTTTTAGTATTTTTATATTATTTTTATTTATTTTATATTTGATTTTGTAGGGAAATAAAAGTCTAATGGCATTTTTGTAATTTCAGCAAAGCTTGAGGGACAAAACTGTCAAAACAGCAAAATCGGAGGGCAAAAATGCAAATTCCGCAAGAATCTGAGGCCAAAATCGTAATTAACCAGCACCGGTGGCAAAACTGTAAATTAACGGAAAAATCACGGCCGCGCATTGCGCGGGGATAGTGATGTCAGCAGCACGGAGATGAAACGGCGACGTTTTGCAGAAAGTAGTTACCGCGCCACGCGCGCGGTGGAAAAAAACCGGAACAGCGTATTACAATGAAACGACGCCGTTTCAGCTAAAGGAGAGTCCGCGCAATGCGCGGGCTGGCGTTTCCGCGTAGCACTGTAGCGAAGGCAGCGTTTGGTTGCGCGTTAATTTGGCGGAAACGGGATTATTCGCGATTTTAGCATTAATTTGATTCCAAATTGGATTTTAATTCCAATTAGGGTTAGGAAAATAATTATTTTCTTTTTCTTTTATTTTTAATTGTAAATCCTACTAGGGTTAGGAGGATTTTGGAGCCTATAAATAGAGGGCTTGAGGCACATTGTAATAAACAACTTTTCTTAGAATAAAATTCTCTCTTCTATTATTTAGTGTTCTCTATTATTATGAGTAGTTAGTTTATTTTTCTTGGTTTAAGTGATTGAAGCCATCAAGATTTATACACTGTGAGATCTAATTTATTTTAATTGTTCAATTTATATTTTGATTATTGAATATTTTTTTATGCTTAATTTTATGATTAATTTGTTTAATTGCTAGGAGTACTACTAGTTTATTATTCATATTAATCTACTGCTATTAATGAAGCAACTAAGTTTAATAATTGTTTTGCAGATCAAAAGATTATTTTATCTTAGGAAGAATATTCATCTAAATTAAATGCAAACACGTGGCTTGTGTTGTTTAGTTCAACGATCTCTCTAATTCTTTATGCTGCTATTAAATTAAATCTTTAGCACGTGCCGGGGGTTGTTTAATAGTAAGGGTATTTAGACCACGTGGCTCTACTTATCTAAAATTAAGGAGAGAGGAGAAAAATTATTCCACCTGCGAGTAGTTCTTTCTACGGTGAATCTTCAAAATATTAATTGATTTATTTTTGCATCAGTGATCAGTTGTAAATTCTTGATGGTGGATATTAACTTAAACCAAGGCTTTTTATTTTTATTTATTTCTTGCATAATTATTTTAATTAGTTTTATTTAAATTATTTCTTTAATTACAAAACCCCCCAACTTTTGTTTGCGAAAACATAAAATTAAATTAATCATTCTCTGTGGGATCGACTCTTGCTTACACTACTACATTAATATTTTTCAAAAGTAAGATTTTATTTTTGGGTGCTTGCGACATCACACCAAATTTTGGCGCCGTTGCCGGGGATCGAACCCGGGTCATCCGCGTGACAGGCGGATATACTTACCACTATACTACAATACATAGTTTTTATATTTATTGTGTGCTTAAATGTTTAATTATTTAGCTTATTTTAGTTTTAATAGGTTTTATAGGATTTTAGTTAATTTATGTTAATTTAGGTAATTTTATTGTATTTTTATATTTATTTTTATTTATGTGTTTTTATTTATTTTTAGTATTTTAGGTGTTTTATTTATTATTATGTGTTTTTAGGATTTTTAGTATTTTTATATTATTTTTATTTATTTTATATTTGATTTTGTAGGGAAATAAAAGTCTAATGGCATTTTTGTAATTTCAGCAAAGCTTGAGGGACAAAACTGTCAAAACAGCAAAATCGGAGGGCAAAAATGCAAATTCCGCAAGAATCTGAGGCCAAAATCGTAATTAACCAGCACCGGTGGCAAAACTGTAAATTAACGGAAAAATCACGGCCGCGCATTGCGCGGGGATAGTGATGTCAGCAGCACGGAGATGAAACGGCGACGTTTTGCAGAAAGTAGTTACCGCGCCACGCGCGCGGTGGAAAAAAACCGGAACAGCGTATTACAATGAAACGACGCCGTTTCAGCTAAAGGAGAGTCCGCGCAATGCGCGGGCTGGCGTTTCCGCGTAGCACTGTAGCGAAGGCAGCGTTTGGTTGCGCGTTAATTTGGCGGAAACGGGATTATTCGCGATTTTAGCATTAATTTGATTCCAAATTGGATTTTAATTCCAATTAGGGTTAGGAAAATAATTATTTTCTTTTTCTTTTATTTTTAATTGTAAATCCTACTAGGGTTAGGAGGATTTTGGAGCCTATAAATAGAGGGCTTGAGGCACATTGTAATAAATAACTTTTCTTAGAATAAAATTCTCTCTTCTATTATTTAGTGTTCTCTATTATTATGAGTAGTTAGTTTATTTTTCTTGGTTTAAGTGATTGAAGCCATCAAGATTTATACACTGTGAGATCTAATTTATTTTAATTGTTCAATTTATATTTTGATTATTGAATATTTTTTTATGCTTAATTTTATGATTAATTTGTTTAATTGCTAGGAGTACTACTAGTTTATTATTCATATTAATCTACTGCTATTAATGAAGCAACTAAGTTTAATAATTGTTTTGCAGATCAAAAGATTATTTTATCTTAGGAAGAATATTCATCTAAATTAAATGCAAACACGTGGCTTGTGTTGTTTAGTTCAACGATCTCTCTAATTCTTTATGTTGCTATTAAATTAAATCTTTAGCACGTGCCGGGGGTTGTTTAATAGTAAGGGTATTTAGACCACGTGACTCTACTTATCTAAAATTAAGGAGAGAGGAGAAAAATTATTCCACCTGCGAGTAGTTCTTTCTACGGTGAATCTTCAAAATATTAATTGATTTATTTTTGCATCAGTGATCAGTTGTAAATTCTTGATGGTGGATATTAACTTAAACCAAGGCTTTTTATTTTTATTTATTTCTTGCATAATTATTTTAATTAGTTTTATTTAAATTATTTCTTTAATTACAAAACCCCCCAACTTTTGTTTGCGAAAACATAAAATTAAATTAATCATTCTCTGTGGGATCGACTCTTGCTTACACTACTACATTAATATTTTTCAAAAGTAAGATTTTATTTTTGGGTGCTTGCGACATCACACCAAATTTTGGCGCCGTTGCCGGGGATCGAACCCGGGTCATCCGCGTGACAGGCGGATATACTTACCACTATACTACAATACATAGTTTTTATATTTATTGTGTGCTTAAATGTTTAATTATTTAGCTTATTTTGGTTTTAATAGGTTTTATAGGATTTTAGTTAATTTATGTTAATTTAGGTAATTTTATTGTATTTTTATATTTATTTTTATTTATGTGTTTTTATTTATTTTTAGTATTTTAGGTGTTTTATTTATTATTATGTGTTTTTAGGATTTTTAGTATTTTTATATTATTTTTATTTATTTTATATTTGATTTTGTAGGGAAATAAAAGTCTAATGGCATTTTTGTAATTTCAGCAAAGCTTGAGGGACAAAACTGTCAAAACAGCAAAATCGGAGGGCAAAAATGCAAATTCCGCAAGAATCTGAGGCCAAAATCGTAATTAACCAGCACCGGTGGCAAAACTGTAAATTAACGGAAAAATCACGGCCGCGCATTGCGCGGGGATAGTGATGTCAGCAGCACGGAGATGAAACGGCGACGTTTTGCAGAAAGTAGTTACCGCGCCACGCGCGCGGTGGAAAAAAACCGGAACAGCGTATTACAATGAAACGACGCCGTTTCAGCTAAAGGAGAGTCCGCGCAATGCGCGGGCTGGCGTTTCCGCGTAGCACTGTAGCGAAGGCAGCGTTTGGTTGCGCGTTAATTTGGCGGAAACGGGATTATTCGCGATTTTAGCATTAATTTGATTCCAAATTGGATTTTAATTCCAATTAGGGTTAGGAAAATAATTATTTTCTTTTTCTTTTATTTTTAATTGTAAATCCTACTAGGGTTAGGAGGATTTTGGAGCCTATAAATAGAGGGCTTGAGGCACATTGTAATAAACAACTTTTCTTATAATAAAATTCCCTCTTCTATTATTTAGTGTTCTCTATTATTATGAGTAGTTAGTTTATTTTTCTTGGTTTAAGTGATTGAAGCCATCAAGATTTATACACTGTGAGATCTAATTTATTTTAATTGTTCAATTTATATTTTGATTATTGAATATTTTTTTATGCTTAATTTTATGATTAATTTGTTTAATTGCTAGGAGTACTACTAGTTTATTATTCATATTAATCTACTGCTATTAATGAAGCAACTAAGTTTAATAATTGTTTTGCAGATCAAAAGATTATTTTATCTTAGGAAGAATATTCATCTAAATTAAATGCAAACACGTGGCTTGTGTTGTTTAGTTCAACGATCTCTCTAATTCTTTATGCTGCTATTAAATTAAATTTTGGCGCCGTTGCCGGGGATTGATTTATTTATTTTTGTGTTTTTTTATTTTATTTTAGTAATTTTTCGTAGTTATTTTTATTTTTATTTTCTTGCTTGTTTATGACCTTAACTCGTTCTACTAATCAAAGTAATTTAAGGTTTGATCCAGAAATCGAAAGAACTTTGCGCGGATTAAGGAAAGAAGGACAAACAAATCTTGAAGCAAAAGACAACATGGCTGGAAATCGGACTTTGAAGGAACTCGCGGCCCCTGATTTGCACCAACAACCTTTATGCATCACTTTTCCCAATCTAGATGCTAACACTTCTTTTGAGTTAAAATCTGGTCTAATACATCTTTTGCCCACTTTTCATGGACTTGCAGGTGAAGATCCGCATAAACACTTAAAAGAATTTCATGTGGTATGCACGAGCATGAAACCTCCCGGAGTGACCGAAGAACAAATCAAATTAAGAGCTTTTCCATTCTCTCTAAAAGATCTGGCTAAAGATTGGCTCTACTATCTACCATCCGGAAGTATAACCACATGGGAAGAGGTGAAGAGATTATTCTTGGAGAAATATTTCCCAGCTTCAAGGGCGGCCAGCATACGAAAAGAAATTTGCGGTGTGAGGCAGAACCATGGAGAATCCCTGTACGAGTATTGGGAACGTTTCAAGAAATTATGTGCAAGCTGCCCTCACCATCAAATCAGCGAACAACTCCTAATCCAATACTTCTATGAGGGACTCATGTCTACTGATAGAAGCATGATTGACGCTGCTAGTGGTGGCGCTTTGGTGGACAAAACCCCCGAAGCTGCAAGGAACTTAATTGCAAATATGGCGGCTAATTCCCAACAATTCGGCACTAGGATTGATTTTTCATCCAAAAATGTTAATGAGGTAAATATTTCTTCACTTGAGCAACGAATTGATAGTCTAACCTCCGTTGTTCGTCAAATGGCTGTAGGTAATACACAACAAGTGAAAGCTTGTGGAATTTGTGCGGTAGTAGGACATCCGACGGATATGTGCCCCACTCTTCAAGAAGAGTCCTATGAACAAGCAAATGCAGCAGGTGGTTTTCCTGGTCAACCACAAAGGAGATATGATCCTTACTCGAACACGTACAACTCAGGTTGGAGAGATCATCCTAATTTCAACTATGGCAATCCACAAGGGAATCCATCCACAAATCCAAACTTTGCAAGCTACCAACCATACAAGCAGCCATATCCCAACAAACAACAGGGCCAATCATCTAATTCTAATATGTCTTTAGAGGATTTGGTTAAACAACTTACCACTAACACTTTGCAATTTCAGCAAGACACGAAGGCCAATATGCAGAATTTGGAAATGCAAATGGGACAAATGGCGACTGCAATCAATCGATTGGAGGCTCAAGGTTCTGGTAAATTACCATCTCAAACGGTGGTGAATCCAAAAGAGAACGCAAGCGCAATCACTTTGAGAAGTGGTAAAGAGATACAAACTCCGGAAATGCCAGAGTCTGCACCACCAGAGCAAGGCAAAACAGAAGCGGACCACACGGACAAAGGCGACAGTAAAGCTGAGCACAATGTTCAAGGCGACAATGGTACCCCTAATCATAAATTTCCATCTCTCTCTGATTATACACCGGTACCCCCTTTTCCTCTCGCTTTAACAGAAAAACGAAAATATGAGAAAGATTCAGATTTATATGAAACTTTTCATCAATGCGAGGTAAAAATTCCATTGTTAGATGCAATTAAACAAGTACCTCGCTTTGCTAGATTTCTAAAAGAATTGTGTACACACAAGAGAAAACAAGCACTCAAAAGGTATGAAAAGATAAAAGTAGGAAAAAATGTGTCTGCCGTGATTCAAAGAAAACTTCCTCCAAAGTGTCAAGATCCAGGAATGTTTACTATCCCTTGCCAGATAAGTGACACTAGATTTGAACAAGCCATGTTAGACCTAGGAGCATCTATTAATGTCATGCCATATTCTATATATGCTTCTTTGAAACTTGAACCTTTACATAAAACCGGTACAGTGATTCAGTTGGCTGACAGATCTAATGCCTATCCTAAGGGTATAATAAAGGATGTTCTTGTGCAGGTAAATAATTTAATTTTTCCTACTGATTTTTATGTGCTTGATATGGAGAATGGTGATCAAAATGCTCCTATTTTGTTAGGAAGACCATTTTTAAAGACATCCAAAACCAAGATAGATGTTCATAGTGGTACACTTACAATGGAATTTGATGGCGATGTTGTGCAGTTTAATATTTATGATGCCATGAAATATCCCAATGATGATAATCCTGTTTATTCTATTGATGTGATTGACTCATTAGCACAGGAAATTTTTGAACTTGATGGAAATGATGCAGTAGAAACGACAATCAATCAGAATCTGGAGGAGGAAGAAGAGTTCGCCTTGACCGATGAATTAAAGGATGTTATTGCAACACTAAATGATTCTCCAAACGCAGGTAACGTTCCTTATATTGATCTGTCAGCTCCTAACGAAAAATCTTTACCATCTGTTTTGCAGTCACCTACTCCAGAATTGAAGCCTCTGCCGGATCATCTCAAGTATGTTTTTCTTGGAGAAGAAAAGACATCGCCAGTGATCATCTCCAATAAACTTAGTCCATCACAAGAAGAACAACTCATGAAAGTTCTTAAGGAGCATAAGAAGGCCATTGGTTGGACGATTGCTGATATCAAGGGAATAAGTCCGTCGACATGCATGCATCGTATCTTACTTGACGAAGGAGCGAAACCCACCCGTCAACCGCAAAGAAGACTAAATCCACCTATGATGGATGTAGTGAAAAAAGAAATTCAAAAGCTTCTTGAAGTTGGCATGATTTACCCTATTTCGGATAGCAGTTGGGTTAGCCCAGTTCAAGTAGTTCCTAAAAAGACGGGCATAACTGTGGTCAAAAATCAGAATGATGAGTTAATTTCCACCCGTATTCAAAATGGGTGGCGGGTTTGTATAGATTATAGAAAATTAAATGCTGTAACCCGAAAGGACCACTTTCCTTTACCTTTTATTGATCAAATGCTTGAACGACTAGCTGGTCATTCTTATTATTGTTTTCTTGATGGTTATTCAGGTTATTTTCAAATTGCAATTGCTCCGGAGGATCAAGAAAAAACGACGTTCACATGCCCATTTGGAACTTTTGCCTATCGTCGTATGCCGTTTGGACTTTGCAACGCCCCTGCTACTTTCCAAAGGTGTATGGTTAGTATATTTTTCGATTATATTGAGCATATCATGGAAGTTTTTATGGACGATTTCACCGTTCATGGGGACTCTTTTGATAATTGTTTGCACAACCTTACACTTGTTCTTCAAAGATGCATAGACACTCACCTTGTACTCAATTCTGAAAAATGTCATTTCATGGTTGAACAAGGTATAGTTTTGGGTCATGTTGTTTCATCTAAGGGAATTGAAGTAGATAAAGCAAAAATTGATATTATTCAGTCTCTACCTTATCCCACTAGTGTGCGGGAAGTGCGTTCTTTTCTTGGACATGCAGGTTTTTACCGGAGATTCATAAAGGATTTTTCCAAGATAGCATCACCCCTATGCAAATTACTACAAAAGGATGCGGATTTCAACTTCGACAAGGAGTGTAAGACAGCGTTTGATAAGTTGAAGGAATTATTGACCACTACTCCAGTTATTCAACCTCCGAATTGGGACATACCTTTCGAGATAATGTGCGACGCAAGTGATTATGCAGTAGGAGCTGTTTTGGGTCAAAAAGTTGGGAAAGCATCTCATGCAATTTATTATGCTTCGAGGACCTTGAATGATGCCCAGAGAAATTATTCGACTACTGAAAAAGAACTCTTAGCTATCGTTTTTGCTTTAGAAAAATTTCGATCTTATTTACTTGGTACTAAAATTATTATTTATTCTGATCATGCAGCTCTTCGTTATTTGATGACAAAGAAAGAGGCAAAACCAAGGTTGATAAGATGGATACTTCTCTTAAGTGAATTCGATTTGGAGATCAAGGACAAAAAAGGGTCAGAAAATAGTGTTGCAGATCACTTAAGTCGTCTGGCAAATACTAAGGATGAACTTCCTTTCGAAGAGACATTTCCTGATGAACAATTGTTCTCTGCATATAAAAAATCACATTGGTATGCAAATATTGTCAATTATTTGGTTACTAACATTTTGCCTTCTAATTTGTCTAAAGCTCAAAGGGATAAAATCAAAAGTCAAGCAAAGTACTACGTGTGGGATGACCCATACTTATGGAAGCATTGTGCGGACCAAGTAATTAGAAGGTGCGTCCCTGAAACTGAAATTGATCATATTCTCACTTTTTGTCATTCGTATGCTTGTGGAGGACATTTTGGATCTAAGAAAACAGCGAGGAAAGTACTTGACTGTGGTTTTTATTGGCCATCTTTATTCCAAGATTCCTATTTATTTTGCAAGTCATGTTGTAATTGTCAAAAGACAGGTAATATATCCCAACGAAATGAGATGTTGCAAACTCCCATACTCTTTTGTGAAATTTTTGACGTTTGGGGCATCGACTTTATGGGACCGTTTCCTGTATCTTTTGGTAATATTTATGTTTTACTTGCTGTCGATTATGTTTCAAAATGGGTGGAAGCTAAGGCCACAAGGACTAACGATTCCAAAGTTGTTGCAGATTTTCTCCGTACTAACATATTTTCCAGGTTTGGAATTCCTAGAGCTCTAATAAGTGATAGAGGCACTCATTTTTGCAATCGAACTGTGGAAGCTTTGTTGAAAAAGTATCATGTCACTCATAAGGTGTCGACTGCATATCATCCGCAAACTAATGGACAAGCGGAAGTGTCGAACAGAGAAATTAAGTCCATTCTTGAAAAGACAGTCAATCCGAGCAGAAAAGATTGGAGTTTGCGCTTGGATGATGCTTTATGGGCGTATAGGACGGCTTATAAAACGCCTATTGGTATGTCACCTTATAGATTAGTATTTGGAAAACCATGTCACTTACCTGTGGAGCTAGAGCACAAAGCTTATTGGGCTATTAAGAGTTTTAATATGAAGATAAGTGATAGCGGAGAGCATAGGAAGTTGCAACTACAAGAATTGGAGGAAATTCGCAATGATGCTTATGAGAATGCAAGAATTTACAAGGAGAAGACAAAGGCTTTTCATGACAAGATGATTTCTAGAAAAGAATTTACAATTGGTGACAAAGTTCTTCTATACCAGTCTCGACTTCGGTTGTTTCCAGGTAAGTTGCGTTCTCGTTGGGATGGACCTTTTGTTGTGACTAATGTTTTTCCTTATGGTACAGTTGAAATTCAAAGTTTGGAAACTTCTAAAGTATTCAAAGTGAATGGTCATAGACTCAAGCATTTCTATGAGGGATTCCGAGGAGACGGCTCGAAAAAAGTGGATCTTGAGGATCCGATTTATACTACTTAAAAACAAAGGGGAAAGCATGCTGTCGAGCCAATGACAATAAACAAAGGCGCTGCTTGGGAGGCAACCCAAGAAATCAGATTTACATTTCTTTTCCTTTTTCTTTTTATAGTTATTTGTGCCTTTTTCTTTGCATTTTATTTTACATTTGGGACAATGTCAATTTTAAGTGTGGGGGAAGGGATTTAGGATATTTGTTTTATTTATTTATTTTTAAAATATTTGTTTTATTTTTTGTTAAAAAAAAAAAAAAATTAAGGAATTTTAAAAAAATTTGAAATTTTGAATTTTGTGGGTATATTCACTGCAAACCCTCACGAGACAAAACTCGTCCACTTGGGGTAACCTTGGGGTTTAAAGGCTTGTTGCACATGCTAAGTGTAACCGTGTTTCCTACGAAAATGGGGTAGTTTTTTTTTTTTTTTTTTTTAAATATGACCGAAAAATAATATAAAAATACTAAAAATCCTAAAAACACATAATAATAAATAAAACACCTAAAATACTAAAAATAAATAAAAACACATAAATAAAAATAAATATAAAAATACAATAAAATTACCTAAATTAACATAAATTAACTAAAATCCTATAAAACCTATTAAAACCAAAATAAGCTAAATAATTAAACATTTAAGCACACAATAAATATAAAAACTAAGTATTGAGGAATAAAAATAACATATAATTTAACCCTATCAAAGTGTGGGGGAAGGAATTTAGGATATTTGTTTTATTTATTTTTTTTAAAAATATTTGTTTTATTTTTTGTTAAAAAAAAAAAAAATTAAGGAATTTTAAAAAATTTTGAAATTTTGAATTTTGTGGGTATATTCACTGCAAACCCTCACGAGACAAAACTCGTCCACTTGGGGTAACCTTGGGGTTTAAAGGCTTGTTGTACATGCTAAGTGTAACCGTGTTTCCTACGAAAATGGGGTAGTTTTTTTTTTATTTTTTTTTTTATTTTTTTTTATTTTTAGGATGTGTCACTTGAGCAGTGAGTTAATTGAATTTTAAATTTTTAGCCAATGATAAAAATTTTGGTTTTTATTTAATAACTCTTGGAAAAATGATAAATTTTTGCTTAGTTTGAATTTTGGCTTATTATTGATTATTACTTTATTTGAGATTCTGTAAATTTTTATGCACTTATATCCATTTGTTTGAGCTAGTTTTAATGAAAAGAAAGTTTAAATGGTTAAATGCTTATGAAAGATATTTTTGAACTCTATAGCTTATTTGATCATTATTTGAAGTGAAATATAAGGCAAAATATAATTTGGAGGAGATGATTCAGGTAATTTTTCTAGGATTATTATTGAAAAAGAAAAATCTTGTGGTGGGTTGAGATGGAGCGTAAAACGCACTCACTCATAAACACATGAAAAAGCGAGATGGAGCGTAAAACGCACTCGCTGGTGAGATGGAGCATAAAATGCACTCACCGTGAAAGAAAAAAAAAGAGAAAGAAAAAAATGGGATGAAGCATAAAATGCACCCATTAAATGAAAACAAAAATGATGAAAAAAATATTTGGAAAAAAAAAAAAAATGCATAATCCTAGTGTGTTTCTTTGATTATAAGCCTTTTGATCTTCTTATTTATATTTGTCTGTATCAACTGAAAGTGATGAGAAAAATAAGTTTTATTATATATCTTTTATAAGGTAATTAATGACCGAAACTTATCTGAGTTTTAATTAGTTTGATACATTTGGATTCACACACACACAAAAGGTCTTGAGTAGAGTAAGATTAATAAATCTGTTGAATTTCTAGATTTTGCATGGTTTTGAAATTTTCTTTGAGTTATCATTCAAAAATCTTTGAGGCTGATGTTGAAATTTATATTGATCTGTTGCTCAAGTAAGTTGTTTGGTTATTAGTTTTATTTTTATAGTTTCTATTTTTGTTTTGCCCGAGGACGAGCAAAAAGCTAAGTGTGGGGGTATTTGATAGGGTTAAATTATATGTTATTTTTATTCCTCAATACTTAGTTTTTATATTTATTGTGTGCTTAAATGTTTAATTATTTAGCTTATTTTGGTTTTAATAGGTTTTATAGGATTTTAGTTAATTTATGTTAATTTAGGTAATTTTATTGTATTTTTATATTTATTTTTATTTATGTGTTTTTATTTATTTTTAGTATTTTAGGTGTTTTATTTATTATTATGTGTTTTTAGGATTTTTAGTATTTTTATATTATTTTTATTTATTTTATATTTGATTTTGTAGGGAAATAAAAGTCTAATGACATTTTTGTAATTTCAGCAAAGCTTGAGGGACAAAACTGTCAAAACAGCAAAATCGGAGGGCAAAAATGCAAATTCCGCAAGAATCTGAGGCCAAAATCGTAATTAACCAGCACCGGTGGCAAAACTGTAAATTAACGGAAAAATCACGGCCGCGCATTGCGCGGGGATAGTGATGTCAGCAGCACGGAGATGAAACGACGACGTTTTGCAGAAAGTAGTTACCGCGCCACGCGCGCGGTGGAAAAAAACCGGAACAGCGTATTACAATGAAACGACGCCGTTTCAGCTAAAGGAGAGTCCGCGCAATGCGCGGGCTGGCGTTTCCGCGTAGCACTGTAGCGAAGGCAGCGTTTGGTTGCGCGTTAATTTGGCGGAAACGGGATTATTCGCGATTTTAGCATTAATTTGATTCCAAATTGGATTTTAATTCCAATTAGGGTTAGGAAAATAATTATTTTCTTTTTCTTTTATTTTTAATTGTAAATCCTACTAGGGTTAGGAGGATTTTGGAGCCTATAAATAGAGGGCTTGAGGCACATTGTAATAAACAACTTTTCTTAGAATAAAATTCTCTCTTCTATTATTTAGTGTTCTCTATTATTATGAGTAGTTAGTTTATTTTTCTTGGTTTAAGTGATTGAAGCCATCAAGATTTATACACTGTGAGATCTAATTTATTTTAATTGTTCAATTTATATTTTGATTATTGAATATTTTTTTATGCTTAATTTTATGATTAATTTGTTTAATTGCTAGGAGTACTACTAGTTTATTATTCATATTAATCTACTGCTATTAATGAAGCAACTAAGTTTAATAATTGTTTTGCAGATCAAAAGATTATTTTATCTTAGGAAGAATATTCATCTAAATTAAATGCAAACACGTGGCTTGTGTTGTTTAGTTCAACGATCTCTCTAATTCTTTATGCTGCTATTAAATTAAATCTTTAGCACGTGCCGGGGGTTGTTTAATAGTAAGGGTATTTAGACCACGTGGCTCTACTTATCTAAAATTAAGGAGAGAGGAGAAAAATTATTCCACCTGCGAGTAGTTCTTTCTACGGTGAATCTTCAAAATATTAATTGATTTATTTTTGCATCAGTGATCAGTTGTAAATTCTTGATGGTGGATATTAACTTAAACCAAGGCTTTTTATTTTTATTTATTTCTTGCATAATTATTTTAATTAGTTTTATTTAAATTATTTCTTTAATTACAAAACCCCCCAACTTTTGTTTGCGAAAACATAAAATTAAATTAATCATTCTCTGTGGGATCGACTCTTGCTTACACTACTACATTAATATTTTTCAAAAGTAAGATTTTATTTTTGGGTGCTTGCGACATCACACCAAATTTTTAAGGGATTTAGGATATTTGTTTTATTTATTTTTTTTTTAAAATATTTGTTTTATTTTTTGTTAAAAAAAAAAAATTAAGGAATTTTAAAAAATTTTGAAATTTTGAATTTTGTGGGTATATTCACTGCAAACCCTCACGAGACAAAACTCGTCCACTTGGGGTAACCTTGGGGTTTAAAGGCTTGTTGCACATGCTAAGTGTAACCGTGTTTCCTACGAAAATGGGGTAGTTTTTTTTTTTTTTTTTTTTTTTTTTTTTTTTAGCTACTCATAATTGTAGAGAGCATCAAAGAATAAAAGAGAGAATTTTATTCTAAGAAAAGTTGTTTATTACAATGTGCCTCAAGCCCTCTATTTATAGGCTCCAAAATCCTCCTAACCCTAGTAGGATTTACAATTAAAAATAAAAGAAAAAGAAAATAATTATTTTCCTAACCCTAATTGGAATTAAAATCCAATTTAGAATCAAATTAATGCTAAAATCGCGAATAATCCCGTTTCCGCCAAATTAACGCGCAACCAAACGCTGCCTTCGCTACAGTGCTACGCGGAAACGCCAGCCCGCGCATTGCGCGGACTCTCCTTTAGCTGAAACGGCGTCGTTTCATTGTAATACGCTGTTCCAGTTTTTTTCCACCGCGCGCGTGGCGCGGTAACTACTTTCTGCAAAACGTCGCCGTTTCATCTCCGTGCTGCTGACATCACTATCCCCGCGCAATGCGCGGCCGTGATTTTTCCGTTAATTTACAGTTTTGCCACCGGTGCTGGTTAATTACGATTTTGGCCTCAGATTCTTGCGGAATTTGCATTTTTGCCCTCCGATTTTGCTGTTTTGACAGTTTTGTCCCTCAAGCTTTGCTGAAATTACAAAAATGCCATTAGACTTTTATTTCCCTACAAAATCAAATATAAAATCACCCAGTTGTTTTCGAAAAAAGGTCATTCCCATGGAAGAAAGAGGTAGCTCAAATGGGGGGCGTCAAGGGTCTTCCTTTGACCCCCGTGAGGAGAACACTGGAGCCTCGAGGAAGCGACTAGCAGGGGTGGAACGGTCAGGACGAACGCGGGGCCACGCCCATTCTGAGCCCGTTATGAGGCATTTGTTTACACCCCCCTTTTGGAGAAACGGGAGTCTTATCGGAAGAGGTCAGAGGACGAGATAACACCTTGAGTAAGGGTCTCCCAACGAGAACATGTCGAGAGAGAGAGGTGGTCCCGAATCAGAGAGGCTGAAATTGAGTTGGAAACTTTGCATCGTAAACAAATAGACTGGTAGAACCACTTGTTGGACTTACGAGAGGAGGGTCCGTCTACGACTATCGACAGCAAGAAGCGAGCCGATACCTCGCAAAGTCGACTCAGGTCAGAACAAGGGAGGGTGAGACAGCTGGGAATTAAGGATGCGCCTCCATCTCGGAGGCATGACTGGGACGGTCGGGACGATATAAGGGGCACATACCAGTCTCAGGGTTACATGAGGCATGACCGGGACGGTCGGGATGATATTAGGGGCACACACCAGTCTCAGGGTTACATGAGGCATGCCCGGGATGGTCGGGACGATATAAGGGGAACACACCAGTCTCAGGGTTATATGAGGCATGATCGGGACGGTCGGGATAGTATAAGGGATACACGCTCATCCCAGGGTTCCATGGGGCAACTCGGCCGCATGGGTGAAGGTAGGTCGGAAGAAGGAGTACACCCCGCTTCCCTCGGTCAGTACTCCCGGGAAAGGGCAAAAACCCCGAATTATGAGATTGGACAGGGAGGCCCAGGGGCAGTGTCTGGTCGGCAAGATCAACGTATGGTCCCTTATGTGCCCATTGCTAACCCGGTTATAGAAAGGATCTCAGAATTGGAAAAAAAGGCTAGCGGTGGCAGAGGCAAGGCCAACGATTGGATCTGAGCCCGAGGCATCCAGGCCCATGCCTTTAGACCCAAAATCTCCCGTCTCGGCAGCTATTGATCAGGAGAAGGCCGATCCCAAGAAGAAATTGCCGCCTCTCGAAATGTATGATGGTTCTGGCGACCCGTACGACCATACCAATTCATATGAAAGGGTGATGAGATATTACAACCATTCCGAGGCTGGGATGTGCCAGATCTTCGTAACAACACTGAAGAAGGGGGCCAAACAGTGGATGATGTCATTGCCCCCCAACTGTATTCATCTGTGGACCGAATTGAGTGTTCGGTTCCATGAATAGTTCGACAGTAACAAGATAAGAGGCAAGGTGACGGCTTCATTGATGCAGGTCAAGTAAAAACCAGATGAGTCGTTGAGCCAATATGTACAAAGGTTTTGGGATGCGGTGGGGACCATCATCGATCTCAACATAATATAGGCATTGGGGTTCTTCACCACGGGGATGGATGTTACCCGAAACTGGAAGATGATGAAGGATATAATGTTCAATCCTCCCAAAGACCTCTTAGATGCGTACGACCGAGCCGAAAAGTTTATAGTGGTAGATGAGGCGATGGATAGTTTGATACCGAGGAACAGGGGCTTGGAGGGTAAGGCCTATGATGGGAATAGAAGTGGAGATAACCGATCCAGCTTGTTTGACCAAATGAAGCAAAGGAATGGGTCTCCAAATTTGGGTAGACCCCCCTTTCAGCCGAGGGCAGAAAATCAGGCTTACACACCTCTGAACGCTGATCGCGTTAAATTTCTGGAGGCCATAAGAAATGAAGAGGGGTCGGGGTCAAAACCGTCGAGCTATAGACCGAGTAGATCTGGTCCCTACTGTCTGTATCACTGTCGGGCAGGCCATACCACGGAGGCATGCACCGGGCTGATGGACATGATTGAATCTAAAGTTAAGAGGGTGAACTAAAACAGTTCGTGGTCGGTCGAGGAATGAGGGCAGATAATCCTGGACCTGTGGCTGAGAAGAAGGTCGAGCCGGGTAATCCCCCTCGAAGGATTGTTGATGTTATAATAGGGGGGTCTGCACCGGGGCGACTTAGTAAAAGGCGTCGATCCTCCGGTTCTGTCTCAACGTCGACCGGTCCGTCTCCATCAGTCCCTCGGCCTTACCCCAAAATGGTCATCTCCTTTTCCGATGACGACTACCCGACCGAAGCCGTTGAACCTCATAAGGGGGCTTTGGTTATTACTGCTCAGGTCGGACCGGTGGATATGAAAAGAATAATGGTTGACAACGGGTCGTCGGTGGATGTGTTGTACAACCATACCTATCAGAGAATGGATCTTCAAGGTGTAAGGTTGGAGGTCGGGACGGAGTCACCTTTGTATGGGTTCGGGAATGAAGTGGTACCTGTGATTGGTACCTTGGAGCTTCCTATGGTGTTCGGCACAGCTCTGAAGCAGGTGACGTTGCACGTAAAAAAATTTGTTGTTCAAGTTGATTCGGCCTACAATGCAATTTTAGGACGGACCACGTTGACCGCTTTAAACGCTGTTACTTCCATTCCCCACTTCAAGATCAAGTTCCCGACCTCGGAAGGTGTGGGCGAGGTGAAGGGAGATATTAATATCGCTTGAAAATACTACCACCATGCCGTGACAACTTCGGCCGTAGGGGTCAACCGACAAAAGTGTACCATGGCTGTCGATGTAGAGCTATACGCGGAGGGAGATACTGAACCCCTAGTGTCTCCTGCCGAGAACATTGAAGAAATTGAATTGATACCTGGCAACAAATCTAAAACGATGAAGATAGATGTCGAATTACCGGGAGGCGTTAAGACCCAATTGGTTCAACTTCTGCAAGACTATGCCGATATTTTTGCTTGGACACCACGGGACATGCCTGGGATCCCCGAGAGCATGGCTGTTCACAGATGGCAGTCGATCTAGACAGAAAGCCGGTATGACAAAAACGGAGGATATTTGCACCTGAACGTCAGAAGATTATAGAGGATGAGCTCGAGAAACTTCTGGACGCAAGCGTTATTGAAGAGATTGAATACCCAGAATGGCTAGCCAATGTAGTTTTGGTCAGGAAGCAGAATGGAAAGTGGAGAGTTTTCATAGATTACACAGATTTAAACAAAGCTTGCCCCAAGGATTTTTATTCACTCCCACACATTGACCAGCTGATTGACGCCACCTTGGGGAATTCGGTTCTGAGCTTCTTGGATGCCTTCTCAGGTTATCATCAGATTCATATGGTGAAGGAAGACATCCCTAAGACGGTATTCATCACCCATCGGGCCATTTATGCCTACAAGAGAATGACATTTGGATTGATAAATGTCGGGGCCACATATCAGAGGATGATGAATACCGTCTTCCGAAGGCAAATTGGGAGGAATATGGAAGTGTACGTAGATGATATGATCGTTAAAAGCCCTCGGACACAAGATCATCTCCGGGATCTGGAGGAATGTTTTGAGACAGTCCGACGGCACAATATGCGTCTAAACCCCGCTAAATGCACCTTTGGTCTCAGCTCGGGGAAATTCTTGGGTTACCTGGTAAGTAAAAGAGGGATTGAAGCTAACCCAGAAAAGATCAAGGCATTTCTAGATATGAGACAGTCTGACGACACAATATGCGTGTAAACCCCGCTAAATGCACCTTTGGTCTCAGCTCGGGAAAATTCTTGGGTTACCTGGTAAGTAAAAGAGGGATTGAAGCTAACCCAGAAAAGATCAAGGCATTTCTAGATATGAGACAGTCCGACGGCATAATATGCGTTTAAACCCCACTAAATGCACCTTTGGTCTCAGCTCGGGGAAATTTTTGGGTTAGCTGGTAAGTAAAAGAGGGATTGAAGCTAACCCAGAAAAGATCAAGGCATTCCTAGATATGCGGTCTCCACAGAGCTTCAAAGATGTTCAAAGACTCTCGGGTTGTATTGCTGCGCTAAGGAGATTTATGTCGAGGTCGACAGAGAGGTGTCTTCCCTTCTTCGACACGTTGAAAGGACCTAAGAACGAAAAAAATTTCCAATGGAATTCAGAGTGTGAAGACGCATTCCAAGGGATGAAGAAGTATTTGATGACAGCCCCTTTGCTGCAAAGACCGATATCTAGAGAGTCGTTGTACCTTTACCTTTCGGTTAGCCCATTGGCTATTGGTGCGGCCCTGGTGAGGGAGAAAGGGGGTGTTCAACGGCCAGTGTACTATGTTAGCCACGTTCTACGGGATGCAGAGACCAGGTACCCGAATTTAGAGAAATGTGCATATGCTTTAGTGATTGCCAACCGGAAGCTCCGACATTATTTTCAGGGTCGGCTTATTGTCGTTTACACGACTCAGCCCCTAAAGAAGGTCTTGGGTAAACCAGACACCTCGGGCAGGATGATGACATGGGCTGTCGAACTAACCCAGTACAATCTGGAGTACCATCCTCGGACCGCCATCAAAGGTCAGGTGCTGTCGGACTTCATAATTGAATGTACTTTCTCTAAGAATGGGGATGACCCAACTTTTGACGTCGCCTTTACAGCCGGGGGCAACCGAACCCTAGTTTTTGTTGGACCATATATGTCGACGGATCAACCAATGTAGAGGCTAGCGGAGCAGGGGTTATCCTAATAAGTCCTGAAGGTTTCAAGGTTCAACAAGCTATACGGTTTAAGTTTCGAGCTACTAACAATGAAGCAGAGTATAAGGGGGTATTGGCGAGGTTGCGGTTGGCAAGAAGTTTAGAAGTTCGACATTTGATCATTTTTAGCGATTCCCAGTTGATTGTAAAACAGATTCAGGGCGAGTATGAAACTCGAGGCACGAGAATGACTAGGTAAGTGGCCGAAGTGAAAATGATGCTACTTAAATTTGAATCTTATGCTGTCAAGGGAATCGAAAGAGAGGGCAATTCACAGCCGATGCCTTGTCAAAACTAGCCGCAACACAAGTGGAAGATTTTGCGGGTTCAGTGTATCTAGAAGTCCTGACAGAACCAAGCATCAATAGAAGGGAGGTTCTGTGCATCGAGAGTTCTAATTGGTGGGTAACACCTTATCTTGATTATTTGGCCGTCGGGAATCTCCCAACGGATAAGGTTTTGGCTAAAAGAATTAAGTATCGAAGCTCTTATTTCTGCCTAATTGATGGAGAATTATATAAGAGATCGTACTCGTCCCCGTTATTAAAGTGCTTAATTCCCTCTGAGGCGTTATATGCGCTTAAAGAGGTCCATGAGGGGATATGTAGGGATCATATGGGAGTTAAGTCATTGGCGTACAAGTTAGTTCGGCAGGGGTATTATTGGCCAACTATGTTCCAGGAAGCGAAAGGATATGTCCAGAAGTGTCCGAAGTGTCAGATCAACAGCTCACTCCCACGCCAACCTCCCGAAGAATTTTCGACAGTACTATCTCCTATTCCCTTCGCTATTTGGGGGATTGACTTGTTGGGGCCCCTGCCCAAGGCCAAAGGACAGCTCCAGTATGTGATCGTAGCCATCGACTACATAACTAAGTGGGTCGAAGCTAAACCACTTCGCTATATCACCGAAGACAATTGTGTGAAATTCATGAAAGAATCGGTGGTATATCTGTTCGGCATCCCGATGGTACTCGTTTCTGATAACGGTACGCAGTTCGTTGGAAAGAAATTTGAAGAGTTCCTTTCCGATCTAGGGATTCAACATCGAAAGACTTCGGTGGCATGCCCTCAGTCAAACAACCAGGTGGAAGTCACCAATCGAGCTCTCCTTAAAGCGGTTAAAAGGAGATTAGATGAGGCTAAAGGGCGATGGCCCGAGGAGCTACAAAGTGTCCTATGGGCCTATCGGACTACTCCACGTTCGACCACGGGAGATTCACCCTTTAAACTAGTATATGGAATGGACGCGCTGATCCCAGTCGAGATCGGATCGTCCTCATTCAGGGTGTCTAATTTCAAAGAATTATACAACGAATAAGGGCTCCGGCTAAAACTCGACCTGCTAGGAGAGGTCCGGGATGCTGTATTGCTGAGATTGACCATTTACCAACAGAGAACGGCCAAATACTACAATCGAAGGATTCAGATTCGAAGGTTTGAGGTTGGAGACTTGGTACTTAGGGAAGTGGAGGCTTCAGCACCGAGCAATACTGGGAAATTGATGCCTAACTGGGAGGGACCTTATGAAATCATCGAAGTGGTCAAGGAAGGGACTTATTGGCTTCGGGACATGAAGGGAGTAGATATAAAAAACACTTGGCATGCTGGTCGGTTGAAAAAATACTATCAATAGCGATACCTTTCCTTTTCCTTATCATTAGACATCATGCCATATTGTTGTAAGACTTATTTTATTCTAATGTAATCAAGTTTTAGCGAGATAAATGTTGTTATCTTAATTTTTGATTTGTTTGAACGTTCATGCGTTAAAGTTCCTGATAAAAACGTTGTTGAAGTTATATTTCTGCAAAATTGAATTGGCCGTATGTGTAAACTTCTTCGGCAAGCTGTTTATAGGAGAGAAGAGGATTTACAGAACGATTGGTGGATTAAAGGGTGGCTTGATAGAATTTCATTTGCTTTGAACTATGGTTCCTTGGTTTGATCCTTATCGGGCTAAAGTAGAAGTTCGCCTAACAAAGTAAGGTAAAATAACCTTCATTTACTATTTATGAGTTTGTTCTTTTACAATGAAAATTGAAAAGTGTTACAAGTCAAGTCGTTGGGTCTCGGGGGGTTGGTTGACTTGGGGATTCATCATCCTCGTCGGCGTCCTCATCTGAAGAGAAACCCAGCATGATTGGGTTCACCCCGGCGTTGGCTACCATGTTTTTGGCGAAAACATATCCCTTGTTATATTGGTTCACGATGGCATCGGTCAGCTCCTTGGATGCCTTGTACTTTTCAATGATCCTCTGACGACTGTCTTCCCCGATTGTTGCTGCCTGGGTCTTTAGTCTGAGGTTCTCTTCCTCCAGGAGTTTGTTGTCCGCCGTGGACATATGAAGGGCTTTGTCCTTCTTGGTGTTGTCCTTCGTCAAGGCATCCACTCGCACAGCCAGTTCGACTCCTTCTTTTCTGAGCTCTTCCATTAAGTTGTTGCGCTCGGCCCGTTTTTGCAGGAGGGTGGTTCTTTCTTTCATCACATCATTCAACTTGTCCTCCCAGGATCGGTTGGATGCCTTCAGTTTGGCCAGTCGAACCTGCAAGGACTGAATAAGAGCGTTTTTTTGGTCGCTCTGCTCGTGAAGAGAGGAATGGTCGTTCTGAAGCTGGCAGTGCTCTTGCATGTTGAGAGTGCAGCTCTTGCATCTCGGCTTGGAGTTGGTGGATGACTTCAGCCGAATAGGGGTTCTTCTCGTGGAATTTCATTATGCGGCTGAAGCCTCCCAACGCCTTATCAAGATAAGAAGGTGTCAGTAAATCTTCTTAAGAAAACAAGTAAACCGAAGGAAATACAAAAGGCATACCTGATCGAGGTGGAGACTGGTGACGCTCACCAAGCTGTTGAGGTCGGATGGGTTGAAATGGTGGTCATCGGCCGGGAGGTTGAAGTAATTGTACAGCTCTTTAGGGAAGGAAGAGAAGGAATCAGAAAGGAAGAAGGATAATTGGGGGAAGGGAGGTACTGGATTAGAAGGGTTGGTTTTGTCGGGGGAAGATCGGGGTGCAGATGAAGAGGGTTCGGCAGCAGAGGTCTTGCTATAGTGCCTGGGTTCGGAGGGTGTGGCCTCTGTTGGGGAGGGTTCGGCTTCTGTATGTACTATGGAAGGAGGTTTCAAGGGTGAAGAAATCTGGGGCGCTATATCTTTATCCCCTAAGTCGGGGGATGGAGAATGGGGAGGAGATGGAGAAAGGGGTCGGATGAAGTTTAGGGGTTGGACAAAAATAGGGTCGGCATCGTTTTGGATACCTTCAGACGCCTTGGCCACCCGTCGGCGTTTCTTTCTACGAAGCTATTTCTTCTCGAGATTGGTTAGGTCCAGGGCGTTCTTTTCGAAAGGGGGTTCGGGGGCTATGAATTGGGTTGATTTATGGGCTTCGACTGGGGGATTGGTTTGTTTTTTGGAAGGCTGGGGGGCGTCGGTTTGTTTTTTGGAAGGCTGGGGGGCTTCGGTTTGTCTTGGAAGGGCCTGGTGGGCAGGTCAGATGTGTAGCAGTGTTCTTGGGACGTTCGGCCGGCTCTTGTAAACCACTACTGAAACACGAAGAATAAGGGAAGATTAGGGTAAGTAATAAAATAGAAGGGGTTTCAAATGAAATGAAAGAACTTACATTCATGATCATGTAGCCACTGAAGGTTGGAAAGGAGGCCGATGTCCCAAGGTTCTGAGGGGATGGTCTGGCAGAACCGTTCGAATTCTTCCTTCCTATCTTCTGCGATGTCATCTATAACCGACTTATCTGGATTCCCCCAGGGTTGCAGAATATGGGTATCTAGGCTGGACACGAAGAACCAATTGCTATGCCAACACTTATTGCTAGAAGGAGGAAGCATCCAAGCCCTTTGGTTGGGAAGACGGTTGAGGGATCGGAATCCCTGTTCTTTAGATTTGGTTAGGGAGAAGATGTGAAAGAAATAGTCAAGGTTGGGTTTTATGCCGAACTGCTTGCAAGCGGCGATGAAGCAAACTAGATGAATGTACGAGTTCAGAACCAGTTGGGCAAGTCCGATTTCGACGAAGTCGTGAAAGTCAGAAATGAAGGGATGAAGAGGGAATTTGACCCCGTTTCGAAGTACCTGGGTAGGAACTGCTAATTGAGGGCTAATGGGTCTTCAGTACATCTTTTCATTTAGACTGGGGGCGTGACGACCCCAAATCCGGGTTCTTTAACCTCGGGGTTGGTTCTCATTGTACAATACTTAACAACAATGAAATACATAAATTGTATTCAAACTTCGCGGAATAATACAAAAGGTTCCTTAACAAAAGGCTACACTTCCCAAGGTCTATTACCTTAATCTTAAACATTACACATCTTAAGGGAAAATACAAAAGATTTACAACAGTAATTACATATCAGTAATTTAAACTAGCATACAACTACTAAAATTAAGCATTCGCATTCCCCTTGCCTTTGTCCGATTTAGAGCTTTCGGGATTGGCTGAAATATAGTCATGATATAGCAAGAATGAGCAACTAAATGGCTCAGCAAGTTTATAAACAACAATCATACGATATATCATGATGAGGGGAAATAACTTCAAGGTTTTCAACAATAACAATTATGAAAGATATCAAGAATCAATGTTCAATAAAAGAATGTATTGACTCTTTACTGCTGAGTGGTCTTTAATGACCGTGAACTACTACTAAGGTAAAACAGACATACAATGTCTGACTCCTTGTTAAAAATAACGGGACACTTGAGGGGATCAGTCCTCTCATGTCCTATGTATATGCATCACATTTAGATTTCTTGCGCGTTGTCGGTTTTCTGACAAATAAAAATCCCCTTTAACTAGGGTTGTTCTTTCTCAGTCTTACTGTAAGAATTCGCACCAACCAATGGTTTGAATAAGCTTTTAAAATATTCAATTAGATGAATTTAAACATGCATTTGTCTAGCCGAAACAATTAGCTTAGACATTCTTAAACAGTTCGTAAATTACTGAACTATAACATTTGCAAAGGCACTATGTGCGAATGCAATACAATAATGATGTGAAGTAATTTTCAATAATTAATTCACTCAAAGGTCTTGTCAAATAACTACGAGTGTAGATATTTGCTGAACAATAATTGAATTGCTCAATGTAAATAAGGTTGAAGAATACTTGCAACAATAAATACAAGTTAGGGTTAAGAAGAAACTTGCCTTGTGCGTCGTCTACGGCTAACCAACTTAATTTAACAATCCTTGAACGGACCTAACAATTAAATCAGTTTGATCTTAAATTAGTATCATATACTTGTAAGTATAATGACGTTTATAACCTTACGAACCACATAATTATTAATTATGGGTAATTTAAACACTTAAGAAATATTATCACTACTTGATAATATTTCAAACATAAAGAACCTATATTAACTATTTAATATAGTTCATGCAATTGTCTAATAGTATTAATAATTTAATAATATTTTATTAACTATCTAATATTATTAATCATTTAATAATATTTTATTTGACTTCTAATATTATTAACCATTTAATAATATTTTATTAATTATCTAATATTATTAATCGTTTAATAATATTTTATTAATTATCTAATATTATTAATCATTTAAGAATATTTTATTAAGTATATAATATTATTACCCATTTAATAATATTTTAATCGTTTAATAATAGTTTATTAGAATTCTAATATTATTAATCATTTAATAATATTTTATTGACTTTATAATAATATTATACACTTAATAATATTTTACTAAATTTCTAATATTATTATTTATTTAATAATATTTTACTACATTTATTATATTATTATTTCAATAATAATATTTATACACTTTTAAATCATTAAATCAATTATATATATATTTAAAAATATATTTATTAAGTCCAAAAATACTAAAATGATTTTTGGAACATTTTTCATTTTCTGACCCGAACTTGACCCGGCCCGACCCGACCCGACCCAGTTCGGAGTTATTATTTTTTTTCAAACAGAATGCTTCACCGCTGCGGCGGTAGTGCAAATTTTTTCGTTACAGTGTGTTTAACCACTGCGGCGGTGAGGACCACCGCTGCGGCGGTGACACTGATTTTTAAAACCCTAATTTTCTTATTTTGATCTCTTTGGTTCTAACATTGAAAAAAATGATATCTACATATCCAAAAGACACCAAATCAGTGTTGATGTGTTCCTAACCTCTTGTTTTACAATATTTCATGGTTTGATTGTCTTTTTGAGAACGTTAAACACAAAATTTACAGATCGAACCACTTAGAGTTTTAAAACCAACATCCTTTGTGGTAAAATCCATAACTTCTTCGTTATTCCATATTTTTGTGAGATTCAAGTTGTGTTGGCTTTATAACTCACTCATAAAACTTTCTATCCATATAAATCAAGTATTTAACTTGTACATATCAAAATACAACATTAAACATAACATGTATCGTTAGGGTTTTACCGGTAAATCGTATTATGAACTTTTCTATAACTTTTATACATTTCTCACATACCAAAACATGTTATAAACACATAGATCTATGAATATACATATATTACATAGTTAAATACTTCTAGATCATCAAAACGAGTTTTGATCGGTTAAAAATAGATTTTAACCGATCAAAAACTATCTAGACTACAAAAATGAAAGAAGAAGATGTTTAGAGCACTTTTGAACCTTTGTGATTTGTTTGCTCTCCTTCTCCTCCTACCAAAGTATGTTGTGTAGCTTGAGTACATTCACCAAGGCTTCCTATAGCTTTTTCTCTCAACTCACAAGTGTATATTCCTTTTCTCTAGAAAATGCTCTCACTTTCTCTCTAATGTGCTCTAGCAAATGAACTAACAAGCTTGGCTCAAGTGTAGAGTATCATATATATAGCCACCAACTAACTCCTCATTAGCTTGCTAATTCACCCATGTTGGGGAAATTAGTGCTTAATTATAATTACTATTGCATTGATTGACTAGGTGAAAGACTCATGGAGTGACTAGGGTTGTTCACCAACTATGACAAAGATAGATTTTCAAGCAACATGAAGCTCACAAGCCACCCCCCATGGGCCCCACTTTGGCCGGCCATATGGCCTTCATTTTGACCATTTTTTGATTTATTTTTAAATGCTAAATGGTGCATATATACATATATATATATATATATATATATTGACCAAAGTTTTGACCTTGTTTGGACTTCACATTGGGCTTGGGAATAACTTATATTTGGCTCATTCAATTAAATTGTTTGGGCTCAATTTATATCACACATTGGGCTTACATTAAATATTCTAGGGTACATTTAATTAAATCAAGCATTGGGCTTGTTTAATTAATTACATGGGCTAGTAATTAAATTAATTACATGGGCTACTAGGTTAATATCTTTGACCTAGTTTATCAACTCATTTGGATTTAAAATATAATCCAATTAGATTTGTCTTTATTAATTATACACCTTGCTTTATTTCTTTAAATAAATATACGCATTCACAAGTACATTTATTTAATTATCTAAAGTACAATTAATTAGTACAAAAGTTTAAATTCATTGCTAAATATTTATTAAGTATATTTACAATGACTAATGAAATTCGTGGTCATTACATTCTCCCCACCTTATAAGAATTTCGTCCCCGGAATTACAAATTTAAACTACTCAAAAAGATTCGGATAGTTAGCCCTCATCTTTTCTTCAAGCTCCCACGTAGCTTCCTCAGCGTTGTGATTCCTCCAAAGGATTTTGACAGAATGTATAACCTTATTCTGTAATTTCTGCTCTTTCTTATCTAGTATCTGGACATGAATTTTCTCGTACGATAAGTCTTTCTCGACTTGTATTGGCTCATAGGATATGACTTGTTTGTAGTCTGGCTTGTATGGTCGCAACACTGATACGTGAAACACATTGTGAATATGCTCCAGTTCAAGAGGTAAAGCTACCTCGTACGCCACTTCACCCACTCTTTTTAATATCTTGAACGGTCCTATGAACCTCGGACTCAGCTTCCATTTCTTTCCAAATCTGATCTTTCCTTTTCAGGGAGATACCTTCATGAACACAAAACTCCCAACTTCGAAGTCTCGCTTCTGTCGATGTAAATCGGCGTATTTTTTCTGACGGTCTTGAGCTGCGACTAGCCGAGCTCTTATTACATTGATAATCTCTACCGTCTGTTGAACCAATTCTGGCCCCAACAGTCGGCGTTCTCCTACCTCGTCCCAACATAGAGGTGTTCTGCATTTTCTGCCATACAACGCTTCGTAAGGCGGCATGCCTATGCTTGCATGATAACTGTTGTTGTATGCAAACTCAACTAGTGGTAGATGGTTTTCTCAACTGCCCTTGAAATCCATCACGCAGGCCCTGAGCATGTCTTCCAATGTCTATATTGTTCTTTCACTTTGCCCATCTGTCTGCAAATGATACACTGTACTCATTCTTAACTGTGTCCCCAATATCTCCTGAAGACTTTTCCAAAATTTTGACGTGAAGCGCGGATCTCTGTCTAATACAATCGATACCGGCACCCCATGTCTTGAAACTATTTCCTTGATGTACAGTTTAGCTAATTGATCCAAACTGAACTTAATCCTGATCGGCAAAAAGTGCGCTAACTTGGTTAGTCGATCCACAATTACCCATATTGCGTCATATCCCTTCTGTGTTGCTGGAAGTCCTACCACAAAATCCATTGTGATATGCTCCCATTTCCACTTAGGAATTTCTAACGGCTGAAGTAATCCACTGGGTCTCTGATGTTCGGCTTTTACCCTTTGACAAGTTAGGCATCGGCTGACACATTCTGTAACCTCCCTTTTTAAATTCGGCCACCAAAAATGCTGACGCAAATCTTGATACATCTTCGTACTCCTCGAATGTATCGAGTATCTCGTACTATGGGCCTCTTGTAAAATCTCCTCTCATAATTCAGACACTAGGGGTACCCAAACACGATTTTCAAACCTTAGCAATCCCATGCTATCTTCCTTGAATTTGACCTCTTCTCCTTCGGTCATTCTCATCCTTATTCTGACACACTCTTCATCTTTTTCTTGAGCCTCTTTCACCCTATCTAACAAGGTTGGGCTCGCTTCCACTTCCATTGACTCATTTGGATTTCTCACCTCCAACTCCATTCGAGCCATCTCTTGAACCAATTGTTCCTGATCTGTCAATATGAACAATTTCTACCTGCTCTTTCTACTTAGAGCATCTGCTACTACGTTGGCCTTACCGCGATGGTATAGAATTTCACAATCGTAGTCTTTGATCAATTCTAACCATCTCCGTTGCCTCATATTTAACTCCTTCTGTGTGAAGATATACTTCAGACTCTTATGGTCTGTGAATATCTCATATTTCTCTCCATACAAATAATGTCTCCAAATTTTAAGGGCAAACACTACCGCTGCTAGCTCCAAGTCGTGGGTAGGGTATCCCTTCTCGTAATCCTTCAACTGTCTGGACGCATACGCAACGACCTTGTCGTTTTGCATAAGCACACAACCAAGTCCCTTGTGCGATGCATCACTGTAGACCGTAAAACCTCCCGTATCGTCCAGTAAAGTCAATACAGGTGCTTCACTAAGTCTTTTCTTTAGCTCCTGAAAACTCTCCTCACACTTCTCCGTCCATACATATTTCACCGTCTTCCTCGTTAAATTTGTTAACGGTGTTGCTATCTTTGAAAAATCTTGAATGAATCTTCGATAGTAACCCGCTAATCCTAAGAAACTTCTTACCTCCGTCGGCGTCCTTGGTTGTTCCCAATTCATCACCGCTTCAACCTTCGCTGGATCAACTGAAACTCCCTCCTTGTCAATAACATGATCTAAAAATTGAACTCTCTCCAACCAGAATTCACACTTCGAAAACTTAGCGTATAATTGCTCCTTCTGTAAAATCTCCAACACCACTCTTAGGTGTTCAGCATGCTCCTCCTCCTTCTTGGAATAAACCAAAATATCGTCAATGAACACGACTACAAATTTATCCAAGTACTGCTTGAATATTCTGTTCATCATGTCCATAAATTCGGCTGGCGCATTCGTTAGTCCAAATAACATTACCAGAAACTCATAATGCCCATATCGAGTTCTGAATGCCGTCTTGGGTACATCCTCCTTCCTGACTTTCAACTGATGGTAACCAGTCCTCAAATCAATCTTTGAAAAGTACTTCGCCCCTTTTAATTGATCGAAGAGATCGTCAATTCGTGGCAACGGGTACTTGTTCTTAATTGTTACCTTATTCAGCTCCCTATAATCCATACACAGTCTCATTGATCCATCCTTCTTCTTTACAAATAACACTGGTGCTCCCCATGGAGAAACACTTGGCTGAATGTACTTATTATCCAACAACTCCTGCAGTTGAATCATTAACTCCTTCATTTCTACCGGAGCCATCCTATATGGTGCCTTTGATATTGGTGCTGTCCCCGGTACCAAATCAATTACAAATTCTATCTCCCTATATGGCGGTAAACCTGGCAGTTCGTTTGGAAACACGTCCATGAACTCCATAACTACTGGTATTTGCTCCATCTCGGGATTCACCATCTGTGTGTCCACTACGTGAGCCAAATACCATACACAACATTTCTTTAAAAATTTCTTGGCCTGCATCATCGTCAGACATGTTGAGTGTCTAGACGACTTGCTGCCATAAAATATGACCTTAGACTTATTCGGTGTCTTAAGGTGTGTACACTTCTTTTTACAGTCAATTATCGCTCCGTGGTTAAACAACCAATCCATTCCAAGTATAACGTCAAACTCCCCTAAACGTATCGGGATTAAATTTACACTCAACTTCTGGCCCTTGATTTCAGCACAACAATTTCTATGTATATATACTACAGGAATCACTTCTTTATTTGCAACTTCTATGTTCATTGGATTTTTTAGTTTTTCACTAGGCAATTCTAACCATCTAGCGAATTCATCAGACACAAATGAACAGGTAGCACCCGAATCAAATAATACATAAGCATTTATATCATTGATCGGAATAATACCTGACACTACATCTTTTGATTCAACGGCGTCCTGCACCGTCATGTTGAAAGTCCGTGCCGTTGGTTTATTCTGTGGCACCGGGCCTCCAATGGTCAGTTTGTTGTTGTTGTTGTTGTTGTTGTTGTTGTTGTTGTTGTTGCTTCCCCTATAGCCCGAACTCCCTCCGGTATTCTTTTTTTTTGGACAATCCTTAAACTGATGGTCCATGGCCCCGCAGGCGAAACAACCCTTCCTCTTTGGTGTGGGACAATTAGGAGCGATGTGCCCCTCTTGCCCACAGTTATAGCAGACGTTCTTCCCCCTCATACATTCCCCCGCGTGGTTCTTCCCGCAGTTACTGCACTTGCTGGCTTTCTTAGAGTCACTTCCCTGGGGTGTCCCCGAACTGCTGTTGTTATTCCACTTGCGTTTATTCGAGTTGTTGCCCCCGCTGCTACCCTCTCGGTTTCCTCCTTCACCCTTCTTCTTGTTCCGTTCCTGGTTGTGCTTGTTTAAAGCTCTGTTCCCTCCTTCAGCTATGATAGCTTTTTCCAGTAATGTTGCAAAGTTTGTAATCTGGAGAACAGCTACCTGACTGTAAACCCACGGTTTCAGCCCCTGCTCAAACCTCCTGGCACGTCTCGCCTCAGTGTCCACCTGATGTGGAGCAAATCTTGCCAATTCATTGAACTTGGCGGCATATTCGGATACAGACAAGTTACCCTGCTTAAGCTCTAGGAATTTGATTTCCATCCTAGCCTGTGTACTCTCTGAAAAGTAGTTCTCCAAGAATACTTCTTTGAATCGCGCCCACGCGATCGTTCCCTCCCCTGCTCTACTTTTATTGGCCTTCCACCAGTGGCTGGCCTCCCATTTCATCATGAAGGTAGCAAATGAGGTCATTTGCTCCTCCGCGACTCGTGCGACCTCGAAGAATTTTTTAAATCTCCTCTATCCAGGTCTGTGCTTTTATAGGATCCGTGGTCCCTTTGAACTCGGGTGGTCCTATCAGTTTGAAATCTTTAAAGCTTGCTAGTGGAGCGGCAGGGTTTGTTGCTCCAGTAGCTTTTGCGTTGTGTCCGCGAAATGCTCCCATTAGCATTTCCACGAACTCTTGGACAGGGTTTGGTGGTACCCCTCCTGCGTTAACGGACTCTTCGGGTGGTGGTGGGGGTAGTCGTTGATTTCTTCTCTGTGGCGGCATTTTCTGTATAAAGAAAATTTAATTTATTAAAGTTGTTTCAATCTTTTTACTTTCGTTTTGTAGCTTAAGTAATTTAAACTAAAGCACAAATAATCATCTCAACACATATAAACATAAACGGAAATGCGTTTATATTCATATGCTAAAACACAGTGCGTAGCACTTTTACATCATAAGCATACTGCTATAAATGCTGCTAACTCCGATAGTTAAAACAAAAGACGGGATCTAACATAAGCATATCCCACAACTTCATAGAGTTGGGATTTACAACATACTAACCCTCTATCAAGACAAAAGTTGGGTTTCTACTGCATTTATGTACATAAATAAAGGAAATAATAATACAACTAACGGCGCATCCCTCGATGAACCGCATCGTCGTACTTCTCATCTCCAATAGCCCTGACCACGCCCCTACTAATGGTGTGCAAGGTCTGGCCCTCCTCAGCGGGTAATAGTGCACCCTACTCTGGAATCTACCAAAGGATGAGCGATAGACGTAACTGAGTCTATCTATCCTCACCCTCTTCTCCCTAACCTCATCCTCCAGCTCTACCATCTGTCCGTGAGCTGTATCACGCTGCGTTTCCATCTCCATCCTGTCCTCTATCGCCTCCTGCCAGTGTGCACGGATGGCGGCCTTCTCTACCTGAACCTGCTGAACCTTCAGCTCAGCCTTGGCTAACCTAGTCTCAGCCACTGCCAACTTGGCCTGCAGCTCCACATCCTGATCTACAAGCTGGTGAGTTAGCACTGCAAAGTGCTCCACCAAATCCTCGTACTCCTGTACCTGATCCTCCAGTCCTACTATCCTCTCTTTCAGCTCCGTGTTCTCACCAGAGAACTGGTAAGCCGCATCCCTATACTGATCCTCCATATACTGGTGGGTCAGATTCTGCTCCTCTAAATGCTGGACCCTTGCCTCCAGCTCCTCGTTCCTAGTGGTCAATCCCTTTATGATGTCAGCGGCAGTAGTGCCCATGCCATCAGCTGACTCCTCCTCCTCGGACTCGTCATACTCTGCCTCATCCTCACTGTAAGGCCTCATCACACTGCCCCAGACGGGCTCCACACGATCTCCTTCCTCGGGATCTGACTCCGGCTCCTCAACAGGTGCAGCCACCAGCAGCTGTGCAGTATCCACATGGATATCAATATAATCTTCCTCAATAGTGTGACTCGACTGCCCGATCTCTGTCATCCTATAATCACACAAACAACACATGTTAGTACAGCAATAAAATATATTCATTGATGGAATGAAATGATATTTTATCATGTACATCTCGGCTCGATGGATTTTCTCAATCCATCTCCAAAAATACACAATACGATCAATCTCCCCGAGTCATCTCCTAACGCACTCGATATGAGTTTAATACTAAGGTTATAACTTAGGTTTCGCAAATCCTAACGTTTCTAACCTACGGCTCTGATACCAACCTGTGACGACCACAAATTCGGGTTCTTTAACCTCAGGTTTGGTTCTCACTGTACAATACTTAACAACAATGAAATACATAAATTGTATTCAAACTTCGCGGAATAATACAAAAGGTTCCTTAATAAAAGGCTACACTTCCCAATGTCTATTACCTTAATCTTAAACATTACACATCTTAAGGGAAAATACAAAAGATTTACAACAGTAATTACATATCAGTAATTTAAACTAGCATACAACTACTAAAATTAAGCATTCGCTTTTCCCTTGCCTTTGTCCGATTTAGAGCTTTCGGGATTGGCTGAAATATAGTCATGATATAGCAAGAATGAGCAACTAAATGGCTCAGCAAGTTTATAAACAACAATCATACGATATATCATGATGAGGGGAAATAATTTCAAGGTTTTCAACAATAACAATTATGAAAGATATCAAGAATCAATGTTCAATAAAAGAATGTATTGACTCTTTACTGCTGAGTGGTCTTTAATGACCGTGAACTGCTACTAAGGTAAAACAGACATACAATGTCTGACTCCTTGTTAAAAATAACAGGACACTTGAGGGGATCAGTCCTCTCATGTCCTATGTATATGCATCACATTTAGATTTCTTGCGCGTTGTCGATTTTTCGACAAATAAAAATCCCCTTTAACTAGGGTTATTCTTTCTCAGTCTTACTGTAAGAATCCGCACCAACCAATGGTTTGGATAAGCTTTTAAAATATTCAATTAGATGAATTTAAACATGCATTTGTCTAGTCGAAACAATTAGCTTATACATTCTTAAACAGTTTGTAAATTACTGAACTATAACATTTGCAAAGGCACTATGTGCGAATGTAATACAATAATGATGTGAAGTAATTTTCAATAATTAATTCACTCAAAGGTCTGTCAAATAACTACGAGTGTAGATACTTGCTGAACAATAATTGAATTGCTCAATATAAATAAGGTTGAAGAATACTTGCAACAATAAATACAAGTTAGGGTTAAGAAGAAACTTGCCTTGTGCGTCGTCTACGGCTAACCAACTTAATTTAACAATCCTTGAACGGACCTAACAATTAAATCAGTTTGATCTTAAATTAGTATCATATACTTGTAAGTATAATGACGTTTATAACCTTACGAACCACATAATTATTAATTATGGGTAATTTAAACACTTAAGAAATATTATCACTACTTGATAATATTTCAAACACAAAGAACCTATATTAACTATTTAATATAATTCATGCAATTGTCTAATAGTATTAATAATTTAATAATATTTTATTAACTATCTAATATTATTAATCATTTAATAATATTTTATTTGACTTCTAATATTATTAACCATTTAATAATATTTTATTAATTATCTAATATTATTAATTATTTAATAATATTTTATTAATTATCTAATATTATTAATCATTTAAGAATATTTTATTAAGTATATAATATTATTACCCATTTAATAATATTTTAATCGTTTAATAATAGTTTATTAGAATTCTAATATTATTAATCATTTAATAATATTTTATTGACTTTATAATATTATTATACATTTAATAATATTTTAATAAATTTCTAATATTATTATTTATTTAATAATATTTTATTACCTTTATTATATTATTATTTCAATAATAATATTTATACACTTTTAAATCATTAAATCAATTATATATATATTTAAAAATATATTTATTAAGTCCAAAAATACTAAAATGATTTTTGGAACATTTTTCATTTTCTGACCCGAACGTGACCCGACCCGACCCGACCCGACCCAGTTCGGAGTTATTTTTTTTTTTCCAAACAGAATGTTTCACCACTGCGGCGGTGAGATATACCGCTGCGACGGTAGTGCAAAATTTTTCGTTACAGTGTGTTTAACCGCTGCGGCGGTGAGGACCACCGCTGCGGCGGTGACACTGATTTTTAAAACCCTAATTTTCTTATTTTGATCTATTTGGTTCTAACATTGAAAAAAATGATATCTACATATCCAAAAGACACCAAATCAGTGTTGATGTGTTCCTAACCTCTTGTTTTACAATATTTCATAGTTTGATCGTCTTTTTGAGAACCTTAAACACGAAATTTACAGATCGAACCACTTAGAGTTTTAAAAACAACATCCTTTGCGGTAAAATCCATAACTTCTTCGTTATTCCATATTTTTGTGAGATTCAAGTAGTGTTGGCTTTATAACTCACTCATAAAACTTTCTAGCCATATAAATCAAGTATTAAACTTGTACATTTCAAAATACAATATTAAACATAACATGTATCGTTAGGGTTTTACCGGTAAATCGTATTATGAACTTTTCTATAACTTTTATACATTTCTCACATACCAAAACATGTTATAAACACATAGATCTATGAATATACATATATTACATAGTTAAATACTTCTAGATCATCAAAACGAGTTTTGATCGGTTAAAAATAGATTTGAACCGATCAAAAGCTATCTAGACTACAAAAATGAAAGAAGAAGATGTTTAGAGCACTTTTGAACCTTTGTGATTTGTTTGCTCTCCTTCTCCTCCTACCAAAGTATGTTGTGTAGCTTGAGGACATTCACCAAGGCTTCCTCTAGCTTTTTCTCTCAACTCACAAGTGTATCTTCCTTTTGTCTAGAAAATGCTCTCACTTTCTCTCTAATGTGCTCTAGCAAATGAACTAACAAGCTTGGCTCAAGTGTAGAGTATCATATATATAGCCACCAACTAACTCCTCATTAGCTTGCTAATTCACCCATGTTGGGGAAATTAGTGCTTAATTATAATTACTATTGCATTGATTGACTAGGTGAAAGACTCATGGAATGACTAGGGTTGTTCACCAACTATGACAAAGATAGATTTTCAAGCAACATGAAGCTCACAAGCCACCCCCCATGGGCCCCACTTTGGCCGGCCATATGGCCTTCATTTTGACCATTTTTTGATTTATTTTTAAATGCTAAATGGTGCATATATACATCTATATATATATATATATATATATATATATATATATATATATATATATATTGACCAAAGTTTTGACCTTGTTTGGACTTCACATTGGGCTTGGGAATAACTTATATTTGGCTCATTCAATTAAATTGTTTGGGCTCAATTTATATCACACATTGGGCGTACATTAAATATTCTAGGGTACATTTAATTAAATCAAGCATTGGGCTTGTTTAATTAATTACATGGGCTAGTAATTAAATTAATTACATGGGCTACTAGGTTAATATCTTTGACGTAGTTTATCAACTCATTTGGATTTAAAATATAATCCAATTAGATTTGCCTTAATTAATTATACACCTTGCTTTATTTCTTTAAATAAATATACGCATTCACAAGTACATTTATTTAATTATCTAAAGTACAATTAATTAGTACAAAAGTTTAAATTCATTGCTAAATATTTATTAAGTATATTTTACAATGACTAATGAAATTCGTGGTCATTACAAGGGGCCCTTAGAGAATATTCTCCTGGAAATTGGAACTCAGATCTGAAACCTTCTATGGCTTCGTTACTGACCGTCGATTGAGTGTTAGCGTGGGAGTAGGTAGTGGTGTCTTCGAACATTTTTCTGATTTCCAGTTCCCTTGCCCTAATTTTAGATCCAGACGGGTTGGGAACTGGGGTGGTTATGGGGGCTGGCCGGAATGGATTTTCCTCTGATGACGAAGAGGTTGCGGCTGCGGCACTGGTAGAGGAAGTCATTTTGGGTTTAACAGAGATGGAAGGATTCTGGTTATGGAGATTCGAGTAATTGGAAGTCAAGATGGGGAAACTTGAAGGGGAACTTGATTGGGAGTGTTCGCCGGTCGATTCTGAGGGTGTGGGCAGCGGTGTATAGTTTCAGGAGAGAGAAAGGAAAGGTTATCGTTTTGAAGAAGATAACTGTTGTAATAGCGTTTAGTTTGAAAACGGGGTATTTAGATCGGAAGCGCGAGTGGGGTGACGTCATTCCTGTTTAGCCGTTACCCAGAAGATCAGATTTAATGTCTAAGAAATTTGATAAATTCCTTTATAATATGAGGAGTTACCCTTCTATTTTTATTTATAAAAAAAAGATAGAAGGGTGGGGGGCAATGTTGGGTGTGATATCTTTGGGCTATGCACTTCTCGTTTTGGGGTCGGAGGCCCCTCTTTGCATATGGTATGGGCCGGGTCATGCTTCTCTCTTTCTCCATTGGGCCTGGGACCCGAGGTCTAAGATCTTTTTCTTCTTAGGGCGGTTGATAGAACGTTTGGGCCATTTTGTCCACTTTGACGGACTGACACAGAAAGTAGTCCACGCTAGTATCTTCCCCCAATGGACCGATTGGAACAAGTAGAAGAAGACGTCATGTTTACACTCATGAGGGGATGACTGGACGTCCTACGATGCATGGATGAGATATATACAAGGAACTTCACAATAACGAGGGTAAGTTTTTCTTTTCTCCAGGAAACACTGAGCTATCAAACATATAACATATTTCAGCATACATTTTAAGGTCCTTCATTGTGACGTTGATCACCTGAACTTACCCTCACACCGAAGCATCCCCGGACGGCCCAAGCCGCGACTGTCTTATGGGGTGATAACAATTCGTTACGTGTGCATGTATGTTGCTGACGGGTGATTGCGGCAAGAGTGAAAATTGGACGTCAACAATTAGGATTTAAGTATGTCACTGATAAAAATAACTCAGTACTTGCTTCCATAAAACGATTATTTAATTCTTAAAGTTGCCAATCCAAAACAATAAAAAAAATCTCAACATAATAATGGTGAAAATTTGTAATACTTTGAGATTTTTGACTTGATCTCCCATGGAATAAATCTCCTATCTTTTTTATACAGACTAGCACTGAAAATTTGAGTTTTTATTCTCTTGTTAATGTACATGAAAAGAAATGACAACAAATTTGGTTACTTTAATTTATTTATTAAAGTTGTTGTCTTAAAATAAATACTTCTTTTGATCCAATTTATAAAATCATTGAATTTTTAAAAAGTTAATTTAAAATATTTTTAAATATAAAATTAATAGAGTTTAAAATTATAAATTAATAAATTTTTTAATTAATAATACTTTTTAGATAGCTTAAAATATTATTCATCATATTATCTAAATTTATCTAAGTTTATATTAATTTTAAGTTTGAAAGTATCTTAAAATTTATATCAGTGTTCAAATTTCATTGGGGTCCAATTTATGAAGTACACAAAAAAAATAAAAAAATCTAATACATCATATATAAATATATAATAATAAAAAAATTAGTAGGAAGGCAAAGTGGTGTAGTGGAGAATTAATTATTTTGATATTTAACTTTTGGAATGATGATAAAATTTGTAATTAATACCCCTTTTTGATAATTTATAATTTTATTGCGTAATATTAAATGAATTTATATTAATTTTAAATTTTAAAATATTTTAAATAAACTTAAAAAAATCAAAATTAATCCTATACTTTAAAATATCGGGAATATAATTTATTTCAAACATAATGCCCTCAAAATTATTATTTATTTTTTTGCTATAAAAATATGGAGGTAGAATTGCCACTAGACCAACCGACTTTTTTGCAATAATTTTTTTTACAAGTCACTTTTAATGGAACTAAGAGCAGTGAATTTGGAAATATTTTTTATTTTATATTATTATTATTATTACAAGACTAATTTATAAACTATTGTGTGTGAATTCGAGGGAGTTATAAAGTAAAAGATAACTGAGAGAGACTTCCGTTACTTCAAAAAGTCGCGTGGTGTTTATGTCTTTACGTCAAAGAAGAGACTGGTCTGGAAACGTCCTGCCATATTTGTAGTTTCAAATTATTTTTGTCACACACCTACGAGGATATCCCACCTAATTATTACGAAATATATAATCAGACAAGTATGTTTTCTATTATTATTTGGACCATAATATTTTTGCTAGACAGTGTTTAGTCTTTATCTTATTGATTCATCTTGTTGCTTTCATTTTATTTATAAAATATATATATATATATATATATATATATATATATATATATATATATATATATATATATATATATATATATATAAATGAGACTCCTTATAGTTATAGCGTAATAGTGCATAATTGCATATTATCCGATATAAAAACTGAAGTCGACACCGGGTCAAAAAAATATTATTTTCAAACTTAGACTAGACCGTTACCGAAACTTTAAACCATCGTATGTGGATTTGGTGGAGGTAAATAAATTAGAATCCCCTCCACTACACATAATCTTCAATTTTTCCTATAACAAAAGTGAATATGGCAAGAAAGTTAAGCTCTTAATTATTGGATAAATTGGTTCATGAATGGATTTTCTGGCGAATAGATGCATTGAGACCACCTTATGTTCCCTCCTTTCTACCTATTTGAAATTGATGCAGTTTTCATTTTTTTAGGCCATTTTAGTTTTATTTTTTCTTTGTTGCTGGCAGTAGCTCGTAAATGTTAACATTGACCAGATTATTTGTTATTAAATCCTCTTACCTGCTTCAAACACTTTGACCAACTAGATTCATAGTTTTGAATGGAATTATCAATACATCGATCTACAAAATTTAATTTGAAATTTTCAGTTTACATATGATTCCACAACAACTTGAAGTACATTATCTTGGGCAACTGTTGCTAACATAGCTAATTATGTAATTTTGGATTTTCTCATTTCCTCTATTTTTGTCCTGTTTCTTCTTCTTTGCTTGAATTTTGTAACAAAATAAGCCTAGTATTGCTAAATAACTTCTACTTTGTGCAACATTTGATATAAATCTAAGGTCAGTATTCTTTGCCAATCAAAAGACATGGTGATAATATGTACCTGAGGTCATTTTTTGCCAAATTCTTAAAGATTTGAGAAACGAGAGATTCTGTATCATTCTCCCTCATAATTTCATCATAAAAAATGTTGTCTTGTGCATCACAAATACTAAATAACCTTTTTCCACCAAGCATAGTAAAAACTACTTCTTTGATTCGTTTTAGTTTAACACTAATGTTATTAGTGATTGTGCCCGCGCAATTCGCAAGCACAAACATTAGCGAAGGCTCCCGTAACAAGGTTTAAAGAACATATTGACGAAAGACCAAGAATTGGATCTTATTAAAGAATTTCTTGTCATGAAAAGAACAAGACAAAACCTTTTAAATCACAATCTTGAACATCCACGTCGCGGCACCAAAGTAGCAATAGTACTTGTAATTAAATGAATCAAACTAGTCCCCTTAATATCCCAATCTATTAACATAAATCCAAGCTAATAGAACAGAACACAAACAAAGGAAACTCATCACACTAATTTTCATATCATAAACAAAATACATTACCTTCTTCTTCTTTAATACTCTGTCATAAAAATTGGGACGATGCGTATAAACCAAATTTCTTTTTTAATTAAAGTGGAGATATAGATGGTAGAGTATTTTTTGAATCTTTAATTCCACCAAATTCCTTTTCTTGTTAAAGTGGAATGAATCAAATTAAATGCAACTAGGCTTGCTCACTCTCGCCTATATATAGTAAATAACTTGTGAACAGCTTTCTGGAAGTTGCAAGAGCCTCTTAGTTAAGGCTATAAATCGAACCAAACAGTTTGGACTCGATTCAGGCTCGACTCGAAAAAATGTGAGCGAGACTCGAATTCGTTAATAATATGATCTAAATATGAGCACACAAAATAGTTCAAATAAATAAACAAATAGAATCTAAGTAAGGTTATACTCGACTCGTTTATGATTCAAAATACTCAAATTTTCAATTATGATTCGATACATACTCGATTGATACATACTCGAATAGATACTCGATGTATTCTCTTATAATATATACACAATTAAACAAAATTTGAACAATTAATTATTATTATTTTAAATTTTATTTGTATTTTTAATTATAATTTTATATTTGTAAAGTATAATTATAATTATATTTTCTCGTTTCTAAGTAAAACAATAAGTTCAATTAGTAATTATATGTATTATAAAGCTAGTAACTATGCCGAGACTCGAATTCGAGTTTGAAGTTCATGAATAGTTTGAATATAATTCGATCCAAGTCGGGTTGAACTCGAGTAATGAAAATTCGAGTCGAGTCGATTCGAATTTGAGTAAAAATTTTCAAATGTAATTTGAATCCGAGTCAAATTTGAGTAAGAATTTAACCTTACGAGTCGAATTTGAGTAACTCTCTGGTTGAATAAGTTCCACTCGTTTACACCCTTACTCTTAGTAGACGGAGTTGTACGGTATACTCTATCCCTTGCACCCATCATTTGCGCTAAACATTACTAATTATCATTTTAAACATAATTAGTTGTGAGTTATGCTATGTATTGTAAGAAATTTATACCGAATTATAATTGTAACATATATTAATACATGAGATTGGATAGAATTACAAATTCACTCACCATATTATATATCTGATTAAAGAGTCACAACTAATAATTATATATGTAATGGGTAACAAAAAGTCAACACATAAAAAATCTCAAGATATAACATTTCTCATTCACTATTTTATTAAAATTAATACCAAATTAAAATTAATATCAAATTAAAATTAAGCTAAAGAAATTAACATTAACCCAATACACCCACTATCATTTAGTTAAAAAAATAAACCTGCTCCTCCATTCTAAATCTTTTCTTTAGCAAGCCTAAAGAGTTTAACTTCAAACTCATCAAACGACTGGAGGCATCGTTCAACTTATTAAAATATCAATCGACAACATAAAGGGACATGTCGGGGCTAGGTATTGCATCCCTCACACTTGTGCCCGCTTCTACTAGGTTCGGGTTTGGATTTTATATTAATTATCAATATAATATAATTGTATAATTATATACATAAATACTTTTTAAGTATACAAAATATATATACTACATTTGATTCATATTATAAGATCAATTTTATTTTTTTAAAAGTCAATTCAAACATTTTCAAACTCAAAATTGACATAACTTCATTTAGTTTATATTTATATAGTTATAAATATAATGCTTATTGTTTTCAAAACGTAAATGAATTATATCAATTTTCAATTTGAGAATGTCTCAAATTAAATTTTAGAAAATGATATTGTAATTTTATATTATTTATAAACATATGTAGTAGCTATTAAAATGTTAGTGTGAATGTATAAATATATTCACCAATAATAATGTTAAATCTCATTTCAAAATTTGTTTCTGCCTTATCATCATGTCACATCATCAATTTATGACTTATCAAGTTGGATTAAAGGGAAGTGAAAATCTTAGAAGTTCAATTATTTAATTAAAAAAATTTGGAAAAACGACCATCGAAGTGAAAGATAATGAAAAGTTTAGTGTAGTAATTTATATTCAAGCCTATCAAATAATTACAATGAAGATTAGAGAAAAGAAACAAGGTAATGGGGATGAATTTAAAGATTTAAACTCTAAGGTATTTCCTATTTATCAACAAGGGTTAGCAGATAAATAAGGTAGCACCATATTAACTTCTTTTATTTATTCTACTTTCCTGGCAAGATGACCTTTTTAATTCTTATACATTTTTTATTACGTAATTGCCCTTGTATAATTTTGTAGGTGACCAATGTGGGCCTTAATATGTTTGACTTGGAATTAAAAAAAAAATCCATGTAAAATATTAATGTATATCTATGTTGGGAAATGAAGGGTAAAAGAGACTCACTACAAGAAACGCGGTCACTTCCGACGGAATTATCTCCGACGGAATTAATTTCGTCGAGAATAACTTAATTACGACGGAATAGTCCGTCGAATTTAATTTCGTCGATAATAAGTTATAGTCGACGGAATTCCGTCGATATTATAGGGCCCCGTTGGCGCCAAAATTCCTGCGTCCAGCCAATATAAGTTCGACGGAATACACACATATAATCGACCGAATATCCGTCGATTTTAGTTTCTTTTCGACGGACCTAATGTCGACGGAATATTTCGTCGAAAATAAATTAAAACCCTTTTCATCGTCTTTTTTCCCCAGCCGCTCAGTTTTATTTCTTCTCTCTCTCTCTTTTGCTGTTTCTTTCTTTCTCTCTCTCTCTCTCTCTCTCTCACCTCTCACAGCCGCTGTCTCTCTCCCTTCCGGCCCCTCCGACCTCACATCACCTCCGGCCCACCCCTCCGTTTGTTGCCGCCGACCGTTTGCGCCGCCCGTTGTCACCGTTGACTGTTGCCGCCGTCCGTGGCCAGCTCCGTTGCTGCCTCCGTTGCCGTAGAATACTAAGGTGTATATATATATATATATATATATATATATATATATATATATAGTGAAATTAATTTGTGTTCTGAAAATTAAAATCAGTGTGTGGATTTATTATTTTGTGATATTTCCTTGATGGTTATTATTTTGTGTATTTTCGACGAAATTTCTGTTAAAATTGTTCAAATGCAATATTTGTGGGCCCTACATCTATTTATGTATTTTCCTAATTTGTCAATATTAAAATAAGCTAAGTAGTATTTACTTAGTTTTACAATAATAACATAAAATGAAATGAACTAACATAAAAATATAATTAAATTAATTAAATAAAATTAAGTTAAATTAAATATACTTAAAATAAATTAAATTCATAAAACTAAATAAAATAAATTAATTTAATATAATTTAATATAATTTAATAAAATAAAATGAAGAGAAATTAAATGAAGTTAAATATAATTCAGAAAAAATAAATTAAATTAAGTAAAATAAAATAAACTAAAATAAAATATAATTAAATTAATTTATTATAATAAAATTAATGTAATATAATTAAATTAAATTAAGTTAAATTTAATATAATTAAAATAAAATAAAATAAATAAAGTCAAATAAAAAATAATAATTACATTTAAATTAAATTAAACTAAGTTAAATTAAATAAAATTAAAATAAACTAAAATAAAATATAATTAAATTAATTTAATATAATAAAATTGTATCATGTATAATTAATTTAAATTAAATTAAGTTAAATTTAATATAATTAAAATAAAATAAAATAAAATAAATTAAGTAAAATAAAATAAATTAAGTTAATATAATTAAAAAAATTAAATTAAGTTAAATTAAATAAAATTAAGTGAAATTAAATATAATTCAGAAAAAATAAATTTAATTAAGTAAAATAAAATAAACTAAATAAAATAAATTAAATTAAATAAGACTAAGTTAAATTAAATACAATGAAAATAAAGTAAATTAAGTAAAATAAAATAAAATAAAATTAATTTAACATTCCTCGTTTGACATTCACACGTAACGGGTGAATATGGAATACTCTCAATTTAATCAAATTAGTTGTACATGCAGTTTCGTTACGATTTTAGAAATTCAATTGCGCTGTACCCAAAAAATTCGTTTAATAAATTTAATCACTTGTGCATGTAATTTGGTTAGGATCTTAGAAACCCGTTTGACATTCACTCACTAGGAGTAAATGCCAAATAGTCCCCCGTTTGGGACTGTTGCTAGATTTTATGTCTCTCACTTAGGTTTGTGTCAACAATTTGAGTACGTTTTATTTGTTTTGGGGACTTTTCGTTGATATCTCTACATGTTCTCTGAGTACATACTTAGCCTGCGTTGACGTGGTCTATTTCGTGTTCTTTGAGACCATGGGGAGGTGCTGTCGAAATTTCTTTGAAACAAAAAAAACGTCCTCACGGTGTTGGCACAAGTGAGTAGACGTATCTAGGAATGGGATAGAAGCCTGACCCGTATACTTAGAAGGTAGAGTCATGCAGGAATCATGAATACACACACATACGCTAAGCACCCTGGTTAATTTGATATATCGTATTGTTCAATTAAATATGTCAGACGACCGGAGCTGGATGTACCGTAGAATACCGGTTGATGGTAGAGGATTACTGCCTCAGTACCGTGATGGGGTTTCCAAAATTTTAAATTTTGCCAATGAACATGCTGATAATTCTAACGGAAAGATGAGATGCCCGTGTTTCAAATGTAAAAACCTGATTTGGAAGAAAGCCGACAACATTAAGTACGATTTGTATTCGCGTGGGTTTGTAGATGGGTATTCTCTATGGATTTATCACGGAGAGTCAACTGAGTTCAACGAAATAAGTGACAGTATAGGCCAACCAATTCACTGCAATCGATACGATGATAGTTATGATGCCGTTGAGATGTTGGTTGATGCGTATGGCCCTAACAATATTGATTGGGGTGCAAATGAGCAGTCGTCAATAACTGGTCATCAAGAGCCAAAGAACACAGCAGCAGCCTTTTATAAAATACTATATGAATCTACTGTCCCATTGTACGATGGAAATGATAAGCACACCAGGCTATCTGCAGTGACGAAGCTCTTACACTTCAAGAATGAGCATGGCTGCAGTGAGAGAGGTTTCAATGAGTTACTTAGGCTTATCAGCGAGTTCTTACCAAAGGGTCACACTCTGCCCTCAAGTTATTATGAAGTTAAAAAGATGGTAAATGGTTTAAATTTGGGGTATACAAAGATGTATGCTTGTGAGCAGGATTGCATGTTATATTATGGGGCTGACATAGATAAACTGCAGTGTGACATTTGCAACCTGCCTCGTTACAAGACAACTAAACGTGGGGGGGGGGGGGGGGGGGGAACTAAGTGTGTGCCTAAAAAAATCTTAAGGTACTTTCCTCTTGCCTCGAGACTTCAGCGTCTATTCATGTCGACCCACACTGCAGCGCATATGACTTGGCATAAAACAAGGGATGTCGTGCCTGGTCAGTTGTCTCACCCCGCAGATGGAGATGAGTGGAAGAAGTTTGATGCAAATTTTCCTCAATTTGCTGAGGAAAGTAGGAATGTCAGGCTTGGCATGGCTACGGATGGGTTTTGTCCATTTAATAATTTTAGTCAACCATACTCTGTGTGGCCAGTGATCATGGTAGCTTACAATCTTCCATCGTCAATGTGCATGAAGGATCCGTATCTGTTCTTGACTTTACTCATACCGGTGAATAAGAGTCCTGCAAAGGACATAAACGTGTATCTTAGGCCGTTAGTCGATGAACTTAAGATGCTGTGGGAGACGGGGGTTCAGACTTATGACAAATCAATAAAGCAAAATTTTCTGATGAAGGCAGCTTTGTTGTGGACTATCACTGATTTTTCGGCTCTTGGGATGATCAGTGGGTGGTCGACTCACGGGAAGTTGTCATGTCCAGTTTGTGTGGGGGATGTGCAAGGCACACATCTAAAACATGGGCGAAAAATTAATTTCTTTGGTACTGCTCGTAGATTCTTGCTTGCTGATCACAGTTACAGAAAGATGTCGACACAGTTTAATAGAAAAACAGAGAAAAAGGGGGTTGTCGGTCGATTGTCAGGCAGCGAGGTTTTCGGTTGGCTGAACGATCTTAAATTTCCACCACCAGGGAAGGAGCACAGTAAATATAGAGCACTAGGTTATGGCAAGACTCATAACTGGACGCATTCGCCCATGTTCTTCGAGTTGCCGTATTGGGAGTCACTTTCAGTCCCTCACTGTATAGCTGTAATGCATACAGAAAAGAATGTGTTTGAGAACTTGTTTTACACCGTGCTAGATGCGAGTGGTAAAACAAAAGACAACGACAATGCACAGAAAGATCTGGAGGCACTTAACATATGGCTAGATTTGTGGCTTCAACATAACAACTCAAAACCTAAAGCTCCATTCTGTTTAACCAAGCAACAAGTTCTGCAAATGGATAAGTGCATTGAAACTCCCAGATGGATATGCTTCTAATATATGTCGTTGTAGTAAGGTTGAACAGTTGAAAATTACTGGGTTCAAAAGTCATGATTGTCATGTATTCATGCAGAAGTTGATGCCAACTGCATTTCGCGAAATGTTACCCAGAAAAATTGTTGACGCCTTAACCGAACTTTCAAATTTCTTTCGAGATCTATGTTCAACGGTTATAAGGTATACTGACGTGGAGCAAATGGAGAAAAATATAGTCCTGACAATGTGCAAGTTAGAAATGATATTTCCTCCGGGGGTTTTTAACTCGATGGAGCATTTGCTTATTCATTTTCCATATGAACTTAAGTATGAAGGACCTGTGCAATATCGATGGATGTATCCGTTTGAGAGGTATTATCGTCTACATTTCTTTTTTGATGATATTCATAACTCATATTCATAATGTTTGTGAACTTAATTAATGTATTTTAGGTACATGCGTCGTTTAAAGCAGAAAGTAAAGAATAAAGCTCGTGTAGAGGGTTCTATTGCTGAACGGTACACGGAGGAAGAGCTTGTCAACTTCAGCTCATTGTATTTTGAAGATGTTGTCACAACGAAACATAATCGTTTAAGTCGAAATGAGGTCGTCGGAGTCCAATCATGTGTTGATGAGTTAGCTGTATTTTCTTATCCGACTAAACCATTTGGCCATGAGACGATGACGTACTTAAGCGAAAAAGATTTGAAAATTGTGTCTACATATGTGCTTCTAAATATGCCCGAAGTATCGTCATACATAACGTAAGTACATAGTATTTATAAAAATTTAATTTTTAAAAGCCTAGCCTAAAATTAAATTGTGTTATAACTGTTTCAGTGCATTTGAAGACGAAGCATGTGCTTTAAACCCGAGCTTAAATGCAGTACAGTTGGAATCATTCACGACTACAAATTTTCAACAGTGGTTTAAGAGAAGGGTTGCATAAGACAACAATTATGTGTGTTTTAAAGATGTCATCGAAGGACCTTACAAATTGATTAGTTTATTTCCCGGCTGTATCGTCAATGGGTATAGATTTAATGTCGATGACATAAATGAACCGACTTCAGTCAATTCTGGTATTGTCGTGTTGGGCAGTTGTTACCAAGATTCGGAGTCCAATTATTATGGACGTTTAGAGGAAGTAATTACGCTCAATTATTCCGGGGGTAAAAAGGTAGTTATATTTAAATGTCGTTGGTTTAATACTGAGAAGGGTGTTAAAGTTGATCGTAACAGAATCGTCACAGTAAATATAAAGTCAAAGTTACATTCTGCTGGCGTATTCGTATTAGCCAGTCAAGCGACTCAAGTTTATTACGCATCTAATGTAGTAAATTGTAAAAGTCCCTGGTATACAGTTGTCACAACAAAGACTCGTCCATTTGATGATACTAATATGTTTGGGACAGATGAGCCATTGCAGGATGATGTTAGCAAATCCAGTCAAGTAGTCGTACATAACGACGATGTGTTGGTAGATGTCATTGACGTACCCGATAATGATGAAGTCGAGGAAGACGTGGTTGGCAATGAAGTCGAGGAAGGCGTACTCGATAATGATGAAGTCGAGGAAGGCGTGGTTGACGACGAAACTGATAATGAAGAAGTCGTGTCAGAATCCGAGGATGACTATGAAAATGATTCTGATGGGTTTGACGACGTATTAAATATAAACTTAAGAAGTATATTTTATTTAATTAAATTAATTAACTGCATATTAATTGCATTTTATTTTTGTATTTTTGTAGTACATTTATGGCTAGGCATAGTGGTAGCGGTCGTCGCGGTGGTGGTCGTGCAGGATCCTCTGACGGAACTCAGGGCGGGTCATCATCGTCAGGTAGTAGATTTTCTTAAATATTAATTTGTTTTGCTTACTATTTGTATGCTATATTTTGGAAATTGATTTATTAACTTTAATTATTCAATTTTACTTACAGATACTACTCGACGACGTCCTCGAGGGACGAACCTCGGGTTATTTGGTCGCCCGCCAGCTGTTGCGCATATTGTCTGCGTAGATGTCGGCTCTGCGCAGTAAGTGTAAAATAGCGTTATGTTAAATTGAATTAATTTATTTTGTAAAACAATAAACATAACTTTGCGTTCTTTGTTTTGTTTTGTAGTATTATGGATCCTGTGGCTAAAGCCATTTTACACGCCATATGTCTGACACACCTCCCCATTGGCTGCATGCGATTTACGCAGTACGCGTAGCATGATACCTCCTTCATGGATATCGTGTTACGTGAATTTCACGTAAGTTATTTTAAATAATTTAAACTGTATACGTACATACTACTTACACATTCAATTTCGAGCACGCTGGCGATGCCGATCGCGAGCGAGGGGGGGTGACAACGATAATTTTCATACACCACAGCAGAACCGTCAATCTCCGGGCGATGATTCTTTGTAGATTATAATTTAGTTGTACTTACTTTAATTTAGCTTAATTGATTGTAACTAATCGTAATTTTGTTTAGTTTTGTAAAGTACGATAATTTATTTTATAATGTGTCGTCGTTTATATTTATATCAAGTGTGTGAACATAAAGAATGGATTGCTGTTGTGCTGTTGGGATAAAGCAGGTTTGCATGTACAAAAAATGTGGTTTTAAAACCTGGCATTGAAAAAAGCAAAAAGAACATTTAAAAAAAAACTTGTATTTCCGACAGAATTAGGTATTTACGACGGAACTTCCGTCGGAATTATTGCATTAAATGTTTAATTTCCTAAATATCGGAAGGACTATTACCGACGGAATGAAATTATTACGACGAAATTTCCGTCGAAATTAAGTTATTATATTCGACGGATGGAGTGTCTTTTTTGACGGAAATTCCGTCTAAGATATATATTAAAATTTCGACGGAATTATTTATTTTCGACGGAATATATTCTGTCGGACATATATGAATTTCGACGAAAACTGCGACGGGGAAAAAACGTCGGGGATTATTTATTTTCGACTGAATGTTCGACGGAATTAATCTCGACGAGGTTAATTTCGTCCGAATCATTGACCGAACTTTCCGTCAGTAATATTATAATTCCGACGGAATAGGTATATTTCCGACGGAAAGTTCCGTCGGAATTGAGCCTTTTTCTTGTAGTGACTTTTGACATTTGCTTCTAGCCACCTCCTTTCTCCGGTCGATTTAAGCGACTTAGGCGAACTATAGTCAACAATTAAGAACCCTTAAATTAGAGAGTTGGGCTAAGAGCTTTAATAATCTGGTTTGTTTTTTAATCTGCTTGTGTCGTCTTTTTTGATGAGTGTGTTGTTCTTCTTCACCAAATCATCACGAAGAAGGCGAATCCATCATAAGCTTTCGCAGTACAGTAATAAGTATAGTAGATTGCAGTAATAATTAATCACTTACTTGCTTTCGGAGATGTTATAGCAAAATATAGCTATAGCTATCTGGAGATGTTATAAGGAGAACATATTTTACCGTTATTTGCTCTCCTGTTGAAACTCCGGAAGAGGTAAAGGTATGTACTCGGGGGCTGAAAAATCTGTTATATTTAATAGTCCGTCAGTTATGGACTTTCAATTCCATGATGATGCTCTATACTAGCGCTTCTCTTAGCGCTCCGGCATCACGGAACAATTCCGGTGTGATTATTAGAGATCGAAAAAAAAATAGAATATCAACCGTGTATGTGCTGGTGTAAAAAGAGTGTCTAACCCTTCCCCTTCTCATTTTATTTTTTTATAGTCGTTCCTCCCTGGGGTGCCTCATACAAGTAATCATGAATAGGGATTGCCCTCGCCTAGAGCTAGTGGGACCTCTGACACCTTCCTGTCCCATCAGCTGCTTAGAACGACCCTATGAGCTTACTTATGACGCCCAATCTCATGGGATGTTTTATCTTTACGCGTAGGCTGTCCGGGCATGCGGCCCTATCCCTTTGACGGTCAACAGTCCCACAATCTCCTTGGCCTTGCCCTTTGGGTCTCGACTATGTTTACGTATTGGGCCCAAGCCTAGGTCTAATACCATTCCCTAGCATTGTCCCCCTCTACCTCATTCTACTTTTAGTCGGCAGGGAAGTATCAGGTCCGCTCAGTCTTATCGGGTATTTTAGATATAGTTGTAGGTTCCTCCTGCAATCATTCATCAAGGAGTTATTACTGGATTTCTTCAATTGCGCTATCGAGCAAATAGTGCCAAATTCTATCTCTTAATAAAGAGAAATGCTATGTATAATGATATTTTACAATGATTTAGCCAATGACATTTGTTAAAAATGGTGGGACCTACCATGTAAGTGGTGGGTCCCACCATTTTTAACAAAGGTCATTGGCTAAATCATTGGCCAGATCATTATACATAGCATTGCTCCTTAATAAACGTATTCATAGCTCACTGTGTCGAGCACAATATTAGGCGAAACCACCATCTGTTCTTTTATATATTTAAGTTTCAAAAATCCCAAACTAAGGGATTTTATCAAATACAAAGCTAGGATGGGGCAACTTGAGCTAGTGAATACCCTCTCGAGTAATAAGGCGTGGCATTAGGATTGGATATTTATTCGAGAGGGTGAGGTGACGTCTCTTCCTTTCTTCATAGATCCAATCGGTGAAAACGCCCCAACTACCATAAAACGTAAAATTCCCCCGAGAATAGCAGAGAGGTACGAATTTTGGCACCCTAAAGGTAGGACAACCAAGGAGTACCAAAACCGAAGGTTTCTTTTCAATCCTGAAAGTAAGTCAGGTTATTTGGACTAGATAGACTAGGTTGATAGGGGAATATTATGTTGTCTTTTATTGTTTTGTTATCTGTATTGACTGTTTGTTTTCTTGTATCACAGTTCTTCGAGACGATCAGGCAATGATGAAGAGGAAGTTCAACATTAATCCGCAAGCCTTAGTCGCGGCCCTCACCCCAACCCCTAAACTGATTGGTGGGACTTCCTGAGGTGTTCGCATTCCCGAACAGATTGAAGTTACTGCCGACGTCGCGACAGCTGCTAACACTTCCAAGGGGAAGGGAAAGTCGAAGAGAAAACCGGGTACCGGAAAGCCTCCGTCAAAAAAGTCGAAAAAAACTGCGGAGGGAGAGGTTACCGCTGAGGCAATTGAGATGCCGACCGCCGAAGAGACAGCCAAAGAAAGCCTGACACCCTCCAAAGCAGCCAATCCATATGGATCTAAAGCAGTTGTTGTCCCGACAGGAGGTGGGGTCGGCGCATCGGGAGATTGGCGGCCAGAGATGCCAAGATCAAGCGGGTCGTCTGCAATGGCGGGTGATGCCTCAGAACATATAATGATTCTAACTTGGACGCCTCAGCCAGTCGGTCGGTCTGTCGGATGACTGCTGCATCAGCTTTCGGTCATTTGATGGATGGTTCCCTCCAGCAGGGAAAGCGAACAGTCCCTCCGATAGAGTGTTTCAACTCTTTCCAGCTCTCTCAAGACAATGACCAGTTTAATGGCCGAACTATGGGATCACTGATAGACGAGACGCTGGCGTGCGCCGATCAGGCAATCATATGCTGAGTAGTAGTTTTAATTGACTCAGAGATTATATTCTTGTTGGCTTCTAATGTTTTTATCCTCCTTCTATTTTGTTGCCTCCATGCAGTTAAGCATTGCACCATTCAACTGAAAATTATGGATGGATTTAAATGAAGAAAAAAGAAAGAGAATTGCTACTGTTAACCGGGCGGAGGAATCAGACACTCAGTTGAAAGAGCTTTAGAAAGTAATGGTGATTGCTAAAGAATTGAGTAAAAAACAACAAGAGGCGATGGCCAAGCTGCAAGATGAACACAATGTGTTGAATGTATCTTTTAATATTTTGGGCAAAGAAAAAGCCGACGGCCAGGATGCAGAGAAGGCGTGAATGTGGTCGAGACACAGCTGTCGCTTCAAGCAAAGTTGGATATACTTGTCGTGGATGTTATGGTTTGTTAGCTGGCACCAATGCATTCTTCATTTGATTAGAACATGTAACATGCCCTTACATTGTCATACTAGTGTAAATTAGTAACTAACTAGAATGTTTCTGCACAAAAAAAAAAGAGAGAAAGAAAAAAAAAAAAAACCAAGAATGATTCTCAGGTGTCAACAAGTAACTATAAAATAAGAGAATTGATATTTCCACAAGTAAATATGATAGTTCCACAAGCTCCCTATCATGTGAATAGTAAATGGGCCCCACACTTATCTGAGAAGGAGCTTGTAGAACTATCATTTTTGTTTGTGGAAATATTAATTCTCTAAAATAATATACATGGGCTTGTGGGACTCGGAGATATTCTATAGGGTATGTAAGTCATATACCTTAGTTTTTTAAAATGATTTTATATTGATCTTTTCATAAAATTTAACTGTATGGATGGAAAGATCATGCTAAAATATTAGATATTGTAAATTTTTATTTAATTTGAGGTTGTATAGCACCATTCTTATAAGCTTGTAAAATAAATATATTTTTTGACAAGTTAGATTTATTGTACTTTCATTAATATAAAGTCGTTGATAGACATCACCAAATTATATGTCAAATATTTTTATATGTTCTTTATATCCCCGAATGGCTGGATTTTTCTAAAAAAAACACTAAAGATTGATGTATTAACCTATGGGGTATACTAGTAAGATACTGTAAGGATTTAAGCCCAGAAAAACCCAATATTGATATTTATTTTATTATTTTAATAATAAAATTTAATTTCTTTTTGCATAATTAAATGTGTAATGAATTTTGTCCATAATTATACATTTTATAATTTATGTATATGAAGGAGTGTCATATATGGAAGATATAAATTGTATGTTATGTATAATTTAAAGAAATTATATTGTTCTCAATCTTAGATGGAAATGGACATACCATTCTAGTAGATTGTAATACACTTGATTTGATGACTTGTCTTAGTCATGTAAAGTAGAGACTTTAATCTAATGTATTGGTGTATTTTTTGAAATACATAGAACTGGATCGTTACGAAAAATTATTTGTTAAATACTGTTATTGCGAATAATTTTCAATTACTATTAATGTGCAATTACTCTTAATCCTGAGAGAATAATGAACTTGATTTTATAATGTGTGTCACTTTAATATATTAAAGAGTGAGATTTTTAATATAATCAATACCTCAATATGTTGGGTGATATATATATTATGAAATTGGGAACATGTATTTTTCAAGATGGAATTCTACAATTAAATTGTAATATCCCCTTGAGATAATTTATTTGGTTGATCACCAGAATCTTGGCCAAGTATTTTAGTAATTTATATTACTAAAGTATTAATTTAATTTATTAAATTAATGAGTGATCAAAAGTTTATAAATTATGTACTCAATGATATAAGCAGTAAACGTAATGGATTAACAGTTTTATTCCTACACACGTTTATGGATATTAATGTAGAGGAGTATTTTTGCAATATACTAATAGTGGAAGGATTTAATTAATTAATTTTAATTCTATTAATTCTAGAGTGCAATTATAACTATTTAGTGGAATTAATTATAATTAATATAATTCTAATTGATTAAAGAGTTAATCAGAAATTAGTGTTATATTGAAGTTAGAATTATAGAATCCTACTTGATCCCCACTCTAGCCCTTATTAAGATATAACAGAAAAGGGAGGATAAAATATATACGTAAGTTTTTCAATTATCTTGATAATTATCAGGGAGTTAAGGACTTTATATATTTTATTACTCAGTATTTTTGAGCCAACACTCAGAAAAAGTACGTAATATCAAAATAAGGGTCATAGAGAGGAAGATTAGGAGGAGCAGAATACATCATCAGAATAAGCCAAAGTTCTCCATTGTGCTACAACCAAGCACGAGGTATGTAATATATTTTTGATTATGCTAAATTATGAGAAAGATTTTGGGATAATAATTTTAAAAAGTAAAATTATTAATTTATTTGGAAATCGTTTCCTACAGATACCTCCTAGGGTATCTCCGATTAATTCTGTATGAAGTCATCTTACCTTGGTCTAGAGGTCCTAGACAAATTTCTAAGCCGTGACTTGCACTTTCTTGGCACCCAGGCGTTTTTTAGATTATGGTTTCTTTTTTGGTGCAAAAATCTCTGGACGAAAGTCCATCTATGTGGGATATTATTATCTCACCCTACTGCTAAATCAGTTTAATAAAATGTATAACCAGATATATAAATTGACTTTTCTTCATACGTCAGGTTTGTAGTCCTTGCAGTTTGAGGAGCTCCTGTGAAAGGGGATATCTGCTAACAAACAAATAGGATGAGGCAAAGGACCATTGATCTCATGCGTGTCCTATTGACATATGGCTTTGATCCTGTGAATGGATCAGTTGTGACTGAGTCCCTTCTGAAGATAAAATCTGTGAAGAATGTAGTTCGTAAATTGCTTCTTCAGGTGGTCAAGTTGAGTGCAGTGCCGATTAACCCAAATCTCCCCCCTCCTATTATCAAAAAGCCTCCACCAAAAGTGAAGCAACCACCACCTCCCCCTCCAAGAAAGCAGGTTGGATGTGATGATATTGAAATGAAAAGGGGGGATTGGCTCTGTCCGAAGTAAGTATTAGTTTCATTATTTCTGTAATTTCATATGATTTACTTATGACTTTGAAATCGATGAATAATTACTTAATTTTCATCAGATATCCAATATGCCCTTGTTTAACGCATTTCTTTAGTAAATGTCTTGTCAAATGAAATTCTTTAATTGTGTCTGTCGCATCTGTTTACATAGAAGAATATTCAAATGAAGGTGTTGATCGAGGTCATAGATACAATGAATTAGTTAACAAAGTCATGATGTTATATATGGTTTATATTGAAGTTTGTATTTTTTTAGTATGTACTTCCTATAGCCCCCATGTAAAACTCAAAGGAACACTTGCATTTGGGTGATGAATAAGTGCTCTGTCATCAATTCTAGATCATGTATCTTGAGTACTTTGTCTGCACAAGACCATAGATATCTGCATATTATATAACATGCAATGGTGTATTTCGGAACATCTTGCTAGTTGGGATGCAGAATGGCCGACCATATATGGCATATAATAAATTTGAGGCCATTGTTAAGACTTATCCGAAACTCATTCCCAGTCACTTTCAGTTATCTCCTTGTAATTACGTGATTGTATAGAATTAAGACTCTTGTATGGTTTGCTAAGGATTGTAAATTATGGATCTCAGGTGTGATTTCATGAATTTCGCAAAGAATAGTGTGCCTGCAATGTGATGACTTCTTCCAGGAGAATGGGAATGCCCCGAGCTTCGTATAAAAGGATCGAATGCTTGTGGTTGCACTCAAACAGTCCTCTGTTCGACTCTGTGCAGCCTTATAATTGATGATTTAAACTGAGCACAACTTTCCATTTTCACATCCTAAATGCAAAATTTTCACAAGTGCTTTGTTCTGTAAATAGTTAACATACTTCTTGATCTTATCCTTTGGCAGATGCAATTTCTTGAACTACAGGAGAAATGTGGTATGTTTTCATTGAGAATGTAAGCGGCCGGCTGATGAATTTATGGAGAACAAAATGCAAGAAAGGCAACGTGGTCCCAGGACAATGCCGGAGAAAATTTCCAGCAGAAAGGATGCCTGGAATTTTGACTTTGACGACAGTGAATCTGATGGAGCAGTTCTTGTTGTTTTCGAGTATGCAGATTCTCATAAACTAGATGAAGATTTCCCTCAAACTAGTAGGCCTGGAAGTGAAAATAATATAAGATCTGAAGAAGGTTTTCATAGGAGCCAAAGGCCTCCAATGGCACACGAAAGAGAATTCTCCGTTCTTTGTTCTAAGCAGCCTGGAACAGGATTTGATAATTTTGATGATGAAGAAGATGACTTGGAGAGTTACGAGCTAGACACGACAAAGTAGGGACCAGGTACAGAAACCTGCTCCAACTGACTTCTCCGAGCTTGAAGTGGACTCTGACAGTGACAATACTAAAGGCAGTAATGACAATTGGCATGCTCCAAGAACCAGTTCTGCTAGAAATATTAAGGCATCAAAGCCAAGGAGTCGAAATGCTGCTTTCTCTGGATCCGAGGTTGATGAACTAGATTTTGATTCATAGGAAGAGGTTTCAGTTCATCCGAACTGGAAATCTAGTCCCATTTCTGATTCTCGACAAAGAACTAGAGGTAGAGGGACGATTACTTATGGCTCAGATGAAGACATTGAGCCCAGTTCTGCCTCTGGAGACGATGAAAATTTTCAATCCACGCGGAATAAAGGGATAAATGGGGTTCTAGTGGAAGGGATTTTGGAAGGAGAAGTCGCAATTCTGAAGATTTCTCCGGGTCAGAGTCGGGTAGTCACTAAAACAGATTTTGTAGATTGTTTGATTGTTAGTTACAAGTGGAACCTCTTGTATTTTATTCAATCTCATGTGTTAATATGTTTAACAATTGTAATGTGATACAAATTTATCGCAATACATAACACGACTCTATTGGTATATCATAAGTAATTGTGAATTATAATTTGCTTCTTGTTTTCAGTGTATCTTATAATTACAAATGGAAAATAAGGAGATTTTCGCTTTGATATACAGGTTTATGAACAGTATTGAAACAATGTGTTGAAAATTGATTGTTTTGAAGAATTAGATACAAGTATTGATGATGAATATTTGATTCCGATAGGTGAAGTTCTACTTGGAAATAAAAGAAGTAATTTTTATTTTTTTCTTAAAACGCAGACAAAAAAAATAAAAAAATCTTTCCTTTAACTCTCTTTTCTCTCACAAGTTTTAAACTCTTTTATTTTTCTGTAGGACCAGTGTGGCCAAAGCAAACAATCAAAGAACAAGGGAAACTCGAAAGCGACACATAGAAGACTTCAATCCTTTGATACACCAAAAAAAAAATTGAATGGCTGAATTTGGCCGAATTTACATGTCAATATAGTTCATAAACACATTTTGAACTTTGTGGAAAGTTAACATGATTTGATGAAAAATGAAATATCAATTTTTTTTATTTACCTCGCACAATTAAGGAATTTGTTTTGTTGTAAATAATTGTTATCTTACCTTTAAAAATATAAAAGAAATAGCCAACATACTTAATAAAGGCTTTAGTTAGACTAGCATCGGTGACACACGCATTGCGTATATAAATTACATGAGTAAATTAAGAATTTTTTAAAATTTTGAATACTAAGTAGAAAGATAAAAAATATATATAAAAAAAAAGATAAAATAGTAGTATAATTAAAGTTATAAGGATAAAAAAGAAAAGAAAAGAGTAAGGATAAAAATCTTTATTTATTCTTGGGAAAATTTGCACAAGGGCAAGGCAGCAATCCAACAATCATAGCCTAATTAATACTCCCAATGGCCCAAAATAACTACTTAATGTGAAACCATGAGACCACCGAAATATACTACACTGAGTCTAATTGGGCTTCACAAAAATGAGAATAATGATCATACATTTTAAATCGAATAAGTATTAATTTTGATTTCGGACTCTGTTTACAGTAAAGTAGTTTTAGGTTCACACATAAAACAAGTAATAACAAAATGATACAACAATATAATACAGTAATTTTAATACAACACACCTATTTTAACATAATGTCACACAACAAACTTATTGAACGGATATATATTTAATACCAAGTTCTTCAAAAAGTTCCTTTAGCACAACCACAAGCTCCAATCTTTGATTATTCTTATCCCCGTAGCTCTGAAAATTTATGGTGTGTGTAGCATGAAGACCATATTTCACCTTCCCATCAAATATCTCCTTAAATTGAATTTCAGGCTTGCTTTCAAGGAACCTGAATGTTTCAACATATTTAAAGTTGATAATATATTCCAATGTTAGAGTTTAATTGCATGAGAAAATGGAAATGGAAACAATTGCATTGACAGTTGTATTGTACAACTCTTTATTTGAAGAGCTATACTGCACAATCGATTAATGAGTGTCTATACAAATATTGTCTAATCGGTTAACATTATGGTACAATTTAGTAATTTATCTATAAACAGGAATAAAGAAGAGTTGACGTACTCATTTACTTTAAGCTTTAGAGTTGCATTGTTCTCGACTAAAGTTGCACTATTGACAAAAAGTTCCACAATATCACTCATCCAAGAGCTCCTGGTAAGATTAATGATAATTTTGGTTGCCAAATTGGAATTGGGATAGTCTATCTTGGCATTATTCTCCCTTGAGAAAACTGTTGTGATTATCCCTATCTCTTCAACAACCATCTGTGAATGTTGAATAAAAATATCAAAATAGATGAAATAGATTAATAAAATAATGGTACTTAACTAAACAAAATTGTCCAATTACTAAGACGAATCATTCGTGAGTTGTATAGTACAACTTATCAATGTATGTTTCATCTCTGTAAATCAGAAAGAAAGCTCTAGTCTAGTTGCTTAACGTTACTAATTAATATAGTACAATATCACGTATCAGTTACCTGTTCATTATCGATGAGACAAAAATCACCTTTGTCAAACGGGTGTCGTAGGAATACAAACATTATTCCTTCACATATTGTGCTATTAGTGTTGCCAAACATATACACTGCTGGTAATAGACTAGATAAAATGGAAAGTAGCACTTTGATCGCCACAAAACCCATCAAAAGTAACCATATACTGGATATTGAAATGAGTAAGATCAATGATACAATGTTATTAAGCTCTTTGATGGCAGCGTTGGTATCGTTTAAGAGATGAACCATAGTTTTGCGTTCATTGCAGACTTTCATCTGTTGAATTAAAACGGATGATTTATCAGACAATGAATACATATATATCAACCTTTTTTTGTAAAATTTGATGGTTTATTCAATAAGAAGCTCCTCAAGTAATAATTGGAGGGAGGACAAATTTACTGCCGCTTTTCCAAGTTAAATGTCCAAATTTATTTTTTTTTGGTCAAATTGACTTTTTGAACTATTTTTTAACCATTTTTGTCAAGGTATATGCGAAGAGATTATATCCAAAAGGCAGCATGTACATTTGTTATAAATTATAAGATTATTAGTGACTTTTAAAAGTTAATTTGGTAAATTTTCAAACTTAAAATTGAAATAATACATCAAAAAATAATAAATTATAAATACTAGAATACATATTATAGATTAGTAATATACGTAACCCACTTTATATGTAGCTTAATAGCAAATTAACAATATTTCTAATTTATGGTAGGTAATGCTTAATAGATTTAAAAAATATTGTTTCATTTTGATCAATACAGGAAAGTTTGACAAGTTTGTCAAACTTTTCTGTAACAATCAAAATGAAACAATATTTTTGAACTTGACTACATGCATGATAAAACAACATAGCAGTATTGATGTTTCAAAAACACAAACTTGAAGATTAGAAGTGAGTTACATGGAGAAAAAACAGAGCAAGTTAGTAATGGAGAACATAGGATTTACTGTCCAATCTTTTAAAGATGTTTCAGTAATGCATTTTGTTTCGAATGCTCCTTCAAACAATCTGAGCACATTTGGTATATGCTCCTGTTTCATGAGTTGTAGAAGATCCGCCTCATGTATCTCCCTGGTTCAAATAACATCAATTAATGAAAAAGTTTGAAAATAATATGAGCTGATCTTTGCAATACAAGTATTATACAATTATAATTATTTGCTATATAAAATGCAACTTATATTACATAAACGGCTCAAATGAATTGCCTATTTAGGATCGCTTAGAATTAGAATTCTTAAAAAACAGATAGACAATCAAAAGACACGGTGATAATACGCACCTGAGGCCATTCTTTGCCAAATTCTTAAAGATTCGAGAAATAAGAGATTCTATATCATTCTCCCTCAGAGTTTTATCCCTCTCAAAAATCTTGTCTAGTGCATCACAAATACTACATAACCTTTTTCCACCAAGCATAGTAGTAATTGCTTCTTTGATCCATTTTAGTTGAACTCCAATGCATTTCGCTGGCACAAACATTAATGAAGGCCCCCATAACAGGGTTTGAAGAACATATTGACGAAAGATCAAGAATTGGATCTTATCGAATAATTTCTTGTCATGGAAAGAACAAGACAAAACTTTCAAAATTACAATCTTGAACATCCACGTCGCCGCGCCAATCACACAAGTTGCAAGAGTACTTGTAATTAAATGAATCAAACTAGTCCTCTTAATATTCCAATCTATTAACATAATCCAAGCTAATAGAACAAAACACGAACAAAGGAAACTCACCACACTACTTTTCATACCATAAACAAAATACATTACCTTCTTCTTTTTCTTCTTCTCGCTCATTACAAAATTCATCTCGATCAAGAAAATAACAACCTGAACAACCCATGCAACAAGAAGTGGAGTGCAACACATGATGAGTACGAATGCAAACCATTTCCAAAGATCCAGCCCCAGTAGAATCAGATTACTGAATAATGTTTTGGTACTTAAAGTTGCAATAAACAGGGAGACGATGCATATAAACAACCAAGCAGACTGAAGTACAGCCTTTATTACCTTTGGTAGCTTTCTCTCTTTGTCATCAGCTCCAACATTTTCATCAACTAATTCACTTGAATTGTCTCTCGTGTTTAAAGATCCTTCAATTTCTATCACCACATCTGTTGTAATATTATTTTCCATTAATTTTTCCAGGTGCATATAAACCAAATTATGTTGATTTGAGAAAACTGTTGCATTCCAATGAAAAACTTATAGCAGAAAGCTTAGAAAATTGTGTGGCCCGTATAGCTGTACGTGCCCCAAGAAAGGCTTTTACAAATGTCCAGCTTATGTGGTGCGTACGTAGTGTACAACTCGTTTTATTTGATGAAAAGTGGAAGAAGAAGAAGAAGAAGAGGAGGAGGAGAAACTGCTCGACAAGATCCAATGACTTTTTATTGGTCCCAAATTTTATTCATTTAAGAAAACTGTTGAATACCAATGAAAAACTTATACGCTAGTTAGAGGTGGCGAAGCTGCCTTGCATTTGGCTATAGACAATTTTTTATTCTCAGAAGTACTGTTGGGAAAATACCACAAATTAAAACCATTTATGATAAATTAAATAACAAACTACACCAAACAAATAATGAAATTCCACCAAATAAATAAAACTGCATAAAATAAGTCAAATAAGACACTAAATTTACGTGAAACTATAAAATTAAGAGGTAAAAACCACGGGTCGAACTCTGAAAATTCCATTATAATTGGCTATGAATACAAAATAGTCCTTCTAAGTTTTAACACCCAAAAACCTGAAATATTTCAAATAAACTTCAAAAAATCAAAATTGATTCTATACTTTAGAACGTTGATAAGAAAAATAAACTATGAAATGGAGAACTTCATTCTTTCTTATTATTTTATAAGAAGTTATAGAAGAGTATTTATAGTACAACTTTCTAATCTATAAAGACAAAATATATGTATTGACTTAACCGGGAATTACTACTCTATTACAGCTGGATGTCTAACTGAACTATACAATTTGTATTATTGAAATTACAATTAAGGACAATTGACAAACTAAACTAACTGTGTTACATTTGTTTGTGCCCCCTGTGCTAAACACCTTTGTATTTGATGCTCGAGTTCAATTACTTGTGACTGAGAATGAACTTGAAATGCAGCAGCAACATGGGCACCAACATGTGTATCATCTCTATTACTCCCCCCACAAATGGGAGGTCCACAAGGATTTTGGAGTCCCAATTTGTAAATGATAAACCAGTGAGCAGTACACCCCAAAGGTTTGGTAAAAATGTCAGCTAGTTGCTGAGAACTGGGAATAAAAACAGGTTTAATGAACTGAGCTTGAACTTTGTCTCGAACAAAGACACAATCCACTTCAATATGTTTTGTCCTAGCATGAAGAACAGGGTTGGAGGCTAATGAAATTGTTGAAATATTATCAAAATTCAGGGTAATGGGAGTAGAAACATGAAGGCTCAAATTAAATCGAATAAAAGACTGTGTAACCAAACTAGTTCACATGTAGCATCAGCTACCGAGCGATATTCTGCTTCAGTAGAGGAGCGACGGACTACAAATTGCTTTTTAGCACCCCAAGAAATCACTGTCAGAATAAGCTATCAAGCCCAAATTACTAGATGAAGAGAAAAATAAGCCCACGCCAGTGGAACCCTTTAAGTACCTCTAGACTTGTAATTAAATGAATCAAACTATTCCTCTTAATATTCCAATCTATTAACATAATCCAAGCTAATAGAACAAAACACGAACAAAGGAAACTCACCACACTACTTTTCATACCATAAACAAAATACATTTAGCTTCTTCTTTTTCTTCTTCTCGCTCATTACAAAATTCATCTCGATCAAGAAAATAACAACATGAACAACCCATGCGACAAGAAGTGGAATGCAACATATGATGAGTACGAATGCAAACCATTTCCAAAGATCTATCCCCATTAGAATCAGATTACTCAATAATGTTTTGGTACTTAAAGTCGCAATAAACAGGGAGACGATGCATATAAACAACCAAGTAGAGTGAAGTACAGCTTTTATTACCTTTGGTAGCTTTCTCTCTTTGTCCTCAGGTCCAACATTTTCATCAACTAATTCACTTGAATTGTCTCTCGTGTTTAAATATCCTTCAATTTCTATCACCACATCTGTCGTAATATTATTTTCCATTAATTTTTCCAGGTGCATATAAACCAAATTATGTTGATTTGAGAAAACTGTTGAATACATTGCACAACTTATACTAGAAAGCTTAGAATATTGTTGAGTCCAGCTTTTACAAATGCCCAGACTTTTACAGACAATGACGATGACATGCGAGAGGGCCTTTAAAACCCTTTTTGCATTCGACGAAACTTCAATACATATAACAACCAAGTAGACGATGCATATTTTGACTGATTTCTCTCTTTTTCATCAACTTGACTTGAATTGCCTCTCGTGTTTAAAGATCCTTCAATTTCTACCACCACATTAGCATCAGATTACTGAATAATGTCTTGGTACTCAAAGTCGCAATAAAAAGTGACGCGGTGCATATAGACTCAAGTACAAATGTTATTACCTTTGGTAGCTTTCCCTCTTTGTCAACTTTATTTGAATCGACTCATAAATTATTTGTGAATGGAATATTCTATTCTATTAGGGGTGATCGAACGCTTGTTTCTTTAGACACGAAAATGGCAAGTTGCGAAGTTTCTCCCTTACACCATTGGGTGATAAATTTGCCTAGAATTTTCCAACAAACAACAAGACCCTCGTCTTATCATCCTCTGAATGTTTACTTCTTTAAGAAGTATACTATGTATTGCGTATTTTATTTTTTAAAACGTTCTACTATATAATGTATATATATTATGACAAATTTGTGTTCAATTACAATTGTTATACATATTCATGTATTAGATATAATTATAAGAGGTCTCATTTATTACACATTTATTTATAAAAGTTAACACTAATATTTATCCGACAATCAAAAAGTCAGCATAAACATTAATATATATCGTTTTTTTCTTTTAAAATATTATTTCGTTCGAAATATAAGATTAAGATTAAATTATTACTGTTGATATAAAATATTTTTAAATTTAAAGTTAATTTGATATTTAACTTTTGAAATGACAAAATTTGTAATTAAAAGCATTTTTGATAATTTAAAATTTTTATAATTTAATTGTCTAGTATTAAATGAATTCATATTAAAATATTTCAAAAAATAAAAATTGATCCTATACTTTAGAACGGTGGAATATAATTTATTTCAAACATAAAACCCTCAATTCTTTTTTTATAAAAAAATATGGAAGTAGAATTGCCACCAGACCAAAGGATGGTTGGAGTATTATAATTACTGACAACCAGCAATATAAAGCCAACTTTTTTGAAATAATTTATTTTTACAGGACTCTTTTAATGGAACTAAGAGCAGCGAATTTGGGAATATTTTTTATTTTATATTATTGTGTGTGAATTTGAGGGAGTTATAAAGTAAAAAAGAACGGAGAGAGACTTCCGTTACTTCAAAAAGTCGAGTGTTCAGACACACTCTTTGAGACGTTCATTCATCAATCAATGAATCAAACATAACATCTGAGCACTTGGCCACTCACCGGTAGGAAGGGGGCTGGAATTGACGGCCAAAAGGGTGTTTATATCTTTACGCCAAAGAAGAATAGTATCTGGAAACCTCCCGTCATATTTGTAGTTTCAAATTTTTTGTTAACACACCAACGACGTCGTAGTAGAGGATATGCCACTCAAATACTCAATTATTACGAAATATAGAATCAGACAAGTATGTTTTGTACTATTATTTGGACCATAACATTTTTGCTAGATGGTGTTCTGTGTTAATGTAATTGATCAATCTTGTTGCTCTTATTTTATTTATAGATAAATTATATATATATATATATATACATTAAAAATGAAACTTTTTATAACGTAATAATGCATAACTCTATATAGCCCGATTTTAAAACAAACAATACCGAATCAAAAAATATTCCTTTTAAACTTAAATTGGACCATTACCGTAACTTTAAACCATGATATGTGGATTTGGTGGAGGAAAAGGAATTAGAATCCCATCCATTACACATATTCTTCAATTTTCTATATAACAAAAGTGGATATGACAAGAAAGTTTAGGGCTTAATTATTGGATAAATTGCTCCATGAATAGAACGGATTTTCTGGCGAATAGATGCATTGAGACCACCTTATGTTCTCCTTTCTACCTGTTTGAAATTGATGTAGCTTTCATTTTTTTTAGGTCATTTTATTTTTGTTTGTTTCTTGACAAGATTGTTTGTTATTAAATCCTTTTACCTGCTTCGAATACTTTGATAAACTAGATTCATAGTTTTGAATCGAATTATCAATACTTTGATATACAAAATTTAATTTGACATTTTCAGTTTACATATAATTCCAGAACAACTTGAAGTACAGTATCTTGGCAACTGTTGCTAACATAGCTAATTTTGTAATTTTGGATTTTCTCATTTCCCTGTTTCTTCTTTGCTGGAATTTTGTAACAAAATAAGCCCAATATTGCTAATTAGTCCACCTACTTCTACATTGTGCAACATTTGATATAAATATGCAGTCATTCTTTGCCAATCAAAAGACATGGTGATTGTTAACGCTTGAATTTGTCAAGACGCTTGACCACCGTCAACGGCTTTGACCTGCACAATAAAACAACCAAGAGCTTGATGGCTTAGACCGTCGAGGGGTAGCTTTAGCGTAAGAGTAAGTACGAGTTTTCAAGAAATGTTAACAATAGAGGTGCTTAGTGCTTAGCAGAGTGAATTGACATTAGATTCTACTTGGATTGTTAACCTTTTTTTTTATAGTCGCCTTCCTCTTCTAATTGCCTAACATGTGTGACGGTCATGATCGGAGTAATGATGCACGATCCCCATCATGACCAGTAACTGTTGTAACCTTCAGACTAAATGTATGAGTGTTAACTGTTATATAATTGTCACATCATTAAGTGATCTGGGGCACTAAACATGTTGATCTAAGCCTCTACGGATCAGGATTTAAGGCAAATGGGCCTCGAGGGTAAATAGCCCAATCATTTTTGGCCCACTTGCTTTAATAAAATTTCACAGCCCAACATTCCCCCCTCCCCCCCCCCCCCCCCCCTAAATTCCTTTTGCATATAAAATGTGGTGAAAGAGTAGAATGATTTAATATCGGGATCTGCGATTTCATGGGGAGCTTACATGCATCCAACCGAGAAGTAGAATCGTTGGGACTCTCAGATAATCATTTAGTTAGAAATTTGAAAAGGCATATCATCAGGTGACGTTTTGAAGCACTAGGCGCTTGTTGGGAACGTGCACATGAGCCATACTTGATTCCACCCGGACCGTTAGATCAATTTGATCCAGATTATCGATTTGGGCGGGTTTTGAAATTGGAAGAGTAAAAGGAACTGTTTTTCAATTTCCCCCCATTATTTGTAAAGAAGGAAAAGAAAGCCCTAACCTCCAATCGTGCCCCCAAATCGTCGTTAATTCTCTATTCCGGCTTAGTTTTCCTTCGATTCTGAGTAAGTTTCCAAACTTTCCTTCTTTAAATTTACAAATGGGTAACCCGAAAAAACATTATACCCCCGCCATGGCTTCATCTTCCCCTGTTGAGGGTGGAACTACAGTGACTGGGCCTGGAGTTTCTAGTGGAGTGAAGAATAGGGATGTTGAATAGCACAACATAAGTAAATATACCGCTGTCGAGTATAGGGCTGCCAACACTCTGTCCACCATCACAAGCGCCGGCCTGCAACTGTTTAGGACTGAGTTTTACATCCCCGATGATTACCAGATTAGGGAGCCCACATCCGAGGAAAGGATGTATTGGCAGCCTAGGGATTTCGATAGAGGGTTATGGATTGTTGTTGCAAAACAACAACTCGTGTTCGGCCTTCGTTTCCCACTGAGACCTTTTCTTATTTACTTCATTCATACCATTAGTCTTAGTTTAAACCAACTAGTTCCCAATACTTTCAGTCATCTATTTAGTTTCATGGCTTTTTGTGTGTCCAAAAGCGTAAACCCCAGTTTAGATTTTCTTTACCAATTTTTTGCCTCAGGGAATAGCAAAAAGAGTGGGTTTTATCAACTCGTTAAACAAGCGGGCAAGGAGGTGTTGATGGAAACCCCAACCAGTAACAAGTGGTGGCACAAGGAATGATTATTCATAAAGGGGCCTGATGCCGATTTGATTGGCCCTTAGGCAGAGCCAAACCGGGACCAGTTGAACCCAATTAGGATAAGTCCGAGGTGTCTATATGAATTTGAATCTTTGTATGCCCAGAGGCCAAAGAAGGCTCATCAGGATCATCTCAATGATCAAGATTTCTTGTACTAGTTTAACTGTGAGTTTTCATATGAATCTTTTGAGACCGATTATTTACTATCAACTGAAGTAACCTTGATTTCCCTTTTCCTGCAATGGCCATTCAGCACAAGTCCCCTCATAATAAGGAAATCCTGAAAGCCGCTGGGCTTGTTAGGAAGAAGATAACGGGAATTGACAAGCTGATAGAGGCTAAGAAGTTGAAAGGGTTAGGGCAGCTACCTCCTTCGGGAGGGCCGAGACTCGAGGGTCCTCCCGAAGTGTCCTTTCGAGCTCAACCGATCGTCACATTCTCTAGAATTTCTTCATCTTCTTCAAGAACGACTCTGACTTCTAACCCTGAGGTCCAACCAAAGTTCGTTGATTTTCCAGGCGATGCTAGTTTAAGAGAACCTTTTCTGCAAGTACTTGTTATGGAGGAAGAGCCTGCTATTTCTGGAGAAATAGCAGGACTAAGGAGGAAGAGGAAGGAGAAAATTTTAGACCTCCCATCTACTCTAAAGAAGTAAAAGGTGTCGTCCGAGGGGACTTCCTCTGAGGACCTTGCTGGTGCGGTTTGTTTTGCTGGCTTTAAGAAATTTGATCATTCGGATCTTTGAATGCGTCAGGTCGATCGTCGACGATTCAGTGTTTGAGGGAAAAGATCCCTAGTCTCTTATGGAGATGTTCCTCTTGCACCAAGCCAAAGTAAGCTGCCCATTACATTTTTCTTCTTTATGTTTTATCCCTCCTATCCTCTGATGTTTAGACTATCTATAATGATTCGAAATTTTTTGTAACACTGTTTATGAACTGTATTGAGTTATAAAGAGTATTTCTGTGTAGTATCTAACGTGCTGTACTATAATTATGAGGTGTTAGTGGATTGTGAAAGAATAAAAGTTTTTGGAAAAATTTTCTTGGAAAACACTATTCACGCAAAAACGCGTATTTCGTTTTTTCAAAATTTCACATTAACGATTAACATTTATTTGCTAGTTAATAATGAAATTACTATTTTTAAATCCGATAATCAAAGAATGATTTATTCCTAATAAGAAAAAATGTGGAAGCGATTAACGATGAAAACCCTAATCGAGCTGATTAGGTTAATTATTAAAATTATGGTTAACCTAATTGCGTTATAAACCTTAATTGAAATCCAAACCCTAATTTTGGGATGATATAGATTGTAGGGTGTATTCAAAGTCTAATATGGGACATAATTAATTTTAGGGCTAATATTGGTGTTAATTTAAATAGAAGCCTAATATAAATTAATGTGGGAATTAAATTGAAACCCTAATTAATAGTCCAATTAATTTAAAGAAAAGGGAATCATCCAGTCATCAAGATAGATCATCCAAGCTTGGTAAAGTTTCTAGAAAGAAGAAGAAAAGCTATTAAAAGGTTCAAAAGTTTTCAAACCCTTGTTGTCTTTTTCATCTTTGTGTTCTAAGTGATTTTATTGGTCAAAAATGTGTTTTGATGGTAGAAAATCATTTTTAAAGCCCTTGATGCTTAAAACCATGCTAGACTAATATATCTAGAGTTTAATGGGTTTAACATGAGTTTTGGTATTCATTTATGTGGAAAATTTTAACAAAACATGAAAGCGGTTTTCGCAAAAAAACCCCTAAACGGAGCAGCGGTTCCTGGAGTTATTGTTTACGTTCCGTAACTCATTTTTGTGATCCGTAAATTTTGGGTGGTAGGTATATCAGATAAGAAGAGATTCCAAGTGGAACAACCGAAAAATATTAAACGAACGATTTATGGTAATTTTTTCTGCCAAAAAAACTGCCAAATTCTACTGCCCAGATTTTTCTTGGGACTGTTTTGGCCATTTTTCTTGCTCCAAAATTTCTGGCCATTTTATATGTGGTACTATATGGTAATAAGCAACCACTGTAAAAAAATGAGCTCATTCTGACCTCAGATAAGTGAGTTATGACCCGACGTTTCTTTAGGATTTAAATGAAAGTTTCGGTTATAACTTGAGTTGTATAACTCCAAATCTTATGAAATTGTTCTTGGAGGTTGTCTATGGCGGAAGGAGTATTCCATACAAATTTCAGTAGTTTTAGATAAAAACTCGATTTTTAATAAATCTTGCAAATTTCGGACAGTTGGCTTTTTGAAAAATAGCAAATGAAGTTGAAAAATTAAAAGAAAATTATTTTGTGTATAAAATTAAATACACTAAATATATCCAAGAGAAAAAATAATAATAAGTCAATTAATTATTTTTAATAAATACAATTGACTTAAGGAACATAAGGATAATTGCATAAAATAATTATGTATCATTTAATTTTAATTAAATAATACATAAAAGTAATTATTTATTATTTATCTAGTATTAAATAATAATTAAAGTAATTAAAAAAATTAGAGTCATTATTTATTATTTAAATGCTAAATAATGAATAAAGTAAATGAATAAAGAAGTGAATAAAATAATTAAACAATTTAGTTTTAATTATTTAAAGTTTTTAAATATTATTGAATAATTGAAATATTATTAAATAATAATATTAGTTAAGTTATTATTAAATGATTAATAATAATAATAATAAATGATTAAATTATTAAATAATAATAATAATAAAGGATTAAATTATTATTAAATAATTAATAATAATAGTAAGTACTTAAATTATTATTAAATGATTAATAATAATAGTACCTTATTAAATTATTATTAAATAATTAATAATAATAGTAACATATTAAATTATTATTAAATGATTAATAATAATAGTAAATAATTAAATTATTATTAAATAATTAATAATAATAGTAACTCATTATATTATTATTAAAATGATTAATAATAATAATAGGTAATCAATTAAGGTGTTATTAATTAATTAATAACATTTGTAAATGAACTTGATATTAATAATATTATAATAATATTATTTGGTAATTAAAATATTATCCAAGTGTGATAATATTGTCGTGTAAGCTATGTGTTGTTAAATAGAGGATGATGTGCTTAATTAACAGTTTGTATGACAGTAATATTTGGATCTCTATGTGCTTTACTAATTGAAAGATAAACCTATTTAATACTAGGTCTTTCAAGGGCTGTAATTTAAGTTGTCTGAGCTGTAATCAACAACAGAGGCAAGTTTCTTAACTCAAACTCGAGCTATTATTTTTTAGCATGTCAATGGTTTAATTTATCGTTAATTATTTCATGTAAATGCAAGTATTGATATTCACACGTTGGTGCATTTGAAATTATGTTCTATCATTGAATAAGTAAATTATTCAAAGTTCTTTATTTCATGAACTGTTTAAGAATTGGTCTATGCCATTTGTTTCGGCCAGAGATATAAAGTAAATGTTTTTAAAAGCTATTCCAAATCAGTTGATTGGTGCGGAAGTCTTGTATTGAGAGAACAAACCCTAAATGGAGAATTATAAGTGTCGTTGTCTGACACGGTCAGAGTTTAATGTTATGCATACACATGGTGTACAAGAGGCTGATCCCCTCGAGTATAAATTGATTTATAATAGGATAAATCGAAAGATTGATTCCTTGAAAATGTTCATGGTCGGTTGGACCACTTAGCAGTAAATAATCATATTTCATTCCTTCGTTTCGATTTTGATTATCTTATCAGTTATTTTATCAACTTCGATAAAATGTTGAGTATTCTCTTTATTCGCAGTTATTCATGATATGCCTATATTATTTATTTTAAAATTGATGAGCATATTAGTTGCTCACTTTTGCTATATATATCATATACTAATTGTAGTTAGGCCTGAGCACTCCAAGAAGGACAAAGGCAAGGGCAAGCTTTAAGAATAGTTTAAATATTTCTATTTCTGTCTTGTAAATTATGGAACCCTGTTTGTATTAATAAGATCGTCATGATGTATTTTATTAATGTTGAGACCTTAGGATCGTAGTAAACCTTTTGTAATGAACAAATTATATTTATTTATTCCGTATTTAGTAATATATGTTGTTTAGAGGTGATGTATGTATTTGACCGTGAGCACTGAATGCGAGGTTGAGATAACCCGAATTTGGGGGCGTCACACACCGTTAGGTCAATGCCATTACACTTCGAGTTATTGATAGCCAGAATAGTTCCCTTCAAGGGTCCAACGAGTTCAAGAAGGCCAATAATGATGCCAAGAAGTTCTATGATAGATTCAAGTACGTTTTTGTAGGCATAAAGATTCTTCAAACTAATTATAACAAACTTTTGAATGATAGGGATGAAGTTGAAGCTCTTTGGTTGAAGCCAATGTCTATATTACAAACTTAAACAAAGTTTCAGGGCCTCTCAAGCAGAAAAGTTTGAAGTCGATGAGAAGCTCCAGGAGGAGGACAACAGGCAAAGAGTCATTAAGGAGGAACTAGGTAAAGCCCAAACTTGTCTTCGGGAGAGAGATGAAACAGTTAAGGCCTATGCCGAGAGGATGGCCAGATTGGGAGAATACTGCAGAAGGGTAATTGAAGGTTGGCCTTCCAAAGAAGATGTCGTGGCCAAAAATCCTACTCTTCCGGTACTTCCTTCCCACAACGTCTCCAAAATTCGTCGAGGGATCATCGACGATTATAAAGCTTCACCATATTTTGCTGAAGAAATCAACCGCTATGTATTGGGTGAGTTCATCGAAGGTTTTGAACTGGCAAATAATATGCTGCGAATGAAGGGGCATTCTCCAGAAAGACTCGGGCGTGTACTCCCCGATGAATAGCTTTTTTGTATATATTCTTTTTGATATTTTTGTAGATCTTTCGAACAAATTTTGTACATTGCTGACAAATTTTTTAGATCTATAATATGTCATTTTCTTGTCTTCTTTATATCATTTTGTTGTATTAAATATTATCTTTGTTCAATGTGATTATTACCCCGTAGACTTTCTACCCCTAGCCTTATATGAAAATTTTGAAGATGAGGCTTAAGAATAAGGTGAGGTGTTAATGAGAACAAAGTACACCAAAATTTAATATAATGATTAAAAGATAAGTACAGTGACTAAGTTTAAGAGTTATCCTCTTTGGGAGCTTAATTGCCTCATATCGAAGAGTTTTCTTCTTCAAGAGTCCAAGGGTATCGAATCAATGTGTGAATCTTCGAGGTTCCAAAGATTTCAGACCGAAGAGCATGTCCTTTGAGAGCTTAAAAACTTCCAATCAAAGGTAAATCTCCTTCAGGAGCTGTGAGGCATCAAATTGAAGGCCAAGTTTCTTTGGGATCCCAGGGTTATCGTGTCGAAGGGGTAATCCTTTGGATCTCCCTGTTCATCAAACTAAAGAGAGATCTCCTTTGGGATTCTAAAGATGTTAGACAGAAGTTCTAAATCTTCGGGATTTCCAAGGTTATTAGACCAAAGGGATTTTGAAAATTTGAAATTTAGGTCGGGTATCCCTCTTTCGGTGTTGGGCCGGTTATGTACTTTGTTAGGCCACCAAATGTTAATTTAATGTAAAAACTTGTGCAGATTATAGGCCCAATGTTGGAGTATAAGATAGGCGAGCCTAAATCTTTAAATATTTAATTTAAAATAAGACATGATTAAAGGCTGTAGATTCTTGGGAACTCCAATCGGTTATCTTGGGATAACAGTCGCAGCAGTTAATTTAAATTATCTTAACATATTATCTTGGGATAACAAGCCTTTCCAAATCCAATGGCAAAATAAATGTCAAGACTCTGGGAATTTCAATTGAACCGTTGTGCCATAGTCCATTATAAATAGAGGTAGAGACCATTGCTTGCTTTCACACTTTCAAAAGTAGTAATCTCTCATGATAATTTGCAACAATCATTTTCTTCCATTCTCAAGTTCCATGGCTTCCTTTTTCTCCATCATTGGTGAAGTCAAAACTAGATATTTGAGTGATGGGAGAGAATATGATATTAAAGAGATGATTCATTCTAAGTACGATCGTATTACCAACTAAGTTTCTATAATTGCTCTTCATACCAGGGGGAATCCCTCTAATTGTTCTTCACGCAAGAGGAGGGGTTCCCCTTGTTGTTCTTAATCCTGGACTGTTAAAAGGACGAGATTACCGGTCTGATCGTTGGGACTAGAAATTTTCTCCCATTTTCAAAATTCTTTGAGTCGGATCAGTTCTTTTACTGCATTCAAGGATAAACTTCTGGGAGGGTGTACTCCACTCTTGCTCTTCCCTATAGCTCTTGATTGAGAGAGGTAAGAACTGGATTCTTTGAACTCTTCCCTAAAACAAAATAGGATGAAGATCGTAATTGATGCCATGCTACTGAGAAATGTAGCACGAGCTTCAACGATGGTCGCCTCCCCGAAGAGATAAACTATCAAGAGGGTGTCCAAGTAGAAGATATCTGGCCGAACTTAGAATTTTTAGCCGATAGTGTTAGTTCCCAATGACACGAAAGATATCTAGAAGGGGGGGGGGGGTGAATAGATACTTTAAAACCTTTTCTTTTCTTTATTTTAAGATAGAATGAATTATTAATCAATTAGTTTAACATAGCGGAATATGATTTAGTTTCCCCTTCTTGATATGTTAATGTAATAATTCAACAAGCAGTTATATAGCAGTTATAGCAGTTAATAGACACAAGATGAAAGACACCAGGTTTTAAGTGGTTTATAGTTCACGAGACTCCTACTCCACTGTTATGCTCCTTGAGCAGCAAATCCACTAAGGATACTCTTACAATTTTTGAATCACTAACATTCCTTCAAGACCAGCAGTCTTGCAACTTTAGTTCACTAAGAACTCTATAAGTCCAGCAGACCTGGATACTCTAGTTCACTAAGAACTCTTCTCGTGAGTAGTGTTGGTTTGGGTGTGCTACTAAGTTGCGTTTAGTATAAGTTTCTCAAGAACTTAGTAGCGAGGCAAGATAATTTTTTTGTTTGATCTTTTTGAATTCTTGCGTATTCTTTTCTTTCTTGTGTATTACTTTTTTTCTTGTTTGATCTTAGTCGCCTCATATAGGAGCTTCAGATTTCTTCTTATTTTGAAATCTATTCTTTTCTTCATGATGTAGAGTTGTTGAATATTATATTCATTTAGCTCATTAATGCTCTGATCAGGTATTAATTGACCTGCTGATACTGTCCATAAAAGGTGTCTCCTTTTTCTTCCTTGGGACAAGATGTGACAGTCGTAGGTTTCTGCCAACTTTCATAGAGGCGTTTGGTCTTCCATACAATATGGCTGATAGGACACAGTTTTCTGACTTTAGCACTACCTTGAAATCTTCACTCTATCGCTTAACATGATTTGGTCAGTCCTCTAACATTTCTTACTTTACGCCCTTGGCAGAGGTTCATTTGTCACATTGATACAAACTGTTCTTCTCAACGAAGTTGCTTCTGACTTTCAGTATAAGAGAAAAACCATCAGACGTTTAGGTTTTGATCTGTATGACGTGAAGCTGAGGAGAGACGTAGTGTTGCTTTAAATGACTTTTGTTTTTGCTCAGTGAATCTCTACGATCATTCTTGCTGTAGTGCATGTTCTATGATAAGGCATATTGTAGAGTTTACTCTACGACCACTCTGTTGGTTATAGAGTCTGTTCTACGGTTGTTTGCTTTGGTTGTAAAGTTCGTTCTACGATTGGGCTTCTTCCTTGGTCGTAGAGTCTGTTCCTTCGATTTGAGCAAACCGTAGAGTCTGGTCTATGGGCAGATTTGGTCGTCGAGTATTCCTTGCGCGGAATCGTAGAGTCTATTCTACGATCAGACTAAAACGTTGAGTCTTCTTGGCGCGGAGTCATAGAGTCCATTCTACGACAAGACTGAGACGTTAAGTCTTCTTGGCACGAAGTCGTAGAGTCCATTTTACGATCAGGCTGACTGAAGAGAAACAACACAAGATCAACCTAACAAATTTGATCCTTTTAAAATCTAAGTCCTTGTACACCACAAAGGACTTTACAACTCAATACATTCATAACCAAAAGATCAACCTAACAGGTTTGATCTTATCTAATTAAGTCCTTATACATCATAAACAATTAAAGGACTTTACAACTCTACTAATGAATGCATTTATCAACTTAATTCTTATCATCAAATCAAATATGCAATGTTCAACAATCTCCCCCTATTTGATGATGACAATACTAACAAAAGAAGGTAGTTTGAACAGATTAATTAAGCAAATGCATTTGAATGATAGAATGTCTAATATATACTGAGCGGTTGTATTTCTAATGATAAAAAATGAATTTTATTGATGTATAGTCAGTTGTACAATGAGTGGTTAAAACAAAATACATAAAGGTTTGAAATACTTATCTCATTCTACTAGGAGGTCTTCTTCTCTCATCTTTATGCCTTTGCCTAGGAGATCTTCTTCTCTCATCTTCCTGCCTTTGCCTGAAGAGTGCTCTCCTTTCCTCTTCTGCCCTTTTAAGTTCCATTTCTTCCCTTTGCATAGCTTTTTCCTCTTTAACTTGGAGCCATGTTTGTGAGCTGGATGGTCTCGCAGTTGAGGATTGTCCTTAATGACTTGGTACAGATGGTCTTGCAGTTGAATCCTGTCAGAGATGAATTGGTACTGCTTTAAACCTAGGAGGTTGAATTGACATTTGAACCATTCTCATCCCTTGAGGTGCTCTTCCTCTTCTGCTTTGACTGATAGTTGGTTCTGTACTCATACTCTTCTCCCCCTTGTTGGCATCATTTAGCTTGGCCATCTCATCCGATAGCTGCTGCACACCCTAAACAAGTTCTTGAAGTTAAGTCTAGGTGGCAGTTACATCATTGTGGTGATCTAGAAGTCGTTCTTCAACCAGCATTTGTTTCTTCTCCACCAATGTCAGAGTTTTATCTGATCGATAAGCTTGTTCTCTAAGAGATTCCTTCATATCGAAGATCTGATTACCGAGGTGGGCTATAGATTCAGCATTGGTTTTTTGAAGAATGTCGATTGACTTCTGATGATTGGCCATTGCTTTCAAAAATATAGCGTCCCTTTCCTTGAGATTGTCAGAAACTACTGCAATTAACTCCTTCAGTCTTGAGGAGAATTCGCTCCCTAAATTTTGAGGAAGGTTGTTTATAGCAGTAACGACATCGTTTAATCTCTGTTGAATGTTGTGGGACTTAGATGCCAGATCGGTGTGTATCTCTGCTTGCATATAGCTTGTGATGTCAGTTAAGCCCTCAGTTGTAGAAAGCAGAGATATCTTTTCCATGATTTCTTTGAGGAGTTGAGTTGTTTGCCCCTGGTCAGGCATAGAGCTTGGAATATGGAAGTATTCATGACCAGAGATTGAAGGGATGTCTTCTTGTGTTAAGAGTAGTCTTGGTGGTCGTGAAGGTTGAGCAAGAGGCATTGTTTGTGTGAAATGTAGGATTTGAGGAGAGTCTTGAGGGCATTTTACGTTTTAATCATTTAGGCTTTCTAGGGTAGAGTTGGACGTAGAGCTTGTGTCAGAATTTGCTTTTGACAGCTAATCGAAATGATTGAAGGTCCATGCAAGTGTATGGCATTGTATGAAGGTTAGAGGGATAAAATGTACCATTTGCCCTACTGTAGAAAAAAATGAGCTGTTTGAGATCAGCTTTTGAGCAAAATGAAGGTTTTGAGGGTACCCTTGAGACAAAATCACCACGTTGGGATATGCTTTATAGGTCCAAAAGAGTTGATCACATGCGTTGTACACCAGGGCTCGGTGGAATTGCATTAGTGGCAAGAATTTCATCAAGCAGTTGTAGTCGAGGTGCCTCTGTTCATTTCTTCTCACTGTCATTATCTCAATGTCATCGTTTTCATCAGTTTTTATTGTGGCTGGAGGGATTGATATGTCTTTTGGGATTGTTTCTTCTAGAATCTCCCCCTCAACCTGAGCAATGATAGGTTCAGTCGCTTCAAATAGCTCCCCCTCAACTAGAGCATTGACCGATTTTCCATTTAGCTCCCCCTCAGCTACTAAGCCTTTTTTAGTTATTTGATTGGCTAATTTCACTAGCTTTATTCTCTTTGGTTTTGGCTCTATTGAAGTGACCTCCTCAGCCTTATTCTTGCTGTGAGTTTTCCTTCAACATTCTGATTCTTCATCTCCTGAGGCAGCTTTCTCTTCAGGAGCAACGTCAAAAACCTCGTTTGATAATCCTTGAGGTACTTCAATCTCAAGGGATTTTTTTCCTTTCATCTTCCTGATTAGTCTAGGAGATTGCCTGCTGACCTCCTGAGATTTTGCTTCTGTAGATATGTTCTTCATTAGTGAGGGCCCAACAACACTCTAAGTTCCTTCACTATTTCTAGATTGGGATAGTTTTCTATTCTCAACTGGGTTTCTCTTCTAGTTTTTGAATAATCTCTGGGTCATCCTCTTATTTGCATTGAGGACTTTCCCTTCGGCATGCTCAATCTTGTCCCCCAATATGGATTAAAGGAGAATGCTTATGAATCTCCCATAGACCATTTCCCTGACTCCTTTTGCCTTTTCTGTATTTAGGATCCAGTTTTCGATCCATTCTATCAGTAAGGAGTCATAGTTGATGTTTATCTTCTTTACTATGACTGTCATTATCTTCAGCTGGATCTCGTTGACAGAGTCGTGGGCTAAGTCTTTGTAGAGGAGGCATTTTCCTATTACGTCAGCCAGAAATTCATATTTATGGGGAAACTCTTTCTTCTTCAATCCTTTTAACTCTAAATTATTCTTGTGATGCATCCTTCTTAGGCCCTCTTCTGTACTCACCGAATTAAGAGTCGTGAGACCCCCATGCTTAAAACCCAGAGCTAGGTTTATTTCTTCAGTAGTGAGATTGAACTGGACCCCTTTCACTGTGGTGGTTAGGGTTCCATTTGCATACGATCCATTTGTATAGAATTCTCAGACTAACTTTGATAGGATCCTTGTGTTGGTTCCTAATGCTTCTCGAAGGCTAGCCCTTTCTAACAGATGGATTATCCTCCGGTACTGTTTATCGACGGTAGTGAAGGCTTCGAAGTTTAGTTCGTTTCCCGATATAACTTGAGCAGGCGCCATTTGATTGCTTTTCTGAAAGAAGAGGAATAATTTAACTAAGTATTGTAAATTTAGGATTCTGGATTGCGAGAAAGTGATAGAGAGTGTTTGGAATAAGCATGTGAATGTTATTCCTCTTTTATAAGATTTGATGATGTGCTTAAATGAAAGATAAATGAACCAATATGCAAATATGTCTGCATTGATGAAAGCTGTAAAGTTCTTAATAAATGATAGACATTATGTTCAAAGAACTTAGATTGAAAAGATCAAGATTGTTAGGTTGATTCAAATGGATGAATTTCTTCCAGAAGACCTGTACTTATCAATACGTGTAGCTAAATCAAAGAGGAATGCAAGAACGAGGTTCACATCAAGTGCAAGTCAACGCTAAGATGGCAGAAGCTTGTAATACAAAGTCTACGATCGAAGTACCAGATGAAAGAGATCATAAAGAAGCTAGAATCAAAGAAAACTCTCACGATCTAACATTGAAGAACTCAGTGGCATGGCAGTATCAACTATGGGGAAGCAACATTATGTCAAGCCTAGCAATGCACAGAGCAAAGCCTAACAAGGTCAGACCAACTCTACGATCGCAACATCAATTAAGGAATCGTAGAGTAGCCAGTACTAAGGAAAGTTCTCTATGAACTAAAGATGAATGTTCACTAGAAGACCATCTACCTCAGAGATGAAAGCATTGACCATGGGGAGCAACAATCAACTAAGTCTAGCAAATAGTGAAGAAGTTAATATAACCCATTAAGTCTTCATTCTCAAATCATAGAGTCTCTAAACTTTACAATTGATAATCAAGTCAGTCATATAGCTCCAAATCATAGAGTCACTATGATTAACATCCAGATCGTAGAACATATTGACTCTACAATTGCACTCCATACAAACATCCTTCCTATAAACTTATCACAGCCAATTACCAGCCCACAGTTCATGTCATACAGTGATTGACATTCCCTCTTCCATATCAAAATAGTCTTTCCTTAGATAAAGCGCCTCAGAGACAAACCAAGCCCTAAGTTTCAAACTAAGAGGCATGCCCTTTCTGAGCTTCCTTAACTATGATAAAACACTAAATGTTATGCATCACCTGTACTCCCTCTGAGCCTGAGATGGTAAAGGAAAAGGAATTTCTTTCAACCGAAGTCGACCTCCATCAAGTTATGTGCCACCTACTATTTAAACAGGAGAGGAAAAATGAGCAAAAAAATCTCAAGTAAACTGTGTCATCAGAAATCACACAGTGACCAAAGTCATCTCTCAAAAAGGGGATGATCGAAGAGTGAAAATCAGGTCACTCTACGAACTGAACAAGTTAACTGTCAAGCAGGGAAAGTGATGGTCATGCTCTCCAATCGCAAGTGGATCAAGAAAACTAATGTGCGTCAGTTATGGAAGATGCAAAAGTTAAGACCACATTCTTCAAATGAGTATTCGGTATGTGTCCTCTGCAAAAATAAGAGGGAATTAATATAAGTCAAAATTCAAACTAACGATTGTCCTTTTCCATCAGTTATCAGTACCCATTTCCCAAAACCGTACAAATCCCATAAAACCCATCCTGTATCAAAACCATTGTTGTAACCCAAAACTCTTCAAACCCTAAACACAAACAACCCCAAAAGTCTTTAATAGACTAAAACCCATCCTTTATCAAAACCATTGTTGTAACCCAAAACTCTTCAAACCCTAAACATAAACAACCCCAAAATCTTCAATAGACTAAAACCCATTCTTTATCAAAACCATTGTCATGGAAAACTGTCAAGTTATTTCAGGGATCCAACTCGGCTTCGACAAATTTGAGTCCTTAAAAAAGAAATTCAAGGATATTCTTACAAGCGTACGGGAAGCTAGGTTCTCAGAATATTTGGAGGCAAACACCAAAGTCTACTCGGGTCTAGTGAAAGAGTTCTATTAGAGCGCAGTAGTAAATGATGATGAGTTGATTACAAAAGTTAGAGGAGAAAAACTCAAGATAGATGATACTGAAATCAATAAATGTCTGGGAATCACCATTAAAGATTCATTATCCCTCGAAGAAATAGATACAGTTGAAGGTATGAGGTTGATGAAGTATGTAAAGAATCCTCATCTTAAGGGAATGAAGAAAAAGGAATTTCCAGAGGAGTTTGAGTTCCTGGCAGAGATAGTAGGTAAATGTATCTTATGCAAAGATATCGATCATGATACTGTAATTGATCATGTCTGCCATTGTCATGAAAAAGAAGATAAACTTTGGTGCTATACTTTATGACTGGTTAGTCAAGAAGGTTGGGAAAATAAAGACTCTAGGGAAGTCAATCTCAAAGGTATTCTACGGAAGATTCTTAAGCATCATCCTGAAGAGAAAACTGCAAAACAAGATTGGGGTCAATGAGGGAGAAGCCTTAAATGTCCAAAAAATTATGTCTCCCAAACTGTTTGACAACTGAAAGAAGAATCCCATGGAGAATAAGAGATTAAGGATGTCTAGCAGCAGTAGCAAGAAGGTTTCCAAAGAAATCAAAGGAAAAAGGAAAGCATATACAAGGGAAGATGATTCATCACAATCTGATGAGTCTCTACCCTCTGGATTCGTTCATTCAAAATCATCTAACAAGAAATTGAAAGTTGAGAAGATCAAGCCAGCAAAAAGACAGAGTACTCGTCTTAGACAAATGGTGAAATTCCCAGGGAATAAAAATGAAGGAGGTGCTCCACCTAAGATCATTGATCTTAGTGATAAAAGTAAGGATGTGTCTGTTGAAGAAGATGTGACTCTAAGTGAGTCAAAATCAGGAAGTGAGGAGATGTCTACTGAAGAAACTTTTGATGAATCAACAGAAGATGATGTTATTGCATCAATGAGAAATGAAGAACAGTTAGAAGAAACAGCTGCTGAGCCAGTTAAAACTTCAAAGGAAGGTACTATGAAGGAACCAGGTCCTAAGGCAAAAGAGATTGATCATGGGAAAGGAAATGAAGCAGCAGATGAGGATGAAGCACAAAAGTCTCTAGCTCTAAAAATGCTGAATCAGAAAGCAATTATCATCTTGTTCCAGCCACCTCATCATCAAATATTCGAAGGAGGATTATACTGGAAGCAATTGAAGAGCCAGGTGATGTGTTGCCAAAGAAATGGATAGATCATGGCAATGGACAAATCAATGTAGCTTCAATAACTGTGAAAGAACTACTTATGACCATGAGGGTCAGGAGTTTACAAAGTTCTACCCATGGATGCCCTGGTTAAAAGCTATTCATTTTAGAGATACAAGCTTTATCAGCTGGTGTTACTCATACTTTCCAAATCTAAAGATAATTTCTCAGAACTTCCCAAGAGTTCAATCCTTTCCGACTCTGCTAATCAAAAATTTCCCACAATTCAAAGTCTATCGACGTGCAGAAAGCATATTTATTCCATATTATCTGTTGAAGAATCCAGATGAAGGTTAGAAGAAAATCAGGCTGGTAGAGTCAATAGTCGTAGAGCATCCTGACACTACAACTGCAGCAAATCAATCTCTGCCAAACATCCCAACTGAAATACCCTCTGATGTTCCTTCTTTATCAAACAACGATTTCTTTGATATAGTCACTGCTCTTGAAAACATCTACAAGACTACTACTATAACAAAGGCTATCCCTGGAAGAGAAGAATTCTACAAGAAAATGCAAACATCATTTACAGACATGTCTATCAAGCTCCATCAACAAGAGCAGATATATCAGAAATCATTAGAGAATCAATAGAAAGAAATCCTGAAACTTCGGAACAACAATGAAGAATCTATTGGATCTCTTTCTGAGAAAATAGATAATCTCAATCAATCTCTATCCCAGGCGATAGAGCTCAGCCAGCAAGATTTGAAGATTAAAGTTGGAAACTCATCCTACCTACTTGAGCAGCTCATAGTAAATGTACAGCAACTCTCTCAGATGATTGATGACAAAAAGGGGGAGAAAAAGAGAAAGAGGCTCAAACAGAGACAAAAGAAGTTAAAAGAAAAGAGCAAGAAGAAGAAGAAGCAGAAAGGAGAACAAGAAGATGAAGCCTTGAAAGCAAGAACTGAGGGGGAGCCAGAAGAATAGAAAGACATAAAATCATCAGCTGAGGGGGAGATATGAAGTCACCAACTGAGGGGGAGCAGGAACCAACAGAACAAATAGATGAGTAGCAACAGCAGGTAGATCATTCAGGAGACATACAAGTACAAAAGAAGGTACATCTCAAACTATAACAGTATGTTCTGGATCCAGAATTTAGAATGCTATGTCATTTGTAATTAAATATTCATTAATGACATTCATATTATCTGTTCTAGTAATACAGCAGCTCACTGTATCTTAACACTCATTCATCTCTTACATATGCATCTAGTAATTTTATCATCATCAAATAGGGGGAGATTGTTTGGAATAAGCATGTGAATGTTATTCCTCTTTTATAAGATTTGATGATGTGCTTAAATGAAAGATAAATGAATCAATATACAAATATATCTGTCACACGCATACATTTCTAAAGAACAGTCTACCTGAAGAGTATTGGAATGAAGTCCCTGAATGATCTACAAGCAAACAGAAGATCCAAGCACCAACTCAATCAACAAGACTGATTGAGAAATGAAGAGTCATTTAGAAAGAAGTCTTATATAAACACTCAGAAAAAGATTGTAAAATCAACCAGGCAAACGTAGAGTAAGGCTCGGCAGATCAGAGAGTCCTCTCAGCATTGTAGAGCTAACTCTCGAGATCGTAGAGTATGTATAGTCAGTCACTATACGATTTTTATAAGACAGTCTACGAACCAAGCAGAATCAAAGACCAACCTCTACATAAGCATTTAGAGTCAAGATAACAAACCTTATGAAGATTATTAATAGTCTATCCTTGAGCTGTCAATCAATCTGAACGAAGATCTCTGAGTACATCTAAAGCATACAGTCCTAACAGAGATCGTAGAGCAGTTCAAATCATAACTCTACGATTGCACTACGACTTGCACCATAGGCAAGATCGTAGAGTAACAAAGCAATGTCGTAGAGTGAAAAAGCAATCACAGAAGTACAATGTTCAAGCCATCGTAGAGTTGAGCCAAATATGTTCAAACGCTACCAGACATAAATGACCTTTAATATGAAATAGCAGAGCTAGCACTTGAAGATCATAGAGCAGTCCTCTATGACATATAAGTCAAGCAGTACGAGTAAACCTGAAGTTCATAAGAGCAGTCCTCTTTGATAAGACAGCATCTGCAAAAGCTTAATGAAGATCACAGAGCATAAGAAGCAATTCGTAAGAACAACAAGGCTCAGATAAGATCGTAGAGTTAGTATAGTTGACCACTCTACGATCTCCAAAGCAGTCTACGACAAGCAAGATCGTAGAGCTACATAGCAAAGCCAGCAAATGACTCAACGATGTAAAAAGCTACAACTAAATTCATCGTCGAGTGCTTAAGTGCCAACAGGGATTGAAGACATCAAAACACTTAAGCTAGTAATCTCAAGATGAGTGGTTGATTTCTTCAGAAACATCTTCATCAACACATCTAAAGCCTCTAGCTACCGTAGAAGTCAGAAATGTCAGATTACTGACTTAGGCGTGCTAAGTGTCAGAGCAAAGACTTCTAGTATCTCGCATCAGGCTTAAGAAAATAGAAGACTATGTCTAAACAGTCGTATTTCTCTGAAAGACCTGACACCTCTATAAAGGTTGGGAAGAACCCAAGACTGACATATCTCTCTCTGGAAATAAAGAAGACAAGTCAATAAGTCAGAGTTAACAGAGCATTAAATACTTTGACTAAATGAATAAAATAATCATAAAGAAATCTATAACAAAATAGGCTCCAACGGGAAGATCTCTAACGAGAAGATTATTCAAAATCTATAAAAGAACATTTATGGGAAGAAAAAAAAAAGAAGAACAGTGGTGAGAGCAAGAACATGTACACAACCAATCTGTTAAAAGCTTCACCGAAAAAAGAAAAATAAAGGAGTGATGCCTAAGTGCTGGCATATGAGCTAAGAGTCGAATGACCAAAGAAGCCAAGAACACTTTGCGCATAAAGAAGAACAGAATGAGATTCTGTATTTAGGATAACCAAGTGTTTGAAGGTACTGCTGAGCACAACACTTATTTTAAGAACTCAGCAATACTTCAAGGGTGATCATGGTTCACTGCTGAGTATCTAAAGGAGAAAAACATCAACAACAAACATCAACAACATTCAAAAATTGATCACAAGCAGCTGCTAAGTATTTGAAGATAAAGAAGATTAAAGCTCAACTTAGCAGCACAACTCAACAAACAAACAACTCATGTCTGCTGGACTTGAGGAGGGTCAAAGGATCCTTGCCTTAGTGGCTAAAATAACTCATGATCCTTGTCTTAGTGGCTAAAAATAACTCATGTCTGCTGGACTTGAGGAGGGTCAAAGGATCCTTGCCTTAGTGGCTAAAATAACTCATATCTGCTGAACTTGAGGAGGGTTAAAGGATCATTGTCTTAGTGGTTAAAAATAACTCAAATCTGCTGGACTTGTGGAGGGCAATGTGTCCTTGTCTTAGTGACTAAATTAGTGGATTTCTTACTTATTGAAGTTGAAGAATGGAGTAGGAGTTGTTCAGTCTTCGAACCACTTAAAACTTATATGTCATTTACTTTACGTCTTTTACATTATGCACAATAACTGTTATATCTGCCATTACCCATACTGTAGTTTAAAACACTGAATTGAGATCATGCATACATCTTGAAGGGGGTTTTAAAAGTATATTCCGCTGTGCTTGAATTGATTCTATTAATCATAACTAATATACTTTCGTAATAAAAAGAAAAAGTTTTTGATGATCTATTCAACCCCCCCTTCTAGATCATTATTATGTCCACGAGAACTAACAGAGAGTTTTCAGTTTTTTATTTTGAAGAATAATGAAAGACGCACGGTTTTCAAAATGTTTAAAACTTCCCTCTATGTTTGCTGAGAGTGAGACGCGTGTCAAATTTTGATAGGAGAACTTTCAGTTGGTTAATGACTATTTTGCCCTTTGTCTCCCCCTGAGCTCTACTATCCCTCTTGACACAACGATCCTTTCTTTTAACAGTCGTTGAGTGAGCTTTACGACTGGGATGTACTCTGCGATCCTCGGCTTGACAATCGTTAAGTGAGCTCTAAAATTTGAAGTGTACTGTACGATCCTTAGCTCGACGATCATTGAGTAAACTTTACGAATTGTTCTTTTCTTTATCCTTCAAACACTTTTCTCCCTACAGTGTTAGTGGCTACCAAAGCATGATATATATTAAGAGTCTAGATTTAGCATTCCTAACTCACTTATAAGTTTATTAAATCTTGATTCATTTAAAGGTTTTGTAAATACATCTGCTAGTTGATCTTCAGTTGTGATATAGTGTAGTGATATATTATCATTTTGTACATGATCCCTAATGAATGATATCTTATGTCTATGTGCTTAGTTCTTGAATGCATAACAGGGTTATGAGTTATGCCAATTGCACTAGTATTATCTCAATATATAGGGATAGAGTTAAGCTCAAACCCATAGTCTGCAAGCTGAGTCTTCATCCATAAGATTTGTGCATAGTAACTGCCTGCGGCTATATATTAAGCTTCTACAGTTGATGTGGATACTGAGTTTTGCTTTTTACTAAACCAAGAGACAAGTCTGCTGCCAAGCATCTGACATGTTCCACTTGTACTCTTTCTGTCTATTTTGCGTCATGCATAGTCAGCATCTGAGTATTCTATTAGATTAAAGGAAGACTCCTTAGGATACCATAATCCTATATTTGGAGTTCCTTTAAGATATTTGAAAATTCTTTTCACAACCATTAGATGAGACTCTTTAGGGTTAGCCTAAAATCTAGCACATATACATGTAGCAAACATTATATCTGGTCGACTAGCAATTAGGTATAAGAGTGAGCCTATCATACCTCTGTACTGAGTAATATCAGTGATTTTACCATTCTCATCTTTTTCAAGCTTAGTGGCATTGGAGTTTTCATGATGGTTGCAGATTTCATGCCATACTTCTTTAGTAAGTCTTTGATGTACTTGGCTTGGTTGATGAAGATGCCTTCATCAGTCTGCTTTACTTGAAGTCCGATGAAGAAGTTAAGTTCTCCCATCATGCTCATCTCAAACTTTTTCTGCATAAGCTTAGCAAACCTTTCACACAATTTTTCATCTAAAGAACCAAATATGATATCATCTGCATAAATTTGAACTAGCAGTGTTTTATCCTTATATTTTCTTAAAAATAAGGTAGTATCTACTCTTTCTCTAGTGAATCCTTTTTCAATAATAAAATTAGTTAAGGTTTCATACCATGCCCTGGGTACTTGTTTTTAGACCATATAAGGCTTTATCTAATTTATAAACATAATTTAAAAAGGTTGGAATGATAAAACCTGGAGGTTGTTCCACGTAGACTTCTTCTTGAATTTCTCCATTCAGAAATATACTCTTGACATCCATTTGGAAGACTTTGAATTTTATATGTGCAGCATGGGCGAGGAAAATCCTTATGGCTTCCAATCTGGCAATAGGGAAAAAGGTCTTATCGTAGTCAATTCCTTTTTCTTGAGAATAGCCTTTGGCCACCAATCTTGCTTTGTTCCTTATAATCACACCTTTTTCATCCATTTTATTCCTGAAGACCCATTTGGTGCCAATGACTAGTTTATGCTGAGGTCTGGTAACCAATCTCCAAACTTTGCTCCTTTCAAATTGATTGAGCTCCTCTTGCATGGTCTCTATCCAACTTGAATCTCCTAAGGCTTCTTCGATCTTCTTGGGTTCCATTTGAGAGAGAAAGCTTAGGTAGAAGCATTCATTTGACGTTGCAGCTCTTGTCTTGATTTCGGTATTTAGATTTCCAATTATTATATCTTGAGTGTGATCCTTGGTCCACTTTCTTCTGCTAGGAACATCTGTTCTGGTGCTTTCTTGTCTGAGTTCTTCCAAATCAACTTCTTGTTCTGATCGTAGAGTTTCAATGTCCAGCGTGGTGAACTCTACGATTTCCTCTATTTGCTCAACGATTTTTGTTGCTAGTTCCATGATCATAGAGTCGGACTCTACGATTTTGAGTTCTTCGATCGTTGAGTTTATTTCTGATGAATCGTTGAGTGTTGAGCTTTTCTTTTCTGGATCTGATTTATCGAATGTGACATGGATGGAGATTTTAACAGTTAAGGATTCCTTGGTGAATACTCTGTATGCTCTGCTATCCGTAGCGTAGCCAAGGAAGATTTCTTCATTTGACTTTGATTGGAATTTGGTTAGATGCTTCTTGCCATTGTTGAGTACGTAGCATAGACAGTTAAACGCGTGAAAGTAGCTTATATTTGGCTTTCTTCCTTTCCACAATTCATATGGAGTCTTATTCAATGTTGAGTATATGAGTGACCTGTTCATGGTATAATATGCAGTGTTGATGGCTTCCACCCAAAAATACTCAGGAAGTTAAGCTGGTGCAAGAAGGGTTCTTCTTGCTTCAATCAGAGTCATATTCTTCATTTCTGCTACTCCATTCTGTTGAGGAGTCCTTGGAGCTGAGAAGTTGTGATTGATTCCATTTTCTTCACAAAACTGGTCCATATCTGAAAAGTCAAACTCTCTTTCATGATCACTTCTGATGACCTTGATTTTCTCACCTTTTTTATTCATGATTAGTTTGAAGAGCTTGATAAGATGTGAAATAGTTTCATCTTTAGAGCTTAGAAAAGATACCCATGTGTATCTAGTGTAGTCATCTACTACCACTAGAGAGTATCTTTTTCCTCTAAGGCTTGTAGTTGGGATAGGCCCATATAAATCCATGTGTAGTAATTGAAGGGCTCTATCATTTGAGTTGACGGTCTTGCTCTGGAAGGAGATCTTTGTTTGCTTTCCAAGCTGACATGCTTTGTAGAGTTTTTCTTTGATGAAGTTAAGCTTTGGCAATCCTCTTACTAGGTCTTTAGAGGCGAGGTTTGACATACTCTTGACGTTAAGATGAGATAATCTCCTGTGCCAGAGCCAACACATATCTTCAGAGGCTTTAGCAAGGAAACAGACTGTCTCATCTAAAACTTAATTGGGCAAGGTTGACCACGTAAACATTTTCTTCTCGAACTCCTACTAGCCTCAGAGAGTTAGTCTTCAAATCTCTGACTTAGCATTGGCTATTAAGAAATGTGACTTGATGTCCTTTGTCACACAGTTGACTGATGTTTAACAGGTTATGCTTTAGTCCTTCAACATAAGCCACCTTACTGAATGATATTGCACCATTTCCAATCGAGCCATATTCTCTGGTTTTTCCTGAGTTGTTGTCTCCAAAGATGACTGTAGGTCCATCCTTTTCCTTGTAATTTGACAGAAGAGCCTTATTTCCTGTCATGTGTTTTGAGCATCCACTGTCAAGGCACCAGATGGATCTCTTTTCCTATATGACAAATTAATCTTCATTTTAGTACCCACATTTGTTTGGGTTCTGTTTTGTTAGTACCTTTTGAGACCCAAATCTATTTGATTTTAGATTTTTGCAGTATATGATAATGATAACCTGAAAAATATTTATCATTTTTATGATGGTGCCTATGATTGATATGATGTTGACGATGATGTGTGTATATTTGTGAATTCCTATTTGTCCAGGACTTGTATGAATTATAATTGCTCATAATCCTTCTGCTGGGCTGATATACATTCTGCTTCCATACTACTCTACGATTCTCATGTTTCGTAGAGTGAAAGTTAACTCTATGATTTCTACAAGGTTGGTTCGTAGAGTAAATTTTTCTTGACTCTATGATCCTTCGAGGTTCAGCTATAGGTGTTGACTTACTTTTTAATTTTCTGAATTCTAGACCAGTACGAGTTTTATTGTCTAATGCGATAGCAGGATTAACAGAGTGTGGGTAGCTGGGAGAGATTGATTCTGAGCATTTGATGAACACAATTCTTTTATTAAGATTAAAGGAGTTACTTTCATTTACTTCCATTGATTTCTCCATATTAGGATCTGAGAAAGAATTCTCAAAACCTAATCCTGATCTATAAGCCACATCTCTTTGGCTTGAGATCAGGGTGTCTATAGACAAACATGATTTGTTCCACATGAAAAATTTCTTTTCTAGTTCCTGAATTTTAGAGACTGGTGAAGACTCTTTCTGAGTACTCAATTCAATTATCTTTTTCAATTTTTCATTCTCAGTCTCAAGACTAGAACAAATTTTTTTAGCTTGAAGTGTAGCTTCTAATTTTATGCTTATTTTCTCTTTTTCCTCTTTCAAATTAGAGTGGTCTTTAAATAGGCTTTTAAATATTTTCATGTATTTATGTAATTCTATCATTAAGTCATGTATGCCTTCTTTAAGATCATTAATGTTTAATTCAGGAGAGTAGAAGTCAAATACCTCATCTATGTTGAATTCCTTTTTGTTGCTTTCTTCTTCTTTTGCCATCAAGCGCAGGTTGGCCTTCTGTGCTTCTTCATTGTCACTTAACTCAGAGTTTAGTTCCTCTCCTGAGTCACTCTAGGAGCCTTCAGCTATGAAGTTTTTGTCTTTCTTCTTTTTCTTGTGGAGGCTCTTGAATTCTCTTTTTGGATTTTCTTTTGTTCTATCCTTCCTCAGCTCTTCTCTTAAGGGTTTTGGACACTTAACAATGAAATGGCCCGACTTTTTGCAATTGTAGCAAGGTCATTTGTTTGTTCTTTGCTGCTGCTTCTCAACTTCTGTGGTCTGTTTCTGTTAATGAATCTTTTAAATTGTTTGACCAGCATGGTAGCTCTTTCATCATCATTTGATTCATCTTTATCAGAGTCAGAATAATCCTTAAGATTGCTTTTGTGAGCTGAAGTTAAGGCTTTAAGGGCAATGTTTTTCTCCTTCTTTCTTCCCTCAAATAGAGTCTCTGCCCTTTGATTTAGCTTCAGCTCGTAGGTAAGAATATTTCCATAGAGCTATTGTACAGAGAAGATTTCCATAGAGCTATTGTACAGTCATCTCGTGCAAGTTCTTTGACTCCCGAATGACTGCGGTTTTGGCATCCATTTGCTTGGTAATGATATCATGAATTTGATGATGAGATCTCTATTTGGGTAGACTTTCCCAAATGATCTGAGAGAGTTTAGCAACAAGTTAAATATTTTATAGGTCTTTGTAATGTTCTCTCCTGATATGTGGGTGAACATTTCATATTGCTGAATAAGCAGTGATTGCTTATTTTCTTTCACTTCTTCTTTTCCTTCGTACATGATCAACAGAGTCTGCCAGACTTCTTGAGCTGTTTTGCAGTTGACAACGTTTTCAAATAACTCATCATCTAGAGATTGGAATAGGATATTTTTGGCCTTTTTGTCTCTTTGAACATCCTTCTTTTCGTTGTCTGTCCATTCTTCTCTTTTCTTTGCTACTAGCTTGTTTGGATCTTCAATCATTAATGCAAGTTTCATTGGTATGACTGGCCCATTAAGTACCTTCTCGAATAGCTCGTCATCTATTGCCTCCATATAAGCCTGCATACGAACTTTCTAGTTAGCAAATTTTTCTTTATTGCACATAGGTGGTCTGTTACCTCCACCAAGTTCTGATCCATTCTTGTTGTGTGCCATTAGATCTACTCAAGCTTGTAAGGCTTTAAATGTGAGAACCTACTCTGATACCAATTGTTAGTTCCCAATGACACGAAAGATATCTAGAAGGGGGGGTGAATAGATACTTTAAAACCTTTTCTTTTCTTTATTTTAAGATAGAATGAATTATTAATCAATTAGTTTAACATAGCGGAATATGATTTAGTTTCCCCTTCTTGATATGTTAATGTAATAATTCAACAAGCAGTTATATAGCAGTTATAGCAGTCAATAGACACAATATGAAAGACACCAGGTTTTAAGTGGTTTATAGTTCACGAGACTCCTACTCCACTGTTATGCTCCTTGAGCAGCAAATCCACTAAGGATACTCTTACAATTTTTGAATCACTAACATTCCTTCAAGACCAGCAGTCTTGCAACTTTAGTTCACTAAGAACTCTATAAGTCCAGCAGACCTGGATACTCTAGTTCACTAAGAACTCTTCTCGTGAGTAGTGTTGGTTTGGGTGTGCTACTAAGTTGCGTTTAGTATAAGTTTCTCAAGAACTTAGTAGCGAGGCAAGATAATTTTTTTGTTTGATCTTTTTGAATTCTTGCGTATTCTTTTCTTTCTTGTGTATTACTTTTTTTCTTGTTTGATCTTAGTCGCCTCATATAGGAGCTTCAGATTTCTTCCCATTTTGAAATCTGTTCTTTTCTTTAGTTTCTGCCCAATACCTCATGATGTAGAGCTGCTGAATATTATATTCATTTAGCTCATTAATGCTCTAACCATGTATTAATTGACCTGCTGATACTATCCATAAAAAGTGTCTCCTTTTTCTTCTCTAGGACAAGACGTGATAGTCGTAGGTTTCTGCCAACTTTCATAGAGACGTTTGGTCTTCCATACAATATGGCTGATAGGACACAATTTTCTAACTTTAGCACTACCTTGAAATCTTCACTCTATCGCTTAGCATGCTTTGGTCAGTGCTCTGACATTTCTGACTTTAAGCCCTTGGCAGAGGTTTATTTATGACATTGATGCAGACTGTTCTTCTCAACGAAGTTGCTTCTGACTTTCAGTATAAGAGAAGAACCATCAGACGTTTAGGTTTTGATCTGTATGACGTGAAGCTGAGGAGAGTCGTAGTGTTGCTTTAAATGACTTTTGCTTTTGCTCAACGAATCTCTACGATCATTCTTGCTGTAGTGCCTGTTCTATGATAAGGCATATTATAGAGTTTACTCTACGACCACTTTGTTGGTCGTAGAGTCCGTTCTATGGTTGCTTGCTTTGGTTGTAAAGTTCGTTCTATGATTTGGCTTCTTCCTTGGTCGTAGAGTCTGTTCCTTCGATTTGACCAAATTGTAAAGTCTGGTCTATAGGCAGATTTGGTCATCGAGTCTTCCTTGCGCGGAATCGTAGAGTCTATTCTACGATCAGACTGAAACGTTGAATCTTCTTGGCGCGAAGTCGTAGAGTGCATTCTACGATCAGACTGAAACGTTTAGTCTTCTTGGCGCGGAGTCGTAGAGTCCATTCTACGACAAGACTGAGACGTTAAGTCTTCTTGGCACGAAGTCGTAGAGTCCATTTTACGATCAGGCTAACTGAAGAGATACAACACAAGATCAACTTAACAGATTTGATCCTTTTAAAATCTAAGTCCTTGTACACCACAAAGGACTTTACAACTCAATACATTCTTAACCAAAAGATCAACCTAACAGTTTTGATCTTATCTAATTAAGTCCTTGTACATCAGAAACAATTAAAGGACTTTACAACTCTACTAATGAATGCATTTATCAACTTAATTCTTATCATCAAATCAAATATACAACGTTCAACAAATAGGACTCATGTATTAGATCTGAAGAGATAGTACCCTATAATAGACCTTGTGTAAATTTCATCAATCAATAAAAATACAAATGTTCATATTCTTTGTTCTTTTATATTGTAAAACTTCTTCTCTTTAATGAGTGCTTCCTCAAGCTCTTTGATGAAAGGAGACGAGAATGGCTTCTTTCCAGCAGCCCTAGAACATCTCTCAAAACTTCTCAGACCAAAAGATTCTTTGACTTAGCTATCTCGACGTTGTCGCTGTGGCTATTCTCCACTCTTGTGCCTGGGTGGGGTTCTAGATCGCCGTCTACGACCCTCCAAATTTGAGGATCGAATAGTAATCTCTTTGTTATATTAACGGGAGAAGTGTAACCCTGTCCAGGATCCTTTTCACCTTTTAGACTAACCTCTGTCTATTCCAATTCCTCCAACTATTTTTTGAGCTCCCTCCCACTAGTGTTGGAGAGCTCTCTTTTAGTCTCGAACTTCTTGTAGGCGACGCTGCTTGTCCGCATCATTCTATCGATGGAACTGTGAGTGTGATTCCCTACGGGAAGACCTTGTATTACTGTGATTATGGGGATGGACAGACATTTTAGCTGGTAACTGGGTTAAGGAAAATTCTACTAAACATTAAATGACCCTCATTCTAGCGCCAATGTTAATGCTTGAATTTATCGAGACGTTTGACCACCATCAACGGCTTTGACTTGCATAATGAAACAACCGAGAGCTTGACAGCTTGGACCGTCAGGAGATAACTCCAGCGTGAAAGTAAGTAAGAATTTTAAGAAATGTTAACAACTGAGGTGCTTAGTGCTTAGCGGGGTGAATTGACATTAGATTATACCTGGATCGTTAACCTTCGTTTTATAGTCGCCTTCCTCCACTAACCGCCCAACATGTGCGACAATTATGATCGGAGTAATGATGCACGATCCCCATCATGACCAGTAACTGTTGTAACCTCCGTACTAAATATATGAGTGGTAACTGTTATATAACTGTTACGTCATTAAGTGGTCTAGGGCACTAAACGTGTTGGTCCAAGCCTCTACAGACAGGGATTTAAGGCAAATGGGCCTTGAGGGTAAATAGCCTAATCATTTCGGCCCATTTGCTTTAATAAAAATCCACAACCCAACAGAGATAATGCGTACGTACTTGAGGTCATTTTTTGCCAAATTCTTAAATATTTAAAAAACAAGAGATTCAGTATCCTTCTTCCTCAGAGTTTCATCATAAAAAATCTTGTCTAGTGCATCACAAATACTAAATAACCTTTTTCCACCGAGCATAGTAACAAATGCTTCTTTGATTCATTTTAGTTTAGCTATAATGTTATTAGTGATTGTGCTCGCGTAATTCGCAGGCACAAAAATTAGCAAAGGCTCCCATAATAGTGATTGAAGAACATATTGACTACATATCAAGAATTAGATTTTATTAAAGAATTTCTTGACATAAAAAGAACAAGACAAAACCTTTTAAATCACAATCTTGAACGTCTACATTGCAGCGCCAATCACAAAAGTACTAAGAGTGTAAGACCCCTACTTTTATTGAATAAAATTCAATTTTCTTCATATATTATTTTGAAACAATAAGGTGTTAATTTGATAAAAATTAAAGTTAATGATGTTTTTAGCAAATTATAGTTTATCGAAGAATATTCATTTTATCGGAGTATATTCGATCCGTATGACGGTACCGAAATAACCAATCATTGGTGTACCCCACAACTAATTTTGTCGGATATAGAAAACGACAGTATTAATCTTTTTAAATAAAAATGGTCAACGGTACTATCACTTTTAACTGTTAAAATACCAGGTGATAAAAGAATGGTCGCATACGGTATTTCATGTTATTTTATAGTACCATACAGTATTTTACAGTAGCGCACGGTATTGTACATTATTTTATATTATTGAAATGATGAAGTTACCATTGCACAGTATTTCATCAATAATTGTCATTACACAGTATTTTATATTATTTAATCAATAATTGTCATTGCGTAACATTCTACATTATTGAGTCAATAATCGTCACAATGCACAACATCTTGTATCGTTGGACCAATAATTGTCACAGTAATAGTCACGGGTATTAAATAGTTAGACAGACTCATTATTTGAATAACATTGAATATTTAAATAATTGTGATATTAAGTCGATAATATTATAATATAAAAGATGGATAATATTATCTTTAAATGTGTAATGTGAAGCTTAAAAATGTGAAACGTGTGATGGATGATGTAGTTTAATGTATGAATCATGTGATTTGCTAATGGATGGTGTAGATTAAGTTAGTAAATGTCTAAATCATGTGATTTGCTAATAGATGGTGTAAATTAAGTTAGATTAAGGTGTGACTCGTGTGATTAGGGTGTGAATCATGTGATTAGTTAACGGATAGTGTATATTAAAGTGTAAAAAATAATGAATGGTGTAGATTAAAAAATGTGAAATGTGTTTTTAGAATAGTTGGTTATGTTTTTGCTATAAATAGGGGCTTAGCATAAGAAATTTTCGTATCTTTCTTACTTATCATTCCTTCCACTTTCTAAATATTCTTGGTGTAAGATTTCTCTGAGTAACTGAAGGTTATCTTAAGTGTTGGTGAAGATCGATAAAAGCCGGGTATTATCTAAGTAAGTTTTTTTTTTTTCTATAAAGTTATATAAACACATACACACATCACATGTTGTTTACCACACTTCCTTTAGAAGACTCTTCTTTCAGAAGATTTATTTTTAAATGTTTCCTTTGGAAGATTTTAATTTGAAATATTATTTTCTTTCAAAAATTATATTGAAGTTATTCTACTTTATTCTATCAAATCACTTTTGATGATTTTATACGAATCGGTATACACCATGAAATTTATGTGCGGTAGTTACTAATTAAATTATAAATATATAGGTTGATTAACTTTATTTAAATCAATATTCAATCACGCGTTAAGGTAAGGGGTATCATTCTTTTCATACTCATAAAGGGATATCATTTTCTTTCTTACTTGTAAGGGATATCATCTGTGACGCCCCCAAATCTGGGCCCACACAGCCCAAACTTGAGTCGTCAAAAGACTACAACAAAATTATTACAACAAATCACAACGTACTACAATACAGTGTATAATAATACACAACTAAGTCTTCACTATTATTGCCACACTATTTTACAAAACGTGAAGACTATGATAACTATTCCTCGGACCCTCACTCCATTCCCCGGCTAGACCCTGTTATGTTTTCATTTCCTGTTGAAAAACAATGGAACAAAAGAAAGGGTGAGCTCAAATAGCCCAGTAAGAAATATCATGACTAAGATAATGACGAATAAATTATCATTAGCCTTCAACAGTTGAGTTCTTGATAGAATACAATAGAATACAAGGTTTATATCAAAAACTGCAGTTAAATTCTTAAACAATGTTCAGATCAATAATAGCAGCGGAATGAGCAATCTATTAGAAGAATAATGCAGATTATAATGTCCACTCGCTTCTCTTTTTCGTAAAAACATCATCAACTTTTATCATCTGAAATACTATTAGTCATGATAATAAAAATTCACAGTTCCTGATCATAATCATGCAAATCAATAGTTCATCTTTGCACTACGGGCCAAAGATATTTAATATAGCACCAGCGGTCATGATTATACCAGATTCAGCCTTTGGTGATAATCATACCAAACAACAGTTCATCTATGCACTACGGGCCAAAGAGAACTTTCACCACGTGCCATAAAAGACACCGAACAGATGTATCGCCTTTAACCTATTATATCGCCTTTAACCTATCATCTGTTCAACAAATATATCACATCTGTGCCCCCGGCCACAGATATTCACAACAGCTTGATTTTTGGATGATTAGAATGATATAAATGATGAACAAAAGAAATAGGATAACAATAAGTATCGGAAGTTTACTTTGTACAGATTCAAATAATGTCCAAATTGTCAACATGATGTGGAGTGAAATTTAAAAATGATATTCAAGATCCACAGTTCAGAATAACGGTTACAATTCAATAGAAAGGTTCACGTAAATAGGAAGGTTCAGTTGAAATAATGAAGTTCAACTATTATGGAACATATAATAATTTCAGGAATTATAGAAGCAATAGTTCCATAATAAATTTCGATTTAGGAGTATGAAAGAAAATAATATCCCTTACCGTAGCAGGTTTGATTAACAAAAGGTGAAGGAAATTAATACAAAGGGTTATTCACCAACAGGCGGTAATCCGCTCCGTAAGGTTATTCCCACAATTTAATAGATTTTGAGTACAAAGAGTTATTCACCAAACAGGCGGCAATCCGCTCCGTAAGGTTATTCTCAGAGATTAATAATGAATGAATACGAAAGGTTATTCACCAACAGGCGGCAATCCGCTCCGTAAGGTTATTCCCACAATTTAATGCATGGAAATAAATGACACATCTTATGAGTAAGAAAGAAACAATATTATTTTCGAGAATCAAATAATGATAATCCCTTACCATAGTACGTTTGAATAATGGAAGATGAAAAAGATGGTATCCCTTACCTCAACACGTGACTAGATATTGATTTAAATGAGGTTGATTAACTTGAACAGTACACGTATACTTATAGATCTTCACAAATACTCAAGATGACTTAAGCACACTTAGAGAGAACTTTCACAAGAAGTATTTAGAGAGAGAAAGAAAGAACAAGTAAGGAAATTTATGAAAAATCCTTAAGTTAAGGCTTCTATTTATAGCCAAAAATCTTATCATTCCTTTAATCTAAACCATTCATTTAAAAAAAATCATCTTTTAATCTACACCATCCATTTCAAATTTTATATTATCTTTAATCTACACCATTCATTTCATATCACCTAACTTTATATTATAAACAAATAACTTTATTTATTCAACAATAATTCACACTTTAATCTACACCATTCATTTCATATCACCTAACTTTATATTATAAACAAATAACTTTATCAATTCAATTATTATGACTAATTGTTATAAATACAGTATAATTAGCTCTTAGATATCAAGTCAATTAATTAATGAAATACAACTGTTTAAATAACACCGTAATAGAGATAACAATAATGCAGAAAGTATGTAAAAGAAAAATACGTTACTGTGTAATAACAATTATTGATTCAATAATGTGAATTACTGTGCATATGTTACTGTGACAATTATTAGGTTCAATAATTTTAAAAACAGTGCAGCAACAATTATTGACTCAATGATATAAAATACAGTGTAATGACAATTATTAAATCAATAATGCAAAATACTGTGTAACAACAATTATTGAATTGATAATATAAAATATTATGCAGTGACAATTATCGATGAAATGATGCGTAACAGTTACGGTGTCAATTATCAGACCAATAATATGAGACACTATGCAATACCGTGTGTTACTGTAGAGTACCGTGTGCTACAGAAAATACCAAAAACTACCGTATGCTACTATTCTTTTATCACCGGTATTTTAACAGTTCCGTTGACTATTTTTATTTAAAAAGGTTATTTCTGTCGTTTTCTATATCCGACAAATATTCCGTTGTGGGGTCCACCAATAATTTGTTATTTCGGCGCCGTCGTACGACACGAATATTTCCCGACCAAACGAATATTCCCCGACAAAGCGAATATTGTCCGACAAAATAAAATTTGCAGATAACATCCTTAACTTTTAACTTGATCGATTTAACCACGTACTGTTTCAAAAAAATATATATGAAGAAAAATTAAATTTTGTATTTCATAAAATTCGGGGTCTTACATCATCTTTTATTATTTAAACTTACTTCAGTAAGGGATATCATTTTCTTTCATTATCTTAAACTTACTGTAGTAAGTATTATTCTGTAAAATTTCTAAAATAATTAATAGTTTACGCTTCATCTAATATCTTTTAACATGAACATTTCTATTCAATTTTCATCATTATATTTGAACAGTGAACTATTGGACCTTGAATTTTTGACCTATGAACATTTACTTGAATTGTGAACATTGTGGATTGTTAAATATTTCTTATGTCGTAAACCTTACCGTTAAACTTATTTTCTATGAATATTGGACATTATTCTTGAACTTGAACACCTTTTTCTCTACATCATGTTTATAGTTTGGACATTTTTTAACTCTGGACAAAGTAAAAATTATAAACGTTCGATATTTATTGTTTATCCTATTATTCTTTTTCTTCTGTTCATAATTTATATCACTGTTATTTGTATTAATCATCAAGAATCAAGTTGTTATGAATATATATGGCCTAGTGCATAGCTGATAGGATAAAGACAATATAATGGTGATGTGTATTTTAGGGCACGCAGTGAATGTTCTCTTCGGATAGGATAAAGGCAATATAATGGTGATGTGTCTTTTTAGGGTACGTGGTGAATGTTCTCTTTGGATAGGATAAATGCGATATAATGATGGTGCGTCTTTTCGGGCACATGGTGAAAGTTCGCTTTGGCTTGGGGCAAAGAAGAACCATTGTTCGGCATGATCATAACTAGTGGTGTTTCAGATGATAAAGGTTGATGATGATTTTTCTGAAAAAGAGAAGCTAGTTGACATCATGATCTATATAATTTTCCTAATGTTCGTTATTCTGTTGTAATCGTTGATCTAAAGTTTGTTGAAGAACTTAACTATAGTTGTTGATTTAAAACTTGCTATTTATATTATTCTATCAAAAACTCAACTGTTGAAGGCTAATGATAATTTATTCATCATTATCTTAGTCATGATATTCTTTATTAGACTATTTGAGCTCACCCTTTCCTTTTTATTCCATTGTTCAGAAAATGAGAATGCGGCCGTGACTAGCCGGGAACAAAGAAAATTGAGTGATGGTCCGAGATAGTTGTTATAGTAATTTTCACTGTATTGTAAAATAGTGTAGCAATAATAGTGAAGACCTAGTTGTGTATTACTGGGTAATGCATTGTTGAACTGTATTATAATAATTTTGTTGTAATCTTTTGACGACTCAAATTGGGTGATGTGAGCCCAATTTGGGGGCGTCACAAAGAGTACTTGTAATTAAATGAATCAAACTAGCCCCCTTAATATCCTAATCTATTAGCACATAATCCAAGCTAATAGAACAGAACACAAACAAAGGAAAGCCACCACACTGCTTTTTATACCATAAACAAAATACATTACCTTCTTCTTCTTCTTCTCGCTCATCACAAAACTTCAATACTCTGTCATAAAAATTTAGACGATGCATATAAACCAAATTTCTTTTCTAATTAAAGTGGAGATATATATGGTAGAGTGTTTTTTGAATCTTTATTTCCACCAAATTCCTTTTCTAGTTAAAGTGGAATGAATCAAATTAAATGCAACTAGGCTTGCTCGCTCTCTCCTATATATAGTAAATAACTTGTGAACACCTTCCTAGAAGTTGCAAGAGCCTCTTAGTTAAGGCTATAAATCGAACTAAACGGTTCGGACACGATTTGGGCTGGACCCGAAATAATATGAGTGAGACTCGAATTCGTTAATAATATAATCCAAATCTGAGTATAAAAAATAGTTCGAATAAAAATATGAGTAAAATCTGAGTAAGATTATACTATATTTGTTTAGAATTCAAACTACTCGAATTTTCAATCATTATTCGATATATACTCGATTGATACATATTCAAATAGATATTTAATATATTCTCTTATAATATATACACAATTAAACAAAATTTGAATAATTATTTATTTTTTTATTTGTAATTTTACTTATAATTTTATATTTCTAAAGTATAATTATAATTTTATTTTCTCATTTTTAAGTAAAATAATAAGTTAAATTATTAATTATATGTATTATAAAGTTAGTTACTATGTGGAGACTTGAATTTGAGTTTTAATTTGAAGTTCGCGAGTAATTTGAATATAATTCGATCCTACTCGGATCGAATTCGAGTAAACAAAAATTCGAGTCGAGTCGAGTCGAATTTGAGTAAAGTTTTTCAAATATAATTTGAATTTGAGTAAGAATTTAACCTTACGAGTTGATTCAATTAGCTCTGTGTTCAGATAAGTTCAACTCGTTTACACCCTTACTCTTAGTAGACGAGGTCGTATAGTACACTCTCTCCCTTGCATCTATCATTTGTGCTAAACTATACTAATTATCATTTTAAACATAATTAGTTATGAATTATGCTATGTATTGCAAAAGTTTTATACTGAATTATAATTGTAACATATATTAATACATGAGATTGAATAGAATTACAAATTGACTCACCATATTATATATCTGATTAAAGAGTCACAACTAATAATTATACATGTATCGAATAACTAAAAGTCAACGCATAAAATTGCTAAAGAAATTAACATTAACCCAAATATCCCGCTATCATTTAGGGGGCATTCAATTAGATTTTTTAAGAACTTATAAAGACTTTTACAGTTTAGTTGTATTCAATCAAGACATTTAAAATGTTTACAAAAGTTTAGTAGTATTCAATTACAACTTTTCTAATGTCTTTAAAAGTTAGGTCGTACGAATTGAGACTTTTACAAAGTTTATAAAAGTATTTTGGTATTCAAAGAGTCATAGATTTTCCAGACTTCTATCAGATAGTGGAGTTTGATAGACTTTAGAACATAAGATACTCATATCCAAAGTCTGCCCTCATGTCCAAAGACTTTCAAAGACTTCCAAATATGTGATGTGAGAAAAAGAGAAGATGAAACTCATAATCTCATCTTGAGAATCTCACCTACATGCATGTATTATTAGGGGGGGGGGGGGGGGGTCGTAGCCTTTTTGGCTATGAGTTTTTAGCTTTTTATAAGGTTTTGTCTCCCTGAATCTCACCTACATATTTTTACTATTTTCAAAATCTGTTTTTGCCTTATCATCATGTCACACCATCAATTTATGACTTGTCAAGTTCGATTAAATTGAAATGAAAAATCTTAAAACTTCAATTATTTAATTTAAAAAATTAGAAAAACGATCGGAAGATAATGAAAAGTTTAGTGTAGTAATTTATATTCAAGCTAGCCTATCTATTAATTACAATGAAGATTAGAGATAAGAAACAAGGTAATGGGAATAGATTTAAAGACTTAAACTCTGAGGTATTTCCTAGGTTTAGCAGATAAATAAGGTTGCACCATATTAACTTCTTTTATTTGTTCTACTTTCCTGGCAAAAAGACATTATATTTTTAGTCCTTGTACTCTTAGTTTGATTTTAATTTTGTCATTATACATTTTTTATTGCAGAATTGTACTTGTAGGTGACCAATATAGTCCGTAATGTGTGTGAGGAAATGACGTAGATATTTTTTTTTTTTTAAAATAAGGAATTCCATGCGAGATATTACTGTACATCTACATGGAAAATGAAGGGTAAAAGGGACTTTTGACATTTGCTTCTTCTTACCTCCTCTCCGGTCGATTTAAGCGATTTAGGCGAACTGCAGTCAACAATTAAGAACCCTAAAATTAGATATTTGAGCTAAGAGCGTCAATAATCTGTTTTCTTTTTTAATCTGCTCATGTTGTCTTTTTTGATAAGTGTGTTGTTCTTCTTTACCAAATCATCACGAAGAAGGCGAACCCATTATAAGCTTTCGCACTATTGTAGTAAGTATTGTAGATTGCAGCTATAATTAATCAGTTATTTGCTTCCCGAGATGTTATAGCAAAATATAGCTATAGCTATCTGGAGATGTTATAAGGAGAGAAGATTTTGCAATTATTTGCTCTTATGTTAAAACTCCGGCGAGAGGTAAAGGGATGTACTTGACGGCCGAATAATCTGTTCTATGTAATAGTCCGTCAAATATGGACTTTCAATTCTATGATTCTTCATGTTGATATTATATCCTTGGGGTCAGTTCCTTGGCGCTTCGCTTTGCACTTTGGTAATCGAGGAAAATTTGCGATGAACCTAGGTTTTGCTACAGTTTAATCTAACATAATTGGCTGACTTATATTTTCTGGAAGTAATAAACATGACATTTGATGATTCATTAATTATGGAGAGATGGCCAACAGAAATCAGCGAATAAGTATAAGTACAAAACATTCAAACACTACGTTCATTTTAATAATTAAAAAGTGGAACATGACATTGAAATTCGAGTCATACGTCACATTTTAAAGGTTAAGATAGAAGTAGTGTTTGATTTTATGTTTAAATATTGTATATGTAGACTTGTTCGAAGCTCTCGGGTATAAAGTGCAAATTATGGAACTTGATATTTTTAGTTTAGGGTTTGAGCTATGAAATAGTTGTTCCAATTTTCAACGGGAGAATGTCAAATTATCGTGTATTAATGTTATACATATTTAAGAAATAATTGATTGTAATTGTTAACGCCTAAATCTGTCCGTACGTTCAAACACTCGTTCGGATGGATACCTGCACAAAAGTCCTGGCGGATTGGGCCATTTGGGACTCCTCCGGTGAAAAAGTAAGTAAGGTGTCAATGTAAGTTAACAATGGATGCATAGTCTTTAGTAGGGTAAAATCTTGTATCCCCTTAATGTAAGCTTTACCAGGTATTTATAATACTTATTTGGCTCAAAACAAATCCAATAAAAAAGAAAAGAAAAATCTTCTGCATAGAAATTTTGATCAAAAGTAAAAGAGAAAAAAACACGGGTATATACTATGGAGAAAATGATATATATACATACATATATATACATACATATATGTATGTGTGTGTGTGTGTGTGTATAAATTGCTTGTTGTTGTCTGTGTATCTTATAATTACAAACGGAAAGGAGATTTTTGCTTTGATATACAAGTTTATGATAAGAATTGGAACAATGTGTTGAAAATTTATGGTTTCGAAGAATTAGATACGAGTATTGATGATGAATATTTGATTCCAATAGGTGAAGTTCTACTTGGAATTTTTTTTAACAGTTGGTAGCCTTAAACTTGTTAGAAAAACCAAATTCGAAAACAAAGTGATTTCAGTCTTCTTTTTGTATTTTAACAAAAATATGTCCATTTTTGTTACAAATCGATACAATGACACGTTACGTAAATTAATACAATTATATGTACGGGTAATCAATTGATGTGTCTAGTCACACTGAAACTAAGTTCATATGTTTTTATGGCAATGCATTTTTTCCCCTAGTTATAGCCACCGAATATAGATGGATAAACGGCAAATCAATCTCTCGTTTCTTTAATTTACAGTAATAAAGTGACTTATATATGTGTGTGTGTGTGTATATATTAATTATGTTCAGATGCAGCAATATATTAATTGGTTGACACTTCAAATGATGTACACACACTTTCCACTATAATATACACATACTGCTTGTCCTCATCTTCTTCTACGTAAAACTTAAATATAATAATTAAAATTTAAGTATTAATATTTTATTACTTTCACTAAACAAATTTTAACATAAACATTTTTTCGTTGATAGATAAAATTTACCCATGAATTTACCGAGACTGCCATATCCTAACACTATACATATACACAAATGCATATAAGCCCATTGCTTTATATAACTCTGTTTTTGAATTGTTTGTTGATGTTCTTTGGATTGTATGGTGTTTGATTAATGAAAAATAGTAGCTATTGATTCAATTTGTTTGCAATCTGATTTTGATTAATACATTAGTTAATATTATAAATTTCTCAAAAAGGTACAAAATTGTAAAATAAATTCACATGACAATTTGAATTTAGTAGGATAAAAGTCAATGAAACTTCTTTTTGTGGAATGGATGAAAGGCCACTCTGCTATTAATACTATGGAAAATGGGAAATGACTATCTATTTTATAGGTTTAAAGCTGAGGTGGGAAGCTTTGAAGAAATTCAATACATAAAGTTGGAAGTAATATTAAATGCATTTTAATGGAATTGATTCCGGTGAGAAGTTTTTTGATAACTTTAATTTTAAATATAGACAATTTTGTCATTTTATTCTCTTTTTTAATATGCGCAAAAAAAATAATTAGAAATTAATTAATTAATTAATGATGTCGTGATAATGAAATTAATAAAAAATATTTTGAACCCTTCACCAAAGTGAAAAAAAAAAAATCGAGGAGAGAAAATAAAAGAGGAGATAGAATTTTTTTAAAGAAAAAAATTCCTCCCAAACGTGAGAAGATTTAAAAGGAAATTTGTCAAACACTTAGATGACATACTAAAATATTAAAACTATGCATATAATAATTGTCAAGTGTAATTACATAAGGGTAAAATAGTAATATACTCTTTTAAGTTAATTTTTAATTTTTTTTTTCTTAAAACTCACAAACACACCAAAAAAAAAAAAAACTTTCCTTGAACTCTCTTCTCTCTCATAAGTTTGAAACTCTTTTATTTTTTTCTAGGAGCAGTGTGGCCAAAGCAACCAACCAAGAACAAGGGAAACTCAAAAGCGACACACAGAAGACTTCAATCCTTTGATACATTCACCAGTAAAAATTGAATGACTGAATTTGGCTGAATTTACATGTCAATATAGTTCATAAACACATTTTGAACCTTTTTTTTTTGTTTTGCTAAAAACATTTTGAACTTTGAAGAAAGTTAACATTTTTTATTTACCTTGTATAATTATGGAATTTGTTTTGTTGTAAATAATTAGATTTTTTTTTATTTACCTCATAAAATCTAAAATCAATAGCCAGAATAGTTAATAAAGGCTTTAGTTAAACTAGTATCTGTGGCATTCTTATTGTGTGTATAATTACATTGGGTAAATTAGGAATTTTATAAAATTTGGAATACTAAGTAGAAAAATAAAAATAAAAAACTTAATATAAAAAAGATAAAATAGTAATACAATTAAAGTTTATAAAGATAAAAAAGAAAAGAGTAAGGTAAAAATCTATATTTATTTTTGGGAAAATTTGCACAAGAGCAAGGCAGCAATCCAACAATCGTAGCCTAATTAATACTCCCAATGGCCCAAAATAACTACTTCATGTGAAACCATGAGACAGCCGGAACGTACTACACTGAAGTCTAATTGGGTTTCTATAATTTCTTAAATCAGTTTAAATGCCTAGGGTTTCTCTCTCTAGCGGCGGTGGGTCTGTCTTCCATCTCTTTCTAGTTTGTAGAATTGCAGTCCCTTTTGCAAGGTGCCTCTGTAATATGAGATGTCAAGTATGTCTTGGATATTGTGTTTGTTTTAATCTTTCTTCTCATCCTTCTCCTTTTTCTATTTCTTATCTTTATCGATCTATCTCTATGCTCATGGAGGAAATTACAAATTCATGGAGATCTTTAACCCTCACTGATATAGAGGGTACAAATCTACGTCTAAGGCCATCTCCAGCAGGCCGGAGAATCAGACGTCCTAGACTAAATATAGTCTAGGACAAACTCTTCCGCTCCAGCAGATGGAGAAAATATAGTCTCCCTAATTTTCCGGCGAATCAAAACGACTATATTCGCGAATCAAAGTTTGATGGACTAAAAATTTTAATTTATTTTATTGGCAAAGAATTGGAGGATGAAGGAGAAGGATGAAGAAGAAGGATGAAGAAGACTGAGAGAGGAAAAGGAAGAAGAAGAAGGATGAAGAAGACTGAAAGAGAAAAAGGAAGAAGAAGAAGGAGTCTGCGTTGAAGAAGGAAAACAGCTCACTGATGCAAAGGTCACAGAACGATAATAAAAAAGAAGAACAAGTCACAGAACGGTAATAATACAGTCCAACAAGTCACAGAATGATATGGAAAAAAAAATATTATGCAACAGTAAAAAAAAATTCAACGGAACTTATTAAAAATTTTGGCTGAAAAATCTATAAATAGGTACAATGATTTAACATATTTTACCATCTCTCAATCGACAATTTCAACATTTAATAATTGTAAGTATTTGATTAAATAATTTGTATTTTTATTATATTTGTTCTTTATTTTTTTATTGATAATATCTCTCTAATTTATTTTTTAGATGGCAAATTATGGTCCTCCGATGTATTATTCTTCATTATTATCTCAAGATTTTTCACTTGATGATCCAAATTTGTTGGATGAATTCTCAACTCAAACTGATGTACCAATTCAGACTCCCGAAAATGAGTCCAACAAAAGAACAGGGCGAAAGGGAAATTACACAATTGATGAATATGTCCTTCTTGTTTCTGGATGGCTTAATGTAAGCATGGATCCAATTCAAGGAAAAGATCAGAAACATGGAAGATATTGGGAAAGAGTGCATGAATACTTTCATGAATACAAAAAATTTGAGTCTAAACGCAATTCTACTGCTTTGGCGAAACGTTGGTCAACAATTCAACTTGCAGTGAACAAATTTTGTGGATATTATGCTTCAATTGAAAGAATGCAACAAAGCGGTGTAGGTGAACAAGACAAGGTATTTTAATTTTTTCATATAAAATTTCAATAAATTTATTCTTATAGTTTGTACTTAATACTTTGTAAATAATTTTTAAAATAGATATGTCAAGCATTAGAGATGTTCAAAAGTATCCAAAAGCAACCATTTGGCTTTATGCATTGTTGGAGACTATTAAAGGATGCGCCAAAATGGAGAACAGATAATATTGGAAAAAAACAGAAAAGTACTAGAAAGTCAAGTCCAGCAATATCTTCTCCATCAACCGTAGAAGAAATTAATTTGGATGAAGACGATGGTATTGAAGATACAATCTCTGTAGGATTGGAGAGGCCAATGGGAAGAAAGGCTTCGAAAGCACAAGATAAAAAGGGCAAAGGAACCAGTGATACTAGTACACCTATAGAATTGAGGTTTGAGAAGTTCGAGCATCAGATGAAATTGAACCAACAAAAGAGACAAGAGAACATGGACAGAATATATTTTCAAGAGCAAGAGAAGTTGAATATAATGAAAGCACAAGAGGATGAAAGGATCATGATGATTGACACTACTATCATGGAGCCTGAAGTAGCTGAATATTACAAACAACGCAAGAAAGAAATCATGAAAAGAGTTACATCTAGTAGTTGACTTGCTTATTATTATAGAACTGCTGATTTGCTTATTATTGTAGTAGAATGTAATGGATTATGCTCCACCATGTAGTGACCACAAGTGTTGAATAATATCTTCTTGAAGTTGAGAATTAACTTGTCTATCCCTTATGCGGTGATTGGCTTCAATGAATGCAAGTAATTGTGGGGTACGCTCATGAGACACTTCTACAGTGGGAATCTCGTCATGTGTATCATAGGTTGCTGGTTCTTGACTTTCATCTCGTTCATCCTCAACGATCATATTATGTAGTATTATGCATGCAGTCATAATTTCTTTTAGTGTTGTTTGATCCCAAAATCGTGCAGGCCCACGAACAATCGCAAAACGTGCTTGGAATACCTCAAATGCTCGCTCAACGTCTTTCCTAAGCGCCTCTTGAGTCTTCGCAAATAGTTTTCTTTTATTTCCTCGAGGTGCTGAAATGGTTTTAACAAATGTTGCCCATGGGGGATATATACCATCAGCAAGGTAATATCCCATCGTGTACTCATTTCCATTAATTGAGTAGTTCACAGCTGGAGCACGACCTTCAGTAAGAGCAGAGAAGATAGATGATCTCTCCAAAACGTTAATATCATTATGAGAGCCCGGTAATCCAAAAAATGCATGCCATATCCAAAGATCGTATGAAGCCACCGCTTCTAAAATAATTGTTGGCTCATGCACATGTCCAGAATACATACCATGCCACGCAACCGGACAATTCTTCCATTTCCAATGCATGCAGTCGATGCTCCCCAACATCCCAGGAAAACCACGTTCTTCAGCTTTTGATAGCAGTCTAACGATGTCATCACTATTGGGGGATCTCAAATATTCATCACCAAAAATTGCAATGACTGCTTTTACAAATCTTTTAAGACTCAATATAGTCGTGCTTTCACCGATCCGTACATAATCATCAACGGAATCTGCTGAAATACCATAGGCAAGCATCCGCATTGAGGCAGTTATCTTTTGAAGAGAAGATAAACCGAATTGTCCTGCAGCATTCATTTTTTGGATGAAGTATGAATCATACGCTTCAACTGCTCTTTGAATTCGGAGGAAAAGTGGGTGCCGCATTCGAAATCTTCTTCGAAATAAATACGGGGGGTATGTAGGATGTTCAGCAAAATAATCACGAAAAAGTCGATTATGACCTTCATGTCTACCACGATCAATAGTAATACGACCTTGCACGGAACCACGTTGACGTGATGTATGCCTATTGACATTTTGTTACTCTTCTTCAATAGCCGCCAAGCCTAAAAATTGCCCATATGCTTCTTCATCTTCTTCTTCATCCATGTGCAACATAGTTAATTCAAATTGACGAGACATATTTAAAATAACGTATTTGACTGAAAAATTGAAGTTGAGATGAGTAAATATGAGAGACTGGATATGACTTATATTTATAGAGGTTGTTTGTTCGTTAAAATATATCCGTTGGAATATGACCGTTGGAATATGGTCGTTAGAATATGACCGTTGAAATATAGCCGTTGGAGTTTTTTTAAATTCATTGATTATTTTAATCTTTTTATATTATAGTCTGCGGGATAGTCCATGGGATAGTCCATCTGCTGGAATGATGGAAGACTAAAGGACATTTGCTGATGTCACATGGACTAAATATAGTCTAGCAGATAGTCCATCTGCTGGAGATGCTCTAAGTGAGGAGGAGGCTGTCATAGATTATACCATTACAACAAAGTTCTTGACGCACAGAGCCCTTAATTTAGAAGCCATAGCCAAAACTTTCACGCCTTTATGAAGGTCTCGCAGTGGTTTTAAAATTAAGAAGGAGAATGATCATGTGGTACTTTTTACTTTTGATAACAAGCAGGAGATGGACAACATCTTAGGCTCGGAACCATGGAATTTCGACAAACATCTTATGGTCCTCACCAGTTACAGTAGGGATGAGGATTTGGCTAATATGAAATTTAATACGGTAACTTTTTGGGTGCAGGTTTATGAAATACCATTAAGGTTCAGAACAAAGATTGTGGTTGGAAAATTTTGTGAAATTCTTGGGAAGGTGATACACACTCAGGATGGTAGTGAAACAGAGGGCAATGGCTTTATTAAAGTTAGAGTCACAATTGATATCTCTAAACCACTTTGTCGGGGAAGACTAATAACGATGGAAAATGGTAAAGAACAATGGGTGTCGTTCAAGTATGAGAGATTGACGAACCTCTGTTACTGGTGCGGCAGCGTGATACATGGGGATAAGGACTGTGAGATATGGCTGGATAGTGATGGTACGCTTTCTAATGAAACTCAGCAGTATGGGCCATGGATCAAAGTAGCCCCATTGATGGCAAATAGAAGGAATGTTGTGCAAGTCCCTGGGTTCTACAACTATCAAAAAATGTCAAAAGAAGAAACAGCTCCTTGGCAGAATACAAAACCACCAGTAGTGGTCAAACGGATGGGAAGCTCAGCGTCAAAAATCTTTAAACCACTTTGTCGGGGAAGACTAATAACGATGGAAAATGGTAAAGAACAATGGGTGTCGTTCAAGTATGAGAGATTGACGAACCTCTGTTACTGGTGCGGCAACGTGATGCATGAGGATAACGACTGTGAGATATGGTTGGATAGTGGCGATACGCTTTCTAATGAAACTCAGCAGTATGGGCCATGGATCAAAGTAGCCCCATTGATGGCAATAGAAGGAATGTTGTGCAAGTCCCTGGGTTCTACAACTATAAAAAAATGTCAAAAGAAGAAACAGCTCCTCGGCAGAATACAAAACCACCGGTAGTGGTCAAATGAACGGGAAGCTCGGCGTCAAAAATCTTCAGAGCTGATACGAAAACAGGGGCAATTAGTGAGAGGGAAATTTTGTCAAAAAATCAGAGGGTTGAGATTGGAGTATCGAAATTTGGGGTAGGGAATCACGGAATTTCAAAACAGAGTATCACAGAAGTGAATGCAAAGGGTGATAAGGAGAAAGTAGTTGGCTTTGAGAGTGGAATATCGGGATTTGGGGGAAGGAATAATGAAGATCCAAAACAGAGGCGGACCGAATTTAACGTAGAAGTTGCAACGGAGACAGATGATGATTTTGATGTGCGCGCTAATGCGAAAGATAAGGGATTAAGATTGGTTGACACAAATAAGGAGAATATTCCATCTGATTTGGTGTGCATAGGAATGGAAATCCATAATGTCAAGTTGCATAACAGAACTGACAGCACTTCAAAAATAATTGATCCATGTGCAACAATTGGTGACAGTCAGTCCTTTAGCAGCAAACCATGTACAGCACTTGGGGACATAACGGGGAAGAAAAATCGAATAGATCCTATACAAGGCTATTGGAAAAGAACTGTACGACAGAAAAAGGCTTCTGACATTGTGATGCCGGATGTAGTGGAGGAAAAGAGAATGTTTCATCAGCTGGTTGAGAAGGAAGAACTACATAAGAAAAAGAAAGTGGAGGCACCCAAAAATGAGTTTTTATTGGCGGAGGCTGGCTCCCAGCCACGCCAGTACCAATGAGTCTTTTATGTTGGAACTGTCGAGGGCTTGGGAACCAACGAACAGATGACCAGCTCACAGAAATGCATAACGGGTAAAAGATCCCTCCGCTGTGTTTATAGCCGAAACATGGATGGATGAAGCAAGGCTAACTTTTGTACAGAATCGTTTGAATTTTAGAAATAAATTTATGGCACTAAGAAGAAATAAAATGGGTGGTTTGGTGTTATTTTGGAAGACTGAATTTGATTTGGAGGTGGTGGGTTTTTCAAAAAATCATATTGATACATTAGTTAACAAAAATAAACCGGAGGAATGGAGGTTCACAGGATTTTATAGAGAACCAGCTACAAGTAATCGTCATGAAGTGTGGGAAGCATTGAGATTGTTAAAAGCACAGAGGTCAACCCCTTAGTTGTGTACGGGGGATTATAATGAGATTACAAAGCAGTCGAAAAAGTTTGGAGGAAGAGTTCGACCTCATAATCAAATGCATGCTTTCCGGGATGTTCTGGATGAATGTGGATTTATGGATTTGGGTTTCATAGGATCGAGGTTTACTTGGCATAAACACTTTGATGATTTTACCATATGGGAAAGACTTGATAGAACAATGGCAACAAATGATTGGTTTGCTATGTTTCTTGATACAAAGGTTTATCACCTTGATGTAACAACCTCAGATCATAAAGCTATGTGGATGGTTCCTGAAAAAATGAATTGTCGACAACAAAGACCATTTAGATTTGAACAAATGTGGAGGAGTGATAAGGGATGTGGAGATACAATTGAGGCAGTTTGACGTGGTGACTATGATGACCAGGGGGACATTAGAGTGCTAAAAAGGTGGAAGATTGTGGTAAAAAACTGACAGCTTGGAGTAGAAATAATTTTGGGAATGTGAAAAGAGAATTGGAGAAAAAACGAAAATTACTTGTCAAGGATGAACAAATGGCTTTGCGAGGGGGGAGAGTGGACCGAATGAGGAGACTAGAGGCAGAGATAAACTCATTGATGGATAAGGAGGCTATTATGTGGAGGCTATTATGTGGAGGCAACGAGCAAAAATTCAGTGGTTATAGGATGGGGATAGAAACACACGTTTTTTCCATTGTAAGTCTTCAGAAATGAGAAGGAGGAATTTTATAAAAGGGATGTATAATGGAGGAGGACAATGGTGCACCCAACCTACTAGTCTGGCTAAAACTGTGGTTAATTTTTATGCAGACCTCTTCACATCATCAAATCCGACCTGCTTTGAGGAGGTTCTTAAGCAAATTCCAACAGTTATTACTAATGAGATGAATAATCAGCTCACTTTAAAGTACACGGCAGAAGAAGTTGAAGTGGCTTTGAAGCAAATGGCCACTCTTAAGTCCCCTAGACCCGATGGTATGCCTCCTCTCTTTTATCAAGGTCATTGGTCTTTGGTTGGTAAGGATGTAGTGGAAGCTATTTTAATGTATCTCAATACTGGCTCCCTACCACAAACACTTTGTCACTCTTTTATCACTTTGATTCCCAAAGTTAAAGAACCCCAATATGTTTCTTAGTATAGACCTATTTGCCTAAGTAATGTACTTTATAGGGTATTTTCCAAGGTGTTAGCAAATAGGTTAAAGAAAATTTTGCCATACCTTATCTCTGAACACCAAAGTGCATTTCTATCGGAAAGATTAATTACTGATAACATAATGGTGGCTTTTGAGACTTTGCATTACATGAGAACTCACTGCTCTGGCAAAATAGGATTCATGGCACTAAAGCTAGACATGAGCAAGGCGTATGATAGGGTGAAGTGGAAATATATGGAAAGGTTGATGGAAAAAATGGGGTTCGCAGATAGTTGTGTTAGATTGATAATGGCTTGTATGTCTACAGCAACATATTCGGTGTTGATTAATGGTGAGCCTCATGGAAATATTGTGCCAACAAGGGGTCTTAGGCAAGGGGATCCTCTCTCACCCTATCTGTTTTTGTTATGCACGAAGGGCTTTCATGGTTTGTTGAAAAAGGCAGAGATGAATGGGGATATAAGAGGAATCTCAATTTGTAGAAATGGACCTAAGATAACACATCTTTTATTTGCAGATGGTAGTCTTGTTTTTTGCAAGGCTTACGAGGATGGAGTGCCAAAAATTGATGGAGATACTTGATATGTATGAAAAAGCTTCAGGTTAACAAATCAACAAGTCCAAAACCACATTCTTTTTCAGTAGATCAACACCCCAAGAAGTACAATCCTCAATCATGCATATCCTTGGAGTACCTATAGTGCAACAATATGAAAAGTACTTAGGCTTACCTTCTTTCATTAGGAGGAGAAAAAAAAAAGAGCTTCGACAATATAAAGCAAAAGGTGTGGAAGAAATTTCAAGGATGGGAAGGTAAACTTCTATCTCAAGCGGGAAGAGAAATTTTGATTAAAGCAGTGGCACGGGCATTACCTACGTATACTATGACGTGTTTTAAGTTGCCGATGGGATTATGTCATGATATTGAGACTCAAATAAAAAAAATTCTTTTGGGGACACAGGGGTGATAGTCGAAAAATACATTGGATAAATTGGGGGGAATTGTGTAAACCGAAGTTACATGGAGGAATGGGATTTAAAGACCTTTCATGCTTCAATGATGCACTTTTGGCAAAACATACATGGAGGTTGCTTCATGATCATTCTTAGCTCTTCTACTGGGTTTTCAAGGCAAAATACTTCCCCAATGGCACAATCATGGAGGCTGGAAAGCCTAGCTCATCATCATATGTTTGGAAGAGCATTATCCTTGGACGTGATGTGATTAAAAAGGGGGCGATTTGGAGGATAGGTGATGGAAATCAGCACGTATATGGGGAGACAGGTGGCTACCGATCAAACACTCTCCAAAAATTCTTTCGTCGTCGGTAAATGATATGGTGGAAGCTCGGGTTTGTGAGTTAGTTAATCTGGAACAGAAAGTGTGGAGACATGAAATCATTGAAAACTTGCTGCTGGAATTTGAGGCCGAAATTGTTAAAAAAAATTCTCTTAGTCGTACCGATCAACCTGACAAACTAACGTGGCCTTTTATTGCAAATGGAACATATACAGTGAAGTCGGGTTACAAATTTCTGCAACTTGAACACCAACATTAGCAACCAGGGCAATCTAATGAAGAGAGACTAAAACCTTTGTGGCAGACTATTTGGAGTTTGAATGTGCCAAGCAAAGTGAAAAATTTGGTGTGGAGAGCGACAAAAAACTCTCTGGCAACAAAGGCCAACCTAGCCCACCATAAAATTACTAATGATAACATCTGTGAGCTATGCCAACTCTATAAGGAAGACGTGCTACATGCTCTATATGCATGCCCTCAGCTTGAAGAGGTATGGAAATGGGTACCGCTTTGAAACTCTGAAAGTTTGAAGAGAACAAGTTTCTTCATTGATCTGTTTGGGCATGTTTGTATAGAAAACAAACATCTGAAAAGATTTGCTATGATGGTGTGGGTGATTTGGAATAGGCATAATAACATTATGCATGGTAAAATGTCTATTCCAATTCAGCAAATGGTATCACAAGTTCAAGAGAGGCTGCAGGAATTTACACTCAACACCTCGTTCACTAAGCTTCCCGGAATAAAGACCGCGACTAGGTGGGAGCCACCAACAAATTTCTGTTACAAAGTTAACTTTAATGGAGCGTTGTTTCAGGCTGATAATCGTGCTGGACTGGGTATAGTAATCCGAGATGAGTTTGGGCAGGTGATGGTCTCCCTATCTTAGCAAGTTCCTCTGCCATTCACAGCCATTGAAGTTGAAGCTTTGGCAGCCCGACGTGCTCTTGAGCTAGCTCGCGAAACGGGTTTTATTATAGGTCTTGATAAATGCCCTATAATCACAGCAAATATCTTTTGCTCACTTTGGTCACATAGTAGCAGATATCAAGTGCCTAGCTTCCCTGTTTCATGAATGTAATTTTTCTTTTGTGCGTAGACAAGGAAATAATGTAGCTCGCTCACTTACGAAACGGGCAACTTCATCTTACCAACTACAAGTCTGGATGGAAAAAGTATCATAAGATGTAGTATCTGTTCTTATAGTTGATTTTATTAGTCATTTTGACTAATGAAAATTACCTATGCGATTCTTAAAAAAAAAAAAAAAAAGTCTAATTGGGTTTCATGAGTATGATAATAATGATTTTATATTTTAAATTGAATATGTATTAATTTTAATTTCATACTCTATTTACAGTAAAATAGTTTCAGGGTCACACATAAAATAATATAACACAGTAATAACAACATAATATAACAATATACTGTAATAATTTTAATACAACACACTATTTTAAAATAATGTCACACAACAAACTTATTGAATGGATAGATATTTAATACCAAGTTCTTTAAAAAGTTTCTTTAGCTCAACTACAAGCTCCAATCTTTGATTAGTCTTATCCCTGTAGCTTTGAAAATTTATGGTTTGTAGCATGAATACTAAATTTCACCTTCCCATCAAATATCTCCTTAAATTGAATTTCAGGTTTGCTTTCAAGAAACATGAATGTTTCAACATATAGAAAGTTGATAATATATTCCAATGTCAGAGTTTAATTGCATGAGAAAGTGGAAATGGAAACAACTGTATTGACGGTTGTATTGTACAACTGTTTTTTATTTGATGAGTTATACGGTATAATCGATTAATGCATGTCTATACAAATACTGTTTAATTTCCTAGCATTCCTGGTACAATTTAGTAATTCCTCTACAAACCACAATAAAGAAGAGTTGACGTACTCATTTACTTTAAGCTTTAAAGTTGCATTGTTCTCAATTGAAGTTCCACTATTGACAAAAAGCTCCACAGTGTCACTCATCCAAGAGTCCCTAGTAAGATTAGTGATATTTTTGGTTGCCAAATTGGAATTGGGATAGTCCATCTTGTAATTCTTCTCTGTCGTGAAAACTAGTGTCATTATCTCTATCTCCTCAACCACCATATGTGAATGTTGAATAAAAATATCAAAATAGAATAAATAGATTAATAAACTAATGCTACGTAACTAATCAAAATTGTCCAATTATCAAAGCAAATTTTTCATGAGTTGTACGGTACAACTTATCAATGTGTCATCTATGTAAACTAGAAAGAAAGCTCTAGTCTAGTTGCTTAACGTTACTCTAATTAATATAGTACAATGTCAAGTTTCAATTACCTGTTCATTATGGATGAGGCAAAAATCACCTTTATCAAATGGGTGTCATAAGAATACAAACATTATTCCTTTGCATATTGCGGTATTGGTGTATGCAAACGTAAACACCATCAGTAAAACGCCAAGTAGCACTTTGTTAATCTCAAAACCCATAAAAAATAACCATATAATGGAATTTGAAACGAGTAAGATCAATGATACAATGTTGTTCAGCTCTTTGATGACAGTGTTGGTATCATTTAAGAGACGAACCAGAGTTTTGCGTTCATTACAGACTTTCATAAGTGGAAAATAGATGATTTGTCAGACCATGATTACATATATCTACCATTTTGTAAAATTTGATGGTTTATTCAATAAGAAGCTCCTCACGTAATAATTTGTGGGAGGACAAATTTATTGCGGCATTTTCAAATTAAATGTCCAATTTTAACTTTTTTCGTCAAATTGACTTTTTGAACCAATTTTTTACCATTTTTTTCAAGGTATATGCGAAGAGAGTATAAAAAAAAAACATGTACCTCTGTTCTAAATTATAAGATTATTAGTGACTTTTGAAGGTCAGTTTGGTACATTTTTAAACTTAAAATTGAGATAATACATCAAAAATAATAAATTATAAATATGAGAATAAATATTATAGATTAGTAATATACATAACCCACTTTATATGTAGCTTAATAGCAAATTAACAATATTTCTAATTTATGGTAGGTGACGCTTAATAGATTTTAAAAATATGGTTTCATTTTGATAGATACAGAAAAGTTCGTCGCCATTCCTTTATTATGAACTTGACTACATGCATGATAAAACAACATAACATTATTGATGTTTCAAAAAACACAAACTTCAAGATCAAAAGTGAGTTATATGGAGAAAAAACAGAGCAAGTTAGTAATGGAGAAGAGAATATTTACCGTCCAATCTTTTAAAGATGTTTCGCTAATGCATTTTGTTACGAATGCTCCTTCAAACAATCTGAGCACATTTGGTATATGCTCCTTTTCATGAGTTGTAGAAGATCCGCCTCGTGTATCAGATCCCTGGTATAAATAACATCAATTAATGAAAAAGTTTGAAAATAATATGAGCTAAATTAAATCAAGAGTCAGTCTATTGAAACAAATTGTGTTAATTCAGTCGATCTTTGCAATAGTATTATACAATTACAATTATTTGTTATATAAAATGCAACTTATATTACATAAACGACTCAAATGGATTGCCTATTTAGGACCGCTTAGAATCAAAATTCTTAAAAAAACATATAAATAATCAAAAGACATGGTGATAATACATATCTGAGGCCATTCTTTGCCAAATTCTTAAAAGATTTAAAAAATAAGAGATTTTGTATCCTTCTCCCTCAAAGTATTATCCCCCTCAAAAATCTTGTCTAGTGCATCACAAATACTACATAACCTTGTTCCACCAAGCATTGTAGCAATTGCTTCTTTGATCCATTTTAGTTGAACTCCAATGCATTTCGCAAGCACAAACATTAATAGAGCTGCAAACGAACCGAATTGTTCGCGAACCGGTTCGGTTCGAGTTCGACTAATTGCCTTTTTCGAGCCGAACTCGCACATGTTATCATGTTCGATTGCTCGATCGAACATGTTCGCGAACCATGTGGTTCGGTTCGACTATGTTCGTGAACGGTTCGGTTTGATTTCGGTTCGACTATGCTAGTGTTCGACGCAGTTCGATTCGGTTCGGTTCGGTTCGTTTCGTTTGCTACTCAATTTGAATTGTATTTCTTACATGTTTAATATTTTTAAATTCTAAATACAAATAATTAGTTATTTCATATTAAATTTTAAAGTTTATCTTATCAATAATTGTTAATTTTTTAGTAATTTTCTTTTTTTATTACTTAAACATCTTTTTATTTTTTTTAATAATTGATTAGAAGTACACATTTTTATTAAATAATTAATAAATAATAATGTGTACTTCTTCACCTGCAATTTAATTAAAATAATTGTAATATTTTCATAAAATTTTTAACAATGATTGTTAGATTATAACAATTTATATCACTGATAATTTAATAAATTATAACCCATGTCATAAATCACATAAATAATGTCATTAATCTTCATGCAATGACAATTTGGCATTAATTAAAGAATGATACAATACAATTGCTTACATTTGCTTGAGTTATTGAAATTGCCAAATCAAGATAGAGAATAGGAAATCAAGTTATCAATGTATCGAGACTTCACTAATAGAGTAATAATCATTGTTTACATCAATCTATCGTCCATCAACCATATAATTAAAAGTACAAACTTGATTTTAAAATTTTTGAATTTTTTAGTGTTACAGACTTACAGTGTATATGTGAGACGGTGAAAAAAAAATAATTAACTAACTTTATTTTATGCTATTAAGAAATCATATTTAGTATAAAAAATAGTGTTTAAAAAGTTTAATAATCTAATAAAGCAATGTCACGGTACCGTTTGTATGAAATTAAAATGAGTTAATAATTTAAATTAAAATAAGCAAAAAGGTGAAGGAAAAAAAAACACAAAAAGTCTCTAAATTACTTTGAGCCTTTGATATTAGAATTGTATTTAATTTACAAAATTGTAAAATTTAATATATTACTTTAGTTTTTTAGAAAAAAATTATTTAGTTTTAAATAATATAATTATGAAAATTAGAAACTTTTTATAAAATAATTCTTAAGATTTATTTTATTCAAAAGTTATTCAAAAGTTAATTACCACATTTCTTTTGAATTAAAAATTCATACTTGAGCAGTTGATTTTATTACTTATATTTCAGAACGGAAGAAGTATCTAGTAGTAATACATTTCAAGACAACTTAACAATATTAGTTTATTAGATATTGAATTAATCTAAATCAACTAAATTCACATTATTTTAAATTTTAGAATTTTATAATTTCATTATAAAAAAATCTCAAATAAAACTCTTTTTATGAAATAGATGGAATATTTTTTTTTCTTTTGTTTTACCTAAAAGTAAAAAATACAAAAATATGAAAATAATTAATTAATTGAGGAAGTAGTAATATCGCCCTTTTTTTGGGTTAATTGAAAGTAGTAATATTTATTTATTCTAGACTAATTAAGTAATTAACAATAATATTGATCACTACTACTAATTTAATATATATGAATATATTATAATATGATATATATTATATCTTATTTGGCTATTCCTAATTCCTAAATAAGCTCGAGTATCTGAGTCCCCTTAGCCTTGTAATTAAATTTTAAATTTTTCAAAAAAAATAAAAATATTTGGCCTAATTTTTGCGAACTCGAGCATAATAGACGAACTCAAGCATTATAGTCGAACTCGAGCATGTTCGCGAACTCGAGCATGCTCGCGAACTCGAACATGTTCGCGAACTGTTCGCGAACACTAACGAACCGAACTCGCACAAGTGCATTGGTTCGATAATGCTACTCGAACCTGTTCGAGTTCAACTAATGATGTTCGAGTTCGGTTCGAGTTCGGTTCGGTTTGGATCGTTTGCAGCCCTAAACATTAACGAAGGCCCCCATGGGTTTGAAGAACATATTGATGAAAGGTCAAGAATTGAATCTTATCGAAGAATTTATTGTCATGAAAAGAAATTGACAAAACCTTTAAAATCACAATCTTGAACATCTACATCGAGGCGCTAGTTACAAAAATACCAAAGAGTACTTGTAGTTAAATGAACCAAACTAGTCGTCCCCTTAATATCCCAATCTATTAACATAATCCAACCTAGTAGAATAAAAGACGAACAAAGGAAACTCACCACACTACTTTTCATGCCATGAACAAAATACATTACCTTCTTCTCGCTCGTTACAAAATTCATCTCAATCAAGAAAATTACAACATGAACAAACCAAGCAACAAGAAGTGGAGTGCAACATGAGTATGAACGCAAACCATTTCCGAAGATCCATGCCCATTAGGATCAGATTACTGAATAATGTGCAAGTGTTTCACACATAAGTTACTAGTTTGACGATAAACTGATGGACGAAATTCAGTGTGTACAGCTTTCCACTATTCTGTCTTAATAAGTAGTTGCAGTTCAAAATGTTTTAAGATAGCCTCCGATTTACGCCAATTCAATTGAGTATATTTGTAATATAATAGGTTATTATATTGATTTGGCAAATTTTTTTGTTTGATTTATCTATTATATGTATTAGTTTATTACTGATGTACATCAATCCAAATATTTTTTTTTATTATCTCCACCAATAAATTGAATGTATTAACTCATTTACGTCCGGATTTAATAGGCCATAAAAGATAAAATAATAATATTTACAACTTATTTGATAATTTAATTTATTTATTATATATAATTATATAATTTAATAATTTAAATATAATTTAAAATATAATATAATAACGTTATAATTATTACATAAATAACAAGAGAGAACTAAACAAATATATCGTAATATAACAAAGTACACCCTGGGATTTAGACCACTCACCGTTTGGTCCGACGTGGAGTTATTTCAAACCATATCATTTCTAAAGGCATCCAAACATCTGCCAGGCCCACAATTTGTGCTTTTAGAATTCTATGTTTCTTTTTGGGAAAAAGAAAAAGAAAACAAATGAATTGGTTACTTTCATTTGCTTTATGCTGTATGAAGTTTATAAATTGTGGCCTTTCCTTTAGTCAAGTTCTGTAACAGTGACCATTGTTGCTTAATGCAATTGGGCTAAATATTTCAATGTATGTTTATGCAAAAAGTCTAAGGGGCCAGTTTTTGGGATCATAAGTTGTGATTGGTCCAATTTTTTTTTATTTTTTTTATTCTCTTTTGACTCCTAAAATATTTAAAATAATTTTTTTGATAATTTTTTTTTACAGAATTTAGTGATTTAGGTGTGTAATTTGAATATATATATAAATAACAGTGTTATACAGACAAATTATATCTAAATCATTAAATTCTATAGTAAAAAAATTGACAGAATAAATATTATAAATATTTTAAGAGTAAAAATAATATATATATATATATTTGGACCGGTCCCAAAAACCGGACCCCTAGAATCACTCATGTATATGCCTACTGTGATTTTAGTCGGAAGAAGTCAAGAAGTTATGTTGATGTGACCAAAAGCGAACCACCGAGAACAAGGGAAACTCAAAAGCGACAAATAGAAGACTTCAATCCTTTCATACACGCACCAGTCGGAAGAAGTCAAGAAGTTACGGTGTCACACGCATGTATAAATTATATGAGATAAATTAAAAATTTTACAAAATTTAAAATACAAGTAGAAAAAAAAATATAAAATATAAAAGGGACAAAATAAAGTATAATTAAAAGATAAAAAATAATGTGACATAAAATCACCAAAACTTCCAAAGACGATTTTATAATATAAATATAGATAGATACATAAATAAGTAGATCTTAAAATCAAATCTCGAGTTTTAATAGTGGGTTGGCCCGGCTCCTGAAATAAAAAATAAGTTGATATTGAAATCAAAAATTTATTTGCAGCTTCTTGGTCACCCTGCCCTTGATATCCCTCTTTCAAAAAAATTAAACGCACTCCGAGTCTCCGGTTCCTTTATTTTAAATAAATGTATACTTATAATCATAATATTCTTGTGTAATAATTTTTTTTTTATAAATATATATAAGTATGTAAAACATCCATAAATATATACATAAATATTTATATTATTTATAACGGGAACAAGAATATAATATTTTATTTATTTGTATTAATAATATTTTATTATTAAATATTACGTGTTTTAAACCTAACTTATAACCAAGTTTAAATTTAACAAGTCACATATTTCTCTTTTTTATTAGTAAATATATAATTATAAGATGGCCGGAGGCTAGTTGGGCTGGGGTGGGGAGCATTACCTAGCCCAGCCTAAACCTTAAACTTCGGTCAAGAGTCAGAAAACCCGTCCATGTAGGCGAGCACAAAGCACAAATTACCATCCTAAAAGGAAGCTTAACATTCTGACATTCTAATGTTTTGTGTTTTAATTAAATTGAATTTAATTAGTTTATGTCAATAAAATTATGAATATTATAAATTATTTAAAATAAATTATTAGAAATAATATTTGTTATCTTAAAAAATTAAATAAATTGCGTGAATTTTGAGTTTAAAAATGTCTCAAATTGATTTTTGCAAAAATCAATGGTAATCTTATATTTTGAAAAGAAAAAAATATTAACCTGCTATATTAATAACAGTAATGCATATTTTTATTGATAATATAGAATGACATAATGTAATACCTGGGGAAAAAAATATAATAATAATATAATAGTTAAATTCATTTTAAAATATTTTAATTGGACTTTATTTTATGTTTGGGTCAAATTTATTTGGATTAAAAATAAATAATGAATAACATTAATTTGATCAAATTGGGACTTAAAACTAATTGGGTCTAATTTATATTTGTGTAATTTTAAATCCTATTAAAATTTGAAGAGTTAATACCCTAACTTTGTTCGTCTAATAAAAAAATAAAATAAAATAAAGAAGCCGCCGCTTGCTGCATAAACCGAAAGAGAGAGAAGACGAATGCTGCAAAACATTTGGTAAGTTCTAATAAACTAATGATGCATGTGTAGAGCTTATAATTAATGTATATGAATATGTGATGAATACTTAATTAGTTTAATGCCTAAAATGAGTGCAAAGTCATAATAACCATATATTCAAGAAGGGAATCATCTATCGAATAAAATAATAAAAGTGTTAAAAGAGATGTTATACTTTCAAGAATTGTTTAAATTGCTATATAGACGAAGGTGCATAGGAAGTGTTTGTTTCAGAAGGTCGTTGGGTTAGTATAATTAGTGTGCGTGTGTATATATAATGGATCTTTACTGTAATGGCTGATTACATGATTTGATATTATAAAGTACCTTTACACGAAATCTGTTTGGTAGTTCCAATTTTATGATGATAATAAAAAGAATTTAACCGAATTAGGTAGTTGCGTTGGTGTGCTTGACTGAAAGGGCAAAAACATATTTAAAGTGCTTTAGTTTATTATGTAATTATTATTTTGAAGGGAACAAAGCCTATATAGTAATGAATATGGTGAGAATATTTAATACTATTTCATTAGTCTTAATAATAGTCAGAAAACTTTTGTTCTCCTTGTTTATAAAACTCTTGTTATAAATTAATTTCTTCCATTTGAGTAATTTCAATGTTTAAACTAATAATAAAAGAATTAATTGAAACATGATGTTATAATAAAAGATCGTTTATTAAGTCACACTTAGAAATAATATAACTGTTTATGTCATTAGTGATTAAATTGGTAATAGGATTTTATTTTATTATATAGATCGAATCGAGGAGGTCTAGCGTAACGGTGTGATATTTTGGTTTCAATGAATTGTTTGGCATTTTATCCAGATACAGATTTCGTACTCTTTCAGCGTTACTCTTATGCGTTACTCTTATAATTTTTAATTTGTTCATTTTGTTTCTCATTTCGAATTCGGATATTATCTCATATGATTATTTGTTTCTTAAACTCCATAGGATAGTTTCATTTTGGCGTTGATATTCCGTAGTTCGTTTCTTGATTTTGATTCTATCCCTTATATCTGTTATGTGATATTTGGTGAGTTAGATCACTGTGTTTTTGAGATTTTATCCGTTTGTATTTTCATATATTTTCATTCTCATTTGGGAGTTATTTGATCATTTGAAATAATTCGATATCGTTTGGAGAGATCATGTATGCCTTGTGATTTGAACCCCCTTTGGCTTACATTTTGTAGTTTGAACTTTAGGGTATATTTGAGCTAACCACCTGTGGGGGGTATCACAGGCATATCCTCTTGACATCGGGGCATGACACCTTCCGTGGCGGTGTGATTTATCAACGGCGTATCATTTTGTATGTTGCTCTGGGTGTGAGCTTTAGTCATTTGATATATTTGTTTATAATAGATATGGGTCGACCCAGTATTTGATTTGAATTGTTTGGTGGATTAGTGACGCTTATGTCGTGCGTACTATCCAATTTGATTTGCATATGTTATGGTACCGATGTATTTTGTATTTGGGCTCAGTATGTTCAATTATGTTCTTCGTACTGGACGTTTAGCTCATGCTGTGTTTTTCTTTCGATAAATTTGCTGAGGCGATTTAGGATTTCGTGTAAAGAGAGTTGCATTTGACAATTTAGGTTAATTTGACTTTAGGTTTTGATTAATTTTATGAATTTTGGAGAATTCTATTTAATTCATTTGTGAATTTTAGATTATTAAATATTTAAAGTTAGTAGTGCTCTGTTTACTTATTTTAAGATTTGTTGTACTTTGGAAGTGACCTCTCTTTCCTTTTTGGGAATAGGGCGTTACACATAATATTCTTAAATTTATCATCAAAGTTTCATTATCATATTATCACTATTAAACTAAACAATTAATAAATTTAGGAATAAACATGAAACATATAAATATATCCTCGAAATACATAAAGTTTGCAAATAAAATTCTTTTTATGGAATGGATGAGTTAATATTTATAATTATATTGTCTAAAAATAATTAATTTTAAAAATCAATTTCAAAAAGTCCAAACAAGAACTCGTTTTGTGCAATGGATGATATTTATTTATTTTATACACATACCCAAATATCAGAGAAAATTTCATATATTTTATAAACATACCCTTACTGCCCTAATCTAGGGCCGGCCCAAAGTTGACCCATTAGGAACTATATGTTAGAGGAGCAAACCATTTTGAATGAAAGTTTTTAGGTTTCAAATTATATGATTATTATTGATTTTTAAAATTTAATTTTAGATATTTTATAAATTCAAATAATAAAACTTATTAAATATTATGAAAAAATTAATATTATAATTAATAATACTTTTTTAATAGTTTGCAACAATCATTATTATATTAACTTAAACTAAATTGAATCTATTTCAATATTGAATTTAAAAATGTCCCAAACCACATTTAAAAAATCAATAATGATCTTACATTTTAAATCAAATAAGTACTAATTTTCATACAAGACACTATGTACAGTAACATATTTTTAGGTTCACGCATACAACAATATAATATAGTAATAACAACATAATACAACAATATAATACAGTAATTTTAATACAACACACTATTTTAACATAATGCCACACAACAAACTTATTAAACGGATAGATATTTAATACCAAGTTCTTCAAAAAGTTTCTTTAGCTCAACCACAAGCTCCAATCTTTGATTATTCTTGTTCCTTTAGTTCTGAAATTTTATGGTGTGTGTAGCATGAAAACCAAATTTCACCTTCCCATCAAATATCTCCTTAAATTGAATTTCAGACTTGCTTTCAAGAAACTGAATGTTTCAACATAATGCCACACAACAAACTTATTGAACGGATAGATATTTAATACCAAGTTCTTCAAAAAGTTTTTTTAGCTCAACCACAAGCTCTAAAAACTTATATTATTCTTATCCCTGTAGCTCTGAAAATTTATGATGTATGTAGTATGAAGACCAAATTTCACCTTCCCATTAAATATCTCCTGAAATTAAATTTCAAGCTTGCTTTCAAGGAATCTGAATGTTTCAACATATAGAAAGTTGATAATATATTCCAATGTCAGAGTTTAATTTCATGGGAAAGTGGAAATGAAAACAACTGCATTGACGGTTGTATTGTACAACTCGTTTTTATTTGATGAGTTATACAGTACAATCGATTAATGCGTATCTATACAAATATTGTCTAATTGCCTAACATTACTGGTACAATTCAGTAATTCATCTATAAACAGAAATAAAGAAGAGTTGACGTACTCATTTACTTTAAGCTTCAGAGTTGCATTGTTCTCAACTGAAGTTGCATTATTGACAAAAAAAAAAAGCTCTACAGTATCACTCATCCAAGAGCTCCTGTTAAGATTAATGATAATTTTGGTTGCCAAATTGGAATTGGGATAGTCCATCTTGTCATTCTTTTTCGTCACGAAAACTGTTGTCATTATCCCTATATCTTCAATGAACATCTGTGAATATTGAATAAAAATATCAAAATAGATTAATAAAATAATGCTACGTAACTAAACAAAATTATCCATTTACAAAGACGAATCATTCGCGAGTTGTACTGTACAACTTATCAATGTTTCATCTATTTAAATAAAAAAGAAAGCTCTAGTCTAGCTGCTTAACGTGACTATAATTAATATAGTACAATGTCATGTATCAATTACCTGTCATTATTGATGAGACAAAAATCACCTTTGTTAAACGGGTGTCGTACGAATACAAACATTATTCCTTCGCATATTGTGCTATTGGTGTTGCCAAACATAAACAACGCCAGTAAAAGACTAGATAAAATGGAAAGTAGCACTTTGTTTGTCACAAAACCCATCAAAAGTAACCATATACTGGATATTGAAATGAGTAAGATCAATGATACAATGATACAATGTTGTTAAGCTCTTTGATGGTAGTGTTGGTATCATTTAAGAGATGAACCAGAGTTTTGCGTTCATTGCAAACTTTCATCTGTGGAAAATGGATGATTTGGCAGACCATGAATACATATATCTACCTTTTTGAAAAATTTGATGGTTTATTCAATAAGAAGCTCCTCAAGTAATAATGTGGGAGGACAAATTTACACGGTTTTCCAACTTAAATGTCCAATTATTTTATTTTTTTATCAAATTGACTTTTTAAACTAATTTGTTTTTCTACCTTTTTGTCGAGGTATATGTGAAGAGATTCTAACCAAAATAAAGCATGAACTGCCTCTGTTTTAAGTTATAAGATTATTAGTAACTTTTAAAAGTCAATTTACAATATTTTCAAACTTAAAATTGAGATAATACATCAAAAATTATGAATAATAAATACTAGAATAAATATTATAGATTAGTAATGTACATAACCTCTTTATATGTAGTTTAGTAGCAAATTAACAATATTTCTAATTTATGGTTGGTAATGCCTAATAGGCTTTACAAATATTGTTTCATTTTGATGGATATAGAAAAGTTTGACACCATTCCTTTATTATGAACTTGACTACATGCATGATAAAATAAAATAATTGTATTGATGTTTCAAAAACACAAACTTCAAGATCAAAAGTGAGTTATATGGAGAAAAAAAAGGGCAAGTTAGAAATGGAGAACAGAGGATTTACCGTCCAATCTTTTAAAGATGTTTCGGTAATGCATTTTGTTTCGAATGCTCCTTCAAACAATCTGAGCACAATCGTTATATGCTCCTGTTTCATGAGTTGTAGAAGATCCGCCTCGTGTATCTCCCTTATTCAAATAACATCATTTAATGAAAAAGTTTAAAAATAATATGAGCTAAATTAAATCAAGAAAAACATGAATCCTGATTCTAAACAATTAAAAATGGTCAATTCATTTGGACTGTCTATAGAAGTAAGTTGCGTTAATTCAATCCTTCTTTGCAATAGAAGTATTAGACAATTAGAATTCTTAAAAAAACATATATACAATCAAAAGACATGGTGATAATACATATCTGAGGCCATTCTTTGTCAAATTCTTAAAAGATTTAAAAAATAAGAGATTCTATATCATTCTCCCTCAAAGTATTATCCCCCTCAAAAATCTTGTCTAGTGCATCACAAATATTACATAACCTTGTTCCACCAAGCATTGTAACAATTGCTTCTTTGATCCATTTTAGTTGAACTCCAATGCATTTCGCAGGCACAAACATTAACGAAGGCCCCCATAACAGGGTTTGAAGAACATATTGACAAGAGATTAAGAATTGGATCTTATCGAAAAATTTCTTGTCGTGGAAAGAACAAGACAAAACCTTCAAAATCACAATCTTGAACATCCACATCGTCGCGCCAATCACAAAAGTAGCAAGAGTACTTGTAATTAAATGAATCAAACTAGTCCCCTTAATATCCAAATCCATTAATATAATCCAAGCTAATAGAACAGAACAGGAACAAAGGAAACTCACCACACTACTTTTCATACCATAAACAAAATACATTACCTTCTTCTTCTCACTCATCACAAAATTCATCTCGATTAATAAAATTACAACATGAACAAACCATGCAACAAGAAGTGGAGTGCAACGTATGATGAGTACGAATGCAAACCATTTCCAAAGATACATCCCCGTTAGCATCAGATTACTGAATAATGTTTTGGTACTTAAAGTCGCAATAAACAGATAAACAGTGAGACGATCCATATAAACAACCAAGTAGACTGAAGTACAACCTTTGGTGGCTTTCTCTCTTTGTCATCAACTCCGACATTTTCATTAACTTTACTTGAATTGCCTTTCCTGTTTAAAGATCCTTCAATTTCTATCACCACATCAGCCGTAATTTTATTTTCCATTTTTCCAGGTGCATATAAACCAAATTATGTTGATTTGGGAAAACTGTTGCATTCCAATGAAAAACTTATAACAGAAAACTTAGAAAATTGTGTGGACCGTATAGCTGTACGTGCCCCAAGAAAGACTTTTACAAATGTCCAGTTTATGTGGTGCGTACGTAGTGTACAACTCGTTTTTATTTGATGAAAAGTGGAATGTGATGAAAAGTGGAAGAAGAAGAAGAGTGGAAGAAGAAATTGTTTGATAAGATTCAATGACTTTTTATTGGTCCCAAATTTTGTTGATTTAAGAAAACTGTTGAATACCAATGAAAAACTTATACGCTAGTTAGAGGTGCCGAAGCTGCCTTCCATTCGGCTATAGACAATTTTTTATTCTCAGAAGTACTGTTGGGAAAATACCTCAAATTAAAATCGTTTATGATAAATTAAATAACAAACTACACCAAACAAATAATGGAATTCCACCAAATAAATAAAGCCGCAGAAAATAAGTTAAACATAAGACACCAAATTTACGTGGAAAACCCTCTAAAATTAAGAGGTAAAAACTACGGGTCGAACTCTGAAAATTCCACTATAATTGACTGTGAATACAAAATGGTCCTTCCAAGTTTTAACACCCAAAAACTTGAAATATTTCAAATAAACTTCAAAAAATCAAAATTGATTATATACTTTAGAACGTTGATAAGAAAAATAAACTATGAAATGAAGAACTTCATTCTTTCTTATTATTCTAGAAGAAGTTATAGAAGAGTATTTATAGTACAACTTTCTAATCTATAGATACAAAATATATGTATTGACTTAACCGGGAATTACTACTCTGTTACAGCTGGATGTCTAACTGAACTATACAATTTGTATTACTGAAATTACAATTAAGGATAATTGACAAACTAAACTAACTGTGCTACATTTGTTTGTGCCCCTTGTGCTAAACACCTTTGTATTTGATGCTCGAGTTCAATTACTTATGACTAAGAATGAACGTGAAATGTAGCAACAACATGGGCACCATCATGTGTATCATCTCTATTACTCCCCCCACAAATGGGAGGTCCACGAGGATTGTGGAGTACGTCGCAAAGGTTTGGTAAAAATGTCAGCTAGTTGCTGGGAACTGGGAATAGAAACAGGTTTAGTGAACTAAGCTTGAACTTTGTCTCGAACAAAGTGACAATCCATTTCAATATGTTTGTCCTAGCATGAAGAACATGGTTGGAGGCTAACGAAATTGTAGAAATATTATCAAAATTCAAGGTAATGGGAGTAGAAACATGAAGGCTCAAATTAAATCAAATAAAAGACTGTGTAACCAAACTAGTTCACATGTAGCATCAGCTACCGAGCGATATTCTGCTTCAGTAGAGGAGTAACTGACTACAGATTGCTTTTTAGCACCCCAAGAAATCAATGAATTTCTAAGAAACATACAATAACCAGATAAAGATCGTCTCCCCCCATTCTGACCATCCTAATCACTGTCAGAATAAGTTGTCAAGCCCAAATTACTAGATAAAGAGAAAAATAAATCCATGCCAATGGAACCCTTTAAGTACCTCTAGACTTGTTATGCATCTTTCATATGATCATGACGAGGGGCTTCTAAAAATTGACTGAGGTGGTTAACTGTGTAGTAAATATCTAGTCGAGACATAGTGAGATATTGCAATTTGCCAATCAAGCACCTATAAGAAGTGACATCCAGAAGACACTCACTAGTAGAGTAATAGTTTAATATGTTGTTCCATAGGAATGGAAAAAGGCTTGGAATCAATAATGCCAAAATCATGAAGTAGATTAAGAATGTATTTCCTTTGATGAACAAAAATGCTTTGAGAAGATCTGCTGACTTCTAAGCCTAGATAATACTTTATATGGCCCAAATCCTTAATAGTGAAGGCTGTATCTAACATGTGTTTCAACTAAAGTATAGCTTGCTCATTAGAACCTGTGACTAAGACATCATCAACATAAATAATGACTAAGGTATAGGCTGAAGAAGTATGAGAGATGAATAAAGAATAAGAAGGTTTAGACTGAGCCTAACAAGCAGATAATAAGGCACTTATTAGTTTTGCAAGCAATCGCCTTGATTCGTGTTTTAAGCCATAGAGTGATTTATTGAGTTTACAGACTTGTTTAGACTGCTTCAGGTTAGAATAATTAGGTGGAGGTGACTTGTATACCTCCTCGAGTAAATCACCATGGAGGAAAACATTGTTGACATCAAGTTGATGAATGGGCCACCTTTTTACAGTAGCAATGGCTAACAAAGCTCGAATAGTTACCATTTTAGCCACGAGGGTAAAAGTTTTAGTGTAATCAATGCCTTCAGTTTGGGTGTGCCCTTTAGTCACTAGACGAGCTTTATATCTTCCCACACTACCATCGGCATTATATTTCACTTTAAAAACCAATTTATAGCCAATAGGAATGTGACCGAATGTAAGAGTTGTGACAATCCAGGTGTTGTTAGCTTCTAAAGCAGTTATGTGACGCCCCCAAATCTGGGCCCACACAGCCCAAACTTGAGTCATCAGAAGACTACAACAAAATTATTACAAAGTAGTACAACGTTCAACAATACAGTGTATAATAATACACAACTAAGTCTTCACTATTATTGTCACACTATTTTACAACACGTGAAGACTACGATAGCTATCCCTCAGACTCTCACTCTATCCCCCCAGCTAGACCCAGCTACGTTCTCATCTCCTGTTGAAAAACAATGGAACAAAAAGAAATGGTGAGCTCAAATAGCCTAGTAAAGAATATCATGACTAAGATAATGACGAATAAATTATCGTTAGTCTTCAACAGTTGTGTTCTTGATAGAATAATTTAAACAGTAAGTTTTAACTCAACAACTGCAGTTAAATTCTTAAACAACGTTCATATCAATGATAGTAGCTGAATTAGCAATCTATTAGTAGAATAATGCAGACTATAATGTCCACTCGTTTCTCTTTTTTAGAAAAATATCATCAACTTTTATCATCTGAAATACCATTATTCATGATAATACAAATTCACAGTTCCTGGTCATAATCATGCAAATTAACATTTTATCTTTGCACTACGGATGGAACAAAAAGAAAGGGTGAGTTCAAATAGCCTAGTAAAGAATATCATGACTAAGATAATGACGAATAAATTATCGTTAGCCTTTAACAGTTGTGTTCTTGATAGAATAATTTAAACAGTAAGTTTTAACTCAACAACTGCAGTTAAATTCTTAAACAACGTTAAGATCAATGATAACAGCGGAATGAACAATCTATTAGTAAAATAATGCAGACTATAATGTTCACTCGCTTCTCTTTTTCAGAAAAATATCATCAACTTTTATCATCTGAAATACCATTAGTCATGATAATACAAATTCACAGTTCCTGGTCATAATAATGGAAATTAACATTTCATCTTTGCACTACAGGCAAAAGATATTCAATATAACACCAACGGTCATGATTATACCAGTATTCAGCCTTTGGTCATAATCATATCAAATAACAGTTCATCTTTGCACTACGGGCCAAAGAGAACTTTCACCACGTGCTATAAAAGACACCGAATAGATGTATCGCCTTTAACCTATTATATCGCCTTTAACCTATCATCTGTTCAACAATTATATCGTCTTTAACCTAGCATATATGCCACCGACCACATATATTCACAACAGCTTGATTCTTGATGATTAGTACAAATAATAGTGATACAAATGATGAACAGAAGAAACAAGACAAACAATAAGTATCGAAAGTTAACAATTTTACTTTGTGCAGATTCAAATAATATCCAAACTGTCAACATGATGTGGAGTGAAATTCAAAAAAATGATGTCAAGATCCACAGTTCAGAATAACCGTTACAGTTCAATAGAAAGGTTCAGAAAGATAGGAAGGTTCAATTGAAATGATATTAGATGAAGCACAAACTATTAAGGAACATATAATCATTTTAGAAAATTTTACCAAATAGTACTTACCATAGTAAGTTAAGAGTATAAAAAAAATAATATCCCTTACTATAGTAAGTTTGAATAATGGAAGATGAAAAAAATGGTATCTCTTACCGTAGTAAGTTTAAATAATAGAACATGAAAGAAGATAATATTCCTTACCGTAGTAAGTTTAAGAGTGTGAAAAGATATGATATTTCTTACCATAGTAAATTTAAGAGTTTGAAAGGAATGATACCCATTACCATAGTAAATTCATAGTAAATTTAAGAGTGTGAAAAGAATGATATCCCTTACCTTATCTGGTGACTGGATATTGATAAAAATGAGGTTGATCAACTTATATATTTATAATATAATTAGTAATTACCACATATAAATTTCAAAGTGTATGATAACTCATATATTATGAACTATCAAAATTATTTATATAATATAAAATTTTGTAGTGCAAAATAATAACTTCAAAAATAATTTTTGAAATAATATTTCAAAATAAATCTTTCAAAGAAAGCTTTTTAAAATAAATATTCTCAAAGAATAGTCTTCTAAAGGAAGATTTATGAATACCGTGTGAAATAGGTATTTGTGCAATTACTACTTTTAAATAAAATACTTACTTGAAAAATTCCTGCACTCCTTTTGGTTTTCAAACACTCAAAATAACCTTACTATTCTCAGAGAAAACTCACAAAATACTTATAGAAAATTTTTATGTTTTAGGTGTGATTTTTTTATTCACCTGAGCAAGCTATTTATAGGAGAAAATAAGTTACTATGCGCAGTAGGTAAGTGGCGTGCTGCACGCCAGTGCTGAAAATTCAGCAAAGGCAGCAGCGCCGCCTCCACCAACCAACTTTCCTACAGCAACACATTTTACATATTTCATGTGGGCCCCACAGTGGGTCCACATACTATTCACATAAATAATTAATTAATTATTTTATTTTAAAAAAAAATTTATATTTTTTTTTCTTGTGGTCCTACATATATAATAAAATAATGTTACAACAATAATTTAACAATAATGCAAGAAACACGTTACAGATCATTATTAATTTAATAATATAAATTACTGTGTATTTGTTACTGTGACAATTATTTGGTTCAATAATTTTAAAATACAGTGCACCAATAATTATTGACTCAATGATATAAAATACAATGTTATGACAATTATTGAATCAATAATGAGATACTGTGTAACGATAATTATTGATGAATACTGTGCAATGACTACGTTATTAGATCAATAATATGAGACAATGTGCAATACCGTGTGCTACTGTAGAATACCGTGTGCCACTGTAAAATATCATAAAATACCGTATGCTACTACTATTCTTTTTATCACCGGTATTTTAACAGTTAAAAGTGATAACACCGTTGACTATTTTTATTTCAAAAGGTTACTTCTGTTGTTTTCTATATCTGACAAATATTTCGTTGTGGGGTCCACTAATAATTATTTTGGCACTGTCGTAAGACCCAAATATTCTCCGACAAAATGAATATTCCCCGACAAAACTAATAATGTCCGACATAATAAAATTTACACATAACATCTTTAACTTTTAACTTTGTCAACTTAACCACTTACTGTTTCGGAGAAAAAAATATATATTAAAAAAAAAAGCTTTGTATTTCATAAAATTTGGGGTTTTACAACCTCCCCTCCATATGAAATTTCTTCCCCGAAATTGACGTACCTGGCATTTTGAAGAGATAAGGATACTTAGATTTCATCTCAAATTCTAACTCCCTGATAATTGGATTTTATTCCTATTTATTAGATATTTTTAGACTTAATTATTTGTTAGTTTTTAATCATTTTAATTGATTTTAGGTAATTTATTTAATTTCATACATTATTATTATTTTTAGGATTTTATATTATTTTTATTTATTTTTAATTAATTTAAAGTTAATTGTGTAGGTAAATTAAACCTTGATGGCAAAATGGTAAATCTGCAGTGATTGATGGCAATATGGTAATTTAGATGTGCGATGGCAAAATGGTAATTCCACAAATTGGGACAGCCGCGCATGGCGCGCGTATAGGCAGCAGGGAATTGCACGCATTGCGCGGTAGAAAGTGAAGGAATTGGATAAGCATGCGACGTTGTTTCGGTCAGGAGAGGCTAGTATGCGTGCATTGTGCGGTCAATGATGAGGCAGACGTAGAACGACGTCGTTTCATGGGACGCGACAGAAGCATATAAAGGACATCCGCGCAATGCGCGGTTGGCAAAAATAAGAACAGTTTGCGCAATGCGCGGACGACCTAAAATTACTTTTTCCTTTGCTTGCAAAGTGGCGTCGTTTTGGCAGCAGAATAAAGCAAAAGCAGGCAGCGTTGTTCAGTGTGTTTTTATTTTATTTCACAAATAATTAACTAAAGGCAAGAATAAATTAAAAAGGAAGGCTTAAAAATTCTATTAAGGTTTGGAAAATAAATCCTATTAGGGTTTGGAAAAGTAAATCCTATTAGGGTTTGGATATATTTGAGGCCTATAAATACATGACAAAGGAAAAGCACACATACACAATAACCTAGAGATACATTGAAGCATTGAAGCAAAGGAAGCGACATCAAGGGTTCAAGAATTGGAGATTGAAGAAGCGCTACAACTATTTTATCCTTTATTATTTTATCTTTAATTTTTGCTAAGATGTTGTTTAATTTGTGGAGTACTTTTTATTTACTTATGAACTAATTTTATTTTAAGATTACAATGGAACCCAATGTTTAGTATAAATTAATTCTCTCTTGTTTCAATTATTAATCTTTATGATTCATTTATCATATTTTATGCTTACATGTTATAATTGTTTGGCCATACAATTATTTGATTTCCTAGATGGAATTGGGAGATAAAATCTAGGTTTTGATCTAAATATAATAACATGTATTATGTATAAAATAGGAATATATTTATACGTTGCATGTAAGTGTTTTGGGAATTTAAACTTAATGAATCTATTCTTAATTATTTTACATAGGAATATAGTAGATTAATTGGAATAGATATTTTTGTCAAACTCTTGGAAAAAGTTTAATAAATATTTATGAATTTCCACTTAATGAATTATATCGATTAAATAGTTGTCAAGAGAGTAAAAAAATATTTATGCGAACCATTGGGGGAAGTTGTAGTATTTACTTTTAAATCTGATATTCATCTTTGCTTAATAATTTGCTTATTTTAGTTAGTTAATTCAATTGCATAAAATTTGAATCGGTTGTTTAAATAAAATTGAGTTGATATAAAATTAGTACTTGAATATTATTATTATTATTTCCTCGTGGGATCGATACTTTACTTACTATTATATTACTTGTTGGCCACGTATACTTGCGTGACTTTGTCTATACATAAATCTGACAACAAGTTTTTGGCGCCGTTGTCGGGGAAATATTTTTTATAATTATTTCATTATTAGTGACAATCAATTCGATTTTAATTTAAGCGTTTCTAATTTTCTATATTACTTCATTTTGCAGGTTTTCATCTAGACGTGTTAGCAGTTGCAAGTCATCGATCATAACTAAAAATTTCGCTAACGTGACATTACGTTTTCCAAGAATTTAAAGTTTGATCATCATTCAGAAATTTCGTAGTGACCACACTTAAGAATCCGCTAGCAAATACGTTTTCCCGGAATCTTAAGGTTTGGGGATACGAAATTTGTGTATGAACACGAGATTGAATGGACAAAAGCCAATTCCATACATAGACGAGATCGAGAGGAGGTGTCGAGCCTTAAAAAGAGTTTGCCAAGAAACCGAACAGGAACAAGGCAACATGGAGGCTGAAGAGCAGAAATCATTGAGGGACTACGCAATGTCACGAGTCACGGAGATTCAATCAAGCATTCAAAGGCCCGCAATTCAGGCTAATACCTTTGAGATCAAGCCTGGTACAATCCAAATGATTCAAAACTCTGTGCAGTTTGGGGGTTTACCGAACGATAACCCAAACGATCATTTAGTTAACTTCTTGGAGATTTGTGACACCTTCAAATACAATGGTGTTACGGAGGATGCAATTCGACTCAGACTATTTCATTTCACACTCTGTGATAAAGCAAAGAGCTGGCTTCATTCACTACAGCCAGGATCCATCACTACATGGAATGATTTGGCGCAGAAGTTTCTCGCAAAATTTTTTCCGCCAGCCAAAACAGCTAAGATGAGGAACGATATCACTTTTTTCGTTCAGCATGATGCAGAATCACTCAACGAAGCGTGGGAAAGATTTAAGGACTTGCTGCGACGATGTCCTCACCATGGCATTCCCAAATGGTTGCAAGTCCAGACGTTTTACAACGGGTTATTCAGTACTACACTGACAAGTATCGATGCAGCAGGAGGAGGAGCACTGATGGCCAAGAATTTTGATCATGCCTACGAGTTGTTGGAGACAATGGCAGCAAATAATTATCAATGGCCATCTGCAAGGATGAATCAACCAAAGGTGGCTGAAATGTATGAGGTAGATGCGTTGACGTCATTGGCAGCACAGGTTGCTACATTAACAAAGAAGATCGATGCTTTAGGAGTAAAGCCTATACAGAATGTAGCAGCTATTTGTGATTTATGTGCAGGAAGCCATCCAAGTGACCAATGTGCAATCAACACAGAATCAGTTTAGTTCGTTGGAAATTACAACAGGCAGCAAAATAGCAACAATTACAATCCATGGTGGATGAATCATCCCAATTTCTCATGGAGCAACAATCAAGCATAAAAACCTGCTCCAAAACAACCATACCCATCCGGATTTCAGAATCAAGTCCCACCGCAACAGGAGAGGAAGACAAATTTAGAGGAGTTACTTTCTAGGTACATTGCACAGAATGAGACAAGGATAAACAATCAAGAAGTGCCAATCCGAAACCTAGAAAATCAGATGGGGCAGCTTGCTAATGCCATCAACAACCGCCCCCAAGGCACCTTACCAAACAACACGGAGGTCAATCCTAGATGAGATGGTAAAGAACAGTGCAAGGCAATAACACTTCGTAGCAGTAAAAAGTTACCCGAAGTTGTTGAGGAAACTCCCAAGCAGACACATGAAGATGATGGTGATGGTGACAAACAAGATGAAAATAATGGAGAGCATGAGACCCCAATGTCAAAGAATCCCAACGACTGCAGAAATCAAAGCTGGATAAACAATTCTCAAAATTTTTATAAGTGTTCAAGAAGCTGCAGATTAACATTCCATTCGCCGATGCACTGGGGCAGATGCCGAGCTATGTAAAGTTCATAAGAGATATCTTATCTAAGAAGAGAAAGTTAGGCAAATTTGAAACAGTGGCGTTAATTGAGGAGTGCAGTGCAATACTTCAAAAGAAGTTACCACCAAAGCTCAAAGACCCGGGTAGCTTCACAATTCCATGCACGATTGGCAGAAAATTCTTTGGGAGAGCGTTATGTGATTTGGGAGCCAGTATCAAGTTGATGCCGCTCTCAATTTACCAGCAGTTAGGATTAAAAGAAGCAAAACCTACAAATGTCACACTGCAGCTTGCGGACAGATCACTCACTTATCCACGGGGTATAGTTGAAGACGTGTTAGTCAAGGTGGACAAATTTATTTTTCCAGTTGATTTCATAGTCTTAGACTTTGACAAAGATCGGGATATACCGATTATTCTTGGGCGCCCATTCTTGGCCACAGGGAGAACACTGATTGATGTGCAAAAAGGCGAGTTAACTATGAGAGTTCAAGATGAAGGGGTGACCTTCAAGGTGTTTAATGCAATGGAATCTCCAAGTGGTCAAGAAGAATGCTTTCGGATTAATGTTGGGGGATTGAAAGGTCAATGTCATTGGAGGAAGAAGGATGGACGCAAGTTTAGGGGTCTCAAGTTGCAAGGAAAAGTTAAGCGGATGGTCAAGGCATGGCTTCCAAGGCAATTCATCAAACATAAATTCGATCCAGACTAGAGAAAAGGGAGTAGTCAGGTTGAAAACTATAAAACAAGTGCTTATTGGGAGGCAACCCAAGTTTATTTAATTCAATATCACATTAGTTAGTTTTAGCTTTTAGTGATTATTTTAGTATTGGGTTCGTTAGTTTTTATAATGTGCTTCACTCGTGTTGTTCCAGGTTATTCATGCTAAAGCCATCCAACCCGAATGCTGATCCAGTTCATTTTCCAGAGCCTCAACCTTCTTAGATTTACTTACCTCCACACTTGGATGACAAAGAAGTCCCTCACGATGATTGATTTATTTAGGGAAGTCCTTCCTTTAATTCTTTCTATATTTACTTCATGAGGACATTGTCGTATCTAAGTTTGGGGGTGGTTTATATGGTTTATATGCATTACATTTCATAAAAAAAAATAAAAAAAAAGTACAACATTTTTTATTTTTTTTAGAGCATGCATTTGGAGTCATTTGAGCAATATTTTAATTTCAGTGGTAAAACTTTTGGCCAATGATAATAACTCGGTGAATTAGTTAATCACTTGTGTGAAATGAATACTGATTGTTAGTCCAATTCTTAATTGTTTACTAGTTTTGGCATTTCTTGAGACCCTATACACTTTTATACACGTATCCAGTGTGTTGCATCAGTTGAAATTTGGACTAGGTTTGTGGATTACATGTTAGTGAAAGATAAAGAAAATCTCTATTCCTTATTTGATTATGTTATAATAAAGAAGTAAAAATAACTGCTTCAATGACTATCGAGAAAGGAAAATTGAAAAAAATATTATTAATTATGATAGTTAAAAGCAGATTGGCTAAGTTTATTTTTGTGGCCTTAATTACTCAAAGAAGTAAGCTCTTAGGAGTGTCTCTACACTTAGTGTCCTAAAGTCATCTGGTTTGGGAGTCATTGGTGGAAAGTTCGCTAAATGAGTAACTTTGAAAAGCCTAATAAAAATAAACATTACACATGCCAAGAAATATATATATATATATATATATATATATATATACGAGATGGAGCGTAAGACGCACTTGGTAAGAAAAAGAAATATATATGAAAATAAGTATATAGAGGAGCCTTGTAATTTGTTAAATATCTTTTAGAGGCATTGGAATTCATTAGACTTACACGAATTTTGATTGATTTGATGCATTAGATTCACACACACACAAAAATGGTTGATAGTAATGTGATACTAGTGATATATTAAGTTATGGATGAAGCATGATTGTAAAATTTTACGTGAGTTGTTATTAATGAATCTTTGAGTTTGATATTTCAATCATTATATTGAATCATTGCTCGAGTTATTTTATCATTAGAGTCTTCATATTTATTATTATATTTACTTAGTTTTTATTTTTGTTTTGCTTGAGGGCAAGCAAAGAGTTAAGTTTGAGGGTATTTGATAATTGGATTTTATTCCTATTTATTAGATATTTTTAGACTTAATTATTTGTTAGTTTTTAATCATTTTAATTGATTTTAGGTAATTTATTTAATTTTATGCATTATTATTATTATTAGGATTTTATATTATTTTTATTTATTTTAATTAATTTAAATTTAATTGTGTAGGTAAACTAAACCTTGATGGCAAAATGGTAAATCTGCAGTGATTGATGGCAATATGGTAATTAAGATTTGAGGTGGAAAAATGGTAATTCCGCAAATTAGGACAGCCGCGCATGGCGCGCGTATAGGCAGCAAACAAGTGCGCGCATTGCGCTGTAGAAAGTGAAGGAACCGGAGAAGCATGCGACGTCGTTTCGGTCAGGAGAGGCTAGTATACGCGCATTGCGCGGTCAATGATGAGGCGGACGAAGAACGACGTCGTTTCATGGGACGCGGTAGAAGCATATAAAGGACATCCGCGCAATGCGCGGTCGGCAAAAATAAGAACAGTCCGCGCAATGCGCGGGCGACCTGAAATTACTTTTTCCTTTGCTTGCAAAGTGGCGTCGTTTTGGCAGCAGAATAAAGCAAAAGCAGGTAGCGCTGTTCAGTGTGTTTTTATTTATTTCACAAATAATTAACTAAAGGTAAGAATAAATTAAAAAGGAAGGCTTAAAAATTCTATTAGGGTTTGGAAAATAAATCTTATTAGGGTTTGGAAAAGTAAATCCTATTAGGGTTTGGATATATTTGAGGCCTATAAATACATGACAAAGGAAAAGCACACATACACAATAACCTAGAGATACATTGAAGCAAAGGAGGCGACATCAAGGGTTCAAGAATTGGAGATTGAAAAAGCGCTACAACTATTTTATCCTTTATTCTTTTATCTTTAATTTTTGCTAAGATGTTGTTTAATTTGTGGAGTTCTTTTTATTTACTTATGAACTAATTTTATTTTAAGATTACAATGGAACCCAATGTTTAGTATAAATTAATTCTCTCTTGTTTCAATTATTAATCTTTATGATTCATTTATCATATTTTATGCTTACATGTTATAATTGTTTGGCCATACAATTATTTGATTTCCTAGATGGAATTGGGAGATAAAATCTAGGTTTTGATCTAAATATGATAACATGCATTATGTATAAAATAAGAATATATTTATACGTTGCATGTAAGTGTTTTGGGAATTTAAACTTAATGAATCTATTCTTAATTATTTTACATAGGAATATAGTAGATTAATTGGAATAGATATTTTTGTCAAACTCTTGAAAAAAGTTTAATAAATATTTATGAATTTCCACTTAATGAATTATATCGATTAAATAGTTGTCAAGAGAGTAAAAAAATATTCATGCGAACCATTGGGAGAAGTTGTAGTCTTAACTTTTAAATCTGATATTCATCTTTGCTTAATAATTTGCTTATTTTAGTTAGTTAATTTAATTGCATAAAATTTGAATCGGTTGTTTAAATAAAATTGAGTTGATATAAAATTAGTACTTGAATATTATTATTATTATTTTCTCGTGGGATCGATACTTTACTTACTATTATATTACTTGTTGGCCACGTATACTTGCATGAATTTGTCTATATATAAATCTGACAACACTCCTAGGTCATTTTCTCAGTATCTTGGTTCCTTAAAACCTTAACTTGAGGTATAACTTTTGAGCGTAGGATCTGCTCCTTCTTATCTAAGATTTTGACAGGTATCTCCTCGTACGTTAAATCATTTGCTATAACGTCCGGTTCTAACTCAATGACGTGGTTTGGGTCCTTCACATATTTACGTAACATAAATATGTGAAAAACGTTATGGATGCGATACATACTTGATGGTAGGGCTAGTCTGTTCGCTACTGTTCCTACTCGACCGAGGATTTCAAATGGGAGCTTTCCTCTCTTTCTGAATCTCGTAACTCCTTTCCATGGAAAAACACGTAAGAATACATGGTCTCCGACGTTAAAACTTTTGTCCATTCGATGAAGATCAACATAACTCTTTTGTCGTTCTTGTGCGGTCTGTATTCGTTGTCGGATCATTTATGTGACCCCCCTGAAGAATATCCTTTTATTGAACCTAATGCTTGGAGAGCCTTTGTAGCCCATAGGTTTACTGAAGAGTTTAGGGTATATTTTCCTCCATTTTTATTGCAAATAAATCATTGCTTTTCAAAGAACATAATCACCTTTCTCTTCATACTTTGCAGGAATTACATAAGAAACAACAATCAATACGTGCACAATATCAGTATAATCATCGTTTGTCGCGCAAAGGATATGCTGGATTAGAGAATGAACTGGTTAGTAAAATTTTTGTAATAGATTTAATTGTTTGTCCATATTAAGTGAACTTGCTAGATTATTGTTTCTTTATATGAAATAGTTGGAAAAAATGGCAGAAGATGACATAGATCGAGCAACATTGTGGAGGAAAGACCGCGAAGATAAGTATGGGAATATTCCAAATGAGAAGACAGCTGAGAAAGCAAAGAAAATAGTGAGAAAATGAATTGATGTTCTGAAATTTTTTCTTTGCGTAGTAAATTTTGGTTTCTTTGTGGCACCCTGTTTTTTTTATTGTTACTGTGATTATTTGTTAATGCATTAGGATGAAGTGAAGAAAAAAGTTAGTGAAAGTTCGTTGACTGTAATCGGCAGCCATGATATTCTCATAATTGCATTAGGGACTTCAGAGTGTGTTGGACAAGTTAGAGGTGTGGGAGGCTATGTGACTCCAAGTTCATACTTTAACCAACCAAGATGCAGAGAGAGTATGTAAGCGAGAGCATTAAAGAAACTATCCAAAAACTTCTTAAAGAAGAGCGAGATAAAGGGCAAGCTTTGGCAGTAAAACTTGTAGTGGAAGAGCGAGATTTTTGGGTGCAAAAGATTATGCAAATAGAGGCAAAACTTGATGGAAAGTGTACGGCCCCAGGTGAAATAATTCCCCTAGGTCACTTGACTCCCCCCACCCTTAAAGGTGCACATGTTTCAGACAAAGCTAGTTGTTCCGCTATAAAAAACTCCGATAATCCAATTGATGAGGAGGAGGATGAATAGAATGTTGAGAACAAAGACAATGATAACAAAAAGATGCCACCATTAAAGGTATATGTCATGCATGAAATTGTGATTGGAGTTTTTCATATTATTGATTTCATTAATATATTTTCTTGTGTTTGTGTCTAGAAACATGAAAAATGCTTAAAGTTCGATAAGACAAGTAATGAATCGTATAACGTACGCCCCATGCCAAACTCATTAAAGGTGTTGTGTGGATATGCAAAAAATGTTCTCCAGTTGAAATAAAAATTTTGATGGAGGAGGAAGTTTTTGGGTTTGCTCGTCCAACCTATATTTTGTATGAAGACATTCTACAAGCTGATGCCATGTCAGAAATATCAGGCAGTTGCATAGTGATGTAACATGAGGTAAAATTAAATAAATCCTATTTGGTACTGTGAAAGAAAACTTATTTAACAATGCTCAATTATTAGGTACTTATATGATGTGTTGAAGAAGACAAATATGTTAAGGATGATTACTTTTGTGGACCCTGCTCGAGTTGGTGCTAAAGGTTGTGGAAGTTTTTCTCAAAAAACACATTACATAGCATCTTAATTTTCAATAGCACATCCTGGCACAGTTTTCCTGATACCTTACAACTCCGGGTTAGTACTTATTATATTTAGTTTGATCTGGAATGGTAAAGTTCTTTACATTTTTTTTTATTAAAACTCCTGATTATAAAAAACTTTTTGGTTTGACTATACAAATATGTTTGGGGTTGATTTTTGTATAGATGTCATTGGGTGTTGATCATTGTCAATCTGGACAGTAACAATGTGTACTTCATGGATTCCCTCAAGTATAGTAGAATCGATAAGGAGTGGAAGCAAGTTGTGAACACGTAGGTTATTCCAAATTACTTTGTTTTTAATGTAGTTCAATTGGAAAGTTTTACAATAAATTTTTTTCTACTAAATTGTGTCTCTAATTTTATGTGCATGATGTTATATGTGTCACCCTCTTGCTCATGAAATGCCATTAAAGCTCACAATGGGCAAAGAAATAATCAAATATGAAAATCACCACAATGGAGAATCTTAGTGGTATGTTAGATTATATGTATATATATATATATTTAATTAGCATAAGATGTTTATTTATGGACATTTGTTATTTTTGTTGATTTATCATGATATAATTACTAATTGTGTTTAGGGAACTCCTGTACAACCAACACACAAGGAGTGCGGGTATTTTGTGATGCGCTTTATGAAGGAGATAGTTGAGGATGGTAGTTTGGTTAGTTATTTTTTTTAAGCTTTATTTTTTGCATAATTTTTTTTTAAATCTTTATTGGTCAAATAGAAAGTTTTATATAAACTTCACTTAATAGCCAAATTACATTTGTATTATTTTTTGCGGGAAAACAAATTTAGTGATGTAGTTGAATCTGATGCCCATGAGATTATATGTTTGGTGTTATATACCTGTTTTGGCTTGGCTGATTCCTTTGCTACTGTTATGGCTGTCTTAGTTATTTTTATTTTGTTAGTTTGTTAACAGCTTGTTCTGCTATGTTGGATATCTACTGTTACTTTATTTGTTTTGTCTCCTTTAGTTATTCAGACCATGATGATGGCTGAACCGGCTTGGAGATGCAGTTTTACGATAGTGGTTTGCAGTTTTGGGTCGATTGTGGTTTTGTTTGTGGGTCTGCTGTGGTTTGCTAACATTCCAATTTGTACTAAACTTGGCCAATTAGTCTACAGTGGGAGACTAAACTTTTTGTTATTTTATTTCAGTGGGATATGGCAAATGGATTAACGTACACACAAGAACAAATTGACGATTATGTGAGCAGCTACATGTAAGTCTCAAGTTAACGGTGGATGTACAGGTTTAGATGAATGTATTTTGGGAGTTAATGGTGGATGTACATGTTTAGATGAATGTATTTTGGGAGAAGGTTTTTTTGCATATGATTAGGTAGTAGTGCACCACAGTTAATTTGGTATATTTTGTGGATAGTTGGTATATTTTGTGAATGTAGTAATTTGAAACTGTAAACGTATGGTATTTTTGGATGTATTTTGAAACTGAGAATGGTTGATACATTTTGGCTTTAAATGAGAATTTAGAGTTTTTTTAGCTATATATCATTGCATTAATAGTAGCAGTTCTACAAGTACAACATTTTAAACCAGAAATGTGCCAAATAGATGACACATTTTAAACGTTATATAAATGAGCCTAAACGTTGTCTAATGTATCAACAAAGATATGTTACAACATTTTTAAGTTAAACTACAACATTTTCAAAACGTTGTTTAAATGTATTACAATAGATGACATCTTATAAACGTTGTATAAATTAGTCTAAAGGTTGTGTGATGTATCAAACTACAACATTTGAAACCAGAAAACGTTGTGGAATCATACCATCTACAACGTTTTCAAGCATCTTAATATTTATTTAAAACAAATTTACAACATTTTTTAGTTAAAAAACGTTATGTTATGTGATAAACTACAACGTTTTTAAAACGTTGTATAAATGTGTCAAATAGATGACATCCTTAACCTCGACGTTTCTGGGGGGGAAATTACAACATTTTTTAGGTGTTATATATTTACTATTTTGTACTAGTGACAACTTATCAATGTTTCATCTATGTAAACTAGAAAGAAAGCTTTAATCTAGTTGTTTAACTTTACTCTTCTAATTTATATCGTACAATGTCACATAACAAATACCTGTTCATTATCGATTTCACAAAAATTGCCTTTATGAAATGGGTGTCATACGAATACAAACATTATTCCTTCGCATATTGTGTTATTGGTGTTGCCAAACGTAAACACCGCCAAACAAAGGCTAGATGAAATGGAAAATCCGTCTCAAAACCCATCAAAGGTAACCATATAATGGATATTGAAATGAGTAAGATCAATGATACAATGTTGTTCAGCTCTTTAATGGCAGTGTTGGTATCATTTAAGAGATGAACCAGAGTTTTGCGTTCATCTGTGAAAAATGGATTATTTGTCAAACTATGAATACATATGTCTACCTTTTTGTAAAATTTGAAACTTCTCAAGTAATAATATGTGGGAGACAAATTTATCCGATTCACCAAATTTGTTCAATAAAAAGCTTCTCAAGTAATAATATGTGTAATGAACAGGTAATTTAATTTTTTTTTAAACCATTTTTTTCAAGGTATATATTAAGAGATTATAACCAAAAGAAAGTATGCATTGCCTCTATTCTAAATTATAAGATTATTAGTAACTTTTGAAAATCAATTTAGTATATTTTAAAACTTGAAATTGAGATAATACATCAAAATATATATATAATAAATACTATAATAAATATTATAGATTAGTAATCTACATGACCCACTTTATATGTAGCTTAATAGCAAATTAACAATATTTCTAATTTATGGTAAGTACAGAAAAGTTTGACACTATTCCTTCACTATGAACTTGACTAGATGCATGATAAAACAACATAACAGTATTGATGTTTCAAAAACACAAACTTCATGATCAAAAGTAAGTTATATGGAGAAAAAACAGAGCAAGTTATAAACAGAGTAATGGAGAGCAGAGGATTTACCGTCCAATCTTTTAAAGATTTTTCTGTAATGCATTTTGTTTCGAATACTCCTTCAAACAATTTGAGCACATTTGGTATATGCTCCTGCTTCACTGAATCACTAATGACAAGAACTTTAGCAGCTAACAGCTGAATTGTACACAAGGGGGAATCAATTCACGTCTGCCCTGCAGAAAAGTCTCTTACCTGCAAAATAACAGAAAGAAGCCTCAAGCCTGCCCTGCAGAACTCCATGCTTCCTGCTAAGTCACACAAGGGAGCCCTAAAAATATCTTCTTTTTCAGATATAATTTGCTCCTTAACGTATAATAAATATTAACATGGAATATTACAATTCGTAGATTTAGTAAAGTTTTCATGGATTAAATAGCTATAAGAGTATAGTTCCGGAGTTCACTTCTAGATTTCACATAGAAATAAATGTTTGAATTCTTCCCAACTAAAACCAGCTGCAAGCTACTTTTTAGTTCTATCACAATAATAAATCATAAATATAGCAACCGCCAACCGGTCCTACTTGAATTTCAAAGAGACAATCAACACAACCAGGTCAATAGTCTACAGAACAAGAAAGAAGGCTACAATGCAGACTGCAAGCCAGAAACATGCCATTTCAAAATTAACAGCATTTAGATCATGTTTATTAGCAGTTTGAATTCTGAAACACAATTAGATGACTCTTAATTACTTCCCAAGTGCCAAAGTATCACTGGAAACTGAAACCTCTACAACAAAAACAATTGCTACTACAATACGTATATATTCAAAAGCAACTTAAATTGCACAACACAGATAGATAAACACAAAACCACTTAAATAAAAAGATACAGGAGTTCTTCTAACTCCAAGTTTAAACTGTCCCCAAAGATAATGAAGTTCTCCATGAAGTCAACATCAATAAGCTAGAAAATGCACCGTGATTGATCAACTTATGTCTGTACTTTAAACTCATTTTGACCTTCAAGTAAAATAAGACTCTACATGATGTGCACATCAATAACAAAATAATCACTACAGTCTCCAAGATATTTAAAGTGGTTATCCGGATCCCATGAAGCCAGCGCACGATCTTTGTCTACCACTATAAGTTCTCCACTCCTTGTAAAACCATATACCCCTCCTGTTGGCATTGGTATAAAAAATAGTGAATTGCTTAATCCATGATTCAACACAACCATACTCCTTCATGACCCATATATAATACATAAAATCCCCTTGTGAGGATAGGCCTTCAGGATCATTTACAAACAGAGAAAGTGACCCTTTGAACACCATAACATCCATGACAAACGGAGTCATACCATACAGATTCATAATAGTATTAATGCATTCATCAGGCAAATTTATCTCACAAAAAACCCCATCACCAATATCAAATGCCAAGATCATCTGAGAACCATCAAGCTCATTATCCGCAAACCAATGTATGGCACCATTACATACAAGTTTCCATTTAACCACACAGGCACTCCGCATGACCTTTAGTCCAATTACTCTCCAAGAACCAGCGCGCAGACTATAAACCTCAACTCTCCGTGGCACTTCCCCTGAAAAATTCCCGTCCTTATCCACAATATAATTAACTCTAACTACTTTAACAATAAGCATGATATTATATTTAGATGTTATATTTAATTTATATGTATTTATACTTTTCTTAGTATTATATATATAGGGTGAAGTACTAGTTCCGTCCCGTCAAAGTTACTTTAGTTTGAATTTTAAAATTAAATTGACTAATTTTACAATTAAAATTTATCAAATTTTCTTCTAAATATTGATAAAGAGATTATAATCAATGTACGTTTAATTTATTATAACATTTAATTTTTAAAAATTTAAACATATAAATAAATTTAATAAATTATCAATTCTAAAATTGAGATCAGAAAAATTAAATTAAGACAGTTCTTAGGAGACGGGAGGAGTATAACAGTAATATGCCACCAAATTCAATTGGAGCGTGTTGTAAAGTAGTTTGAGTTTAGAAATTAAGTCCCGAAAACGTTAAGGTGGATGAACTTTAGTGATTATATAAGCAATTTGATCAATAGTGGGAATGATCCCTCACTTTTATGCTCAAAATACGATCAAAATGCATATTCTCCCTTCAACAAAAATAAAAACTTTCGAGAGTTAATTGCAAATATTTCTTTTAAAATAAATAAAAGTAATGTAATTTATTAAGCTTTTTTAAAATAAGAGTTTTTGTAATAAGTAATACTAGTACTATTTAGATAGGTTGTACTTTTCATATTGATTGTATTGTCAAAAATTAAATTAATCTATATTAATTTTAAATTTAAAAATATTTAATAATATATCCTTCACCTTATTTTTTTAATTTTTATGAGTGCTCAAAAGAAATTATGATAGTAGTTTGCTAATGTTGAGAACATCAAATTTTGGGATATTATGATAGTTTTATTCGATTAAGATTTTTAAAGACTTTTTTTAAGTAATAAAATTTTATAGAGTTCGTAAATTTTAATAGTTTTTAAAGATATTTTAGGATTGAATTTGTACAGAACTAGAAGAATGGAAGAGAGAGAATATATGTGAAGTGAACCATATATGTATTATATATTGTTGCGTACGTGTGTTATTACAAAGAGAGGAGGAGTAAGTGACACGATTTCATCAAAAACAATATTTTTTCCGTCTTCCGTTATAATATGTATAAAATTGTTGGGAGAAGGAACCTTCTGTCCTGTGTGAGAAATCCTAATTAACTTGTAAAATTATGCAATTTAAGTTGTGATGTAAATTTATTTTATATTTTAAAATAAAATTTTGGTACTTAATAATACATTTGAAGTGGTTTATATTATTAAATATTATATCAAACAAATTTAAATAAATCTAAATTCCAACATTTGTAAATTGACTATAAAAAAATTAAATAAAATTCTTTTTGTGGAACAAAAATAATACTAATAAATAACCTTATTCTCTTTTATTTTTAATATTTTATCCTTCTAAGAGAGGGATGTCTTCTTCTCACGTGTGTATAGAGAGAGAAATGGAGTTAAATCGATATTACAAGATTTAAATTTCTATAGGGATGTTCTAGGTTTTTTCGAGGTGTCTATGGATATTCACCCACACCCATTTGTTTATTCTAATTTTTTAATACTTCATTGTGTTGGGAACGTAATAAAGTTCCAAATATTAGATGCGTTAATAAGAGAACCTCTGAGCTTTTTTCACAAAAATAATATTAATTGCACTTTATGAAGCAAGATAAGTTCATGTCGAAGCACCCCATATTCGTTACAGCAAGGTAATGGTAGGACATACTATAATACTATTGCCATCTGGATAAGATGTCCACTTTTTTTTTTGTTGATTTATTAATTTTCAAACACTAAAATTTGCATGAGATACAATTAAACATATTTACTTATAATTATTAAAAATATATTATATTCAATATTATTAATAAGAAACATAATATATATTGTGATTTTATATGTTAACATTTTTGTTGTGAGTTACGTAAATAACTATAGTTAGTAATATTTTAAACATGTATGCGACATATATATAAAGGAGTTAATTCATTGCAAATGTTTGCTATGGACACTATTCTAACTAACGCATCTGTGGCATTCCGATCCCAAATCTAAGGATTAGAAGTTCGGTTTGGTCATTAGTAGGAGTAATACTGGTCGCTACTCTTACTAGCGGTCAGACATAATATTTATTTTTCTTAACCGCTAGTAGGAGTAGTGGCCAATCAAAATCTAAGGGTTAAGAGTTCGCCCTGACCGCAAGTAGGAGGAGTGGCCAGTGCTATTCCTACTAGCGGCTAGACCGATCTTCTGACCCTTAGATTTGGGATCGGACGACTACAGATGCGATAGATAGAATAGTGTTCATAACAAACGTTTGATATATATATATATATATATATATATATATATATATATATATATATATATATATATATATATATACTCCTACTAGCGGTCAGACATAATATTTATTTTTCTTGGCCGCAAGTAGGAGTAGTGGTCAATCCAAAATCTAAGGGTTAGGAGTTCACCCTGACCGTTAGTAGGAGCGGCCAGTGCAACTCCTACTAGCGGCTAGATCAATCTCCTGACTCTTAGATTTGGGATCGGACGGCCACAGATGCAATAGATAGAATAGTGTTCATAACAAATGTTTGCTCTTTCTCTCTCGCTCTTTCTCTCTCTTTCTCTCTCTCTCTCTCTCTCTCTCTCTCTCTCTCTATATATATATATATATATATATATATATATATATATATATAATTTTATAAAAATATTAAATTTTACTTGTAAAAATATCAAATTCCTAATCTTATTAAAAATTATATGTGGACTAAATTTTTGCAACCAACAATTTAAAAAAATGATACACGATCAAGGGTGGATCCAACTTAGGGCAAGGAGGGCAATTGCCCCCTCTTTCTCAAAAAAGTATTCAGTGCTCATGAGCCATTACCACTTGGTATCCCATAAAGAGTGCTCAATAACTTTTTTGCATCCACACCTGTACACGGTGTAAGATCCCGAATTTTATGAAATACCAATTTAATTTTTCTTCATTTTTTTTCCTGAAATAGTAAGTGGTTAAATTGACAAAAGTTAAAAGTTAAGAATGTTATGTGCAAATTTTATTTGGTCGGACAATATTCGTTTTGTAGGAGAATATTCGGGTCGTACGACAGCGCCCAAATAACTAATTATTAGTGAATCCCACAACGAATTATTGTCGGATATAGAAAACGACAGAAGTAACATTTTTAAATAAAAATAGTCAACGGTGTTATTACTTTTAACTGTTAAAATACCGGTGATAAAAGAATAGTAGCATATGATATTTTATGGTATTCTACAGTAGCACACGGTATTGCACAGTATTTCATATTAGTGAATTGATAAAGTGGCTATTGTACTATATTGACTTTATTGAACCAATAATTGTCACATGCATAATACTTTATATTATTGAGCTGATAATTGTCACAGTAGCATAAGCACAGTAAATCACATTATTGAATCAATAATTGTCATTACACAGTAACGTGTTATTTTCTTATTTATTTTCAGCATTTTTGTTATCTCTTTTATGATGTTGATTAAACTGTTGTATTATATTAATTTATCTGCTTATATAACTCAGAAAGCCAACGATACTGCATTGATAACAATTAGTCATAATAATGAATAATTGTGAATTATTGTTGAATAATTAAATTGATAAAGTTATTTATTTTTGTTATAATAAATTATATAAAGTTATTTGTATAAAGTTAATTGACTTATATAAAGTTAATTATTTTATATATAAAGTTAATTATTTTATATATAAAGTTAATTGATTTATATAAAGTTAATTATTTTATATATAAAGTTTGTTCTTTTATATATAAAGATAATGGATTTATATATAAAGTTAGTTGTTTTATATATAAAGTTAGTTGTTAGTTGTTTTATTAGATGAATGATATAGATTAAAGATAATAAAATGAATTGCTTGGATTAAATTAAGGAATCTTGGATTTTGGCTATAAATAGAAGCCTTAACTTAAGAATTTTTCATAAAAACTTCTTTGCTTATTCTTTCTTTCACTCTCTAAATACTTCTTTGTGTAAGTTCTCTCTAAGTGTGCTTAAGTCATCTTGAGTATTTGTGAAGATCTATAAGTATACGAGTATTGTTCAAGTTAATCAACCTTATTTAAATCAATATCAAGTCACGTGTTAAGGTAAAAAATGTCATTTTCTTTTCTTACTTGTAAGGAATATCATTTTCTTTCATACTCTATTATTGAAACTTACTACGGTAAGGGATACCATCTTTTTCATCTTCCTTTATTCAAACTTACTACGGTAAGAGATTATTATTCTTTGATTCTCGAAAATAATATCGTTTCTCACTTACGTAGAAGATGTGTCATTTATTTTCATGTATTAAATTGTGAGAATAACCTTACTGCGCGGATTACCGTCTGTTTGGTGAATAACTCTTCGTATTCAATTCTTTATTAATTTGTGGGAATAACCAGACTACGCGGACTACCGCATGTTTGGTGAATTCGCATTCATTCCTTGTTAATTTATGGGAATAACCTGACTATGCGGACTACCGCATGTTTGGTGAATAATATTTCGTATTCAGTCCTTATTAATCTCCGAGAATAACCTGACTACGCGGACTACTGCATGTTTGGTAAATTACTCTTCGTATTCATTTCTTATTGTCTCTTGTTGGTAAAGTTTCCTGAAATGATTATATGTTCCTTAATAGTTTGTGCTTCATCTAATATCATTTCAACTGAACCTTCCTATTTTTCTAAACATTTATATTGAACTGTAACCGTTATTCTGAATTGTGGATCTTGAATATCACTTTTGAATTTCACTCCACATCATGTTGACAATTTGGACATTATTTGAATCTGCACAAAGTAAACTTTCGATACTTATTGTTTATCCTGTTTCTTCTGTTCCTTATTTGTATCACTGTTATTTGTACTAATCATCAAGAATCAAGCAGTTGTGAATATCTGTGGCCAGGGGCACAAATACGATATAATTGTTGAACAGATGATAGGTTAAAGGCGATTTAATAGGTTAAAGGCGATACATCTATTCGGTGTCTTTTATGGCACGTAGTGAATGAATATCTTTGGCCCGTAGTGTAAAGATGAACTGTTGTTTAGTATGATTATGACCAAAGGCTGAATACTGGTATAATTATGACCGTTGGTGATATATTGAATACCTTTGACCGGTAGTGCAAAGATGAACTGTTGGCTTGCATGATTATGACCAAGAACTATGAATTTGTATTATCATGACTAATGGTGTTTCAGATGATAAAAGTTGATGATGTTTTTTCTAAATGGACATTATAGTCTGCATTATTCTTTTAAAAGATTGCTCATTCCGCTGCTATTATTGATCTGAACGTTGTTCAAGAATTTAACTACAGTTTTTGATATAAACCTTGTAGTCTATTATATTCTATCAAGAACTCAACTGTTGAAGGCTAACGATAATTTATTCGTCATTATCTTAGTCATGATTTTCTTTACTAGGCTATTTGAGTTCACCCTTTCTTTTTGTTCTATTGTTTTTCAACAGGAGATGAGAATGTAGCTGTGTCTAGCCGGGGGATGGAGTGAGAGTCTGAGGGATAACTATCGTTGTCTTCACGTGTTGTAAAATAGTGTGGCAATAATAGTGAAGACTTAGTTGTGTATTATTATACACTATATTGTTAAACGTTCTACTACCTTGTAATAATTTTGTTGTAGTCTTTTCACAACTCAAGTTTGGGTTGTGTGAGCCCAGATTTGGGGGTGTCACAGTTGGCATCAGAGCTTAGGGATATGGTCTTTAATGGAGATCTAGGGTTAGAACTAGGAGGGGAGAGATGAATAGAATACGTCACTAGTGTGTCCTACCTAAATTAGATTTTGTTATCTAACGAGTCGATTTGAATGTAGGAACATGAAATGATGAGTCAGTTTGTTTAACTAACATTTAACTTGTGACAACAGTTTAGTATGACATCTGAAAATCAAGAGGTTAACTATGGAATGCCCGAAGCGAATGTAGCTGAGAATCAAGAGGCCCCAAACAATCCTCTTGCCAACTCAGGAAATAATATTCCTGATAACATGATGAACGATGGATTCTTTAGAAATTTCATGCAGTTCATGTAGAATCAGGCAAGAGAAAATCCAGTCAACAATAACGGAAGAAATGCTGGTAATTTGAGGACGGTCGTCGCTGTCAAACAATTTAAAGAATTGGGACCACCTGAATCCTCGGGAAGCCTGAACCACTCAAAGCGGAGGCGTGGCTAAAGCAGACGACAAAAATATTTGATGTATTACAATACGCTGATGATCAGAAGGTGTCATTCGCCACTTTTATGTTACGAGGTGAGGCAGACCATTGGTGAGAAGCGGTAAAACGTGTCCACCCTTCAGCACTTGAGATGTCTTGGACAAAATTTGAAGAGTTGTTTAATGAAAAGTACTTCCGAGAAAGCATCCGCCATATGAAAGAGGTAGAATTCATTAAGCTGGAGCAGGGAAACATGACAGTCTCTCAATATGAAGCTAAGTTTGCTGAATTATCTCGTTTCGCGACCCATTTGGTGGATGACGAAGCACGAATGTATGAGGTTTGAGATTCAAAATTCGTCAACAACTTAGCTCTCATAAATTTAGTTTGTATTCAGATGTTATGGATAGGGCTCAAAGGGTAGAGCAAACAGATGAAATATTGCAGCCAAGAGTGAATGATCAACATAAAGAGAGAAATGACAACAACCACATGAATGAGAACTCTAGAGGAGGTAACAAATACTTTGGTGGTAATCCAACATCAAATAACAAAAGAGGAGATTCCAGTGGGAACAATTTCAAAAGAAAGAGATTCCATAATAATTATGGAAGGGCACCGGCACTAGTACCAACACCGGCCCCAGTTTCAAGGGGAGAAGATCGACCACCAGTGAGATGCTATAGGTGTGGTCAGGAAGGTCACATCAGCCCAAACTGTACAAAGCAATCCAAAAAGTGCTACAGTTGTGGGAAAGAGGGTCATGTTGTGCGATTTTGTCATGCCACAAAATCAAGTCCAACTGTAATGATGATACCAAAAACTAGCGCGGATAAGGGAAAATCTGTAGTTCAAGGGAGAGCTTTTGTTGTGACATCCCAAATGGCACAAAACTCGAACGAGGTGATAACCGGTAAGCTATTCATAAATTCTCGTGAAGTCTATGCTTTGTTAGATATTGGCTCTACCCATTCTTTTATCTCACCTGCATGTGCTCAACGTTTAAACTTAACTCCTGAAAATTTGGACTTTGACTTATCAGTTGAAACCCCATTAGGAGAAATGACCATTACATCTACTGTCTATAAATCTTGCCTAGTTCAAATCAACAACCTCACACTAGCTGTTGACCTTATTTCTTTGGAGATGCATGAATTTGATGTGATTTTAGGAATTGATTAGTTGACTACCCATCATGCTAAAATTGATTGTTTTCATAAGATCATTAGTTTTCATATTCTTAATCAACCTGTCATGCAAATTCAAGCAACTAAACCATTGAAATTTATAACTGTTATTTCTAGCCATAAAGCCATTCGTTTATTGAAAAATAGATGTCAAGCCTTTTTAGCTCATGTCACTGATTTGAACAAAAACACGTCAAACTTGAATGATATTCCCATTGTTAAAGAGTTTTTTGACGTTTTTCCTGAGGAACTTCCTGGCTTACCCCCAAACCGTGAAATTGAATTTTGTATTGATCTTGAACCCGGTACCAAACCCATTTCCAAAGCTCCATACCGAATGGCTCCCATTGAACTTTAAGAGTTAAAAGTCCAACTACAGGAATTATTGGATACCGGTTTTATTCGTCTGAGTGTATCACCTTGGGGTGCTCCTGTTCTATTTATGAAGAAGAAAGACGAGAGTATGAAATTGTGTATTGACTACCGAGAATTAAATCATGTGACCATAAAAAATAAGTACCCGTTACCTCAGATTGATGACATGTTCGATCAATTGCAGGGTGCCCAACATTTCTCGAAGATTGATCTCCGTTCTGGATATCATCAGTTAAAGGTTAAAGCTGAAGACATTCCAAAGACTGCTTTTAAAACTCGTTATGGGCATTATGAGTTCTTAGTCATGCCTTTTGGATTAACTAATGCTCCTGCAGCTTTCATGGACATGATGAATCGGATATTCAAGGAATATTTGAATCATTTTGTAGTTGTCTTTATTGATGACATTCTCATATACTCTAAGAGTCGTGAGGATCATGAACAACACCTGAGATTAATACTCCAAAAGCTACGTGAGAACAAGTTGTATGTCAAGCTGAAGAAGTGAGTTTTGGCTTGAGGAAGTCACGTTCCTTGGGCATGTGATTTCCAATAAGGGAATATCAGTTGATCCTGCAAAGATCGAAGCAATATTAAATTGGGAGCAACCTCGGTCAGTAATTGAAGTCAGAAGTTTTCTGGGCTTAGCTGGTTATTATCGGAGATTTGTAGAAGGATTTTCTCGAATCGCTACTACATTAATTCAGTTGACTCGAAAAAGTACAAAATTCGTATGGAACGAAGAATGGGAGAAAAGTTTTCAAGAACTCAAGAAGAGACTTATTTCAGCTCCTATTCTGACCATACTATCAGGATCAGGAGAATTTGCTATCTACAACGATATTTCAGGCAAAGGTCTAGGCTGTGTCCTTATGCAACATGAAAAGGTTATAGCCTATGCCTCTCGACAACTCAAAGATTATGAGAAAAATTATCCTACTCATGATCTAGAGTTGGCAGTAATCGTTTTTGCGTTGAAGATTTGGAGACACTACTTGTACGGAGAAAAAGTAGATATCTATACGGATCATAAAAGTCTCAAGTATTTCTTCACCCAGAAGGAACTCAACATGCGACAACGACGTTTGCTTGAGCTGTTGAAGGATTTCGACCACACAATCCAGTATTACTCGGGAAAGGCGAACGTTGTAGCTAATGCTTTGAGCAGAAGATCTTATACGAGTACAAGTGCACTACTGACAACACAAAAGCATATTTTGTACGACTTGCAAAAGATGAAGATAGAGCTAAAAACACCAATGACCCACTTGAAGATTGCACACGTACGAGTAGACCCAACTTTAATTGATAAAATTAAAGCTGTTCAAGCTATTGATCCGGGGTTGATGAATTTGATGAAGAAAGTATAAGAAGGTGCTATTCCTGAGGCAAGAATCGACGAGAAAGAAATACTTTGAGTTAACTTTCGACTCTGTGTTCCTAACAATCCTGAATTGAAGCATAAAATCATGATGGAGGCACACAACACGCCGTTTGCAATCCACCCAGGAGGTACCAAGATGTATCGTGATCTTCTACATACATTTTGGTGAAACAATATTGAAAGGGAGATTGCAGAGTTTATCTCAAGGTGCCTAACTTGTCAACGTGTCAAGGCAGAGCATCAAGTGCTTAAGGGTCCATTACAACCACTTGAGGTTCCCGAATGGAAGTGGGAACACATCAATATGGATTTCGTGACGGGTCTTCTTAAAGTTTCTCAAGGCTTAGATGCAATTTTGGTGATCGTAGATAGATTGACCAAATCCGCTCATTTCTTGCCTATACGAGAAAACTTTTCACTTGAACATCTTACCGGTATATACATAAATGAGATTGTGAGATTGCATGATATGCCAGTTTCAATAGTTTCTTATCGAGATCCTAGATCCACTTCACACTTTTGGATCAGTCTACAAAAAGCTATAGGCACCGAACTACATTTTAGTTCTGCATACCATCCTCAAACGAACGGACAATCGGAAAGGACGATCCAGACCCTCGAAGATCTTTTGAGACTTTGCGTACTAGACTTCAAAGGAAGTTGGGATAAGTACTTGCCATTGGTTGAATTTTCCTACAACAACAGTTACTAAGCAAGTATTGGCATGGCTCCATTCGAGGATTTATATGGATGTAAGTGTCGCTCTCCAGTATGTTGGAATGAGGTAGGAGAAGCAAAAATGTTGGGACCTGAGTTGGTACGCTTGACAACAGAAAATATCCAAATGATCCGACAACGAATACAGACCGCGCAAGAACGACAAAAGAGTTATGCTGATCTTCATCGAAGGGACGAAAGTTTCAACATCGGAGACCATGTATTTTTACGTGTTTCTCCATGGAAAGGAGTTACGAGATTCGGAAAGAGAGAAAAGCTCAACCCTCAATTTATTGGCCCATTTAAAATTCTCGATCGAGTAGGAACCGTAGCCTACAGACTAGCCCTACCGCCAAGTATGTCCCGCATCCATAACGTTTTTCACATATCTATGTTACATAAATATGTGAAGGACCCAAACCACGTCATTGAGTTAGAACCGGACGTTATAGCAGAGGATTTAACGTACGGGAGGTACCTGTTAAGATCCTAGATAAGAAGGAGCAGATACTACGCTCAAAGGTTATACCTCAAGTGAAGGTTTTATGGAGGAACCAAGGTACTGAGAAAATGACCTGGGAACTAGAATCTGAGATGAAATCTAGGTATCCTTATCTCTTCGAAATGCCAGATACGTCAATTTCGGGGACGAAATTTCATAAGGAGGGGAGGTTGTAAGACCCTGAATTTTATGAAATACCAATTTAATTTTTCTTCATATTTTTTTTCCTGAAACAGTAAGTGGTTAAATTGACAAAAGTGAAAAGTTAAGGATTTTATGTACAAATTTTATTTGGTCGGACAATATTCGTTTGGTCGGGGAATATTTGTTTTGTCGGAGAATATTTGGGTCGTACGACGGCGCCGAACTAGGTATCCTTATCTCTTCGAAATGCCAGATACGTCAATTTCGGGGACGAAATTTCATAAGGAGGGGAGGTTGTAAGACCCTGAATTTTATGAAATACCAATTTAATTTTTCTTCATATTTTTTTTCCTGAAACAGTAAGTGGTTAAATTGACAAAAGTTAAAAGTTAAGGATGTTATGTGCAAATTTTATTTGGTCGGACAATATTCGTTTGGTCGGAGAATATTTGCTTTGTCGGAGAATATTCGGGTCGTACGACGGCGCCGAAATAACTAATTATTAGTGGACTCCACAACGAATTATTTTCGAATATAAAAAATGACAGAAGTAACCTTTTTAAATAAAAATAGTCAACGGTGTTATCACTTTTAACTGTTAAAATACCGGTGATAAAAGAATAATAGCATATGGTATTTTATGGTATTCTACAGTAGCACACGGTATTGCACAGTATTTCATATTATTGAACTGATAAAGTGGCTATTGCACTATATTGACTTTATTGAACCAATAATTGTCACATGTATAATAATTTATATTATTGAGCTGATAATTGTCACAGTAGCATATGCACAGTAAATCACAATATTGAATTAATAATTGTCAGTACACAGTAACGTGTTATTTTCTTATTTATTTTCAGCATTTTTGTTATTTCTTTTATGATGTTGATTAAACTGTTGTATTATATTAATTTATCTGCTTATTTAACTCAGAAAGCCAACGAAACTGCATTGATAACAATTAGTCATAATAATGAATAATTGTGAATTATTGTTGAATAATTAAATTGATAAAATTATTTGTTTTTGTTATAATAAAATATATAAAATTATTTGTATAAAGTTAATTGATTTATATAAAGTTAATTATTATATATATAATGTTAATTATTTTATATATAAAGTTAATTGATTTATATAAAGTTAATTATTTTATATATAAAGTTAATTATTTTATATATAAAGTTAATTGATTTATATAAAGTTAATTATTTTATATATAAAGTTTGTTGTTTTATATATAAAGATAATGGATTTATATATAAAGTTAGTTGTTTTATATATAAAGTTAGTTTTTAGTTGTTTTATTAGATGAATGGTATAGATTAAATTAAGGAATCTTGGATTTTGACTATAAATAGAGACCCTAACTTAAGAACTTTTCATAAAAACTTCATTGCTTATTCTTTCTTTCACTCTTTAAATACTTCTTTGTGTAAGTTCTCTCTAAGTGTGCTTAAGTCATCTTGAGTATTTGTGAAGATCTATAAGTATACGAATACTGTTCAAGTTAATCAACCTCATTTAAATCAATATCCAGTCACGTGTTAAGGTAAAAAATGTCATTTTCTTTTCTTACTTGTAAGGAATATCATCTTCTTTCATCTTCTATTATTAAAACTTACAACGGTAAGGGATACCATCTTTTTCATCTTCCTCTATTCAAACTTACTACGGTATGGGATTATTATTCTTTGATTCTCGAAAATAATATCGTTTCTCACTTACTTTGAAGATGTGTCATTTATTTCCATATATTAAATTATGAGAATAACTTTACTGCACGGATTACCGCCTGTTTGGTGAATAACTTTTTGTATTCAATTCCTCAGTAATTTGTGGAAATAACCTGACTACGCGGACTACCGCATATTTGGTGAATTCGCATTCATTCTTTGTTAATTTATGGGAATAACCTGGCTACGCGGACTACCGCTTGTTTGGTGAATAACATTTCGTATTCAGTCCTTATCAATCTCCGAGAATAACCTGACTACGCGGACTACCGCATGTTTGGTGAATTACTCTTCGTATTCATTTCTTATTGTCTCTTGTTGGTAAAGTTTCCTGAAATGATTATATGTTCCTTAATAGTTTGTGCTTTATCTAATATCATTTCAACTGAACCTTCCTATTTTTCTAAACATTTCTATTGAAATGTAACCGTTATTCTGAACTGTGGATCTTGAATATCATTTTTGAATTTCACTCCACATCATGTTGACAATTTGGACATTATTTGAATCTGCACAAAGTAAACTTCCGATACTTATTGTTTATCCTATTTCTTCTGTTCCTTATTTGTATCACTGTTATTTGTACTAATCATCAAGAATCAAGCTATTGTGAATATCTGTGGCCGGGGGCACAAATACGATATAATTGTTGAACAGATGATAGGTTAAAGGTGATTTAATAGGTTAAAGACGATATATCTATTCGGTGTCTTTTATAGCACGTGGTGAATGAATATCTTTGGCCCGTAGTGTAAAGATGAACTGTTGTTTAGTATGATTATGACCAAAGGCTGAATACTGATATAATCATGACCGTTGGTGATATATTGAATATCTTTGGCCCGTAGTGCAAAGATGAACTGTTGGCTTGGATGATTATGACTAGGAACTGTGAATTTGTGTTATCATGACTAATGGTGTTTCAGATGATAAAAGTTGATGATGTTTTTCCTAAAAAGAGAAGCGAATGGACATTATAGTCTGCATTATTCTTCTAATAGATTGCTCATTCCGCTACTATTATTGATCTGAACGTTGTTCAAGAATTTTAACTACAGTTTTTGATATAAACCTTGTAGTCTATTGTATTCTATCAAGAACTCAACTATTGAAGGTTAACGATAATTTATTCGTCATTATCTTAGTCATGATTTTCTTTACTGGACTATTTGAGCTCACCCTTTCTTTTTGTTCCATTGTTTTTCAACAAGAGATGAGAACGTAGCTGGGTCTAGCCAGGGATGGAATAAGAGTCTGAGGGATAGCTATTGTAGTCTTCACGTGTTGTAAAATAGTGTGGCAATAATAGTGAAGACTTAGTTGTGTATTATTATACACTGTATTGTTAAACGTTGTACTAACTTATAATAATTTTGTTGTAGTCTTTTGACAACTCAAGTTTAGGCTGTGTGGATCCAGATTTGGGGGAGTCACACACGGTACTCATGTAAATATGGGGAGGGATCCTCTCTTCTTTGAAGAGGCTTTACTTGGATTTTTTTATGCTTTATGTTTTACCTTTTTTCTTTGGAAGAGGCGTTACTTTGATCCCCTCTTATGCTCTATTGTTTAAAATTATTTGTGTGGGCTCTCCTAATATGGAGTTTGTTTTATTTGTTAAGGGGCGTGGTTTATTTTTTTGTTGAGTGGATTTCTTAATTTCTCCTCTTTTATTTGATTTTCTCCACTTCTATGTAATTTTATTTCTCCATATAAGACAAAGTTATGTCAATTATGTTGGGTGAAGATGGTAACTAGGTCTACTAACTTGTGCATTTTATTAATTGTATGGAGAATTATGTTGGCATATATGGCCTATATATCTTCATTTGAAATTAAATTTTGACTTAAAAGATTAATTTTTAGGTCAATTATGGTTCATTTGAGCATATTATATGTCCTTAATTAATATTTCTCCTTATATTTCGATATGGGAACTTCACTATTAAGCAATACCTCAAAATTTTTGCTTTTAACGCATGATTTTTTCATCCACATCGACATTAAACTCCTCTTTGAACGTTTAACCAATGTACTCTTTTTGCATATTAACACTGAGTTCCCCCTTGAACGTTTAATCATTATACTTTTTTGAGTATAACACATCACTTCTTTAAGTTGACAAGTCACTATCTTCAATACATCTTTACTTGATTCACAAAGTTCTTTGTCATGCCCATCAAGTCTCCTTTATCTGATGAGCTTATCTCTCAATATCTCTTGTTTGATCCACCACGAGACTCTCAGAAAAAAGTCCATCACTTACTCGAAGAGTACATGATTCATGCAACATTTATAACTCAAGCATTGAGCCTAACCCATTCCGTCTCCTAGCTGGCGAGTCCACACTTTTTGATATCTCTTGTCAAGAGTCAATCAATAATCTCTATGAGAAGAATCAACTACTCACTCAATGAATTATTTTCATTCATCATACTCACCCCATACCAACCCATGACCCAACCCATATTAATGGTTCTAATATAAATTATTCCTATAAACAGAAGTATTGAATTTTCTTCTAAATTTCCTTATGAAATTAAAGACAAAACTCAATTACAATGATTTTTGGGAAGTCTTAATTACATTAGAGATTTCTATCCGCAAATGTCAAACGATACTTCTATCTTATATAATAGATTAAAAAAGAATCCATTACCCTGGATCAAATAACATACTCTAGTTATACAAAAGATTAAGGAAAAGGTTAAACAATTGCCTTTTATTGACTTTACCAAATCCTGCTTGGAAAAAATACGTTGAAACTGATGTTTCCAATCAAGGATATGGTGGGATACTTAAACAATTTAATCGTAATAGTAAAAAAGAAGAACTTCTTCATTTTCATTCAGGAACATGGAAAGGTCCAGCTTTGAATTATCCAACCATCAAACATGAATGTCTGTCAATTGTTAAATGTGTTTTAAAATTTCAAGATGATCTTTTAAACTAGTATTTCATTGTTAGAGTTGATTGTTCAGCTGCTAAACAGATATTCATAAAGGATGTTCAAAATCTCAGATATTCAATCTGTTAATAAAATAGCTTACAGTAACAAACTAGTGCAATGAATAACCCTTTCAAGACCGAGTAGGTACTACTATCCTAGACTTACACCCCAATATCTTCTTTACGAAGAAGATTTTCTCCATTCCCAGAAATCCTATCATAGGAAAACCATTTATATTATGAATGGAACATAGATGGAAAATCTGATTACCAAATTTATGAAATAATACACCATATAATGATGTATGCAACCGTTTGTAGACAAAACGATAATACAGATCATCAAATTTATAAATTTTTAGTCACTGGTTTTACTGACCTTCTTAAAGGATGGTGGGATAATATTCTCACAGAAACTCAAAGACAAGAAATATTAAATTCCTTTAAAAATGAAACTAATCACATTACTAAAACTAAAACTAGAAAGGAAGATGCCTGTTATATGCTAGTACAAACTATCTTACACCATTTTGTAGGACCAGGACTTTTAAATAATGATAGAACTCGTGAACTGTTACAAAATCTTAGATATTCATCTTTAACACATTTTAGATGGTATAAAGATGTTTTCTTAATGAAGGTTATGCAAAGACCTGACTGTAATAGTGAACATTGGAAAGCAAAATTTATTGATGGTTTTCCCAACCTTTTTGCTGAAAAAATCCGAAAAAAATTAAGGGACAAAAGTAATCAAAGAAATATCCCTTTTCAACAATACTCTTATGGTCACTTCATTGCAGTAATCATTGAAGAAGGATTATCTCTTTGCAATGACATGAAACTTCAACATCTAATGAAAAAAATATAATTTAACTAAAAGACATGAATGAGGAGAATTTTGTGATCAATTTGCTTATGACACTAAAATTCAATATCCTTTTAAATCCAAGCCTCAAAAGAAAAGTTACCAAAGAACTTCGAGACCTTACCGAAGAAAGAAAAATTATAAGCAAGAAACTTATAGATAGGAAAACCCTAAAAGAAAATTTACCAGAAAAAAAATCTTATTTGAAAAAAGATATGACAAAAGTAAAATGTTACAAATGTGGAATGACAGGTCAGTATGCTAATAAATGCAAATCAAAATTTAAACAGAAGCTTAATGAAATGTCTATTGATGAAGAAATACAGCAACAAATTTTAAATTGCATATCTAATAGTGAATCAAAATCAAGTTCTAATGAAGAAGAAATTGCAGAAATCTAATCCTCAGATTCTGAATCAAGTTCAGATGATGGACTATGTCCAAAATTGTAATACTTCAGCAAAAGCCAATTATTAGAAAGCCATTGTAAAAATGAATGACCTTGACCTTAGTCAACCCAATATAAATGTTTTAACAGATAGCCAAGCATCTATTCTAGAAATAATATATCAAATTAAAGATCCAGAAATAAAACTTAAATTTCTTGAAACCTGTTACAAAGAACAAGTTAAAAAAGAAAATATTAATATTGAACAGTACAATATGAGAGAAGTAATAAAAAGAATACCAAATACTTCATCTAAAAAAGAAAAATCTATAAAAATCCAAGATTTAAAAATGAAAATTAATATTTTAAAAATTAAAATAAAACAATTACAAACTGCTAACCAAATCATAAACAAAGAAATAACATAAATAAAAAGTCAGCTGGAAGAAAATATCAAAGGCACCTGGCAAAGTATATTATCCGTATTTGACTTTGATATTAAATATATCAAAGGCGAACAAAATTATTTACTAGATTAACACGTGAATACTTGCAGGGTTTATGAACAGCAGAGGCCGGGCAGAGGCCAAGGCATAAATCAGTATTATACAAAATTTTCGTGTTTAAATACTTCTTAGTCCCTACTAAGGATTTTCAAAAAACCACTCAATCTTTAACAAGTATTAGTGAAAATTCTATGAGAATTAAGTATAAAATACCAAAAGTCTTTATATGTAAACAATAATTATGTTTACCAACATGATTTATTTCAGTAAAAAACATGTCTCAAAGTATCATTTTAGGAACTCTTTTCTTATGCTTACTAATGCCGATCACTAAAATTGTTACTATGAGAATTTATACAACTCTAAATAACAGAGAAATAACATTTGAATTTATAACAAAACCTTATACCAAAGAAATCAATCATGTTAAAAATATGATTTGCTATAAAGAAAAACAAATAAATTTTATTAAAAAAGAAATACATTTTGTTACTATAGAATAGAGACTTCAACATCCTTCACTAGAAACCAAAATAAAAAATATTTTTCAAAATTTTCGAACAGATATGTGTAGTGATTTTCCAAATGCATTTTGGAGTAGGAAGAAACATATAATTTCTTTCCCTTATATAACAGGATTCGAAGAAAAAAATATTCCTACTAAATCTCGTCCTAGCCAAATGAAAAAAGAGTTATTGCAATTATGCAAAACAGAAATTGAATCACTTTTACAGAAAAAAAATTAATTAAACCAAGTCATTCTCCTTGGAGTTGTACAATTTTTTATGTAAAGAAAAATGCATAAATTGAAAGAGGAACACCAATGTTAGTAATTAATTATAAACCGCTAAATAAAGCTTTTCAATGGATCCGATATCCTATTCTAAATAAAAAAAAGATCTTTTAGATCGCTTACATAATTCTACTATCTTCTCTAAATTTGATTTAAAATTAGGATTTTGGCAAATACAAACAAATGAGAATGATAGATATAAAACAGCATTCACAATACCTTTTAGACATTCTGAATGGAATGTTTTACCTTTTGGAGTAAAACATGGTCCATCTGAATTTCAACATATCATGAATAATATTTTTAACCCTTATACATAATTTATTATATGTTACACTGATGATATATATATAAAATATTTCCCCTTATGTTCTAATGTATGACTTTACCATCACAAGGTACCTCAATAAATTATTGTATATATTTTTTTATCAGTTAATTAGCACAACGATTTAAAGTCTTTATATATTAATTTTAATCAATATTTATGGTGTTGCAAGAAATATATATTTCGTTGTGAACAATTATAAAGGTTAACATAACAATACTCTATGATCTATTAATATTATTTTTAAAGTTAAAATTGGAACAAAAAAAATATCTATAATAATAAGATAGAACCAAATTTGAATTTGAATTTGACAAAGCACAAGAATGGTTGAGATTGATTCTAACTTAAATTTTTTAACTTAATCTAAAGGCTCAGATTTAATCCCGCCCAAATCAAACCCAAACCTTACCCCTCTATTGAATCTACCAACTCCTTCTCTTCCTCTCAACCCTTATCCTCTGCTTCCTCTTCCGTTCGACTCTCCTCTCTTCTCACTGTTCAATCACATCCTCGAAGGGTTTAAGAAACTTCAAATTCCTTTCTCGCCTAATTCTTCAGCAGCAGCGGCAACCCCTTTCTCGCCTGAATCGTAACAAGCTTAGGTGTGTTCATTATCAACAATTTGTTTCTTAGTGATTTGATCTAATTAATGATTATCGTTATTATTTTTTCACCTGTTAATAGCTTAGGTTTTAGTTGTGTATTGGTAATTTCTTAAGTGGTGGAGAAGATGGTAGTGGTGCAATAGATTTTGTTGGAAACCAAACCACTGTCGTCTCTATTGCTGATGATCACTTATACGATTTTGAGCTCAAAAATATTGCTGCTAGCTTTCTACGCGGCTTTTCCGACGACCAAACACATGCCCAGAAGAAGCTGGCAGTTGCTCCGTCGCTAGAACCGCTTGCAAAGAAGGCCGTCGATACCTTTGGCCAACGCACTTCTATCTATAGAGGAGTTACCCGGTAAATAATAATAATGTTGTTGCAATAAAGTCCTTTTAATATTACAATAAAGTCCTTTTAATATTTTTGATTTTTTTTATAGGCATAGATGGACGGGTATATATGAAGCTCATTTGTGGGACAACAGTTGCAAAAGAGAAGGGCAAAGTCGGAAAGGAAGGCAAGGTAATGGATACTTTGCTTGGGTTCTTTATGCTAACTTGCGCCTGTGGAATGTAATGCTTATCCTGATCCAGAAGATCTGGAATTTAAATGCATATATATTGGTTTAGGTGTGTATCCCTTGATGATTCTCTTTGTGCTAGACATTACAGGAAACAAAGCCTCTGACCATTTCTTTTGCTTCATCTTGATATTCCCATGAAGCTGTTTGTACTATTGAGGATGCTCTGCGTTTATTTTTCGCACCAGAAACATTGGAGGAGTATCGGACATCAACAACCAAAAATCAACAACCAAAAAATTAATCTATTTTGCTTCTTGATTTTGCAATAAAGGTACAAGTTACCAGTTCTGAAGGGCTTGATATATATACTGATTTCCTTAAGCCTCCCCAATTACTGTATTTCTCCCTCCAAATCTATATTTACTTTTGCCATATGCAAGTTACCTGTTTGATACAATGCCAAAGATAAAAAAATAAATATATGATATTCGCAAGGTTGCTAAAAGAGAATCCATGTGTTATCCTGCCACTTCTGAGTTTATAACCTTTTATATGAAGTTCATGCATTATAGTTTCTCAACATGTATTCAATTTAGCATCACTTAGTGACTCCAATCAACTAAATGATAGTTAAGTGGGAGTGATTCTGGAAGATTTCTGTTCCTTTAAGTCGCATCATTGCTTACTGTCGATTTTTTACAGACGGCAAAAGGTGCGAAAATTTATAGTGCTGCGGTTGCTGCCACTGCTGATGGTCAACAGACAGGAAGAGAGGGAGAGGAAAAGATTAAGCTGCACACTCACTCTTATTGTTGCCTAGATTATGCACAGGTTCTTTTTGTTGATCCATGATATTTAGTTTACCATCCACTCATTGTTTGTCATTTTAACCTTTTGATTATGTGATAAATGATATTTGTTGGTTCTATAAAGATGTCCACGTGACGGCCCTTTATTTCAGCCAGTTAGTGTTACATTTTCTAATTTAGGCCTGTACATAGTGGATTTAGATACTTTATGATACTTACTCTCTCCCCCCTTCTTTTTGTTTGTAAGTTCTTCCTTTTATTTTTTGATAAGCGTGATGAGGACTTCGTATATAATTAGCTTGATAAGTGTATCCATATTGGTAAACCATCAATATTTTAATACATTTTTTTCACCTAAAACTCTGTGATTCTGTTTTTTTACTTTTATTTGGATTATAGTTTTCTTTTGGAATATTTTGCAATTTTAGGATGATCCCCTCTGCATGAGTAAAAATAAAGGGAAAGAGGTGTTCCATTGAAGTTATAAATACTGTAATTACTTATCATTTTTTTGTTGCATTCATCTTCTCTTTTCTTTTCTTTTTCCAATCTGCAGCATTCTCCCTCTTTCTCTCTCTAATGTCCAATCTGGGTTTCTTTAATTAACTTCATTTGGGAATTTTTGTTACTTCCTTCTTAATTAATTCTAACGTGATTTGGGTATTTGAATATGATTATTGTCCAAAAATTGTAAATGGAAAATACCCAAATGAAAACAGTGTTTTTACTTGCAGATATGGAATGAAAATTAGGACATATGGAATGATGATTGTTTTGGTGGTATGAATATGTATTGATAATTGTAAGTTTGAAGACATGTTTAAATTTTTCTGGACATCTATTTTTAAAGGAAATTTTGCCGAAATTTCTTGAAATTAGTAGTGACTAGCTTGATGTTTTGCTGGTTTGATATGTGTTGACGATTGAGTATGTACTAATTATTGTGGTGAATTATGATAATTGTTATGTCTAATTTTTCGTTACACTGTGCCTTCAGGCACGGGCAATTACTAGTTTTTAATATTTTACAAATTATGCATATAAGAATTTTTTGGTGAAATGAAACCGACGTTATAATATGCATAAAACTAATTAAATAAAAGTATCTTTAGAGTAGAAGATATATTATAGAGAATTCTGCCGAGAAAAGATGGCTTTGGAAGCTCCTATCTGTTGCTCTCTTCGGGTAAAAATAAGAATTCAACCAGACCATTTGAATACAAGGAAATTCTGGGTAAAATACAACTACTTTTGGGTAGCACTAACATATTATGGAAAAATAAATTAATTGCTAAAGACATAAAGTAAGCCCATTTTGAAGGTTATTATAACTCTTTCATTTGATTTGTTCAAACTTCAAACCCTTGGGTCAAGATAACAATTTAGAAAAGTACTCTTCTTTTAGTCAAATAATTCCTTGCCTAACTTTGTGATGTTAGCATTTCTCTAGTTTGATGCTACAGGCGTATGAGCATTCATGATATGCTAGTATATATAAATGTACAACCAGCAGTTATTTATGGTACATGAGTATAAAATAGAGATATATGACTCTTTACAAATACACCCAAAGGATTTCAAAACCATGGATTTGGATTTGTTGAAGTTAACACTTGCTCAACTTATTTTGGTTAAGTTTAATCCTACTATTGAAGATGAATTAAGCCAAAAAGAAAAGAAAAGAAGAAAGGTTGGCCTCTAAAATAAGACTTAAATATACTGTTATACCTGTAATGACCACAAATATTACAACCTATTTCAATTATAATTGATGATGGGTTAATAAATGAAATGAAATTAAAAATTTATTTTATTGTGCATTCATAAATAATTATATCAATGTGTATGAGGTTGGAATTAAACGGAAACTCACTCGGTGGAATTGTTAAACCAAGTGACTAACCTAGAAATAATAATATCGATAATGATAAGATCGAAACCCTAAACCGCTGTCCCAATTAAAAAGCATTTGGGTTTATAATTAAACCAATGCATGGTAGAGTAAATATAATTCCAGCGAAAGTCTAATGTGATGATTTAATTGATCCAACTAGGACATTTGATATTTATAACCCTAAATATAGCATTAAACATGCTAGGGTTAATTTTGAATACTTATTAATATTATGTGATTTAAAGGTATATATTAAATACCTAGCTCATGGAATTAATTTAATAACCCATGGAATTAATGATGGGAGCCCAAATGAATTTAATTGAGAGCCCAAGTGAATTTAATTGTTAGCCCAAGGAATTTAATTCCAATAGCCCAAACAAGTCAAAATTAGTCAAAGTATATAAGTTGCTTGATATATATAAATATATATGTATATGTAGTCAATAAATAATTAAAAAGAACATCAAAATCATGGGGAAAAATGGGAAGATTTTGGTAGTCTAGGGGGAGCTCTCAAGGGTGGTGGGTGCAATGCTCAAGGCCCTTAAAACACTCCCATGCAAAGCCTTCCCAATGCTACATCAAATCCCCTAAAAAATGGATCTTGCCTTGGCCTAAATTAGGAGCTTAATTAACTATGAGTTGGATGATTAAGGTAGCCTAAGTATGTAAGACCCCGAATTTTATTAATTATAAAATTTAATTTTTCTTCATTTATATATATTTTTTTTCTTTCTCTGAAACAGTAAGTGGTTAAATTAACAAAATTGAAAGTAAAGGATGTTATGTGCAAATTTTATTTTGTCGGACAATATTCGCCTTGTCGGGGAATATTCGTTTTGTCGGAAAATATTCGGGTCGTACGACGACGCCGAAATAACTAATTATTGGTGGACCCCACAACAGAATATTTGTCGGATATAGAAAACGACCGAAGTAACCTTTTTAAATAAAAATAGTCAACGGTGTTAACTGTTAAAATACCGGTGATAAAAGAATAGTAGCATACGGTAATTTATGATATTTCATTGTAGCATATGGTATTCTACAGTAGCACACGGTATTGCACAGTGTCTCATATTATTGGTCTGATAATTGACACCGTAACTGTTGCGCATCATTTCATCAATAATTGTCACTGCATAATATTTTATATTATTAATTCAATAATTGTCGTTACACAGTATTTTGCATTATTGATTCAATAATTGTCATTACACTGTATTTCATATCATCGACTCAATAATTGTTGCTGCACTGTTTTTAAAATTATTGAACCTAATAATTGTCACGGTTGCAAATATACTATAATTTATATTACTAAATTAATAATAATATGTAACGTGTTTCTTACATTATTGTGGTAACATTTTTTTATATGTTGGACTCACAGGAAGAATAAATAAATAAATAAAAAATAAAATAATTAATTTTACTATTTGAAATAGTAACGTGAATAGTGACGTGAATAGTAACATATGGGACCCATATGGGGCCCACATGAAAATCAAAATGTGAATTTTGTGCTGAAGGAAAGTTGGCAGCCGACTGCGTGGAAAAAAAAAAAAGAAAAGAAGAAGAAGGCAGGCGTGCATCACGCCTGTTGTTCACCTACCGCGCATAGTACTTATTTTCTCCTATAAATAGCTTGCTCAGCTGAATAGAAAAATCACACCTAAAACATAAAAATTTTCTATAAGAATTTTATGAGTTTTCTCTGAGAATAGTAAGGTTATTTTGAGAGTTTGAAAGCCAAAAGGAGTGCAGGAATTTTTCAAGTAAGTGTTTTATTAAAGAGTAGTAATTTCATAAATTCCTATATTTCACGGTATTCACAAATCTTCCTTTAGAAGACTCTTCTATTAGAAGATTCATTTTTAAAAAGCTTTCTTTGGAAGATTTATTTTGAAATATTATTTTAAAAACTATTCTAAAGTTATTATATTATACTACAAAAATTATGTTAAATATATATAATTTTGATAGTTCATAATGTACGAGTTATCATACACTTTGAAATTTATATGTGGTAATTACTAATTTATATTATAAATATATAGGTTGATCAACCTCATTTAAATCAATATCCAGTCACGTGTTAAGGTAAGGAATATCAATCTTTTCACACTCTTAAACTTACTACGGTAAGGGGTATCATTCTTTTCATCATCATAAATGGATATTATTTTCTTTCTTACTTGAAGGGATTATCATTCTTTGATTCTCGAAAATAATATCGTTTCTTTCTTGTGCCATTTACTTCCATGTATTAAATTGTGGGAATAACCTTACGGCGCGGTTTACCGCCTGTTGGTGAATAACCTTTTGTATTCATTCCTTATTAATCTTTGAGAATAACCTTACGGTGCGGATTATCGCCTGTTTGGTGAATAACTCTTCGTATTCAAATTGATGGGAATAACCTTACGGTGCGGATTATCGCCTGTTTGGTGAATAACTCTTCGTATTCAAATTGATGGGAATAACCTTACGGCGCGGATTATCGCCTGTTTGGTGAATAATTCTTTGTATTCAAATTGATGGGAATAACCTTACGGCGCGGATTACCGCCTGTTGGTGAATAACCCTTTTTATTTGTCTCGTGTGGAAATAATTTGTCTACACGAATTATCACATGACACTTTTATTCCATATTCGTAAGTGATATCATTTTCCTTTATACTCATAAGGGATACCATCTTTTTCATCTTCCATTATTCAAACTTACTATGGTAAGGGATATTAATTTCCTTCACCTTTTGTTAATCAAACCTGCTACGGTAAGGGATATTATTTTCTTTCATACACCTAAATCGAAACTTATTATGGAACTATTGCTTCTATAATTCCTGAAAATATTATATGTTCCATAATAGTTGAATTTCATTATTTCAACTGAACCTTCCTATTTTCTGAACATTTCTATTTGAACTGTGATCGTTATTCTGAACTGTGGATCTTGAATATCATTTTTAAATTTCACTCCACATCATGTTGGCAATTTGGATATTATTTGAATCTGCGCAAAGTAAACTTCCGATACTTATTGTTTATCCTGTTTTTCTGTTCATCATTTGTATCACTGTTATTTGTATTAATCGTCAAGAATCAAGCTGTTGTTAATATCTATGGTCGGGGGCACAGATGTGATATAATTGTTGAACAGATGATAGGTTAAAGGCGATATACTAGGTTAAAGGCGATACATCTGTTCGGTGTCTTTTATGGCACGTGGTGAATGTTCTCTTTGGCCCGTAGTGCAAAGATGAACTGTTGGTTGGTATGATTATGACCAAAGGCTGAATCTGGTATAATCATGACCGTTGGTGTTATATTGAATGTCTTTGGCCCGTAGTGCAAAGATAAACTGTTGATCTGCATGATTATGATCAGGAACTGTGAAGTTGTATTATCTTGACTAATGGTATTTCAGATGATAAAAGTTGATGATATTTTTACTAAAAAGAGAAGCGAGTGGACATTATAGTCTGTATTTTTCTTCAAATAGATTGTTCATTCCGTTGCTATTATTGATCTGAACATTGTTTAAGAATTTAACTACAGTTTTTGATATAAACCTTGTAGTCTATTCTATTTAGAACTCAACTGTTGAAGACTAATGATAATTTATTTGTCATTATCTTAGTCATGATATTTCTTACTGGGCTATTTGAGCTCACCCTTTCTTTTGTTCCATTGTTTTTCAACAGGAGATGAAAATGTAACAGGGTCTAGCCGAGGAATGGAGTGAGAGTCTGAGGAATAGCTGTCGTAGTCTTCACGTGTTGTAAAATAGCGTGGCAATAATAGTGAAGACTTAGTTGTGTATTATTATACATTGTATTGTTGTACGTTCTGCTTTGTTGTAATAATTTTTGTTGTAGTCTTTTGACGACTCAAGTTTGGGCTGTGTGGGCCTAAATTTGGGGGTGTCACAGTTGGCATCAGAGCTTAGGGATATGGTCTTTAATGGAGATCTGGGGTAGAACTAGGAGGGGAGAGACGAATATAATCAGTCACTAGTGTGTCCCACCTAAATTAGATTTTATTATCTAATGAGTTGATTTGAATATAGGGACATGAAGTGATGAGTCAGTTTATTTGAACTAACATCTATTTTGTGACCACAGTTAAGTATGGCATCTGGAAATCAGGAGGTTAACCACGGAGTACCCGAAGTGAATGTAGAGGCCACAAACAATTCTTCTACAAACTCAGAGTTGAATAATTTGCCTAAAGCAAAAATTATTTGTATCCGATCTAAAGAAGAAGAAGGTGAAAGTTCTACCGTCGTTCTTCCAAATTCGTTCTTTAAAGGATATCCGGAACTTGCGGAAATTGTTGCCTTTAATTTGCTCGACAGTTGGAAACATATCATCACCTGGTTATGCTCGATAACAAAGGATCAGAATATATGGACGTTTCATATAAGTCTTTGGGATTTATGGTGTTCGAGCTATGATTTTCAAGATTATTTAAAAATGATGTATCTATACTTTTGGGCGTTACAATTTAGAGGAATTCAGGTTAAGTTAGTCACTATCGTGGAAACTGTAGTCTATCGAAAATACTATTTTAATGGAAATCATTGGTACGCTACTACTGATGAAGTTGAAGAATCTGAGAAACAGTTCGTTAGAGAACTATTTCGTGGTATCCCCATGGTTGAAATACGTGAAGATCCGGATGAAGTATATGGGACTCGATTTGATGATGACAGCCTTGATGATCAAGAAATCGAATGAGGTGATGACCGGTAAGCTATTCATCAATTCTCGAGAAGTCTATGCCATGTTAGATATTGGCTCTATCCACTCTTTTATCTCACCTATATGTACTCAACGTTTAAATTTGCATATTGAAAACTTAAATCTTGTCTTATCAGTTGAAATCTCATTGGGAGAAATACCTATTACATTTACTATCTATAAATCTTGCCTAGTTTAAATCAACAACCTCACATTACCTGTTGACCTTATTTCTTTGGAGATGCATGAATTTGATGTGATTTTAGGAATTGATTGGTTGACTATGAATCATGCTAAAATTGATTGTTTTCATAAGATTATTAGTTTTCATATTCCTAATCAACCTGTCATGCAAATTCAAGCAACTAAACCATTGAAATCTATAACTATTATTTCTAGCCATAAAGCCATTCGTTTATTGAAAAACGGATGTCAAGCCTTTTTAGCTCATGTTACTGATTTGAACAAAAACACGTCAAACTTAAATGATATTCCCATTGTTAATGAGTTTCCTGACGTTTTTTTTCCTGAGGAACTTTTTGGCTTACCCCCAAACCGTGAAATTGAATTTTGTATCGATCTTGAACCCGGCACTAAGCCCATTGTCAAAGTCCTATACCAAATGGCTCCCATAGAACGCCAAGAGTTGAAAGTTTAATTATTAGATATCGGTATCATTCGTTCTAGTACAAATCTTATATCGAGCGAGGAATGCGAGAAAAGTTTTCAAGAACTCAAGAGGAGACTTGTTTCAGCTCCTGTTCTGACCATACCATCAGGATCAGGAGAATTTGTTATCTACAGCGATACTTCAGGAAAAGGTCTAGGTTGCGTTCTTTTGCAACATGGAAATGTTATAGTCGATGCCTCTCGGCAACTAAAAGATTATGAGACAAATTATCCTACTCATGATCTAGAGTTGGCAGCAGTCGTTTTCGCGTTGAAGATCTGGAGACACTACTTGTACGGAGAAAAAGTGGATATCTATACGGATCATAAAAGTCTCAAGTATTTCTTCACCCAGAAGGAACTCAACATGCGACAACGACGTTGGCTTGAGCTGTTGAAGGATTACGACCACACAATCCAGTATCACCCGGGAAAGGCGAACGTTGTAGCTGACGCTTTGAGCAGAAAATCTTATGCGAGTACAAGTGCACTGCTGACAACACAAAAACGTATTTTGTACGACTTGCAAAAGATGGAGATAGAGCTAAAGACACTAGGGACCCACTCGAAGATTGCTCACGTGCGAGTAGAACCGGCTTTAATCGATAAAACTAAAGCTGTTCAAGCTACCGATCCGGAACTGATGAACATGATGAAGAAAGTATAAGAAGGTGTCATTCCCGGAGCAAGAATCGACGAGAAAGGAATACTTCGAGTCAACTCTCGACTCTGTGTTCCTAACGATCCTGAATTGAAGCATAAAATCATGATGGAGGCACACAACAGGCCATTTGCAATCCACCCAGGAGGTACCAAGATGTATCGAGATCTTCGACATACATTTTGGTGGAACAATATGAAAAGGGAGATTGCAGAGTTTATCTCAAGGTGCCTAACTTGTCAACGTGTCAAGGCAGAGCATCAAGTACCTAAGGGTCCATTACAACCATTTGAGGTTCCCGAATGGAAGTGGGAACACATCAATATGGATTTCGTGACGGGTCTTCCCAAAGTTTCTCAAGGCTTAGATGCAATTTGGGTCATCGTAGATAGATTGACCAAATCCGCTCATTTCTTGCCTATACGAGAAAAATTTTCACTTGAACGTCTTGCCGGTATGTACATAAATGAGATCGTGAGATTGCATGACATGCCAGTTTCCATAGTTTCTGATCGAGATCCTAGATTCACTTCACGCTTTTGGATCAGTCTACAAAAAGCTATGGGCACTGAACTACGTTTTAGTTCTGCATACCATCCTCAAACGGACGGACAATCGGAAAGGACGATCCAAACCCTCGAAGATCTTTTGAGACTTTGCGTACTCGACTTCAAAGGAAGTTGGGATAAGTACTTGCCATTGGTGGAATTTTCCTACAACAATAGTTACCAAGCAAGTATAGGCATGGCTCCATTCGAGGCTTTATATGGACGCAAGTGTCGCTCTCCAATATGTTGGAATGAGGTAGGAGAAGCAAAATTGTTGGGACCCGAGTTGGTACACTTGACGACCAAAAAGATCCAAATGATCCGACAACGAATACAGACAGCGCAAGAACGACAAAAGAGTTATGCTGATCTTCAGCGGAGAGACGAAAGTTTCAACGTCGGAGATCATGTATTCTTACGTGTTTCTCCATGGAAAGGGGTTACGAGATTCGGAAAGAGAGGAAAGTTCAACCCTCGATTTATTGGCCCATTTGAAATCCTCGATCGGGTGGGAACTGTAGCTTACAGACTAGCTTTACCACCAAGTATGTCTCGCATCCATAATGTTTTTCACATATCTACGTTACATAAATATGTGAAAGACCCAAACCACGTCATTGAGTTAGAAGCAGACGTTATAGCAGAAGATTTAACGTATGAGGAGGTACCTGTTAAGATCCTAGATAAGAAGGAGCAGATTCTACGCTCAAAGATCATACCTCAAGTTAAGGTTTTATGGAGGAACCAAGATATTGAGGAAATGACCTGGGAGCTAGAATCTGAGATGAAATCTAAATATCCTTACCTCTTCGAAATGTCAGGTACGTCAATTTCGGGGACGAAATTTCATAAGGAGGGGAGGTTGTAAGACCCCGAATTTTATGAATTATAAAATTTAATTTTTCTTCATATATATATATATATTTTCTTTCTCTGAAACAGTAAGTGGTTAAATTAACAAAATTGAAAGTTAAGGATGTTATGTGCAAATTTTATTTTGTCGGACAATATTCGCCTTGTCGGGGAATATTCGTTTTGTCGGAAAATATTCGGGTCGTACGACGGCGCCGAAATAACTAATTATTGGTGGACCCCACAACAGAATATTTGTCGGATATAGAAAACGACAGAAGTAACCTTTTTAAATAAAAATAGTCAACGGTGTTAACTGTTAAAATACCGGTGATAAAAGAATAGTAGCATACGGTAATTTATGATATTTCATTGTAGCATACGGTATTCTACAGTAGCACACGGTATTGCACAGTGTCTCATATTATTGGTCTGATAATTGACACCGTAACTGTTGCGCATCATTTCATCAATAATTGTCACTGCATAATATTTTAAATTATCAATTCAATAATTGTCGTTACACAGTATTTTGCATTATTGATTCAATAATTGTCATTACACTGTATTTCATATCATCGACTCAATAATTGTTGCTGCACTGTTTTTAAAATTATTGAACCTAATAATTGTCACGGTTGCAAATATACTATAATTTATATTACTAAATTAATAATAATATGTAACGTGTTTCTTACATTATTGTGGTAACATTTTTTTATATGTTGGACTCACAGGAAGAATAAATAAATAAATAAAAAATAAAATAATTAATTTTACTATTTGAAATAGTAACGTGAATAGTGACGTGAATAGTAACATATGGGACCCATATGGGGCCCACATGAAAATCAAAATGTGAATTTTGTGCTGAAGGAAAGTTGGCAGCCGACTGCGTGGAAAAAAAAAAAAGAAAAGAAGAAGAAGGCAGGCGTGCATCACGCCTGTTGTTCACCTACCGCGCATAGTACTTATTTTCTCCTATAAATAGCTTGCTCAGCTGAATAGAAAAATCACACCTAAAACATAAAAATTTTCTATAAGAATTTTATGAGTTTTCTCTGAGAATAGTAAGGTTATTTTGAGAGTTTGAAAGCCAAAAGGAGTGCAGGAATTTTTCAAGTAAGTGTTTTATTAAAGAGTAGTAATTTCATAAATTCCTATATTTCACGGTATTCACAAATCTTCCTTTAGAAGACTCTTCTATTAGAAGATTCATTTTTAAAAAGCTTTCTTTGGAAGATTTATTTTGAAATATTATTTTAAAAACTATTCTAAAGTTATTATATTATACTACAAAAATTATGTTAAATATATATAATTTTGATAGTTCATAATGTACGAGTTATCATACACTTTGAAATTTATATGTGGTAATTACTAATTTATATTATAAATATATAGGTTGATCAACCTCATTTAAATCAATATCCAGTCACGTGTTAAGGTAAGGAATATCAATCTTTTCACACTCTTAAACTTACTACGGTAAGGGGTATCATTCTTTTCATCATCATAAATGGATATTATTTTCTTTCTTACTTGAAGGGATTATCATTCTTTGATTCTCGAAAATAATATCGTTTCTTTCTTGTGCCATTTACTTCCATGTATTAAATTGTGGGAATAACCTTACGGCGCGGTTTACCGCCTGTTGGTGAATAACCTTTTGTATTCATTCCTTATTAATCTTTGAGAATAACCTTACGGTGCGGATTATCGCCTGTTTGGTGAATAACTCTTCGTATTCAAATTGATGGGAATAACCTTACGGTGCGGATTATCGCCTGTTTGGTGAATAACTCTTCGTATTCAAATTGATGGGAATAACCTTACGGCGCGGATTATCGTCTGTTTGGTGAATAATTCTTTGTATTCAAATTGATGGGAATAACCTTACGGCGCGGATTACCGCCTGTTGGTGAATAACCCTTTTTATTTGTCTCGTGTGGAAATAATTTGTCTACACGAATTATCACATGACACTTTTATTCCATATTCGTAAGTGATATCATTTTCCTTTATACTCATAAGGGATACCATCTTTTTCATCTTCCATTATTCAAACTTACTATGGTAAGGGATATTAATTTCCTTCACCTTTTGTTAATCAAACCTGCTACGGTAAGGGATATTATTTTCTTTCATACACCTAAATCGAAACTTATTATGGAACTATTGCTTCTATAATTCCTGAAAATATTATATGTTCCATAATAGTTGAATTTCATTATTTCAACTGAACCTTCCTATTTTCTGAACATTTCTATTTGAACTGTGATCGTTATTCTGAACTGTGGATCTTGAATATCATTTTTAAATTTCACTCCACATCATGTTGGCAATTTGGATATTATTTGAATCTGCGCAAAGTAAACTTCCGATACTTATTGTTTATCCTGTTTTTCTGTTCATCATTTGTATCACTGTTATTTGTATTAATCGTCAAGAATCAAGCTGTTGTGAATATCTGTGGCCGGGGGCACAGATGTGATATAATTGTTGAACAGATGATAGGTTAAAGGCGATATACTAGGTTAAAGGCGATACATCTGTTCGGTGTCTTTTATGGCACGTGGTGAATGTTCTCTTTGGCCCGTAGTGCAAAGATGAACTGTTGGTTGGTATGATTATGACCAAAGGCTGAATCTGGTATAATCATGACCGTTGGTGTTATATTGAATGTCTTTGGCCCGTAGTGCAAAGATAAACTGTTGATCTGCATGATTATGATCAGGAACTGTGAAGTTGTATTATCTTGACTAATGGTATTTCAGATGATAAAAGTTGATGATATTTTTACTAAAAAGAGAAGCGAGTGGACATTATAGTCTGCATTTTTCTTCAAATAGATTGTTCATTCCGTAGCTATTATTGATCTAAACATTGTTTAAGAATTTAACTACAGTTTTTGATATAAACCTTGTAGTCTATTCTATTTAGAACTCAACTGTTGAAGACTAATGATAATTTATTTGTCATTATCTTAGTCATGATATTTCTTACTGGGCTATTTGAGCTCACCCTTTCTTTTGTTCCATTGTTTTTCAACAGGAGATGAAAACGTAACAGGGTCTAGCCGGGGAACGGAGTGAGAGTCTGAGGAATAGCTGTCGTAGTCTTCACGTGTTGTAAAATAGTGTGGCAATAATAGTGAAGACTTAGTTGTGTATTATTATACATTGTATTGTTGTACGTTCTGCTTTGTTGTAATAATTTTTGTTGTAGTCTTTTGACGACTCAAGTTTGGGCTGTGTGGGCCTAAATTTGGGGGTGTCACAAAGTAAACGTAAGTTACCTCTATAAATATAAGGCTTGGCCAACTCTTGCAAGAGTTGGTCATTTGCTAGAACAATTCCTAGAGAGAAAAAGAGAGAAGCTAAAGAGCAAAAGTGAAGTAACCTTAGGGTTCTTGAGAGAAAAATAAAATACCAAGAAGAGTTTTGTGTGTGGGGGAGTCTCGGCAGCAATAAGGGTTCTTGGGGATGCCATCTAACTTCATCTCCTACTTTGGAAAGCAACGGAAATAAGCTAATAGGAGCAAGAGGTATAAAATTGCTCAAAACTCTAGTTTAATGTTTCTCTTGGTATATTATGTGATTTCTATGGTAGAAAACTTATTTTCAAAGTCTGAATGGATAGATCCATGCTAGATTGGTAGATATAGGGTTACATGGGTTTATCATGGGTTTTTATATGTATTTATGTGGAAAAATTTCATCAAACTAGTTGAATAAATTTTTACCGACGAAAATAACGTAACCTAAAACATAAGTCGGATTCATGATCCGTCAATTTTGGGTGTTAGATATATTAAATACAAAGATTCTCCAAGATGAATGACCTAAATCCGAATTAAAATGAGCAAGATATGAATTTTCTACCAAAACACCCCACTGATTTTAGGGCTGTTCATAACAGTCCATTTTGGAGCTATTTTAAGTGATCTAAATAAATCCAAATTTAATGTTTGATGATGGAATCGTGTAGTTCGGGAAGATACGAATTCATCGATACCTAATAGATCTCAATCGGACTTGTAGATCTCAAGTTATTCAAGTTTTCACCGGAGACCCCAAGTTTGGAAATCACCAAAAACATTTTGCCTATTTTAAGAAATAAACCGACCGGTTCAGCCTTTTTCGATTTTTCATGATTTCTACGTGGGGTCGGTTCAGGCATTTTTAGGCCCGTTCTTGGTTGGTTCCAAAAGAGAAAATGCTTGTAATTTTATAAAGAATATTATAAAAATTTAAAATCTGGAATTTTATATCATTTAGCATTTATTAGAATTAACGGTGGATTAAAGCTTACTAAATTAATGATAATGATAGAAAAATTATTATGAATTACAAAAAAATAATATTTGAACTCTTGGCATATTATTTAAGTGATATAAAATAATATGTGGAGAAATTGGGTAATTCATTATCATTTAACTATTTATTAGTATGTGTTTAAGTGAATAATGTAATTAATAATTATTTAATTAATATTAAATAATAAGTAAAGTTAAAGAATTAATTAATTATTATTTATTCAATATTAAATAATAATTAAAGGACATTAAAGTTAATAAATTAAGTATTTATTATTTAAATTATACTAATTAAATAAAATAAATGATTAATTATCATTTAATTAGTATTTAAATAATAATTAAATGACATTGGAGTTAATAAACTAATTTTTTATTTCATTAATATTAAATAATAAGTAAGGAGAATTAAATAACTAATTATTATTTAAGTAACATTAAATAATAATTAAAGGATATTAGAGTTACGTAAATAATTAATTATTATTTAATATTAAATAATAATTAAGGGGATACTAAATTTAATAACATAATTATTTATTATTTAATTAATATTAAATAATGATTAAACTATATTAAAGTTAAATGAATTAATTACTTATTATTTGATTAATAATAAGTAAAGTTAATCAATTAGTTAATTAATTAAATATTAAACAATAATTAATGAATTCACAAACTCTTAAAATGTTATTAAATGATTAATAATATTAGTAAACAATTAAAATATTATTGAATGATTAATAATATTAATGGACATTTAAAATATTATTACACGATTAATAATATTGGGAATTTATTAAAGTGTTATTAAGTGATTAATAATACTAATAAGAAATTATAGAGTTATCCAAATGTATTAATATTGCCTTGGAAATTATGTGATATTGATTATGGAGTTAATGTGCTTAAGTGGTAACTTATCTAAGACTTAACATGAATCCCTACATGTTGTATTAATTGATAGACCGACTTTATCAATGTTAGGTCTTTCAAAGTCAGTTAATTAAAGCTAGTTACTTGTAGCTGAGCAGAGAGGTAAGTTTCCTAACCTTACTCAAATTTCTATTGAGCAATTCCTTTGAAGTTAGTTATTATTATTCAAGTATGCGCTGTGTGGGTTAATACTTGCTGAATTATTCCACGTTCATATGATCCTTAACATCCGCACTTTGTGCATTTGAATTCATGTTTCATCTTTGAACTATGAAAGATTTAAAGTTATCAATTTATGAACCGAATTGAAAGGAAACGTCTATGCCTTTTATTCGGCTAGACAATTATTTATGAAATTTTTATAAGCTACCCAAACCATTGTGGTATGGATTCTTATACTGAGATTGAACAACTCTGAATGGGGAGTAACCTAAGTATTTGAAATACGATACATGTGGGAACTAAATGTTATGCATACACATAGTGTACAAGAGGCTGATCCCCTCAAGTACAGTTCTGATCATATAATCTAAGGGGGACAATTATAGGATTGATTCCTTAAGAGAAGTAGTTCATGGTCTATTTGACCACTCAGATTTTTAATTAATCAACGGTCTATTATTATTCAAGGCTTGGATTATACTGTTGATAAATTATTTTTAAATCTCTTGAGTTATTCATTTTGTACTCATTCATGACATATCTCATATCTATTTAATCAAAACTTGTTAAGCAAACTAGTTGCTCATTCTTGCTATGTCATAAACCTTATTATAGCGAAACCCGAAAGTTCAAAGGTTGATAAAGGCAAAGGAAAGCTGAAATCCTAGATGCTTGAAATGATGATTGCCTGCTTATACATTTTGACTTAGTTGTTATTTTGTAACACGGACTTATGTAAATATTTATTCGTGATGTATTTGTGATTAAGGTTACGAACCTTGTGACTAGTTGTAAATCTTTTGTATAAACAAAATATGTTTATTTTATTCCGCATTAGTATATTATGTTGTTTGGAGGTGAATGATTATATGATGACGTGAGCACCAAGTTCGAGGTACTAATATCTGAATTTGGGGGTGTCACAACACCAAGATTATTTTGTGGAATCCACTAATTTAAAGAAAGAAAATATTCTTAGTGTACTATATATATGTAGGGTTCACCATGGATAAAATGGAAATTAATTATTTGATACTCTCTCCTCTACTTTAGGTTTCTTAATATAAACTAGAAGTGTACTTGAGTCATTTTTTATGAGACAGATGAAGTAATAAAGTATTGCATTTATATTTAATTTTTTATCGATTTTTTTTTATTAACACCTAATAAACAACAATACCGAATCCATAAGATTTGGATGAAGTGACAAAGCAATTTTAAGGCTTTATAGATAACTTACAAAAACCAAAGTCAATCAAAGTGAGTATAAAACCTGAAACATCAAAACTGAATACGTAGATCGTATGTTACCCAAAGACAAGAATTCCAATCTAGCCAGCAAAAGCATCTCCTCAAATGCATAGTTTTTCCATTTGTCAAACTACTATAGGAACCATCTTACTAGCGGGATTTATTTATTTAGACTTGTTAAGTCCAAAAAATTTGCAGCTTAATAGAGCTTCAACTATATCCCCATCAAGAATAGCTAGCTGTTAAAATATATAGAACCTTTCAAATGCATAAAAAAGCAGTAGAAGAACCTGGTTATGTAGTAATAAATAGTCATATACATTTGAACATTTATGTTTTTATATCACAAGATCAATTGCATTTCCTTGGCCTTCAATGGCTTTTGATACAACTTATTGCTATATACTTTACAAGAGTTGATGACTAAAGTGGAGTCTGATGAAGAAAATGAAGAAAGTGATGATAAAGATGTTGCTCTCCTAACAAAAAGATCAAGGAAGTTTATGAGGAAGAATTACAACTGAAGGCCTAGGAGGAATCACACCAGCAAAGGAAACAACAGCAAAGATCAGGAAAAAGATCTCTGTTACAACTGTAAGAAACCATGTCATTTCATTGCTAAATGCAACAAGCCTCTAGGGGAAGAGTTAAAGAAAGATAAGAAAAAGCTCCACTCAAGGAAAGAATTCAAGAGCTAAAAAAAGCAACACAAAAAGGGCAAAGGATTTATTGTAGAGGGTTTGTGGAGTGATTCTGAAAATGACATTAGTGTAGAATCAAGTGATGATGAAAAATCTTAAGTAGCCAATCTATACCTAATGGTTATAGAAGAAAACTCCAGTAGACCTGCTGATCATAGAGAGAGAGAAACATAAATGAGGTATTTGATTTTAACTATCCTAAAGTCGATATTGATTATCTAAGAACTGCATTGCATGATATAACATCTGATCTACATAAATACATGAAGTGGTTCAGGGTTCTATCAAAAATTATTCTCTCATTCAAGAGGAGAAAGATAAAATACAAGTAGAGTTGAAAGTAGTTCTACGAAGCACTTCATCTCTATCCAAACTTAAAGCTAAAAATAATCAATTGAGACAAATAACTGACATAAATGCACATAGAGAATCTGCTCTAGTCTCTAAGATAGAAAAATTAAAAAAGACAATCTCTATGTGGAATAGATCTACGTCACCTACGAACAGTCTGATCATAAGTTATAAAGGGATTTCTAATAGATCTGGGTTAGGGTTTGAAGTCTCAACTTCACTCCTGAATGTTAAAAATTATTTGGAAACTAACAATAACAAATTCTCTTCTCTCAATAGAAAAATTGTGTTTGTGAAATCCATAGACACAGCTCAACCCACTAATATAAGTTGGTCATTCTCTGAAGATCAAATTGTTGTTCATAAAAATAACATATCACATACTAGTTTAGGATTTATAAAATCGTAGAGTAAAATAGAGTTTACGTTCGTACCTTAAATGATCGTAAGGTTAAGTAAGACTTACTATACGAACCAACCAGACCCATATCGTAGATTTAATTTTTACTCTACGAAACCTCAAAATCATAGAGTAGTATGGAAGAAGAATAAGGCTCGACCAAAGAAAAAGTATAACCCACATGTAATTTAAGTGAGAAGATATCCACACAGACGCACACACATGCAACATCTTAAATGCTTTAATTATCAAAAACTTAGGCATATAATTGCATCTTGTTCTGTATATAATCAACTCAAAGTTAAGAAAATTTTGGTTCCAAAAAGAAACTAACAAAACTGGACCCAAACAAGTATGGGTACCAAAATGAATAATGATTATCTTTGTAGGGTTCAAGATCCACAGAATCCATATGGTATCTTGACAATGGATGCTTAAGGCATATGACTGAAAACAAAACTCTCCTATCTGATTTTAAAGCCAAAGATGGACTAACAATAATTTTTGGATATAAAACTCTGAAAAAACCAAAAGTTATGGATTAGTTGGAAATGGTGCTATTTCTTTTAGCAAAGTAGCCTATGTTGAAGGACTAAAGCACAGTCTGCTAAGTATAAGCCAAATCTGTGATAAGGGCCACCAAGTCATATTTCTTAATAATCAACGCCAAGTTTGAGACCTCGAAACAAACTCAATGAAGTTAACTGGATCTAGAGAAGGACATGTTTATGTAGTCAACCTTTCAAAACTCAACTCCTCAGCATCAACTTGTTTCTTGGCCAAAGCTTCAAAAGATCTCAGTTGGCTATGGCACTGAAGGCTATCTCATTTAAACTTCAAGAGTATGTCAAAATGAGTTTCAAAAGAGTTAGTCAAAAGATTGCCTAAACTAAACTTTTTCAAAGAAAGACCATACAAAGCCCATCAACTTGGAAAACAGACCAGAAGTTCATTCAAAAGCAAAGATGCAAACTTAAATGAAAAGCTTTTACAGTTACTGCATATGAATTTGTTTGGACCAGTTACAAAAACAAGTCTTGGAGGAAAGAGGTACACATTGGTAGTGGTAGATGACTACACCATATTCACTTGGGTTTTTTTTATGGGCTCAAAAGATGAAACCAGTTCACAGTTTATCAATCTCTTCAAGCAAATCATAAATGAGAAGAGCGAGAAAATTAAGTCAATAAAAAGTGATCACAGTTGAGAATTTGAGTACTCTGAGATGAACAAGTTATGTGAAGATAATGGAATCAAGCATAACTTTTCAGTCTCAAGAACTCCACAGCAGAATAGAGTAGCAAAAAGAAGAAACAGAACATTGATTGAAGCAGGAAGAACTCTTTTTGCGACAGCGCATCTTCCTGAGTACTTCTATGTTGAAGTAGTAAATACTACTTGTTACACATAAAATAGATCCTTGATCCATCCCTCACACAAAAAGACACCATACGAGCTATGAAAAGGAAGAAAGTCAAACATCAGTTACTTCCATGCATTTGGTTGTACTTACTACATTCTGAATAATGGAAAAAAATATGTGAAAAAGTTTCAACCCAAAGTTAATGAAGGAATCTTCCTTGGATACTCCATGGAAAATAAGGCTTATAGAGTATTCAACAAAAATTCATTGACTGTTGAAATCTCTATTCATATCACTTTTGATGAAATTGATCAAACTGAACCAAGAAAAACTCCTCAACTTGAAGAGTCAGACTCTCAAATCGTTTAGCAAAAAAGTCGTGCGATCACAAATGATGAAATTATAGAACTAGACCCCACGATCGTGATGCTAGATGAGGAAATCATAGAAACTAAAACTCCTAAAATAGACACTTTACAAATTGATGAAACTGCTGATCCTGAAGTACTTGATAAGAAGGCACAAGAATGGACATCCCTACAGGAAGAAGATTGGCTAATGATCACACTTACGATCTAATCATTGGTGATCCTAATGCTAGAATTAGAACTAGATCAACCACTTAAAATGAATGTCTTTATCTCAGCTTTCTATCTCAAATGGAACCTAAGAAGATTGAAGAAGTACTTAAAGATTCAAGCTGAATTGAAGCTATTGAAAGAAATATTATTTGGAGAGTAGTTCAAATACCTGAAAATCATTCAGTCATTGGTACTAAAAAAGTCTTCAGAAATAAGATGGATGAAGCAGGTATAATAATAAGGAAGAAGGCTTAACTGGTTGCTAAAGGATATTCACAAGATGAATGAATTGATTATGATGAGACCTTCGCACCAGTTGTAAGATTGGAGGCAATCAGAATGTTTCTAACTTATGCAACCCACATGAAGTTCAAAGTTTTTCAAATGGATGTCAAGAGTGCATTCCTAAATGGAGAACTGCAAGAAGAAGACTTTGTAGAATAGCCCCCAGGTTTTGTTATTCCAACTCTATCAAATAATGTTTATAAATTTGATAAAACACTACATGGATTAAAAAAAGCACCTAAAGCATGGCATGAAACACTTTCCACCTTTTTAATTGAAAATGAATTCACTAGAGGTAGGGTAGACACAACTCTATTCGTTAGAAAGCATAAAGATAAAACCTTATTAGTTCAAATTTATGTAAATGATATCATTTTTGGTTCTACTTATGAAAAATTATGTGAGAGATTTATCAAGTTAATGCAGAGTAAATTTGAGATAAGAATGATGGGGGAATTGACCTTCTTCCTTAGACTTCAAGTTAAACAAACCGAGGAAGGGATCTTTATAAGTCAAGCCAAGTACATCAAGGATTTAATCAAAAAGTATGGCTTAGAATCATCTACTCCCACGAAAACTCCTATGGTTTCTGCAACTAAACTTGACAAGGATGAACAAGGTAAAAGTATTGATGACACTCAATACAGAGGTATGATTGGATATCTCCTGTATTTAACTGCTAGTAGGCCAGATATATTATTCTCTTCAAGTATTTGTGCTAGGTTTCAATCTAATCCTAAGAAATCTCACTTACTTGTTGTTAAAAGGATTTTTAGATATCTCAAAGGGACTCCTTATTTGGGATTATGGTATCCCAATGAATCTCTCTTTAATCTAATTGGTTATTCAGATGCTGATTTTGCAGCATGTAAGATTGATAGAAAAAGTACCAATAGGACATGTTAAATGATTAAAAACAAATTTTTATCATGGTTCAGCAAGAAGCAAACTTCTGTGTCCACTTCAATTGCAGAAGTTGAGTACATTGTTGTTGGTAGTTGTTGTGCTCAAATTTTGTAGATGAAGAATCAATTAGCTGACTATGGGTTTGAATTCAAATATGTCCCCATATTTTGTGATAATACTAGTGCTATTACAATTACACATAATCATATCATGCATTCTATAACCAAACATATAGACATTAGATATCATTTTATAAGAGATCACGTAAAAATGAAAACATATCTTTGCATTTAATACCTACTAAAAATTAACTTCCAGATTGTTTTACTAAACCCTTGAATGAATCCAGATTCAATATATTAATTAGTGAGTTAGGTATGCTAAATTTACAAGCCTAGATTCTATGCTATAGATATTACTAATAGTGTAGGAAGCTATAGATCGTAGTATAGAAAAGTACATAGAGCAAATAGTGGATCATATAGTAACCTAAATCGTTGAGAGCACAAAAGATCGAAAAACAAGCTCACTTCTTATAGCACTCTAAGTAAATCTTAGATCGTATAGTATTCAACAAAAAGTTACTACACGAATAGAAGAAGATAAAAAGGTTATCACCAAGCGCGTGTCATTTATAATCAAAGAAAGCAAGTAGTTAGGCAAAGTTACTGCGTTACAACTATAACTGATGCCACTTATCCTTTGACATGTGTCCCAACAGAGGGAGGTTTCTTAAAAGTTTTTTTGAAATTTTATTTCGCACTTTACCATTCAAAAACTTACGGCTAAGCTTTAGAATTCGAATTCTCATTTAATCCAGAAAATCTAAGCACTCTATTGTTCGTTTCAGTTTGATTTCTAGATAAAATGGCAGGTTATCAAGTTATTGTTGGAAATAAACTATGTTTTGAGAAGTTCGGTATAGCAGAAAATAAATTTAGAGACGTTCTTTCTCTCATTCAAAAGGCGGGATTTGGAGAAATTATAGAAATTAACATTAAACTCTACATCAAGTATGTTGAAGAACTTTATGTTAATGCTGTTATTGATGACGATGGTCTTACAACGAATATGAAAAGTCATTCTCTAAAGATCACTGTGGAAGAGCTAAACCACCACATGGGTTGTGTAAATAAAGGTATTACTTCTTTTGATAATGTTGATGGTGAAGAAGACATGACGTTAATGCAATACCAGAAGAATCCCCAACTTAGGGGAATGAAAAAGGAGTTTTCCCCAGAATACGAGTTCTTGACTGATATCATAGGAAAATATATTATGTGCAAAGACTCTACACATGATTCGGTTAGTGAACTACAACTAAAAATCATAATTGTTGTGGTAAACAAAATGGAGATAAACTTTGGCTCTATACTGATGAAGTTGATAGCTAAATGGTTAAAAGAAAATGTAAGAAGGAAACCCAACAAGCCGACCCCCAAAATGTATTATGGGCGAATTCTGAGCCAAGTTCTGAATAAAAGGATAAAAACCCTCATTGCTGATGATGAAGGTGATGCTCTGAATGTCAACAAAAAGATTACTCCAAAGCTGTTTAAAAATTGGAAGAAAAATTCAATTTAACTTTATCATTCTAGGATTTTTGGAGGAAGTGAACACACTGTTAGTGAAATTCAAAAAACATCTAGAATTCAAGTCAAAAGAAATGTATCTAAGATCCAAGAAGATGAGTCTCAATGATCTGCTACTCCTCAAACCTCTGACAAGAACTTCTGAAGGAAGAAGAAGGTAGAAAAGAAGATAGAAGAAGAATTGACAAAGGATGTTCCATCAGATTCTGAGGAAACTCAAGATGACCTTGCCCCAATTTCTCAAATTGTAATAAAGAAGAAAGGATTAAGAACCAAAAAAACAGAGAAGAACCTCTGTAAAATTAGTTGATCTTGAAGAATAATGTGGATAATCAATCATAGAGCAGACTTTGAATGTAGAGAAAATAGCAGAACAGACACCAATCGTAGAGGAAACTTTAATCGTAGAAGAGATTCCAAATGTAAAAGAACAGAAAGCAGTTGATGAAGAAATGGTTAAGAGGGCACCTGAGCCTAAATCTCCAATTGATGAAGAAATGACTGAGAAGGATAAAGATCCTAAGACGAAGAAATTGAGAAGAAAACTAAAGACTGTGGTGGAGAAAAAAAGGAAGAAGATAAAGATTAGAAGCAAAAGAAAAGAAGATCATGTAACTCTGACTGATTACTTCTTGAAGATCACCAATATTATAACCAAAATCATTGAAGATATTAACATAAATGTAGAGCCAGTGGTAGTAAAACCAGAAGATCCAGACTCTGAGGGGGAGCCTCTACTAACTCATTAAAGACCTTCTCAAGTTGCAACAGTTGCACCAGGGTTGATAATTCTTGTAGTGCTTGAAGGAATAGAAGATCTAAATATACGGTTACCTAACAAGATTATTAGATCTGGAGCTGGGCAAATGCACGTTGTGGGGATGAGTGCAGATGAACTATTTGAAGGATTCATCAACTTGGATTAGGACAGAAGGACCATAATATATGATCAACAAAGTGAGCATTTGTTGTACTTTTTACCCTTAATGCCGCTACTAAAGGCAATAACTCTTGGAGATCACAGCCATGTAAAATGGAGCTACTCAACCTTTCTAAATCTGAAGTTAGTATCACAAAACTTTCGAAGGTTAATCTCTTATGCTATAAAGCTGTTGTGCAATAAACCTTTTGAATCCTTCTGTCAATTCTATGATAAGGTAACTCTTATTCCAAGTTCATTCTTCTGTACTAAGTTTTCATACGTATCTTGCTATGACGAGATCATAGAGTTATCCTCTACGACCTCAAAGCAATCTTCAGTTGATTCTTATTTTTCTATTGACTCACCGATCATATTAACTCAAGGACATATGATCAAAATATCAAGTATTTTTCCTATTCATACAATCTCAATCATAGAGTCTCAAAACCCTATGATTAATGACCAGTCTGCCCCTCTCTAATTGAAGAATTCTTACATCACTCGATTGTTGAACACACACCCTCTACTTCTCCTATCCATAAATTTTCACCCACTTCCTCTCCTGTCAATATCTTATCCTTGATTTAAACCCCTAAAAATTCTCATATCTCTTCCCAAGACAATGAATATCTAATCACCTCATCAGCACTTCCATTTGACATACCATCCTCATCCAACGAGTATTTTGATCTAACTTTTGCTCTGGTCAATGCCCCTCAACCTAACATTCCTGGTCAAGAATTGATTTTGAATCAAATTCTTGAACGAGTCTCTGTGATACAAACTAAAGATCAGCCTGCTAGACTGATAACTCTAGACACTGCTGACACAAGTTAGGATCTTGAAGACAATGCCAATGACCTCAGGGATAGTATGAACAAAGTAACCTCTACAGCAGAAAAAGTCCTTGGAAAAATGGGTAAAGTGTTTACAAAGTAAATGCGTAAGATGTTCCAAGACATGGTGAACAATCTTCATGAAAGAGATCAGATTTTCCTTAAAAAGATTAAGGAGCAAAAGGAAGTTATACTAGAAATTCTGAAGACGCACGACAAAGCTATTAAAAATATTTCTAATGATCTTGTTAATCTACGATCCTCTGTTACTGAATTCAAAATAGAGGTTTCAAAGCAAATGGAACAGACGGATAGCGTTTTTAACAGTACCAATAATGCAATAGCAATGATTCATCAACAGAGGGAATAAACAAATAAGAGATGGCAGGAAAACAGAACAACAATTCAATATGCCTGATCTTGGTCTGGGGGATACTATTAAATAAATTACTGAGTTGAGAAGATGAGAAGTAGAAGGAAGAGAGATCTACAATCATAAAATGGAAGCTGAAAGAAGAAATCCGCCCAGCAGGAAAAAAGGCAGAAGATAAGTAAAATTATAAACTTTAAGCTTGCACTAATTTTCAATATTAATAAATTCATGCTTTTGATCTACCAATACAGTGTTTCGCTATATTCTAAGTCATATCTAATTTCGTATAACACTGCATTAGTAAATTGATGATTTGATATGAACTTATTGGTTTTCTCATAATCAAATAGGAGAGATTGTTAGTATCCACTTGATTAAATTTGATGATGACATAATATGATTAATGCTTAATTTATATTTGTATAAATAGCTTTTGTAAAGTCCTTATTTGGTTTATATTGTACAAGGACTAAGCTTAGACAAGATCAAATTTGTTAGGTTGATCTTTCGAAAGAAAAAAATTATTGCATAGAACTTAAGAAGATCGCATAGTAGAATCTGAATCGTATTGCAAATATTGAGGATCGCATAGTAGAAGTTAAATCGCATTACAAGTACTAAAGATCGCATAGTAGAAGCTGAATCATATTGCAAATACTGAAGATTGCATAGTTGAAGCTGAATCGCATTGTAAGTTCAGACCGCACTGCAACGTCATGATCGTATAGAAGAATGAAGATCATATAAGAAGAATAATCGTATTAAATCTGTGAATTTCTACTATTTGATCAGTTCATTTCGTAGAGTGAAAGTCGTCAGAGTATTAACAATGGAAATATCACAAGTTGAACAGCCTGATGCAATCTTTCCAAGGCAAAGTTAAAATCAAAGTTCAGAAATGCCTGTGTCTACTGGTTAGTTGTCGTTGAAAAGTCAGTCAAATGATTACTATATTTGGCAATATGATAAACGGACACGGCAGAAAGCTGTCTAAATTATCACCAAAATACCCATAACAAAGATCTCAAGAATCAAGGCTTTAAATGAGCAACGGCTATCTTACAACAGGAAGATTTCAAGAAGTCTATAAATAGAATAGCAGAATCCAAACGAAAAAGAAAAGGAGACACTAATCAAAAATTGAAATTAAAAAAGCTCAAGAACCTACTCTTCGAGAAGCCGAACATCTCTTTCAAGCTGCTAAGTACTTGAGAAAATGATCATATTGTCAACTTAGCAGCAACTCACAACATCAATCGACTGCATTGTGTTATCTTAGTGACATTGTTCTATGTCTTAGTGGCTTGAAGAGATATAAGTGATCTGCACTGAGTGTTCAAGTGTGCGGAGACTGTGTTACTCTAAGGAACCTTAGTGGTTCAGTTGTAGCTGATCTTAATGATCAATATCCTTAGTAGGTTTTCTACTCGTTGAGTAGAAGAGTGGAGTATGAGTTATTACGTCTCCAAACCACTTAAAATTTGTTGTCTTTCATTTATTTTCTGTTTTTTTATTTCTATCTTATATCTAAAAGGGAATTTTCTAAAATATATTCCGCTGTGCATAATTGATTTTTCTTTGCAATCTATTAATTACTATTAAACTACATAAAGTCAAAGTTTACAAAAAGACCTATTTAGCCCCCATTCTAGATCTTTTTGTGCCTATGAGATACAACAGAGTGATTTCCAGCAAAAAGAAAGCCAAAGCAGAAGAGAAATTTATACATAAGAGCTTAAGAGATTAACTTCAAAGAGAAATCATTTAGCTGTTAAGTTCTATCAGAGAAAGGGAACTTAAAGCAAACTTAATAGCATATCAATCAGCTTCATCAACAACAGCAAAAGTCAAGACTTAGTAACTTACCTGATTCTGTGTGAATCAAACCTAGAGTGGGTAGTTTGAGAGATCCTGAAGACAGAGGGCTTCAAAACCTTATGTAAGACAAGACTCAGTGACTCGTCTGATTCTAAGTGAATCAGACCCTTTGTGAGAAGGATTAAGTGTCTAGTTGTAATGTTTTTTAGTGAACTTTGGTCTTAGTGACCTTTATCCTTAGTGGATTCCCTACTCGAAGAGTAGAAAAGTGGACTATGAGATCTTTGTACTCCGAACCACTTAAAAATCATTGTATCTCTTTATATCTCTTTAACTGCTTACATCATACCTATCATAACTGCTATAAATGTTTTACATTCTACAATAACCTTCCAGTAATAACTTAAAATCAAAACTACAAGTCTTTTAGCTTATATCATAAATGAGTTTTACCATATTACTATTTCTGTTGTGCTTAACATGATAGTTTAATTATTTGATAAATGTGCTTTAATAAGTGAATAAGTATTGGTTCAAAGATCTATTCAACCCCCCCCCCCCTCCCCCCCCTTTAGATCACTTTTGTGTCATCATGGGAATAACATAAAATACTTTTTAGCAGTCTTGATAGGGACGTGAGCATGCTTTCCGCATTGCTCTCTCAAAACCACTACCAGGTGTGATTGTAAGGGGTTTCGCCCTTAATCTAAAGGAGCGACAATTATGGAGAAGATGAAAGAGGTCGCCATATTTTTCGATATCCCTTAGTTCGTCATTTGGTCCGAAGGAGTCTAGTACCGAAAGTCTGAAAGTTTATTTGGTTCTGAAGTTCTAAAGAAGATTTGATCGAGACTTGCATATCCTAACACTATACATATACACACATTTATATATAAATCCTACTCTATTTTTGTTAATATAAAAGCTTCTTTATACTTGAAGTACTTCATTAATCACATATTCATGTTATCTTCATTAATCACCCATTAATCTCCATGTAAGAAACGAAAAACTCATCCAAAAAATCTTGTAGTAGAACACCATCAATTCATCAAAAGTTTCTAAATTTCTTCTTTCTCCTTCATTCATATTCTTTCCCATCGATCTCCGTCCAGGAAACCAAAAACCCATTTCAGAAATCTTGAAGAAACACCATCAATTCATCAAAGTCTTTGGATTGTATGGTGTTTGATTAATGAAAAATATTAGCTATTGATTCAATTTGTTTGCAATCTTAGCAAATTCCTACTGGATAAACTAATGTGAATTGTTTGATTTTGATTAATACATTTGTTAATATTGTAAACACTATCAATTTTTTTTATTTACCTCGTATAATTATGGAATTTGTTTTGTTGTAAATAATTGTTATCTTACCTTTAAAAATCTAAAAGCAATAGCCAACATAGTTAATAAAGGCTTTAGTTAGACTAGCATCGGTCACGCATTGTGTGTATAAATTATATGGAATAAATTAAGAATTTTATAAATTTTGAAATACTAAATAGAAAATAAAAAAAATTAATATAAAAAAGATAAAATATTATTATAATTAAAATTATAAGGATAAAAAAGAATATGACATAAAATCACCAAAGCCTCCACGAAAACTTTATAATATAGATATAGATAGATACATATCTAGGTAGATTCTAAAATCAAATATGGAGTTTTAATGCACTATGGGTCCCTGTTCTTTTATTTTAAATAAATGTATAGTTATAATCATAATATACTTGTGTAATAATTTATTTATTTTATAAATATTATAAGTATGTAAATATTCTTGTTATCCTTTGCCCAAAAAAATCTATATTTATTCTTGGGAAAATTTGCACAAGAGCAACACATCAATCCAACAAACGTAGCCTTATTGGCACAAAATAACTACTTTATGTGAAACCATGTGACGGTATATACTACAGTGAAGTCTAATTGGGCTTCACAAGTATGACAAGAGCGCATGCAATAACCTTAGGTATGGACAATGTGGCCCATGAATCTCGTTCTGATTGTCTCTGGCTCCAAGTAATTCATGTGGCCAACAAAATGTACAGATGATAAGAAGTAAGTTTAAAGATATCTAAACAAAAAAATAATAATAGCAGTACTTATTTTCAGTTTTAACATAATAATTCTAATACAACACACTATTTTAACACATACAACAGTATAATATAGTAATAATAACATAATACAACAAGATATTAAGTAATTCTAATACAACACATTATTTTAGCATAATGCCACACAACAAACTTATTAAATGGAAAGATATTTAATACCAAGTTCTTCAAAAAGTTTCTTTAGCTCAAACACAAGTTTATCCTTATCCATGCAGCGCTGGAAATTTATGATGTGTATAGCATGAAGACCAAATTTCACCTTCTCATCAACTATCTCCTCAAATTGACTTTCAGGCTTACTTTCAAGGAACCTGAATGTTTCAACATATAGATAAAAAGTTGATAATATATGTCAATGTTAGAGTTTAATTGCACGAGAAAGTGGAAATGGAAACAATTGCATTGACGGTTATATTGTACGACTCGTTCATATTTGATGAGTTATACAATACAATCAATTAATGCGTGTCTATACAAAAATTGTCTAATTGTCTAGCACTACTGGTACAATTCAATAATTCATCTTTAAATAGAAATAAAGAAGAGTTGACGTACTCATTTAGTTTAACTTTTAAAGTTGCATTGTTCTTAACTGAAGTTGCACTATTGACAAAAAGCTCCACAATATCACTCATCCAAGACCTCCTGGTAAGATTAATGATAATTTTGGTTGCCAAATTGGAATTGGGATAGTCCATCTTGTCATTATTCTCTCTTGAGAAAATTGTTGTTAGTATCCCTATCTCTTCAACAACCATCTGTGAATGTTGAATAAAAATATCAAAATAGACAGAATAGATTAATAAAATAATGATATGTCAGTTACCAAGACAAATCATTTGCGAGTTGTACAATATAACTTATCAATGTTTCATCTATATAAGCTAAAAAGAAAGCTTTAGTCTCGTTGCTTAACATTACTCTTCTAATTTATACAGTACAATGTCACGTATTAATTACCTGTTTATTATCGATGAGACAAAAATCGCCTTTGTTAAACGGGTGTCGTACGAATACAAACATTATTCCTTCGCATATCGTGTTATTGGTGTTGCCGAATGTAAACACGGCCAACAAAAGACTAGATAAAATGGAAAGTATCACTTTGTTCGTCACAAAACCCATCAAAACTAACCATATAATGGATATTGAAATGAGTAAGATCAATGATACAAGGTTGTTCAGCTCTTTGATGGCAGTGTTGGTATCATTTAAAAGATGAACCCGAGTTTTGCGTTCATTGCAAACTTTCATCTGTGAAAAATGGATGATTTGTTAGACCATGAATACATGCATCTTACCTTTTGTAAAATTTGATGGTTTATTCAATCAAGTAATAATATGTGGGAGGACAAATTAATCCGGTTTTCCAAATTAAATGTCCAATTTTAATTTTTTTGGTCAAATCGACTTTTTAAACTAATTTTGTTTTACCATTTTTGCCAAGGTATATGTGAAGAGATTATAACCAAACTAAAGCATGTACTGCCTCTATTCTAAATTATAAGATTATTAGTGATTTTTGAAAGTCAATTTAGTATATTTTCAAACTTAAAATTAAGATAATAAATCAAAAAATATAAATAAAAAATACTAGAATAAATATTATAGATTGGTAATATGCATAACCAACTTTATATGTAGCTTAATAGCAAATTCGCAATATTTCTAATTTATGGTAGGTAATACTTAATAGACTAAAAATATTGTTTCATTTTGATAGATACAGAAAAGTTTGACACCATTTCTTTATTTATTTATTTTTGCAAAAGGCAAATAATTTTTATTACTGACAAAATGTCATAGGATCCAAAAGACTTGAATCCTATAAATTTTTACAAACTGAGTTGAATCCCCAACGACAATAAAACGCCTATTCAACAATTGACCCCGTTAAAAACTTATTTCTTCTTTGACTAATAATCATTACTTCCACACTTTTCTTGGACCCCACACCGCCACCAATTTGAAAATAGATGAAACCCAAAAAGACACCAGCAGCGCAATAATTCATGCATGATAAAACAACATAACAGTATTGATGTTTCAAAAACTCAAACTGCAAGATCAAAAGTAAGTTATATGGAGAAAAAACAGAGCAAGTTATAAACAGAATAATGGAGAACAGAGGATTTACAGTCCAATCTTTTAAAGATGTTTCAGTAATGCATTTTGTTTCGAATGCTCCTTCAAACAATTTGAGCACATTTGGAACATGCTCCTGTTTCATTAGTTGTAGCAGATCCGACTCGTGTATCTCCCTAGTACCAACAAAATCAATTAATGAAAAAGTTTGTAAATAATATGAGCTAAATTAAATCAAGAAAAAACGTGAATCTCGACTCTAAACAGTTAAAAATGGTGGGTCCATTTAGACAGTCCGTAGAAATAAGTTGCATTAATTCAGTCGATCTTTGCAATAAAAGTATTATATAATTACGACTATCATCTATGTAAAATGCAACTAATATTACATAAATGACTCAAATGGACTGCCTATTTTGGATTTCTTAAAATCAGAATTCTTAAGAAAATAGATAGACAATCAAAATACACGGTGATAACACGTACCTGATGCCATTCTTTTCCACATTCTTAAAGATTTGAGAAACAAGAGATTTTGTATCCTTCTCCCTTAGAGTTTCATCCCCCTCAAAAATCTTGTCTATTGCATCACAAATACTAAATAACTTTTTCCCATCAAGTATAGTAACAAGTGCTTCTTTTATCCATTTTAGTTGAACTCCAATGCATTTTGCAGGCAAATACATTAAGGAAGGCCCCCATAACAAGGTTTGAAAAACATGTTGACGAAAGATCAAGAATTGAATCGTATCGAAGAATTTCTTGTCATGAAAAGAACAAGATAAAATCTTCAAAAGCATATTCTTGAACATCCACATCGCCGCGCCAATCACTAAAGTAGTAAGAGTACTTGTAATTAAATGAATCAAACTAGTTGTCCCCTTAATATTCCAATCTATTAACATAATCCAAGCTAACAGAACAGAAGACGAACAAAAGAAACTCACCACACTACTTTTCATGCCATAAACAAAATACAGTACCTTCTTCTTCTTGCTCATCACAAAATTCATCTCAGTGAAGAAAAGTACAACATGAACAAACCATGCAACAAGACTTGGAGTACAAGTTATGGTGAGTGCGAATGCAAACCATTTCCAAAGATCCATCCCCAATAGCATCAGATTACTGAATAATGTTTTGGTACTTAAAATAGCAATAAAAAGTGACGCGATCCAAGTAGACTGAAGTACAAGCATTATTACCTTCGGTAGCTTTCTCTCTTTGTCATCAGTTCCAACATTTTCTTCAACGTCACTTGAATTGCCCCTCGTGCTTAAAGATCCTTCAGTTTCTATCACCAGATCTGTCGTACTTTTATTATTTTCCATGTTTCCTAGAGCATATAACCTAAATTATGTTGATTTGAGAAAAGTGTTGAATGCCGATGAAAAACTTGTATACTGGGGTTAGAGCTTTTGGCCAAGCTGCCTTGTCATGGGCATGTGCCTACTCCTCCGCCAACAGTCGCAATCAAAAGTTGCATAACTTTCTTTGTATTATGCATCCTTAGCCATCCACCATCAAACAATTATACTTTCTAGTCAATTAATAATCTAACGGTCTTGCGGTCATAGCAAAATTCACATCGCACACACAAAATGACAGATTGACAGCAAAAGAAAATAGTACATAGCCCAGACACAAAAAGACAGATGTCACCATATAGCAGAGAAGTGAGAGATGGAGTCAGATCAATCATAGCAAAATGCACATAAACATCTAACTAATAATTAAAAAGTCAACCTAAATATTTTTAATATACATACTTTTTTTTTTAAATATTCTTTCGTTCAAAATATAAGATTAAGATTGAATTATTGCAATTCATATAAAATATTTTTAAATTTAAAGTTGATTTGATATTTAACTTTTGAAATAATAAAATTTATAATTAATAGCACTTTTTGATAATTTATAATTTTATTGTCTAATATTAAATGAATTTATATTAATTTTAAATTTAAATATATTTTAAATAAATTTCAAAAAATCAAAATTGATCCTATATTTTAGAACGTCGGGAATATAATTTATTTTAAACATAATACCCTCAATTTTATTTTTATTTTTGCTACAAAAATATGGAGGTTGAAATTGCCACTAGACCAACGGATGGTTGGTGTGTTAAAATTACTGACTACCATCAATATAAAGCCAACTTTTTAGCAATAATTTTTTTACAAGACTCTTTTAATGAAACTGATAGCAGTGAATTTAGAAATATTTTATATTTTATATTATTATTATTATTATTATTATTATTATTAACAGTGAATCGAACATAGCATCTGAGCAGTTGGCCACTTCATTGATTAGTTCTTTATTATTTATCTATCAGTCTCCTTATCTGACAATTTCCCAACAAAGGCTTTACCTCGTTATCAAGTCTTCATGTTGGATTCTAAATATTTGTATGTTTTGTATTATTATTTGGATCATAATATTTTTGCTAGATGGAGTTTTGTGTTTATGTAATTGATTCATCTTATTGCTTTTATTTTATTTGTAAAAATAATTATATACTCTTTTTATAAAAAAAAATAATAGTGCATAATTGCATATAGCCCAATATTAAAACTGAAATCGATACCGAGTCAAAAAATATTCCTTTCAAACGTAGACTAAACCGTTACCATAACTTTAAACCATAATGATATGTGGATTTGGTGGAAGATTACACATATCCTTCGCTATAACAAAAGTGGTTATGGCAAGAAAGTTTAGCGCTTAATTATTGGATAAATTGGTCCATGAATGGATTTTCTGGAGAATAGTTTTATTTATTTGTTGCTGGCAGTAGCTTATAAACGTTAACATGGACCAGATTATTTGTTACTAAATCCTCTTATCTGCTTCAAATACTTTGATCAACTAGATTCATAGTTTTGAATGGAATTATCAATAGTTTGATCTACAAAATTTAATTTGACATTTTCAGTTTACATATAATTCCAGAACAACTTGAAGTACATTATCTTGGGCAACTGTTGCTAACATGGCGAATTTGTTTTTGTCCTGTTTCTTCTTCTTTGCTGGAATTTTGTAATAAACAAGCCTAGTATTGCTAATTAGTCCACCTACTTCTACTTTGTGCAACATTTGATATAAATCTGAGATCATTCTTTGCAAAATTCTTAAATCACAATCTTAAACATCCATGTCGTGACGCCAATCACCAAAATACCAAGAGTTCTTGTAATTAAATGAATTAAACTAGTCGTGCCCTTAATATCCCAATCTATTAACATAATCCAAGCTAATAGAACAGAGCAAGAACAAAGGAAATTCACCACACTACTTTTCATACCATAAACAAAATACATTACCTTCTTCTTCTTGCTCATCACAAAACTTTAATACTCTGTCATAAAAATTGAGACGATGCATATTGTTGACGTCTGATTTTCACTCTTGCCGTGATCACCCGTCAGCAAGATACCTGCACAAACAACAAACCGTTACCACCTCACAAGACAGTCGTGACTGGGACCGTCCGGAGATGCTCCGGTGTAAGAGTAAGTTCAGGGGAATAACGTCACAATGAAGGGCCTTTATCGTTAGCTGGAATCTCTCAGGAGTTTGATAGCTTAATGTTTGTGATGTAAAAAGATCCAATACCTTTGTAATTGTGAAGTGGCCAGTATATAGCAATCCATGCATCGTAAGACGTTCAGTCATACTCTCATGAGTGCAAGCAAGAAGTTCCCTTCCACCTGTTCCACTTGGTCCGTTGGGGGAAGATACTAGCCTGAGTTGCTCCCTGTGTCAGTCCGTCAAAGTGGACAAAAATGGCCCAAACGTCCTATCAACCGCCTGATTAATAAAAGATCTGCGAACCCGGGCCCAATAGGAAAGGAAAAAGCCCGACCCGGGCCAAGCCAAATGCAAAGAATGGAATCTTGGCCCAGAAAGATAAGCCCAAAGAAACCACACCCCATCATAGCCCCCCACCCTTCTACTTTTTTGGAAAATAATAAGAAAAATAGAAGGGTAACCGCTCCGATTACACAGGAGTTTAGTACAAAAATAGGGATATTAAACCTGATCCATCGGATAACGGATAAACAGATGTGACATCACATCCTCGCGCCTCCGAAATAAATATCCAATTTTCAAAATAAACTCTATCACAACAGTTACCTCCTTCACAACAATACACCGTCTTCTCTCTCTATCCTCTGCAATTGCTCATTGCTTCCCGTAACCGCATAATCGATCAACGAGTATCCCCCATTCTTTTCTCCTTCAAGAATCTTCATATTGACTTCCGATTACCCAAAGCCCCATAACCTGAATCTTTCTCTCTCTCTTGCGTAAATCCAGAATGACATCATCAACTAGCGCCGCTGCCACAACCTCTTCATCCTCTGAGGCGAATCCGTTCCGGCCTGCCCCCTTAACCACCCCGATTCCCAGCCCGTCCGGATCGAAGTCTAGGGCAAGGGAACTGGAAATTAGAAAGTTATTCGAGGACACCACCACTTACTCACACGCTAACACCCAATCATCGGTCAGCAATGAAGCCGTTGAAGGCTTTAAATCCGAGTTCCAGTTTCCCGGAGAGTGTTCTCTGAGAGCCCCCAGCCCAAATGAAAGGATGTATTGGAGGCCTTCCAGCCCTCAACTAGCGGTTCCGACCCAGGTACTCCGGAACGGGGTCAGATTCCCTCTTCATCCTTTCATCTCCGATTTTCACGATTTCGTCGGAATCGGACTCGCTCAGTTGGTCCCAAACTCATACATTCACCTGGTCTGCTTCATCGCTACTTGCAAGCAGTTCGGCATCAACCCCAGCCTTGACTACTTCTTCCATATCTTCTCTGTAACCAAAACCAAAAACAAGGATTCCGATCCTTGAACCGTCTTCCTAACCAAAGGGCTTGGATGCTCCCTCCTTCCAGTAACAAGGGCTGGCACAGTAACTGGTTCTTCGTGTCTAGCCTAGACACACACCTTCTGCAGCCCTGGGGGAACCCAGAAAGGCCGGTGATCGACGACATCGCCGAAGACAGGGAGGAAGAATTTGAATGGTTCTGTCAAAACATTCCCTCATAGCCTTGGGATATCAGCCTTCTTTCCAACCTCCAATGGTTGCACGACCACGATCGTAAGTTCTTTCCTCTCTTTAGGAAATCCATTTTGTTTCGCTATTTACACTAATCTTCCTCTATTCCTTGGGTTTCAGTAGTGATCTACAAGACTCAGCCAAATGTTCCAAGGACACAGCTACGCATCCGACCTGCCCCCCAAGCTCCTTCTCAACGCATCGAAGCCCCTCAGCCTTCCAAAAAACCAACTGAAGCCCCCCGAGCTCCCAGGAAACAAACCGAGGCCCCCCAGCCATCTAGGAAACAAACCGAGGTCCCCCAGCCATCCAGGAAACAAACCGAGGCCCCCCAACCATCTAGGACACAAACCGAAGCCTCTCGTCCTCTTGGAAAGAACGCCCTGGATCTAACCGATATCGAGAAGTAGCAACTTCGCAGAAAGCGCCGTAGACTAACCAGGGTCTCCGAAGGTAATCAATCTAACGCCGAACCCATCTACGTTAAACCTTTAAATTTCATCCGACCCCATTCTCCATCCCCACCTCGTTCCCCCTCCCCCGATATAGGGGACAGAGATGCAACGCCCCTCATTCCATCACCCCTTAAACCTCCATCTACATCACGCACGGAAGTCAGACCTTCCCCCACAAAGCACACCTCACCCGAACCGAGGCCGCATGGCAAAGCCCCCAATACTGAACCCTCACCAAGCGAGCCCCGACCCCCTCCCCATAAAACTAATCCATCCCAAACAACATCCCCTTTCTCCCAACTATCCTTTTTTCCATCGGATCCTTCCTCCCCTTTCCCAAAGGAATTATATAATTATTTCAACCTCCCGGCTGACGATCAACACTTCAATTCATCCGATCTCAACAGCCTGGTGAGAGCCACCAGTCTTCACCTGAGTCAGGTATGACTATCGTGCGACCTACGATCTCCTTTTACGTTTTTTTATTAAGATCTACTGATATCTTGTTGTGTTGATCAGGCATTGGGAGGCTTCAGCCGCATAATGGAATTCCAAGAGAAAAACCCCCATCAGGCCGAAGTCATTCGCCAGCTCTAGGCCGAGATGCAGGAGCTGAACTCCCAGCATTCCCAGCTCCACCAAGAGCATAGCCAGCTGCAAAGCAACCATTCCTCCCTCCACGAGCAGAATGACCAGAAAGAAGCCCTCATCCAGTCCTTGCAGGTTCAGCTGGTCGAACTAAAAGCATCCAACAAATCTTGGGAGGACAAGCTGAACGATGTGATGAACGAGAGATCAACACTTTTGCAAGAACGAGCCGAACGCAACAAGCTGGTAGAAGGGCTCAAAAAGGAGGGATCGGATCTGGCGATGCGATTGGGGGTTCTGACAAAGGACAATGCCCAAAAAGATGAAGCCCTTCAGACGTCCACGGCGGCCAACAAGCTCCTGGAGGAAGAGAATCTCCAACTGAAGGCCCAAGTTGAATCAGCAGGGGAAAGCAGTCGTCAGAGGATCATCGAGGAGTACAAGAGGTCTAGCGAGCTGACCGAGGCCATCGTGGACCAGTACAACAAGGGATACCTCTTTGCCAAAAACATGGTGGCCAATGCTGGGGTGAACCCAATCACATTGGGCTTTTCCTCAGATGAGGATGCCGACGAGGAGGATGACCCCCCTGCACACCCAACCCCACCAGACCCCACAGCCTAATATGTAATATTTTCATTTTTCAAATGTACAGAAACAAGTTCAAGTAAATTAAAGTCAGTTTTCTTTATTCTGTCAAGCTAATTTCTCTTTTATCCCATAATAATCAAACTAAAGAAACATAAGCACGAACAGATAATGCTTTCATTAAGGAATCATAACGTGTTATAACCGGGCTACATCAAAATAACAAAGTGAGGTTCACAACAATGAGGTCTGATGCCCCTAAACAAAGACAATGGGTGCTATCCCTACTGGTAGTACCTTTTCAACCTGCCAGCATGCCAAGTGTTCTTTATATCTACTCCCATTATGTCCCGAATTCGATAAGTCCCTTCCTTAACTACTTCAATGACTTCGTAAGGTCCTTCCCAGTTGGGCATCAGTTTCCCGGTACTATCAGGTGCCGAGGCTTCCACCTCCCTGAGTACCAAATCTCCCACCTCAAACCTTCGAATTCGAACCCTTCGATTGTAGTATTTGGCTATTCTTTGCTGGTAGGCGGCCAACCTCAGCAACGCAGCATCCCGGACCTCTCCCAACAGGCCGAGGTTCAGCCTGAGCCCCTCCTCATTGTATAACTCTTTGAAGCATGACACCCTGAACGAGGACGATCCGATCTCGACTGGGATCAGGGCGTCCGTCCCATACGCGAGTTTGAAGGGTGAGTCTCCCGTAGTCGAACGCGGAGTGGTTCGGTAAGACCACAGGACGCTGGGCAACTCCTTGGGCCAACGCCCTTTAGCCTCGTCCAGTTGCCTTTTAACCCCTCTAAGGAGGGCTCGATTTGTCACTTCTACTTGCCCGTTGGATTGAGGATAGGCCACCGAAGTTTTTTGGTGCTGGATGCCCAGATCGGAGAGGAGTTCTTCAAAATTTTTCCCAACAAATTGCGTACCATTATCGGAGACGAGCACCATCGGGATACCGAACCGGTAAACAACCGACTCCTTCATGAACTTCACGCAATTATCTTCGGTGATATGGCGAAGTGGTTTAGCTTCCACCCATTTGGTCATGTAGTCGATGGCTACAATCACATATTGGAGTTGACCTTTGGCTTTGGGAAGGGGCCCCAATAAGTCAATTCCCCAAATCACGAAAGGGACAGGAGAAAGCACCGATGACAACTCCTCGGGAGGTTGGTGAGGGACCGAGCTATTGATCTGACACTTAGGACACTTCTGGACATACCCCTTTGATTCCTGGAACATAGTAGGCCAATAATACCCCTGTCGAACCAGCTTGTATGCTAACGACTTAGCTCCCATATGGTCCCCACAAATCCCTTCGTGGACCTCCCTAAACGCATATGACACTTCGGATGGAATTAAGCATTTCAACAATGGAGACGAGTACGATTTCTTGTACAATTCCCCATCAATTAGGCAGAAAGAAGAGCTTCGGTACTTAATTTTCTTGGCCAAAATCTTATCTGTTGGAAACTTCCTGTCAGCTAGGTAATCAAGATAGGGTGTTATCCAGCAATTAGACCTCTCGATGCACAGAAGTTCCTTTCTATTGACACTTGGTTCGGTCAGGACCTCCAGATACACCGATCCCGCAAAATCCTCCACTTACGTTGCTGCTAATTTTGACAAGGCGTCGGCGATAGAGTTGCCTTATCTTTTGATTCCCTTGATATCATAAGATTCAAATTTGAGGAGCATCATTCTTACTTCGGCGACGTACCCAGCCATCCTCGCGCCTCGAGCTTCATACTCGCCCTGGATTTGCTTTACAACCAACTGGGAATCACTGAAAATGATCAAATGACGAACTTCTAAGCTTCTTGCAAAACGTAGGCCAGCTAGTACTGCCTCATATTCTGCCTCATTGTTGGTAGCTCAAAACTTAAATCGTATAGCTTGCTGAACCTTGAAACCTTCGGGGCTCAATAATATAACTCCTGCCCCACTAGCCTCAGCGTTGGTTGATCCGTCAACGTACATGGTCCAACAAAAAGCAGCGCTCGGTTGCCCCCCAACTATAAGGGCGACATCGAGGATTGGGTCGCCCCCGTCTTCAAAGAAAGTACACTCAATTATGAAGTCCGACAGAGCTTGTCCCTTGATGGCAGTCCGGGGATGGTATTCCAGATTGTACTGAGTTAATTCAACAACCCATGTCATCATCCTGCCAGAGGCGTCAGGCCTTTCCAAGACTTTCTTTAGGGGCTGGGTTGTGTAGACAACAATAAGCCGACCTTGAAAATAGTGCCGGAGCTTTCGACTGGCTACCACTAAAGCGTACACACACTTCTCCAAGTTTGGGTATCTGACCTCTGCATCACGTAAAACATGACTGACGTAGTACACAGGTCTCTGAACACCTCCTTCCTCCCTAACTAGGGCCGCGCCAACAGCCGAAGGGCCAACCGAAAGGTAAAGGTACAATGGCTCTCTCGGGACCGGTCTCTGCAATAAAGGGGCGGCCATCAAATACTTCTTGATACCCTGGAATGCATCCTTACACTCCGAGTTCCACTGAAAAGTTTTCTCGTTCTTAGGCCCTTTTATTGTGTCGAAGAAGGGAAGACACCTTTCTGCCGATCTAGACATAAACCTCCTCAAAGCGGCAATACAACCAGAGAGTCTTTGAATGTCCTTGAAGCTTTGAGGAGATCGCATGTTTAGAATTTTCTTGATCTTTTCGGGGTTAGCTTCAATCCCTCTCTTACTCACCAAGTACCCTAAAAATTTACCTGAACTAAGACCAAATGTGCATTTGGCAGGGTTCAGACGCATGTTGTGCCGTCGGACCGTTTCAAAACACTCCTCCAAGTCCCGAAGGTGATCCTGTGTCCGAGGGCTCTTAACAACCATATCATCCACATACACTTCCATGTTCCTCCCTATCTGTTTTCGAAAGACGGTGTTCATCATTCTCTGATAAGTGACTCCGGCATTTATCAAGCCAAAGGTCATTCTTCGGTAGGCATAAATGGCCCGATGGGTAATGAACGCCGTCTTAGGGATGTCCTCCTTTGCCATATGAATCTGATGATAGCCTGAGAAAGCATCTAAGAAACTCAACACCGAATTACCCGAGGTGGCATCAATCAGCTGATCGATATGTGGGAGCGGATAGAAGTCCTTGGGGCAAGCCTTGTTTAAATCCGTGTAATCTATGCAGACTCTCCACTTTCCATTCTGCTTCCTGACCAGAACTACATTGGTCAGCCACTCCGGATATTCGATTTCTTCAATATCCCCTACATCTAGAAGTTTCCCGAGTTCGACGACTATAATCTTTTGACGCTCGGGCGCGAATATCCTCCTTTTCTGCCGCACTGGTTTCCTGTCAGGGTCAACGGCCAACCGATGTACCGCTATGGTCTCGGGGATCCCGGGCATGTCTCGGGGTGTCCAAGCAAAAATGTCAGAATAGTCTCGTAGGAGTTGAACCAATTGCGTTTTTATGCCCTTCGGTAGCTCGACACCTACTTTCATTGTTTTGAATTTGTTGCCGGGTATCAACTCGACTTCTTCAACGCTTTCGGCGGGAGTCGCTAGGGGTTCCGTATCCCCCTCTGCGTAAGGCTCTACATCGACAACCATCGTACACTTCTGCCGACTGACCCCAACAGCCGATGCCGTCATGGCATGACGATAACATTTTCGAGCGATATCGATATCTCCTTTCACCTCACTCACCCCCTCCGGGGTTGGGAACTTGATCTTGAAATGGGGTATGGATGTAATGTGACGCCCCCAAATTTAGGCCCACACAGCCCAAACTTGAGTTGTCAAAAGACTACAACAAAATTATTACAAGGTAGAACAACGTTCAACAATACAGTGTATAATAATACACAACTAAGTCTTCACTATTATTAACACACTATTTTACAACACGTGAAGACTACGATAGCTATCCCTCGGACTCTCACTCCATTCCCCTGCTAGACCCAGCTATGTTCTCATCTCCTGTTGAAAAACAATGGAACAAAAGAAAGGGTGAGCTCAAATAGCCCAGTAAGAAATATCATGACTAAGATAATGACGAATAAATTATCATTAGCCTTCAACAGTTGAGTTCTTGATAGAATACAATAGACTACAAGGTTTATATCAAAAACTGTAGTTAAATTCTTAAACAATGTCCAGATCAATAATAGCAGCGGAATGAGCAATCTATTAGAAGAATAATGCAGACTATAATGTCCACTCGCTTCTCTTTTTCGTAAAAACATCATCAACTTTTATCATCTGAAATACCATTAGTCATGATAATATAAATTCACAGTTCCTGATCATAATCATGCACATCAACAGTTCATCTTTGAACTACGGGCCAAAGATATTCAATATAGCACCAACGGTCATGATTATACCAGATTCAGCCTTTGGTCATAATCATACCAATCAACAGTTCATCTTTGCACTACGGGCCAAAGAGAACATTCACCACGTGCCATAAAAGACACCGAACAGATGTATCGCCTTTAACCTAATATATCGCCTTTAACCTATCATCTGTTCAACAAATATATCACATCTGTGCCCCCGGCCACAGATGTTCACAACAGCTTGATTCTTGAAGATTAGTTCAAATGATAGTGAGACAATTGATGAACAGAAGAAATAGGATAAACAATAAATATCGAAAGTTTACTTTGTGCAGATTCAAATAATGTCCAAATGATCAACATGATGTGGAGTGAAATTTAAAAATGATATTCAAGATCCACAGTTCAGAATAACGGTTACAGTTCAATAGAAAGGTTCAGAAAATAGGAAGGTTCAGTTGAAATAATGAAGTTCAACTATTATGGAACATATAATATTTTCAGGAATTATAGAAGCAATAGTTCCATAATAAATTTCGATTTAGGAGTATGAAAGAAAATAATAACCCTTACCGTAGCAGGTTTGATTAACAAAAGGTGAAGGAAATTAATACAAAGGGTTATTCACCAACAGGCGATAATCCGCGCCGTAAGTTATTCCCACAATTTAATAGAATTTGAGTACAAAGAGTTATTCACCAAACAGGCGGTCATCCGCGCCGTAAGGTTATTCTCAGATATTAATAATGAATGAATACGAAAGGTTATTCACCAACAGGCGATAATCCGCGCCGTAAGGTTATTCCCATAATTTAATACATGAAAATAAATACGAAAGGTTATTCACCAACATGCGATAATCCGCGCCGTAAGGTTATTCCCACAATTTAATACATGGAAATAAATGGCACATCTTATGAGTAAGAAAGAAACGATATTATTTTTGAAAATCAAATAATGATAATCCCTTACTTTAACACGTGACTGGATGAGGTTGATTAACTTGAACAGTACACGTACACTTATAGATCTTCACAAATACTCAAGATGACTTAAGCACACTTAGAGAGAACTTTCACAAGAAGTATTTAGAGAGAGACAGAAAGAACAAGTAAGGAAGTTTATGAAAAAATCCTTATGTTAAGGCTTCTATTTATAGCCAAAAATCTTATCATTCCTTTAATCTAAACCATTCATTTAAAGATCATCTTTTAATCTACACCATCCATTTCAAATTTTATATTATCTTTAATCTACACCATTCATTTCATATCACCTAACTTTATATTATAACCAAATCAATTCAATTATTCAACAATAATTCACACTTTAATCTACACCATTCATTTCATATCACCTAACTTTATATTATAAACAAATCAATTCAATTATTCAACAATAATTCACACTTTAATCTACACCATTCATTTCATATCACCTAACTTTATATTATAAACAAATAACTTTATCAATTCAATTTTTATGACTAATTGTTATAAATACAGTATAGTTAGCTCTTAGATATCAAGTCAATTAATTAATGAAATACAATTGTTTAAATAACATCATAATAGAGATAACAATAATGTAAAAGAAAGCATACGTTACTGTGTAATGACAATTATTGATTCAATAATGTGAATTACTGTGCATATGTTACTGTGACAATTATTAGGTTCAATAATTTTAAAAACAGTGCAGCAACAATTATTGACTCAATGATATAAAATACAGTGTAATGACAATTATTAAATCAATAATGCAAAATACTGTGTAACAACAATTATTGAATTGATAATATAAAATATTATGCAGTGACAATTATCGATGGAATGATGCGTAACAGTTACGGTGTCAATTATCAGACCAATAACATGAGACACTATGCAATACCGTGTGTTACTGTAGAGTACCGTGTGCTACAAAAAATACCATAAACTACCGTATGCTACTATTCTTTTATCACCGGTATTTTAACAGTTAAAAGTAATAGTACCATTGACCAATTAAAAATTGTTTATGTCATTTTCTATATCCGACATTTATTCTTTGTGGGGTCCACCAATGATTGGTTCGTACGGCGCCGTCGTACGAATATTCCCCGACAGAACGAATATTCCCCGACCAAAAGAATATTGTCCGACATAATATAATTTGCAGATAACATCCTTAACTTTTAACTTTATCAATTTAACCACTTACTGTTTCAAAAAAAATATATATGAAGAAAAATTAAATTTTGTATTTCATAAAATTCGGGGTCTTACAACCTCCCCTCCTTATGAAATTTCGTCCCCGAAATTGACGTACCTGGCATATCGAAGAGGTAAGGATACTTAGATTTCATCTCAGATTCTAGCTCCCAGGTCATTTCCTCAGTATCTTGGTTCCTCCATAAAACCTTAACTTGAGGTATAACCTTTGAGCGTAGAATCTGCTCCTTCTTATCCAGGATCTTAACAGGTACCTCCTCGTATGTTAAATCCTCTGCTATAACGTCTGGTTCTAACTCAATGACGTGGTTTGGGTCCTTCACATATTTACGTAACATAGATATGTGAAAAACGTTATGGATGCGAGACATACTTGGTGGTAGGGCTAGTCTGTAGGCTACGGTTCCTATTCGATCGAGGATTTCAAATGGGCCAATAAATCGAGGGTTGAGCTTTCCTCTCTTTCCGAATCTCGTAACCCCTTTCCATGGAGAAACACGTAAGAATACATGATCTCCGACGTTGAAGCTTTCGTCTCTCCGATGAAGATCAGCATAACTCTTTTGTCGTTCTTGTGCGGTCTGTATTCGTTGTCGGATCATTTGGATCTTTTCTGTTGTCAAGCGTACCAACTCGGGTCCCAACAATTTTGCTTCTCCTACCTCATTCCAACATATTGGAGAGCGACACTTCCTTCCATACAAAGCCTCGAATGGAGCCATGCCTATGCTTGCTTGGTAACTGTTGTTGTAAGAAAATTCCACCAACGGCAAGTACTTATCCCAACTTCCTTTGAAGTCTAATACACAAAGTCTCAAAAGATTTTCGAGGGTCTGGATCGTCCTTTCCGATTGTCCGTCCGTTTGAGGATGGTATGCAGAACTAAAACGTAGTTCAGTGCCCATAGCTTTTTGTAAACTGATCCAAAAACGTGAAGTGAATCTAGGATCTCGATCAAAAACTATGGAAACTGGCATGCCATGCAATCTCACGATCTCATTTATGTACATACTGGCAAGACGTTCAAGTGAAAAGTTTTCTCGTATAGGCAAGAAATGAGCGGATTTGGTCAATCTATCTACGATGACCCAAATTGCATCTAAGCTTTGAGAAACTTTGGGAAGACCCGTCACGAAATCCATATTGATGTGTTCCCACTTCCATTCGGGAACCTCAAGTGGTTGTAATGGACCCTTAGGTACTTGATGCTCTGCCTTGACACGTTGACAAGTTAGGTACCTTGAGATAAACTCTGCAATCTCCCTTTTCATATTGTTCCACCAAAATGTATGTCGAAGATCTCGATACATCTTGGTACCCCCTGGGTGGATTGCAAACGGCGTGTTGTGTGCCTTCATCATGATTTTATGCTTTAATTCAGGATCGTTAGGAACACAGAGTCGAGAGTTGACTCGAAGTATTCTTTTCTCGTCGATTCTTGCTTCGGGAATGGCACCTTCTTGTACTTTCTTTATCATGTTTATCAGTTCCGGATCGGTAGCTTGAGCAGCTTTAATTTTATCGATTAAAGCTGGTTCTACTCGCACGTGAGCAATCTTCGAGTGGGTCCCTGGTGTCTTTAGCTCTATCTCCATCTTTTGCAAGTCGTACAAAATACACTTTTGTGTTGTTAGCAGTGCAGTTGTACTCGCATAAGATTTTCTGCTCAAAGCGTCAGCTACAACGTTCGCCTTTCCCGGGTGATACTGGATTGTGTGGTCATAATCCTTCAACAGCTCAAGCCAATGTCGTTGTCGCATGTTGAGTTCCTTCTGGGTGAAGAAATACTTGAGACTTTTATGATCCGTATATATATCCACTTTTTCTCCGTACAAGTAGTGTCTCCAGATTTTCAACGCGAAAACGACTGTTGCCAACTCTAGATCATGAGTAGGATAATTTTTCTCATAATCTTTGAGTTGTCGAGAGGCATAGGCTATAACCTTTCCATGTTGCATAAGGACACAGCCTAGACCTTTGCAAGAAGCATCGCTGTAGATAACAAATTCTCCTGATCCTGATGGTATGGTCAGAACAGGAGCTGAAACCAGTCTCCTCTTGAGTTCTTGGAAACTTTTCTCGCATTCCTCGCCCCATATGAATTTTGTGCTTTTCCGAGTAAGCTGCGTTAATGGAGTGGCGATTCGAGAAAATCCTTCTACGAATCTCCGATAATAACCAGCTAAACCCAGAAAACTTCGGACTTCGGTTACTGTCTTGGGTTGTTCCCAATTTAGTACCGTTTCAATCTTCGCAGGATCGACTGATATTCCTTGACTAGAAATCACATGCCCAAGAAACGTGACCTCCTCAAGCCAGAACTCACATTTCTTCAACTTGGCATATAATTTGTTTTCACGGAGCTTTTGGAGTATCAATCTCAGGTGTTGTTCATGATCCTCGCGACTCTTGGAGTATATGAGGATGTCATCAATAAAGACAACCACAAAATGATCCAAATGTTCTTTGAATATCCGATTCATCATGTCCATGAAAGCTGCAGGAGCATTAGTTAGTCCAAAAGGCATGACTAAGAACTCATAATGCCCATAACGAGTTCTGAAAGCAGTCTTTGGAATGTCCTCAGCTTTAACCTTTAACTGATGATAGCCAGAACGGAGATCACTCTTTGAGAAATGTTGAGCGCCTTGCAATTGATCAAACATGTCATCAATCCGAGGTAACGGGTACCTGTTTTTGATGGTGACATGGTTCAATTCTCGGTAGTCAATGCACAATCTCATACTCCCGTCTTTCTTCTTCACAAATAGAACAGGAGCACCCCAAGGTGATGCACTCGGACGAATGAAACCGGTATCCAACAATTCCTGTAGTTGGACTTTTAACTCTTGAAGTTCAATGGGAGCCATTAGGTATGGAGCTTTGGAAATGGGCTTGGTACCGGGTTCAAGATCAATATAAAATTCAATTTCACGGTTTGGGGGTAAGCCAGGAAGTTCTTCAGGAAAAACGTCAGGAAACTCATTAACAATGGGAATATCATTCAAGTTTGACGTATTTTTGTTCAAATCAGTGACATGAGCTAAAAAGGCTTGACATCCGTTTTTCAATAAACGAATGACTTTATGGCTAGAAATAACAGTTATAGATTTCAATGGTTTAGTTGCTTGAATTTGCATGACAGGTTGATTAGGAATATGAAAACTAATAATCTTATGAAAACAATCAATTTTAGCATGATGGGTAGTCAACCAATCAATTCCTAAAATCACATCAAATTCACGCATCTCCAAAGAAATAAGGTCAACAGGTAATGTGAGGTTGTTGATTTGAACTAGGCAAGATTTATAGACAGTAGATGTAATGGTCATTTCTCCTAATGGGGTTTCAACTGATAAGTGAAAGTCCAAGTTTTCAGTAGTTAAGTTTAAACGCTGAGCACATACAGGTGAGATAAAAGAATGGGTAGAGCCAGTATCTAACAAAGCGTAGACTTCACGAGAATTTATGAATAGCTTATCGGTTATCACCTCGTTCGAGTTTCGCGCCATTTGGGATGTCACAACAAAAGCTCTCCCTTGAACTACAGATTTTCCCTTATCCGTGCTAGCTTTTGGTATCATCATTGCAGCTGGACTTGATTTTGTGGCAGGACAAAACCGCGCAAGATGACCCTCTTTCCCACAACTGTAGCACTTTTTGGACTGCTGTGTACAGTTTGGGCTGATGTGACCTTCCTGACCACACCTATAGCATCTCACTGGTGGTCGATCTTCTCCCCTTAAAACTGGGGTCAGTGCTGGTGCTGGTGCCCTTCCATAATTATTATGGAATCTCTTTCTTTTGAAATTGTTCCCACTGGATTCTCCTCTTCTGTTATTTGATGTGGAATTACCACCGAAATGTTGGTTACCTACTCGATGGTTCTCGTTCCTGTGGTTGTTGTCATTCCTTTCTCTATGTTGCTCATTAACTCTTGCCTGCAATGTTTCATCTGTTTGCTCCACCCTTTGAGCCCTATCCACAACATCTGAATACAAACTAAATTTATGAGAGCTAAGTTGTTGACGAATTTTGAATCTCAAACCTCTTAGTAACATCCGACTCATTCGTGCTTCGTCATCCACAAGATGGGTGGCAAAGCGAGATAACTCGGCAAACTTAGCTTCATATTGGGAGACTGTCATGTTTCCCTGCTCCAACTTAATGAATTCCACCTCTTTCATATGGCGGATGCTTTCTGGGAAATACTTCTCGTTAAACAGTTCTTCGAATTCTGTCCAAGACATTTCGAGTGCTGAAAGTTGGATACGTTTTACCGCTTCCCACCAATGGTCCGCCTCACCTCGTAACATAAAAGTGGCAAATGACACCTTCTGATCATCAGCGCATTGTAAGACATCAAGTATTTTTGTCGTCTGCTTCAGCCATGCCTCCGCTTTGAGTGGGTCAGGCTTCCCGTGGAATTCAGGTGGTCCCAATTCTTTAAATTGCTTGACAGTGACCATCCTCAAATTACCAGCGTTTCTACCGTTATTATTGACTGGATTTCCTCTTGCTTGATTCTGTATGAACTGCATGAAATTCCTAAAGAATCCATCGTTCATCATGTTATCAGGAACATTATTTCCTGAGTTGGCAGGAGGATTGTTTGGGGCCTCTTGATTCTCGGCTACATTCGCTTCAGGCATTCCATAGTTAACCTCTTGATTTCCAGATGTCATACTAAACTGTTGTCACAAAATAATTGTTAGTTCAAACAAATTGACTCATCTCTTCATGTTCCTACAATCAAATCGATTCATTAGATAAAAAATCTAATTTAGGTAGGACACACTAGTGATTGATTCTATTTGTCTCTCCCCTCCTAGTTTTAACCCCAGATCTCCATTAAAGACCATATCCCTAAGCTCTGATGCCAACTGTGACGCCCCCAAATTTAGGCCCACACAGCCCAAACTTGAGTTGTCAAAAGACTACAACAAAATTATTACAAGGTAGAACAACGTTCAACAATACAGTGTATAATAATACACAACTAAGTTTTCACTATTATTAACACACTATTTTACAACACGTGAAGACTACGATAGCTATCCCTCGGACTCTCACTCCATTCCCCTGCTAGACCCAGCTATGTTCTCATCTCCTGTTGAAAAACAATGGAACAAAAGAAAGGGTGAGCTCAAATAGCCCAGTAAGAAATATCATGACTAAGATAATGACGAATAAATTATCATTAGCCTTCAACAGTTGAGTTCTTGATAGAATACAATAGACTACAAGGTTTATATCAAAAACTGTAGTTAAATTCTTAAACAATGTCCAGATCAATAATAGCAGCGGAATGAGCAATCTATTAGAAGAATAATGCAGACTATAATGTCCACTCGCTTCTCTTTTTCGTAAAAACATCATCAACTTTTATCATCTGAAATACCATTAGTCATGATAATATAAATTCACAGTTCCTGATCATAATCATGCACATCAACAGTTCATCTTTGCACTACGGGCCAAAGATATTCAATATAGCACCAACGGTCATGATTATACCAGATTCAGCCTTTGGTCATAATCATACCAATCAACAGTTCATCTTTGCACTACGGGCCAAAGAGAACATTCACCACGTGCCATAAAAGACACCGAACAGATGTATCGCCTTTAACCTAATATATCGCCTTTAACCTATCATCTGTTCAACAAATATATCACATCTGTGCCCCCGGCCACAGATGTTCACAACAGCTTGATTCTTGAAGATTAATTCAAATGATAGTGAGACAATTGATGAACAGAAGAAATAGGATAAACAATAAATATCGAAAGTTTACTTTGTGCAGATTCAAATAATGTCCAAATGATCAACATGATGTGGAGTGAAATTTAAAAATGATATTCAAGATCCACAGTTCAGAATAACGGTTACAGTTCAATAGAAAGGTTTAGAAAATAGGAAGGTTCAGTTGAAATAATGAAGTTCAACTATTATGGAACATATAATATTTTCAGGAATTATAGAAGCAATAGTTCCATAATAAATTTCGATTTAGGAGTATGAAAGAAAATAATAACCCTTACCGTAGCAGGTTTGATTAACAAAAGGTGAAGGAAATTCATACAAAGGGTTATTCACCAACAGGCGATAATCCGCGCCGTAAGTTATTCCCATAATTTAATAGAATTTGAGTACAAAGAGTTATTCACCAAACAGGCGGTCATCCGCGCCGTAAGGTTATTCTCAGATATTAATAATGAATGAATACGAAAGGTTATTCACCAACAGGCGATAATCCGCGCCGTAAGGTTATTCCCATAATTTAATACATGAAAATAAATACGAAAGGTTATTCACCAACAGGCGATAATCCGCGCCGTAAGGTTATTCCCACAATTTAATACATGGAAATAAATGGCACATCTTATGAGTAAGAAAGAAACGATATTATTTTTGAAAATCAAATAATGATAATCCCTTACTTTAACACGTGACTGGATGAGGTTGATTAACTTGAACAGTACACGTACACTTATAGATCTTCACAAATACTCAAGATGACTTAGAGAGAACTTTCACAAGAAGTATTTAGAGAGAGAAAGAAAGAACAAGTAAGGAAGTTTATGAAAAAATCCTTATGTTAAGGCTTTTATTTATAGCCAAAAATCTTATCATTCCTTTAATCTAAACCATTCATTTAAAGATCATCTTTTAATCTACACCATCCATTTCAAATTTTATATTATCTTTAATCTACACCATTCATTTCATATCACCTAACTTTATATTATAAACAAATCAATTCAATTATTCAACAATAATTCACACTTTAATCTACACCATTCATTTCATATCACCTAACTTTATATTATAAACAAATCAATTCAATTATTCAACAATAATTCACACTTTAATCTACACCATTCATTTCATATCACCTAACTTTATATTATAAACAAATAACTTTATCAATTCAATTTTTATGACTAATTGTTATAAATACAGTATAGTTAGCTCTTAGATATCAAGTCAATTAATTAATGAAATACAATTGTTTAAATAACATCATAATAGAGATAACAATAATGTAAAAGAAAGCATACGTTACTGTGTAATGATAATTATTGATTCAATAATGTGAATTACTGTGCATATGTTACTGTGACAATTATTAGGTTCAATAATTTTAAAAACAGTGCAGCAACAATTATTGACTCAATGATATAAAATACAGTGTAATGACAATTATTAAATCAATAATGCAAAATACTGTGTAACAACAATTATTGAATTGATAATATAAAATATTATGTAGTGACAATTATCGATGGAATGATGCGTAACAGTTACGGTGTCAATTATCAGACCAATAACATGAGACACTATGCAATACCTTGTGTTACTGTAGAGTACCGTGTGCTACAAAAAATACCATAAACTACCGTATGCTACTATTCTTTTATCACCGGTATTTTAACAGTTAAAAGTAATAGTACCATTGACCAATTAAAAATTGTTTATGTCATTTTCTATATCCGACATTTATTCTTTGTGGGATCCACCAATGATTGGTTCGTACGGCGCCGTCGTACGAATATTCCCCGACAGAACGAATATTCCCCGACCAAAAGAATATTGTCCGACATAATATAATTTGCAGATAACATCCTTAACTTTTAACTTTATCGATTTAACCACTTACTGTTTCAAAAAAAATATATATGAAGAAAAATTAAATTTTGTATTTCATAAAATTCTGGGTCTTACATGTAACAACATTTAAAGCAGTCAGAGTGGTTCGCCCTAAGATTGCATTGTAGGCAGAATCCACTTGAACAACGAAAAACCTTACCTACAGGGTGATCTGTCGTGGAGCTGCGCCAAACACCATGGGTAGTTCCAAAGTACCGATCACAGGTACTGTTTCATTTCCGAACCCGTACAATGGTGACTCTGTCCCAACCTCCAACCTCACGCCCTGAAGATCCATTCTCTGATAAGCATGGTTGTACAACACATCCACCGATGACCCATTGTCAATCATTATTCTCTTCATATCCACCGGTCTGACCTGGGCAGTGATTACCAAAGCTCCTTCATGAGGCTCAACGGCTTCGGTTGGATAGTCATCATCGGAAAAGGAGATGACCATCTTGGGATAAGGTCGAGGGGCTGACGAGCACGGGCCAGCTAGCGTCGATATGGAGCCGGAAGATCGGCGCCTCTTACCCGACCTTGCCGGAGAAGACCCCCCTATTATGACGTCAATTACTCTTCGAGGAGGGTTACCTGGTTCGACCCCCTTTTCGGTCCCTGACTTATAATTATCTGTTCTCCCTCCTCTGCCAACCACGAACTGTTTTAGTTCACCCTTCTGAACTTTAGATTCGATCATGTCCATTAGCCCGGTGCATGCCTCCGTGGTATGCCCGATCCGACAATGGTATAAGCAATAGGGCCCTGATCCACTCGGTCTATGGCTCGGCGGCGCCGGTCCCGACCCCTCTTCCTACCTGATTGCTTCCAAAGTTTTGACTCGTTCGGCGCTCAAGGGAGTATATGCACGATTCTCCATCCTTGGCTGGAAGGGTGGTCTTCCCTGATTTGGCAGTCCACCTCTTTGCTTTACCCGATCAAAAGAGGGGGGTCGGATATCCCCACCTCGATTCCCACCATAAGCTTTACTCTCTAAACCTCTGATCTTGGGTATCAAACTATTCATAGCCTCCTCGACCGCTATAAACTTCTCAGCTCGGTCGTATGCGTCTAAGAGGTCTTTTGGAGGGTTGAACATTATGTCCTTCATCATCTTCCGGTTCTGGGTGACATCCATCCCGGTTGTAAAGAATCCCAATGCCTGTATCATGTTGAGGTCAGTGATAGTTCCCACCGCGTCCCGAAACCTTTGAACATATTGGCTCAGTGACTCATCTGATTTCTGCTTTATCTGCATCAAAGAAGCCGTCACCTTGCCCCTCCTCTTGTTACTGCCAAACCGTTCATAGAACCGAACGCTAAACTCAGCCCATGAATGAACACAATTGGGGGGTAACGACATCATCCACTGCTTGGCCCCCTTCTTCAGCGTTGTCACGAAGATCTGACACACGCCGGCCTCTGAATGATCATAATATCTCATCACCCTCTCGTATGAACTGGTGTGGTCGTAGGGGTCACCAGAGCCATCGTACATCTCAAGAGGTGGTAATTTCTTCTTGGGATCAGCCTTCTCTTGATCAATAGCTGTCGAAAAGGGGGATTTTGGATCTAAAGGCATAGTCCTGGATGCCTCGGCTTCAGATCTCGCCATCGGCCTTGCTTCCGCCGCTGCCAACCTCTTCTCCAGTTCAACTATTCTTTCCATAACCGGATCAGCTGCAGGCACATAAGGGACCATGCGTTGATCTTGCCGACCCGACACTGTCACTGGGCCGCCCTGTCCCACTTCATAGTCCGGGGTCTTTACCCTTTCTCGAGAGCACTGACCGAGGGAGGCGGGACATGCTCCTTCTGACCCGTCCCTGCTTGTGCGGCCGATGTGCCCCAGGGAAACCTGGGATGGGCGCACACCCCTTATTTCGTCCCGACCATCCCGGTCATGTCTCATATAACCCTGAGACTGGTGTTTGACCCTTATATCATCCCGACCATCCCGGTCGTGTCTCATATATAGGGGTGAAAATGATCCCGAGTCGATCTGAACACTCTGATGCTCAAGCTCGACTCGGATCAAAAAATTTGTGTTCAGGTTCGACTCGAATTCAAAATGATAATTTCTAAGGCTGCTCAAGTTCGACTCGATGAATTACTCGATACTACTCGGCTCGAAGTTACTCGACTCGTTTTCACAACGAGTAATTCGCGAGCCTCTATTCGAGCTCGAATCTAAGATGGATCACACCAAAATGAGACATAAAAATGAAAACTTAGAAAAACTTCAATTTTATTTATATATAAAAATACAAGTTACAAAAATTACAATGATAAATTTATAATATTAATTATACTATAATACAATTTCTAGTAACATCATTATATTTATCAAATGTCATACATCGAACCCCTAAACGAGTAGGGTTCATTGAGTAAGGATCGAGTACGGATCAGATGAAGGCAGTGTACTCGAACCCTAAAACGAGCGAACGGTGTGCTGCTCAGATTCGAGTTCAGTATTATAATCCCATAAACGAGCTTGGCTCATATTCGGCTCGGATGCCTACCTAATCCGAGCTCCGGATCATATTCTCGAGTCGAATCCGAGTCGGGTACCGAGTAACTCGGACCGATTTTCACCCCTACTCATATAACCCTGAGACTGGTGTTGGCCCCTTATATCATTCCGACCATCCCGGTCGTGTCTCATATAACCTTGAGACTGGTGTTTACCCCTTATATCATCCCGACCATCCCGGTCGTGTCTCATATATCCCTGAGATTGGTGTTGGCCCCTTATATCATTCCGACCATCCCGGTCGTGTCTCATATAACCCTGAGACTGGTGTTGGCCCCTTATATCATTCCGACCATCCCGGTCGTATATCCTCCTTCCTTGTTTCGACCTAGGTCGACTTTGCGGGGTATCGGCCCGCTCCCTGCTGCCAATGGTTACGGACGGATCCTCTTGTAAGTTCATTAAGTGGTTCTGCCAATCTACCTGTTTGCAACGCAAGGCTTCCAATTCGATCTCAGCCTCCCTAATCTGGGACCATTTATCTCTTTCAGCTTGTTCCTGTTGGAGATTCCTCTCCGAAGGCGATGCTCCAACCTCCGAATTCTCCCGATATGACTCAGTCCTCTCCGAAGCGGGAGGCGTAAACAGACGCCTCCTAACGGGTTCAGAATGAGCGTGGGCCCGAGTTCGCCCCGACCGATGAACTCCCGACCTGTGTTTCTTTGAGGGTCCAGTACTCACCTCACGGGGGTCAAAGGAAGACCCTTGTCGACCCTCATTAGAGCTACCTCTTCCTTCCATGAGAAAGATCTTTATTCGAAAACAACAGGGTGACTTAAGTATCAAACGCCCCTCCTTCTAGCGCCAATGTTGACGTCTGATTTTCATTCTTGCCGTGATCACCCGTCAGCAAGATACCTGCACAAACAACAAACCGTTACCACCTCACAAGACAGTCGTGATTGGGACCGTCCGGAGATGCTTCGGTATAAGAGTAAGTTCAGGGGAATAACGTCACAATGAAGGGCCTTTATCGTTAGCTGGAATCTCTCAGGAGTTTGATAGCTTAATGTTTGTGATGTAAAAAGATCTAATACCTTTGTAATTGTGAAATGGCCAGTATATAGCAATCCATGCATCGTAAGACGTCCAGTCATACTCTCATGAGTGCAAGCAAGAAGTTCCCTTCCACCTGTTCCACTTGGTCCGTTGGGGGAAGATACTAGCCTGGGTTGCTCCCTGTGTCAGTCCGTCAAAGTGGACAAAAATGGCCCAAACGTCATATCAACCGCCTGATTAATAAAAGATCTGCGAACCCGGGCCCAATAGGAAAGGAAAAAGCCCGACCCGGCCCAAGCCAAATGCAAAGAATGGAATCTTAGCCCAGAAATATAAGCCCAAAGAAATCACACCCCATCACATATAAACTGAATTTCTTTTCTAATTAAAGCGGATATACATATGGTAGAGTATTTTTTGACTCTTTATTTCCACCATATTCCTTTTCTAATTAAAGTGGAATGAATTATATTACCACATCCCAAGGGGACGCCTAGAATTAGACTATTCGTACTAACCGTAAAAAAAGAAACAAATTGAATATTTAAAAATTACTGAATAAAATGTTGATGGAGGGATGAAATTTTTTTGTATAGCTTAATGAATGGCGACGACTTATAAATTGCGTCAGTCAACCCGCGACAATGTTTTTGCTGCCAACAGTTTCAAATAAATTTAAAAATTAAATGCAACTAGGCTTTCTCACTCTCTCCCATATATAGTAAATATATACTGCTCGTTAACACCTTCCTGGAAGTTTCAAGAGCCTCTAAACTATGCTAAATAAGGGGGTGAGCTCGGGTAAAACCGAAAACCGAGTTGTCTCCATTTTCAAAACTCCATTTTCAAAACCCCAATAGATATCCGAATTATGTTATAACCGAATTATCAAATAATCGAATTTACTATTCGGTTAATACCCGAAATTAAGAGTTTTCATAATTAACAGTCAATACATTCAAAGAAGCATCAAGCAGCCTAATCAATAATTAACAACAATCAACATGCAAATTTGCAGCACGGCAGAATCACTAAAACAGGAAGCAGGCAGCAGACTAATATGTAGCAATATGCAGCACAACAAAAGCCAAAAGGCAAGAAGCAGGTGCTTCAATAATACTCCTACAGTTGCAAGCAAAAGCTGCAAAACTATCATTTATCCATTCATGTCACATGCACAATTCGATGACCCTATAAGGTGCTTCAATAATACTCCTACAGTTGGTGAATTTCAAATTATAGCCATATAATGATTGTAATCTACAAGCTAGAACAAAAACATAAGGCAAACTCTAACAGAAGTTACAGAATGTGCAGTATTTATTAGCCAATCAATCCCTCTGCATGTTAAAGCTTCTCATTAATTTGGGTAGTAGTCAATAAATCTGCAGATCTGGGGCACAGAGTGAGAGAGACAAAGACTAAGGTGGAGCGGGGGCGGAGTAGGGGAGAGGCAGCGGCGGAGTCGCGAACTCAATTTGGGGTTTTTTAGTTAGGGACTTAGGGTGAGGGCAGGGACTACTGACTATGGAGTGAGTGAGAGAGAGAAGCAGTCAGGAACAGAAGTGAGAGAATGAGTGTTTTAACTTAAGCCCAAGTCTCGGTGGGTTTTTTTTTTTCTTTTTTTTTTAATTTATTTCGGTTATTCGGTTAACTGAAGTATTTGAAACTCGAAATTGAAAATCAAAAATTAATCAAAAATTAAAAAGGGTATAATCGAAAAATTAAAATATTTCGGTTTAAAAAATTCGATTATTCGATTTTATCAATTTTTTACTCACCCCTAATATTAATTAGTAGATGGGGTCATACGGTATACTCTCTCCCTTGCACCTATCATTTGCGCTAAACTATGCTAATTAACATTTTAAACATAATTACCTATGAGTTATATTACATATCGTAAGAGTTTTATATTAAATTATAATTTTAACGTATATTAATACATGAAATTGGATAGAATTATAAATTAATTTACCATATTATATATCTAATTAAAGAGTCACAACTAATAATTATATAGAGTATGTAATAGATAACAAAAAATTGACACAAAAAATCTCAAAATATATCATTTCTTGTTCACTATTTTATTAAAATTAATACCAAATTCAAATTAAGTTAAAGAAATTAACATTAACCCAAACACACACACACACACACACTATCATTTAGTCAAAGAAATAAACCTGCTTCTCCATTCTCCATCTTTTCTTCAGCAAGCCTAAAGAGTTGCACACTTTAAAATTCATCAAACGACTGGAGACAAGATTCACCAATAATAATGTTATTGGTGAATATCATCATGTCACATCATCGATTTATAATTTGTCAAATTCAATTAAATTGAGGTGAAAAAAATTAAAAATTCAATTATCTAATTACAAAAATTGGAAAAACGATCATTGAAGTGCTTCTAGTGTTTAAAGATCCTTCAATTGCTATCCCCATATCTGTCATAATTTTATTTTCTATTTTTCCAGGTGCATATAAACGAAATTACGTTGATTACAGAAAAATGATGAATACCAATGAAAAACTTACATACTAGTTAGGACGTCGGTGAAGCTCAGCAGCTGCAACTCCCTTTCTTTCACGAGTATGTCAGCCATCCACCGTCAAACAATTATACTTTCTAGTCAATTAATAATCTAACGGTGAATAATATAAGAGAGAGGTATAAAGCATCTGTGACCAAAGAAACTTCATACACTAGTGCACTAAGTTTTTCAGACAAGACCCTCATCTTATCATCCTCTATAGAGTTAAATACATTTTTATCCCTTTATTTTACGACTTTGTCATCGTTAGCCATCCACCATCAAACAATTATACTTTCAAGTCAATTAATAATATAACGGTGAATAATATACGAGAGAGCTACACATCAATAGGATAAAAACATCTCTCACCACAAATTAAAGTTGCATGGATTGCTCATCTAACTCTTGCCTAGATACATTTATTTTATACCATTTTTTACGAAATATAAGTTCAAAAATTATTAGATAAATAAAACTAAAAAGCGAGTATTAGAGAGAGAAGGACTCACATATTAGTTTTATTCATTTAACGATTTTTAAAATTCCGTTTTAAGAAAATATATATAAAATAAATATATTTATAAATTTATTTGCCTTACCTATAATTTTCCAACAAGCAAAAAGGCAGATATCATCATATAGCAAAAAGAAAGATATTATCATATAAATAAAAAAAAAAAAACAAAAGACAGATATCATCCTATGAAAGAATATGTTATACCATGTATTGCGTATTTTAATTTTAAAAAAGTTCTGCTATGTATTGTATATATATTACGACAAATTTGTGTATAATTATAATTACGAAATATATTTATGTATTAGATATAATTATAAAAGATCTCATTTATTATACATTTTTTTATAAAAATTAGCACTAATACTTATTTACTTAACTGACAATTAAAAAATTAACATAAACATTATTAATATATATAGTTTTTCCTTTTTAAATATTCTTTCGTTTGAATTATAAGATTATGATTAAATTATTACAATTGATAAAAAATATTTTTAAGTTTAAAGTTGATTTGATATTTAACTTTTGAAATGATAAAATTTGTATTTAATAGCACTTTTTGATACTGCATACTTTTTATAATTTTATTGTCTACTATTAAATGATTTTTTATTAATTTTGAATTTAAAAATATTTTAAATAAACTTCAAAAAATTAAAATTAATCTTATACTTTTAAACAACGAGAATATAATTTATTTCAAATGTAACACCCTCACTTTTTATTTTTTGCTACAAAAATATGGAGGTAGAATTGCCAGCAGACCAATGGATGGTTCATTCATCAATCAATGAATCAAACATAAACTTATTAACGAAAGTTTTTAGACTTGGGCCTTAAACTTTGCCATTAAAAATTGAGAGAGATATCACTAGAGTTAAAGTTTATCTATATTATAAAGTTGTTCTTTAGAGTCAATGATGTCGTTAGTGTAATTGTGACAAACTAATTTTTTTTGCTCTTTTGCTCATATAAGTTTAGTTATAACACTATTTTATTCTTTTTGTTAACGCTTGATTCTGTCTGATTGTCTTGCGGTCTGCTTAAAAAGAATATCTGCACAAATTAAAGTCCTGATGGCTTGGGCCGCCTGTGACGACCCCAAATTTGAGTTCCATAACCTTGGGTTTGGTTCTCACGATTCAATACTTAATATCAAAATCTTCATTTAAACATCGCGGAATAATACATAAATGTTCCTTATAAAAAGGCTATAATCCCAAGGTCTACTAACCTTAACATAACAATACATATATTAAGGGATTACAAAAGATTTACAAAAGTAATTACATATTAAACAATTCATTTAGCATGCATTAAGCTAATCTAAGCTTTGACTTTTCCCTTGCCTTTGTCCGGTTTAGTGCATTCAGGCTTAGCTGAAATATAAATCATGATATAGCAAGGGTGAGCAACTAGCTTATTCAACAAGTTTAAGAACAGATCATACAAGCTATATCATGATTGAATGAGAAATAACATCAAAGGTTTCAACAATAGATAACAATTGTGAAAAACAAAAAACAATTTTCAATATAAAAGAAATGATTGAATCTTTACTGTTGAGTGATTTTTAAGGACCATGAACTGCTACTAAAGGTAAGACAGATATAGATCTGTCACCTTAGTAGTTTGATACTCGAGGGGATCAATCTCTTTTACCCTATGTATATGCATAACATTCAGACATCTTGAGCAAAAGTCGATTTCCCGACAAAATAATCCCCTTTATATAGAGTTTTTCGTTCTCAGTCTTACAATAAAATTCGCATCAACCAATGGTTTGGATAAACTTTTAAAATATTCAATTTGATGAATTTAAACATGCATTATCTAGCCGAAACAATTAGGTTAGACACTCTTAAACAGTTCTTGAATTAATAAATTATAAAGCTTGCAAATGCACCAAGTGCGAATACAATAATAATATCGATGTGGAATAACTTTAAATAATTAAACCACTTAAAGCTCTGACAAATAAATATAAGTGTAGAAACTTCCTCAATAATAATTGAATAAAGTTAGAGAACTTGCTCAATATAAAATTTGAGTAAGGTTAAGGAACTTGCTTCGTGTGTAAATTACTGTTAACTAATTCAATTTAATTTTCTCTGAATAGACCTAACATTTAATCCAGTTGATCTTTAAATTAGTATCATATATTCATTCATATGATAACTTCTATACATCTTACACCTCTAATACTTAACCAAATAATTATATAGTTAAAGGTATATAAACACTTCGAAAATATTATCATCACTTGATAATATAAAACCTATATTAATTTAATATAGTTCAAACTCTTATATAATATTATTATCAATTTAAAAATATTTTATTACTCTTATAATATTATTAATTATTTAATAATATTTTATTAACCTTCTAATATTATTAATCATTTAATAATATTTTAATCATTATCTAATATTATTAATTATTTAATAATATTTTAATCATTATCTAATATTATTAATCATTCAATAATATTTTATCAAATTCTTAATATTATTAATCATTTAATAATATTTTATTCATTATCTAATATTATTAATCATTTAATAATATTTTATTTATTATCTAATATTATTAATCATTTAATAATATTTTATTCATTATCTAATATTATTAATCATTTAATAATATTTTATTCATTATCTAATATTATTAATCATTTAATAATATTTTATTCATATTATAATATTATTAATCATTTAATATTATTTTATTGCATTATTAATATTATTAATTATTTAATAATATTTTATTCAATTACTAATATTATTAATCATTTAATAATATTTTATTAATTTTCTAATATTATTATTCTTTTAATAATATTTTATTAATTATCTAATATTATTAATCATTTAATAATATATTATTCATATTCTAATATTATTAATCATTTAATAATATTTTATTCATTATCTAATATTATTAATTATTTAATAATATTTTATTAAATTACTAATATTATTAATCATTTAATAATATTTTATTGATTTTCTAATAGTATTATTCATTTAATAATATTTTATAAATTTCTTAATATTATTAATCCTTTAATAATATTTATTCGCATTTACATATTAAATTAACTACTTATAATTTTTAAACTACATTTATTGAATCTAAAAATAATAAAGTAATTTTTAGAACATTTTTCATTTTTCGACCCGACCTGGCTAAAACCGACCTGACCCAGCAAAAGCTGAATAATTGGCCCAGCGCTGTCGGTGCTTGAAACAGAGGCCCCGAGCGCTAAGGCTGCAAATCGAACCAAACAGTTCGGGCTCGATTCGGACTCGACTCGAAAAAATGTGAACGAGACTCGAATTCGTTAATAATATGATTCAAATCTGAGCACAAAAAATAGTTCGAATAAAAATACGAGTAGAATCTGAATAAGGCTATACTCGACTCGTTTAGAATTCAAATTATTCGAATTTTTAATTATGATCCGATACATAATCGATTGATACATATTCAAATCTATACTCGATACATTCTCTTATAATATATACACAATTAAACAAATTTTGAATAATTAATTATTATTTTATTTTATTTTTGTAATTTTAATTTTAATTTTATATATTTAAAGTGTAATTATAATTATATTTTTTCATTTTTAAGTAAAATAATAAGTTCAATTAATAATTATATGTATTATAAAACTAGTTATTATGTGAAGACTCGAATTCGAGTTTGAATTTGACGTTCGCGAGTAGTGTGAATATAATTCGATCCGAGTCGAATCGAATTCGAGTAACGAAAATTCGAGTCGAGCCGAATCTGAGTAAAGTTTTTTTTATATAGTTCGAATCCGAGTCGAATTCGAGTACGAATTTAACCTTACGAGTCGAATCCGAACAGTTTAAAATCCGGATCGATTCGGCTCGATTGCAGCCTTACCGAGCGCTATCGACGTTGAGTCAGCACCGCCGGTGCTCAGTGTTTTTCTTTCCAAAAATTTGGCAGATTTTCAACTTGAGTTATCTTGATTAAAACTTGAATAAAATAAAATCTATATATCCAAATTACACAAACTCAGTTTTGTTATCATCCTAATTTCTTGTTTTACAATATTTTATGGTTCGATCACATTTTTGAGAATGTTTTGACACAAAATTTAAGATCGAACCATCTAGGGTTTCAAAATGCCATGTTTTGCAGTAAAACCCATAATTTCTTCATTTTTCCATATTTTTGAAAGATTCAAGTTGAGTTTTCTTTATAACTCATATATGTGACTTTCTAGCCATAGAAATCCATTTTTCAACTTGTACATTTCAAACTACAATATTCAATATCATATAGTCATCTAGGATTTTACCGGTAAAGTTTAATATAGACTTTTCTTCCGTTTATATGCATACCACACATACCAAAATATGATTTAAACATATTAAATCTTGAATCTACCAGTATAACATAGCTTAAGACTTCTAGACCATCAAAACAAGTTTTGATCGGTTAAAAATACATTTTTGACCACTTAACACATATATAGACCATAAAATGGACTAAGGAAGAGTTGGAGCACTTTTTAACCTTATGGACTTGTGTGCTCTTCTTCTTCTCCTTCCAAAGTAAGATATGAGGCTTTGTGTCATCCACCAAGCTCCTCCTTTAGCAATTTCCTTAAGGAACTCTCAACTCACAAGTGTATTATTTCTTTTCTCTCTTGAAAGCTCTCACTTTTCTCTCTAAAATGCTCTAGCAAATGACCAACTAACATAACACAAGGTGAGGCACTCTATATATAACACTTGGGTAATCCTTCATTAACTTTCTAATTTGCTAGCATTGGTCAATTAAGAGGCTAATTTGGATTACTATTTGATGGACTGACATGAAGAATGACTAGGTGATTGACTAGGGTTGTTCAACCACCAAATCTTAGTGTGTGAAAGAAGCAATGTGAAGCAATCAAGCCACCCAAGTGGGTACCCTAGATGTGCCGGCCAAATGGGGCTTATTCTCCCATTTTTGGTTTATTTTTAATGTCGATTTATTCATATATATATATATATATATATATATATATATATATATTGACCAACACTATGACTTCCTATTGGACTCCACTTTGGACTTAGGAATCAAATATGATGGGCTCATCCATTTAATTTGGTTGGACTCAATTTAATTGTTCTATTGGGCTAACATTAAATAACCTATGTTACATTTAATTAAAACAAGCATTGGGCTAGTTTAATTATTACATGGATCAAGGTTTAAATTGATTACATGGACTACCAGGTGAATTGATTTGACCTAGTTTAATACCTCATTTGGACTTATTATATAATTCAATTAGACTTGCTTTAATTAATTATATCACCTTGCTTCATTACTTAGATAAATATACACATACACAAGTATATTCATTAAATTATTTAATGCACAATTAATTAGTACAAAAATTTTAATTCATTGCTAATTATTTAATAATTATAAGTACAATAACAAATAGAATTCGTGGTCATTAAACCGCCGATAAACTTCTTCAGTATGAGAGTAAGTACATATTTTAAAATAGGTCAACAATAGAGGCCTAAGTATCTAGTAGAGCAATAATAATTGTAATCTCTGCCTCCATTATTAACCGGGTATTTATAATACTTACTTGATTCTTACCAATCATATTAGAAATGTCCATCAATGAGTTGTAGTTGAATAGAAAGGTGACTATCCTAAACCATCTAGGACACATGACTCTTACTCTAATTAGGATTAGATGTAGTAAGTAGTCATCATCCGGATTGGTTTGGGAATCCAACCCAAGCCTATCGGACTAAGAAGTCCTCTTAAGTAACTGCCAAGTTGATGGACCATTGGACCTAGCCCAATATTAATTATCCAATCAGGCTTAATAAAATTTACATCCTAACATTGCCCCTCACTCCTCTAGTTTATAAATGTGATGGGGGAGTAGAGTAAATTTTTTTGAAAGTTTATGTAAACGGACAAATCCGGAAGGAAATTAACTCTTCGGGACTATAGATGTATCAACACAGGAGATATCAGACCGAAGGCAGATCCTCTTTAAACTTCATATAGGAATTCAGGGGCAACGTGACAAATGAGAAAAATTCCTTCGGGAACCTGGAAGCATTGAACCAAAGGGAAATCTCCTTAAACACAAAAGCGTTTGACCGAAGGGAAAGATCTTTCGGGGACCCGGAGGTCTCTGACCGAAGAGAAAGCCATTTCTGGAACCTGTGAACGTCAGATCAAGTAAGAAGACTCCATCGGGAGCCCAGAGGCATCACACCAAAGGGAAAGCTCCATCGAAAATCTGGAGGCATCAGATCGAAGGGAAAACTCTATCGGAAGCCCAGAGGCATCAGACTAAAAGGAAAGCTCCATCGGGAGCCCAGAGGCATCAAACCGAATGGAAAAGCTCCATCGGGAGCCCAGAGACATCAAACCGAAGGGAAAGACCGAAGAAATACTGTTTTTGTAAATTCGAAAAAAGTATGCTTCCGGGAAGAAATAAGCTTTTTCGGGATTCCAAGATAACTAACCTAAAGATAGAGGTCTTCGGGATTTCAAGGACGTTAGACTGAAGGGGAAGCTAAGGTGAAAACCAAGTAAGACTGCAATTGATGAACCCAACACTGCTGTATTTTCTCTTGCTCTTGAAATGGTTGCTGCATTAGTTCTTGCTCCAACTCACGACCCATTTTCCTCCTCAGGACACCCCTCTTTTGCTGACTCCCGATCCTTCTAATATCGGCCATAAAGAGCCTCTGCAATTTCTACCCACTTCTAAGGCGATGACTTCGGCTGCATCAAGGGTTAGAGGCATAGCAGAGGTGTTCTTTTGAAAGGTTTGAGATTTGTTCTTGCTGATCCTCCTGAAGACTGACATCAATTTTTCCTTGTAATTTTGTGTGTAACTCTTTGTGTAAATTTTTCTCAGACATTTTTTATGAAAAATATTCTCTTCTTCTCATGATGAGTCCTGTGTATTGTATCTGTTTGCTAGCTTAACACTTATATTCCCTTACCCTCTAGCCTTATCTAATAGGCTGAAGTTAAGGCTTAAAGAACAAAAACTAAGCGATGCATTTAAACAGAAAACAAGAATGTGATAAAATAGAACAATCATATTTGTTGATATCGAAGAAGCAATATAGTGGGTTAAAATAACCTCCAAAAAATATTCAGTACATATATGATTGCTGATAATATCGTCGAACTGTATACCATATAGGCTTTCTGTCTGTGGTTTGAAGCTCTTCAATATTCATATGGAGATCTTCTTAGGTAGGTATAGGCACAACAGGCTTCGGGAATCCGAGGACTGTTCTTTGGTCTCTTCGGCTAACATATCTATTGGTTTAGAATTACTTCGGTGAAGTTATCATCCTCTTGTCGCCGATCACCCCTGGTGTCTCTTCAATCATCATCTCTTTGTCGGTTATATTGCCCTTAGAGTCTCTTCTTTGATTATAATTATCATCGAATCTCGAAGAACCCCGAAGGTTGATGATGGCCTTTTCCAACTCTATAAACTTATCGCGCTTTTCATAGGCATCTACTAGAGTTTGAGGAGTTTTAGAGATGATTTCTTCAATCAAGCAACTGGACTCGTCTACTTCAAACCTATAGTTAGAAATTGAATCACTTGGGCTGAATCTACAATGGGGATCTCGGACACTACATCTCTAAACCTCTTCATGTACTGCCGAAGAGTTTCGTCGGGTCTCTGTTTCACCTGATGTAGCGATGTTGTCACCTACGCACGCCTCCTATTGCTACCGAAGCGTGTATGGAATTGGTACTGCAACTCTTCCCATAATTTTATGGATCTGGATGGAAGGGAGATAACCCACTCAGTGGCAGTCTTCTTTAGGGTGGATAAGAATAGGTGGCACTTCGCCACTGCATCATGGCCATGAAAGTGTATGGCATGCTCGAAGGAATAGGTGTGATCATGGGGGTCTCCTGTTCCGTCGTACATCTCTAAGGTCGGTACTTTGCAACTTCATTCAATCTTTGCTTCTTCTAATTCTTTTGAGAATGGGGAGAACCGGGCTTTTTTAGATCCATAATACTTATCAGAAACCTTCTTAGGAGAGGATTCTCCCGTATAGCTTTCATGGCTTCGTTTGTCTCCCCGGTCTTTCCTTGAAGGTGATCTGACCCGCTTTCACAAGTCCGCAGTCCAAATTGATTTGGAACAGACCGTCTCCCGGTCTTGATCCTGGGCTCCACCCCCATGTCGTTCCAGGTGTATCGTCGCACCGGTCACGATGGTCTGAGCGGGAGGCCGAGCCTCTCTGGCTTTGAAGGTCATGCCCTGCTTCGTTCAATTCCTCATATTGCTTATCAAGCTCTTTCTGCTGGATGTCTAAAGCTTTTTTCTTATCAAGGATCGCCTTTAGGCGACGTTCTTTATCCAGTATCGTCTCCCAGCGAGACTGAAAGGGAGGTGGTCGTTGTGAATTGCTTTGACTTCGCTGCAAATGTGAGGTTGCTATGTCAATTCTTTCTAATGAAAGTTATACTCAATACTAAACACTAGAGGCCTTCCTTTTAGTGTGAATGTTGACGTCTGATTCTGTCCGATTGTCCTGTGGTTTACCCGAAAAGAATACCTGTACAAAAGTTCTGACGGCTTGGGTCGCCGATGGACTTCTCCGGTGTGAGAGTAAGTACAGATTTTAAGATAGGTCAACAATTGAGGCCTAAGTATCTAGTAGAGAAATAATAATTGTAATATATGCTTCCATTATTAACCGGATATTTATAATACTTACTTGATTCTTACCAATCATATTAAGAATGTCCATCAATGAGTTGTAGTTGAATAGGAAGGTGACTATCCTAAACCATTTAGGACACATGACTCCTACTTTAATTAGGATTAGATGTAGTAAGTAGTCATCATCCGGATTGGTTTAAGAATCCAACCCAAGCCTATTAGACTAAGAAGTCCTCATAAGTAACTGTCAAGCTGATGGACCATTAGGCCTAACCCAATATTAATTACCCAATCAGGCTTAACGAAATATATATCCTAGCACTTTCTATATTTTTTAACTTTCTATTTAGTCCTTTGAATTGTATAAAAAAATTATTTTATTTTATATAATTTATACGTACAATACGTGTATCATCAAATAATAATTAATATAGAGATATCACTAGAGTACATCCAAAATTATCGTCAATAACTTACAAATTGAAATAATCGTGCGCCACTATTGACAATCAATAGATTGGCTAGCTAGGTTGGTATCCATTTTTATATATCCATCCATTAATTAATTTTCACACGTTTTCAACAAAAGAGGTACTGTGTGAACTGATTCGCATACTTGGACGTGGTTCTTTATCTAGCTAGCTTTGTATATCTGATATCTCCCTCCAATTTTATTTTTTTTACCCTTTATGAGAAATTAATTCAGTTTCTTTTGGGAGATAGAGATATATTTGGTAGAGTAATTTTTGAATCTTTATTTTCCTAAATTCCTTTTCTATGGGTGAATAAGTTACAGTTTGATGCAGTTTGAAGTGTAAATTGCACATGAAACCGCTTAAGTACGGTTTGAAAAATCCAAAACCGCACATGAAACTGCATTATGAGGTTTTGAAACATACAGTGCGGTTTCATTTTCAAAACCAATTGAACATGTAATAGAGAGAGATTGAGAGTTGCTTTCAATGATGGGCTGAACCTTGGGGGTTGATAGCCTTTAAAGGTTTTATGTCATCAATTAGTGGATATTCTTGTGCAACCTCTTACTAATTTATTAGTATTTTAAAATGAGGTAGCTATATGTTATTTAGTTACATCATAACTTGATAGTCTAACGTTGTTTTTTCACCTCCCACATTTAAATATATAAGTTCTTGTTCATTTAAATGTATAGGTTCTAGTTGCTTGTGTTGGTTTGTAATATTCATAGGCGCAATCAAATTGCATAAAATAGCGGAAGCATGCTAAAAACAAATTTAAAATTTTACAAACCATAATCCAGGATCGACCTTTATGCGCAATTATTAATTAATTAAAGAAGAAGTTAGAGATATACCCTTGTAGAACTCAAAGCTTCAACAAGTACAAGTTTACCTCCAAATCTTTCACGTTCTCCTTGAATTTCACCGATTGGATTCCAATGATTAATGTTAGCCACCCAAGTGTTTGGCCTCTAGAGGTGATCCACCAAGGAATAACAATAATTCAAGAAGTGGGTGATGGCAAACCCTAGTTTTCTCTCTCTAGAGAATATGTGAGTACTCTCCCAAAAACTTATGGAGGTTTTTGTGTGTAACCTAAATCCATAATAAGACTTCTCTTATTTATAGACTTAGTAAACCCTCCTAACACCTTTAGGAATAGGATTTTTAATTAAACTCCTAATCTAATTAGGATCTTAATTAATTTAATATAATAATTATAATTCCTAAACTATTTAGGAACTTAATTATCAATTATGAGAGTACTCTTATTAATTAATTCCTAAACCATTTAGGAACTAAATAATAATAATAATAGTAACAATAATAATAAGACTCCTCTTATTAATTTATAATTAGTATTTCTAAAATACTAAATAATAAATATTAAGCTATTTAATTTATTCTATCTCCATGGTATAAATTAAATATACTTAATTCATTATTACAATTATGCCATTTACTTCTTAAATAATTATTTTCCTTTTGCGGTGTGACCCTTTAGGTTCTCCATATTAAATCGGTTATAGAATAAATTAATTAGAACTATTCTAATCTTATTTATATAAATAAATTAAACTATTTAATTCATTTAAATAAATAATATTTATTCCATAATAAGGGTAAGCCCCTTTAGCGATCAACGACTTTCCAGATAATATAGATTTCAACATTTAATCACAAAAGAACCTATTCAGCAAATAGTTACCGTACAATTCAATCCTTCTACCTCACAACGTCCCAATCAAATATAAGACATGGTATAACTGTCAAGTCTTATTTTATTTGATTATATGCATTTCGATCCTTAAATGAATAACTCTAATTAATGTAAATTAGAAACTACTTTCTAATTTTCATTCTGCCTTGGCCAAGGACTACTGAGTTGTCATTTATCGAATCGCATAGGACATTCTCTTCTTTTACTAGAAGTGGTAGATTCTTTGTTGATCATTCACCTATCTCCATGTATGACTTATTATATCCGATCATACCCTTTGATACACCCTAAAGGTTTTAAGGAATATGTCAAAACATAATTCATCATACACAAGATACTATGATGATCTCAAGTCCAAGGATCACTTGTACTACTATCACAAAAGGAACTCCTATTGACAGGCAAGTAAGACCCCATTAGGTGTTCCTTGAGCGAGTCACGTTCAGTGAACTTATTCTCTAATAAGCACCTACATACTTGTTTTGGTGTCTCTACACAAATGATTATGAGATCAATCATTCTCTTCATAAGAGCAAGCATTGTATGTACTAATCTATCCGGATTCACTAATCCCCATTTTGGTGATCCAACGATTAGGAACAATTTTAGTTTTGAGCTATCTTGAATTTAGATCTCATTAGCATGATCCTCATCATGGTTCTAAAAGCATTGCTCGAAAACTATGGGTTTATCCATTTGATTAATTCAAGTAATTAATCATGAATAAAGAAATGCCTTGATACTTTTATTAATAAACGAACAAGATTACAAAGTATATGCTTATCACATCAAACGTGATTGGCTTGAGGGCATACTACTTTCAGCTTGGAGCTAGCACACAGAGTGTTGTTGCTAGAGAGGAATATGAGCTCAATTTCTCATTTCACCATTGGCATTGACTTGTGTGTTTGCTTAATCTTCTTTGGTTTTCACAATTGTCATTGACTTGTGTGTTTAATCTTCTTTTGGTTGCTGATCTCAGCATACTTACAGTTATCAAATGGCATATTTTTGTAGAAATTTTGCTAATTTGTTGGGTGTATTTTTTAAGTCATACATGTTATTAGGTTTCTAAGTTACATCCGTATGTCTTCATGGTGTGATTTGGCAAAAAAATAAAAAAGGAAGGAGAATTTTGAAGAATTTATTATGGTGTAGTCCACGTTGATATACAGTATATATCATTAGTTTTAAAAGTTCACGAGATAACATTCTCAATTTAAACTAAAAGACTTAAAAGAGGAGATTCTGATTCATAAACAATTAAAAGAAGTTTAGCATCATGGATTAAAACAAGTAAAACGAGCATTTGCATACTTAAAGCTATTATTCAAAAAATAAATTGACTGAGAGAGTTTCCCATGGGAAAAGCAAAGAGCAAAATTAAACTCACGCGACGATCAAAAACAACAGATATGAAATGGAGGAAAGCTAAAAGTAATTCATTTCAACAACAAAATTCCACATAATTAAACTAAAGTCACCCCAAACACCACCACAAAATACAATCACCAAAGAGTGATTTTCAAAAGGTAACTGTAGCCACCAAATTTTGGAAATGTGACGAAATCATCGGGGTGGCCAGCCCAGGGCCGGCCCTATAGCATAAAAAAAAACTTGGACTTTAGGCTCCATTTTAAAGGAAGACCCCAAATTTTAAACAAAATAAATAACCCATGTAAAAAAACTTTATAAAAATATAAACTCAGTCAATCCTTTAGGGCCCATAGTCCAATCCAAATATTAAATACTTAAAAAAAATTAACAGTATAAAAAAAATCATTTAAATAAAAAAAAATATTAATACTCCCTCCATCCCAAAATAAAAGTCCTCCATTAACTTTTGTAGTCAAATTGACCATTTTTAAAATTAATAATTAAACATATATATTTAGATTTACCAAAAAAGTAAACATTGATATCAGTACTAAATTTTATGTAGTTTGTAGGCTTTTTACATATATATTAAATAATAATACGATATATTGATTTGAAATTTGTCAATTTGACCATAAAAGTCAATGGAGGGCGTACCAAACATAAAATGTCTCATTTAGAAATATCTCTTTAGGCCTTAAATTGTCTTGAGTCACCCATGGGCCAGCTCAAAACACGTCATCAATGAAGAGCCTTAATCATGTTGGAATGATTGCTGTTTGATCAACTAAATACAGAAAACCCAATCGGAAAAAAGCACGACGAATATCTTATAAATCTACTCTAATATGGAGAATACAAATGAAGCGTTTACTGAGATACAAATCGAGCTCCCTTTGGGCCGAAGTATGGTTGCCACCTCGATGTATACCGGCGTATATTGATACTATGACGACCCCGAATCCAGGTCCCTTGAACCTCGGATCCGGTTCAACACGAGTGCAACCTTTTTCTTATCAATCATAACTTATAACAATAATAAAATTGATATATAATTATTTATTTACAATTTTACAACATCTCTTTCTATTCCAGAATCGCAATCTTTATAAATTCCTAGTATGTCACCATATCTTACATGATACGATATTCTATCACAATCGCTTTGAGTATTTAACACTCATTTTACATAGCAACAAATTCTTATTCTACACAAATATTTTACCTGTCCAATTCAGACTGATATCTACAATAGTCATTTAGACCTTCAGTGAAAGTAATGTACATTCCTGTTCATTTATCTTTATCAAAAATTTTGACTAATTTGCACTTATCTGAAAGTGTTGATTTTATAGCAAGAGTGAACACGATGGCTCAACAAGTTTAACAACTACACATAACACATTGCATGCTTCACATATCAAACATACTCTGCATTTTATACTTATATCACGTTTTTCATGCTTTTCATTTTATGAATGTTTCATACTTCTTATGCATCGCATATAATACACATCTAGCATATATCAAGTCATGCTTCTCATTCAGTACATATTTCGCATATAATCATACTTCATGCATTTCACATAACACAAATATCATCAATATATTCTCATATCAATAATTTAATAACATATGGTTGCATAGAAATGCACATATGAGCAAGTTCTGAAAAAACTTGTCTGGTTCGCTTCTACCATTTACGCTTATTTTGCGTCTTTCGTTCAACCTACAATTTATATATGAAATTGACATCATCATTAGTTACAATGACTATTACTTAGTCTTTATATAAGACTCTAACTTCAAATTATTAACTCTAAATATGTCCGACACACAAACCCTTGGGTTCCGAACAAAAACCCTAGCCAAAATAATAATTCGGACATATCGGGTATGCTTACGTCATCACAACACGTTCTTTATATGACCCACTTTTAATAAGTTATCTAAATTAGTCGCAAATGAACTATTACACTGGTTTAATTTAATTAAACTTTCTTCTTTTACATAACTTAATGATTTGGACATTTAATAATGTACAAAATATTTCAAAATATTATCTACTTTTGATAATATACAACTACATTCAAATATTATTAACCATTTAATAATATTTTACTTACTTATTAATATTATTAGCCATTTAATAATATTTTAATCTCTTACTAATATTATTAATTATTTAATAATATTTTAATCACTTATTAATATTATTAAGCATTTAATAATATTTTAATCTTTTACTAATATTATTAACCATTTAATAATATTTTAATCTCTTACTAATATTATTAACCATTTAATAATATTTTAATCACTTATTAATATTATTAACCATTTAATAATATTTTAATCACTTATTAATATTATTATCCATTTAATAATATTTTAATCTCTTACTAATATTATTAACCATTTAATAATATTTTAATCACTTATTAACTATGTAATGATATTTTAATCATTTACAAATGTTATTAATCATTTTAACAATCTTTTAATCACATACTAATATTATTCACCATTTAATAATATTTTAATATTCTTCAAACAATACCAATAATTAACTTTTTAATTGTGTTAACTTTAGTCTTTATTTTAAACATTTAGCTACCATTTATTCATTAATAGACTCCATATATATTGGTTTAGTATTCAAACACATTCATTTTACACTTATTTCAACTTAATTTTGCAAAGAAAACTCGACCTGGATCGACCTGACCCGACCCGACCCGGATCGACCCGACCTGACCAGGACAACAAAAACAGGTTCTCGGCAGTGTGTTTGACGACTGCAGTGGTGGTACAAAAATTCAAAAACCTAATTTGGGGACTACCTAACTTTCCTTCACTAAAACTATCATAACTTCTTCATTTTTAAACATTTTGGGGTGATTCTTGAGTCCATTCTCATTAGAATTTCTCCCTCTACAACTTCTGTGACGCCCCGGGAATCCCCTTAATGACCACAGTGACCCCCGGTCATTACGCACTACCTTCACTGAATAACCACAACATTTAATATAATTTAATGCTGTTAAAACTCATTATATTAATTGATAACCTTAATTAACTTTCAAAAATCTTCTATTCCCAAAATCGCAATCTTTACATTACTCTTTTACAACTCCAGATCATATACATTATAATTTAATGTATAATCTTTACCTCTATAAGTTATTCTTTATAATCTGGTAAGCTAAATATATATTCAGCAAACCAGATTATCAAAACAGCCAGCTGCAAGATATGTTACTATCGCTTGTGAAGTCACTCTACGATCGTCTGGCTTGGCAGTCTACGCTCGCAGAAAAACTCGAGCAGTGAAATTTCACTCTACGATCTCACAGTGAAGTTACTCAACGATTTGTTACTTTACGACCAAGCACTCTACGATCGGTTGAGGCTCACTCTACGATTGCTGAGGTTCACTCTACGATTAGCTGAGACTCACTCTACGATCATGACCACAGATCAGTAAAATCAATGCAACAAACTGTTTCCCATTACAGCATCCTGAATTTCCTATTCAGCATACCATATATCCAAAGCCTTCAAGAATTTCTTCATTTACTTCGCTGAAAATGTTAATTTAAAGCAAGAATGAGCACGACGGCTCAGCAAGTCTAACAGCTAACACATAACACGTATGTTACATTTAATTTATGTTTTATGCTCCATGCTTGGCATTTACATAGGCATCATGCTTATCATGCGTTGCATTTATAAAATCTACACATGTTTACCATGCATGTCAATGTTACTATGTTATATAACTCATTTAACACATTCGATTTATAGCATTAATTATATATAACAGCTATGAACAACATATGATTGTACACAGACACATTTACAATCAGTTAGCACATAACATGAGTGCACATTTAATAGTTTATGCATATAACACATAACATTGAAAAACTTGCAGGGATAACACAGATCACTGAAAGACTTGCCTGATATGCGCTTTGACTTACGCTACCAGTCTGAAGTCCGCGTTCCATCATTAACGCTCAACAAATCGAATTTACTGCATCCGAAAGACCTAATTTGCTTATTTGGAAATTAGTAAAGCGCATAAGAACTTAATTGTCATTCACAAAAGAATCGACTCTACAACATAGAAGTTCTTATTTATTAACTCATAATTTATAAGACAATATTATCCTCCTTGGATAATATTTTAATTACCGATCATTATTATTATACATTAATAATACATCACTACATTACCAACTGTACTCAAGTACTGAACACCACCTTAATTGGTTACTAATATTATTAAGCCCTTAATAATATTTACCCAATTACCAATATTATTAAACCATTAGTAATATTTAACTACTTACTATCAATTATAAATCATTTAGTGATAATTACAACATTGGTAATAACTAAAGACCCTAACAATTATCCACCAATTGTTTACATTTTATTACCTTTAATTCCTTCACATTATTTATCTAATATTATCTAAATAAATAATTAATTCACTTAACTTTACTCGTTTATTTATCTTCACATAAACAATTATTTCATTAACCTCAATTCCCTTTAGTTATTATTTAATATCATTTAAATAATAATTAAATTAATTAATTAACTATCTTCAATTCCTTAATGATCCTTGAATATCATTCCAGTAATAATTTCTTAATTACATAACCTTATTTATTATTTAATATTAATTAAATAACAAATGATCACTTTATTAACTTCATCCCGCTTTAATTATTATTTAATATCATTTAAATAATAATTAAATAATTAATCACCCTTATTTATTAAATAAATGACAATTTGTTAATTATCCTTATCTATTATAAGTTAAATAATAGGCAATTACCTTATTTTATCTTATCTCCAATTATTATTTAATGTTAGTTAAATAATAATTAATTAATTACATTTATCTCTCTTTTAATCATCATTTAATATTAGTTAAGTAATGATTAATTATCTTTATTTATTATTTACATCTATTTAAATAATAAATAATTAGTTTATTTAATTCTTCTTTAATTATTATTCAATATAATAATTAATTACCTCAATATCTTTATTTATTATTTAAATAAATAATTAACTATTTTAGTTTACCAATCACTGTTCACTATAGGCATTATATTGCACCTACATCGCTCGGTTGTAGAGCTCCTAATCGTGGAGTACTACTCTACTACCAATACTCTACTACCAGTAGCACTCTACTACTAGCAGCACTCTACTATTGGTGCACTCTACTATCAGCACTCTACTACCAGTGCACTCTACTACCAACACTTTGCTACCAGTGCACTCTACTATCAGCACTCTACTACCAGTGCACTCTACTACCAGCACTCTATTACCAGAGCACTCTACTACCAGTGCACTCTACTATCAGCACTCTAATACCAATGCACTCTACTACCAGCATCACTCTATTACCAGCTGCAGCACTCTACTACCAGCAGCACTCTACTACCAGTATACTCTACTACCAGTACTCTACTACCAGAGCACTCTACTACCAGTGCATTCTACTACCAGCACTCTACTACCCGAGCACTCTACTACCAGTGCACTCTACTATCAACACTCTACTACCAGTACACTTTATTATCAGTACTCTACTATTCTTTCTCCAACTAAGGAAAATTCTCAGATTTACTATAACTTCATACAACATACCAGAACTCATTTTAACCTTTCTAGTTTACCCTTTAGACTAACACAACGTCTAACACATTACTTAAAGAGGTTCTGATTTGAAAATAGATCATTGGACAGAAGGTTTAACCACCTTGGTTTTCTTAGACTTTTAGTCAAACACTCGGCGAGCATATGGGAATATCTTCATAAACTGATTATTTACAGTAAACAAATACTCATCCACACCTACTCTAACCTTGTATCGCCTGAAACCTTCATGGTCCTTAACACAAATTTCTCCCAACAGAAAACAACATCTAAACCAAATAATAAGCCAATACACCAGTCCATTCTAAAGTTTTATGAACGTGAACATTGAGTATAGACCAACTATGGTTCAGACTCTTACTGTTGACTGGGTAAAATAACCGAAACCATTATTCTAGTTCTGATTCAATCATTAACTAGTTTCACCAACATTTTTGACTATCGAGTTTACATTACTCTCATTTAAACACATCATATGCAACTCTAGCATATTCTGTTTCCTTAATCCAACATAAGATAAAACTAGTTAAATAAATAAGGATAATATCGAAATAATCGGATAATACCTTAAATATTTGACAGATGATTTACATTTAGATTCTGCCTTCTCCGAACAGCATGAACTCCTCTGAAGTTTGCATTTACTTCTCAAGCTCAATATATCTCTTAGCCTAAATGAACGGGAAGGGGAAATGAGGGAATGACTGAGGTTATACAACACTTTCTCAGCCTTAGACAACTCTGAGGAGTTGGACCCTATAGCCTCCCCTATGCCTGACTTGTTCCTTCTTTTCTCAGCACTGAATCCTTGAGCTTTGCACAAACTGCGCGTGCTTTGCTTTTTCTGAGGTTGTGTCCCTAAAGGAATGACACTCTTACTTTTCCACTGGGTTATGTTATTACTCTTGGGCTGGGCTGCTATTTGTTTTTGTTAATTAAACAATTGGTGGCCCAATTGTTACTTATATTGCAACTAAGCTTTGGGTTGCTCAAATTAAATTCCTAGTGAAAATATAAAATATTAATACTCCACTATCAATGACTTTCCAAATGAAAATAAATATAACATTATTAATGTTTACGAAATCTCATTAATTAATAACCATATTAATTAATTTGCATATCCAGCTTAACTTGCTAGCTATTTAATTAAATATCACATAGCTCATTTACCCTATCAAACTTTGATACTATACAACCTAGGTTGGTCCATTAATTTAATTAACCAATTAATTGAACCTTCCTTAAATTCCTTTAATTATTTCAACACTTAATTAAATAAACCAAGCCATCATATAATGATTTAATTTAATCCCCCAGAAATTTACAATTACAGCCAATAATTCCATTTCTCTATATTAAAATATTTCGGGTCGCTACATTCTTCCTCCCTTATAATAATTTTGTCCCTGGAATTTCAATATAAGGTAACTCAAAAATATGAGGGTAATTCTTCCTCATCATGTTTTCTGCACCTATATACTATATAGATACTTAACTTAGTGTATACCTTATCATATACCCCTTCAACCAATTCTAGGTTTTAAACTCACAAAAATTATTTTCCTCAGCTTAAGTTTTTAACTCAATCCTTACAAATGATTCCATCCTTGGAATTTCTATTACCAATAAAATATTAGAGTTTATTTCATTTGCAACCCTTTACAAATCATGCTTATCCGACTAATCACATCGATTATCTTATTCTAGGCATCGCTTTACTTATTGTTTTATAAATATTATCATAGTCCAATCATGACAGAACTCAAATTCATTTTCCAGTGATCGCCCATCACTTTACCAGGGTTAGCTTTATATCTAAACCTCAAATTTCGCTCGAATCCTCGAAAGCTTAAAATTTCCAAAAAACGACTACCCATTACTTCCTCATCCAAGGATTAGCATAGCCTTAAATCACATCAATTACCTAAGACCGTACTTATCAGTCTTATGAATATCCACAATTTTCCTAAGACCATACTCATCAGTCTTATGAATTTTCGAGTCATTACAACTTTTCTTTAGATCACAAATCCAAATTCTAAACAAAACTAGACTAAAAACTATTTACAAGGACAAAGTAAAATCTAACTTCACAAATCCTTGGTTTTATTGGTTCAAACTTGAACAAAATAACATCTACATATCCATATGACACCAACTCAGTGTTGTTGTCTTCCTAACTTCTTGTTTTACAACATTTCATGGTTCGATCATATTTTGAAAATGTTTTGACAAGAAATTTAAGATCGAACCATCTAGGGTTTTACAAAACGAGCTCCTTTAGTAAAATGACCATAACTTGTTCATTTCCTCATATTTTTCAATCGTTCAAGTTGGGTTAACTTTATAACTCATAGACCTATCATTCAAGACTCATAGATTATAAAAATAACTTATACATCTCAAATCACAAATCATCAACCTAGAAATTTAACTAGGGTTTTTCAAACTAAGCATGCTTATACAACCATTCCTTCCGTCATCTTCCATATAAAACATGTTAGAACACAAATCTAGCATATTTATTCCTCAATCTTTATAAATATTCAAGTTCTAACACCACATAGGTTTTTATTTTCCCACATACAAAACTAAATAAAAAAAAATTAAGGCTCAAAGAAACTTTTAAACCTTTAATGGAGATCTTCTTCTTACTAAAGCTAGAACTCATCTGCTTCTTCTATTCCCGAAAATGAGTAGCACACTTTCAACTCTCAAGTATTCTCTCACAAAATCTCTAGGTTCTCTCTAGAACTTCTCTCTCTATAAGTTAGTAAAAAGAAGAAAATAAGCAAACAACCTATACAAATCTTTGTTCATCCTTATTTATAGAAGTCTATGACCCTACCAATTAAGCTCCTAATCACCAAACATTAGTCAATTAACATTTCTAAGCATGCTTACTATTACCTTAAATGACAACTTGAATGACCTTCTTGATTAACATGTTGCTTGCACAATTTTATGAAAGTGGAGTGAAGCTACACACTGAGTACATAATAAACAACATGAAAGCAAGACTCCACCCCAAATGGGGCCCTCCCATAGCCGGCCCACTCCTTCTTTTTCTTCCATTTTTGATTTTCTTTTTATCTTATATAATCATACATACATACATCTATATGTATATACATATATATATATATATATATATATATATATATATATATATATATGTATTGACCAACCTTTTGATTATGTATTAGGCTCCACTTTGGACTTAGGAATATATTTCATTTGGACTTCACATTTAAATTATTTGGGCTCATCAATTTATTTCATTTGGCTATTACATTTATCTATTTAAGTCATCAACACTTGGGCTCCGAACAATTAAATCAATTGGGTTAACTATGTCACTTGAAATAAACAAGTATTGGATAGTTTAAATTAATTTGGACTCACCATTTATTATATATATGGTTCACTAATTAAATCATATAAGGCTACTATAATAGGCTTATAAAATAAACACATTAGTTTAATTACATAAACCAATTAGACTTGCTACTTATAAGTCTATTGGACTACTTAATTAAGTTAGTCTACTAAATTACTAACACTTAATATATCTTGAGTTTATTTTATTAAAACTCTAATGCTCATACATACTAGTACTTCAATTTGATTCAATAAACTATTAATTTTTAAACAAACTGTACCACCGCTGCGGCGGTGATTCAACTTTCACATTCCAGGGAGTTTCACCGCTGCAGCAGTGAAACCTACCGCTGCGGCGGTAGTACTAAATTTTCAAAACTCTAATACACATCAATACAAGTACTTCGACTTAATTAAATTTTATTCATTGACTACATTTTATCATTAACTTGGGTTCATAATATAATTACCCATACTCATACAGTTATTCCCACATTGGGTTACTCAATTAATTCACACATCTTTCATAACTTGGGCTGATAATTAATTTAATTGGACTACCACACCATTATATACAATACTTGATAATATTACTTAATTGGACTTATATTAGCTATCTATTGGACTATCATTTAACATAACACTTGGGCTTATTATTTAATTACCCATCTTTATACATGTATTCCCATATTGGGTTAACATATATAATCCTTTTGGACTAGTCTACTAGTAGTAATTAAATTACTTTGACTCTTCATGAGGCTAAATCCATAAATTTATTTGGACCTCTTTATAATTACTAATATGACTTAAAATAATTAACATATTGGTTTGCTTTAATCCATTATTGGACTCTATATAACAACTTAATAATTAAGTTAATTACTTAATTAATTAACTTCTTAATATTGTCATTCTAGACAATATTCAAACTTCTCCACTTGCTAATCTTAACTTTAATTCATGACTCATATAATTAACTTAATTAATTATATTACATGACTTTCCTTCTTACTCCATACTTAAACTAATTAATTTATTAGTTTTATTGAGTATTAATTTACTCAACTTCTTATTTGGTTAAAAGCACACTTTAGGTATATATGTATCAATATAACCACCTTCACTTCTTAATAGAATTTATTTTCTTAATAAATTCTCTACATGTATTATTATAATATTCTCACATTTAATTCTAAAAAAAATGTTTACTCATTTTCTACATAACTCACTTCTCCAACTCTAGGTTTTAAACCATAACCTTTAATTAATCTTATCTACAAATCTTGTAAATATCTGGGATATTACAGATACATGTTAATATATATTAATTTGTAACGAAGAACAACAATAGTTCTCAATACACATGGTGTATATCACTACCCTTCGATGTTTACCGATGTGTATTGATGGTGCTTGTTGCCCAACGTTGTATATCAATATAATTCTGTATATATCGATGTGTGTCAACGTCTGTCAAGATGGTGGATTTTGGTTGAACTGTATATCTCTGGGTTTTAGTGTTTTGTGTATATGAGAAGATGATAACTGTATAAAAGTATACGTATATCCTCCTTATGATGTCTTGAATATTTTGTGGTGTTGCATGTTCAACGACTTCTTCTAATAATAGATCCTCCCTCTTACGCCCTGCATGCATATCAATTAATAGTAATGGTATTAGTCATAGGCTGTGGAATAAAGGTGTAATGTGTATTACTTTTTCTTCTACTAGCACACATTTCAAGGTGGCTCTAACTTTATCCATCCACTTGCACAAATATCAGACTTCCAAGGGTGAGTCATCACCTAGATATTTTTACCCCAACAATAACAATTCCATTTCATTTCAAATTAAAGAAGTTTTAAGTACTAACAGAGGAATCAAAAGAGAGATTAAGAGATTTACTTTCAATGATGAGCTGATCATTACTGGTGCGGTGCGGTTTGGTTTAGAATCCGAAACTAAACCGCAAACTCAATTTTTCAACCATCCTAAAATCGTCACATACGCAGGAACCGTTAGTGTGATTTTAATTGGTGTTGTTTGTGTAATTTTTGGTGCGATTTTGAGGGCAAATCAAATTCTTTCTCAGCCCTATCCATTTCTAATTAAAGTGGAATAAATCATATTACCACCTTGGAAGGGGACATGTAGAATTAGACTATATGTAATAACCGTGAAAGGGTTAAATCATTTTTTCTCCACTGAATTGAACATCAATTTAAATATGCATCACTGAATTATTTTTTTTATCATGCCAGTGAACTAGATATTTTTTACAAAATATTACACAATTTGTTAATTTAAACGGAATAAGAAGCACACGAGGGAGAGTATCCCTCCATGTAATAGATTAATCCATGTGTCATTCATGTAAGTAAGAGAACCATCCCACTCGGCATCAAAGTAAAAGAAAATAAAATCGTCAGTAAACACCCGCCCTCTCTCTCTGTCCGGCATTCTTTCCACCATTTCCTTCTCTTTCTTTTTTTCTTCACCTCATCTCCAACCGATAACCCCTTTCTCTCTGCTCTATTCTCCGTCTTTACTTGCCTTCTATTTAGGGTTTGACCGACAACGTCAAGGACGGCTTAACCTAAAAGCTTGTTCTCATCTGTTTAAGCATTGACCGGTGGCATGTAGGTGGTTCTTCTGTCAGCAAGGGAGTACTTTTATGGTGCGTGTTGAGGATGTGCTTTGGGAGTTTGGCTTTGGTTGGAGATTTAAGCGTTGGTTTGGTTTTAGATGGTTGGGATTTATGGTGATGATGTCTGAATTTTACGTTACAGATCTGGATTTTTTTAGATCTATTTGGCTGTTCCTGTCTGATTCTTGTTCTGCCGATGGTTTCTTAGGCAATCATGTCTATTTTGTCCGTGTCAGCCTAAATCTTCCGGGAATCAACTGAAACAACATCTTCATCATCAGAGTGAACGAACCTAGTTGAAGAATTCAGGTTTAGAAAAACCCCGAATAGAAAACTTGGGTAGAACTGTAACGAGTGAAAAAGGTTTGGGTTCTCTATTTTAAGCAGACCTGAAAAAGGGAATGGATTGATTGTATTGTGAGTGGGCTGCTCGATTTATGAGAGATGATTCAATAATGGTGGAGTGAGAATTGGTTTATTGAAACTGGAGATGATTCTTGTGTAGTGGGTTGGTTTTTTAGTACCTTCTGAATGTATGCCTTCCCCGTAACACGTCAGCATTTTGACGACTTTTTTGGCCAAAAATATTTTTAGGGTCACGTTTACTTACTTAAGTATACTTGAAGGCTGCTATTATAATTTATTTTAGGGATAATATATGTTTTGGTCACTGTACTATGGTCCGATTTTCATTTTGGTTACTAACTCTTTTTTTGTGACAAACGCATTACTATAGTCGTTAAAAGTTACAAAAAGATAGTGTGTTAAAGTTCCGTCCAAAAAAGTGACAGAACTTGATGAGCCTGCATATCACGTGTGTCTTCAATGCTGAGTTGGTTGGCTGTTATTTCTGATTTGGCAGTTATTGTCATGTGTATTGTCACGTGCATAGCACATGACATTTAGATGTTATATACTGAAATTGGTTATTTTATAGGATAAATTGGGTTGGGGGGGGGGGGGGGGCGGGATTAGGGCTTGAGTAAGCTCCTTCTTGCAGCGATTGAAGCATTGTTGCTGCAATTCAAGTTTGTCCGATTCACTTTTCTTCTCCTTTCATCTTCTTCGACGACTTTTTTGCCAGATTCTTTAACTCCGATAATGAATTGGTCATTTTTATATTTAATGTTTATACAGCTTCTTAGTCTAAATGTTCTACTGCCTTTTATGATACAATGAGTTGTTCATCTGGAGTTTATGTTGATGGGAATGGCATGGATAACACATCTTCGTTTAATGGAATACAATGGCAAACACCTAATATTCCAGTGAAATACTACTGTGGAATAACCGCACGAATGTGGGAAGCTTGGAAGGTTGGAACATTACACCCTGGTAGGAGGTTTGTAAGATGCAGTAGATACAAGGTATGATATTGCATAAATTATTAATACTTAATTTAGGTTTAGTTTTTTTTTTTAAAAAAATTACTTATAGATATATATTTCTATATAAACACGATAAAAATGCTTATTGTGAATTTTTTAAATGGTATGATGCCCATTTTACTCCAAGATCAAAGGAGGTTATTGGTCGGCTAAGAAATGAATTCAACAAAAGTGATAGAAGGTTGAAGATCCCAACTGGCCATGAGGTGGAAATGAAAGAATTAGAGAAGGAAGTTATAGCATTGAAGGGTGCAATGAACAAATCTGCAGCTAGGAAGAAAAAATTATTTTTCTTGCTTATGGTTTCTTAGGTTTTATGTTTTCTGATGATGTATATGAAGTAAATTAGTTTGATTTAAATTAATAAAATATTTTGGGAATCTACTGAATGATTTTGGTATGTACTGTCCATTATGATCATATTGCTTGCAATGAAGGTTCAGTGGATTTCATTATTATCATGTTTCTTTCAATGAAGCTTGTGGGTTTAATGGAATTTAATGTTTTGATGAATTAAAATTATGGTACATGTTGTTTTAAAAATAGAGCACAAACCAACTCCAGTACATGTTGTTTTGAAAAAAAATAGAGCACAAGTCAATCCTATTCATCCTTTCAATATAGAATTTAGGCCACAAGCCAATATTATTCTTCCTATCAATATATAATTCAAGCCTTTGAACACAAACCAGAAAGGCAAACAATTGAAATTTAAATCAACAATTAAAATTTTCTTGTCAAAAGACTTAAACACAAACTAGAAAGGCAACAGTTGAAATTCAACAGAAACCACAAAAGCTTTTTCATGACCATAGTCTATCCATACAAGTACAAATTCATAATATAATATAATGAGATTCAATGGCAAAGTTCTCACAGTTGAATGACAAAGTTCCCACAAAGTTCTAAAATGCCTAATAACAAAGTTCCCACAAAAAGTAAACAGTTTCATTCTACAGTCAGATTCAAAAAAGCCTAATGGCAAAGTTCATATATCAATAATTTAACTAATTCCCCTAATTATTAGTCTTCTTCCTCCTTGGCCTTTTGAATGCATTAGTTACAATTGACTGCTGACTACTACTTATCTCAGTTCTCCTTTTTGTAGCAGCTTCAGTAAGATCATTAATAGTCACAATATCTTTGTCTCTGTTGACTGCTACATTTGTTGTTACAGGTGTGGTGTTGGTTGGCAATGTTGTTGTTTCTGGAACTCGAGAATTTGGCATTTGAAAATGAATGAGACATTAATAACGAATGAAGTCCTGTAAAATTAATACTAGGAAGAATTTTGATAACTTACAAATATATATCCCTAATTGCCTGACTGGAATATTGTATTCTCGTCTAGAAGCACATAAGTCCTAAATCCAACTGGAGGCTGGCCTTTCTTTCTTTTGATAGGCAGCTTCACTCTTCCTACCCCAATCTCAGCCTCTTTGGCCTTAGTCTTCCTCTTTCCCTTGTCCTTATTTCCCTAACATATACTTAATGAGTTAAATATTAGAGTAGGTGAAATATTTATATACATAATTATTAAGCATAATTGACCATATGAGCTTACCCTTTATGATTTGCAGCTTTAGTTGGATCATTTGATGTTTCACTTGCTTCTGTGTTAAAGTTGAGACATTTACTTTTATTGTGCCCAGCTTTCTTGCACTTAGTACAATGCATTGTTCTACCCCTTATTGTATTCTTCCTAGATACTTTTCATTCTCCCACTCTTCTCTCCTCCTTTGTCTCTGAGGCCTCCCTCTCAGCTTCCTTCTGATTGGTGGTGGTAACATTTTCTCATATTCAGTCTCCTCCCAGAAATTATTATCTGGCTCAAGGATATGATTGTAGCACTTTATATAGGTTTATCTCTTATACCAATGAGTGACATAAAGTTCTATTGGCTCCCTCATATAACTTAAAGCACTAATAGCATGGCAACAAGGGATCCCACTTAGATCATAAACCCTACATGTACATGTACTGTCTACAAGATCAATTACAAACTTTTCCCCTGTACACTTAACCTACAATGAAGACAGCAAAATTTAACATAAAATCTACAAGTTATCAAGCTGATCTTATAAAACAGACAGTAAGCAGAGACCTAAAATGTAACATATAGAGATTTTATACCTAAAACTTTTTGTCATTTGCCCATAATAGTTCACAGAGAGCTGCATTCTCAATCTGAATGTCTAAATTTTTTCTAATCCTAGGACAGATAGTCTCTTCACTCTTAAGCATTTGTTCCCTTTTTTTATTTAGCATTGTCATCAATTGACTCCTTATTTTCTCTAGCATGTCTAATGAAGGCATCCATCTAGCCTTTATTATCCATGCATTGAATGTCTCACTCATGTTATCCTCCACGTTGTCAGTCTTGGAATGTGTTTAGAAATGAGCTTTGCTCCACAAATAGGGGTTCTGCTCCAACAGTTTGTCATGTGCTTCCCTTGATAACCTTTTTATTTCCTTCATAGCTTGTTTGAATGGAACAGTATAGGTGGCCATAAATGCGTCCCAGAATGCAAATTTTAGGGCTTGGGTAGGGAATCTCTTCCTCCAGTTTGTATAAATATGTCTGGCACAATTTTTGTGCTTAGCATAAGTAAGTAACTCCCTAACTGTTGGAACCAAACCTTACAAACAATGAGCAACCAATAAATATGTATGTTAGGAAACATATGACAATTATAATTAATTAGAATAATAAGGGAAATACAAAGATAGGAAGACTAATAGTTACCTTTTGCTTTTCACATATAATAGTCCAACCAACTCCATCATTGCCCTCCAAATCTGTCAGTAACAGCTGCAGAAACCAACCCCGACTATCCCTGCTCTCACTCTCTACTATGGCCCATGCTATAGAGTACATTTAGTTATTACCATTTCTCCCAATAGCAGACAACAGTTGCCCCCCAACCACAGTCTTCAAAAAACAACCATATAAGCCTATGATAGGCCTACACCTTTCAAGCCATCCTCTCTTCAGTTCTTCAAACCACATATAAAACCTCTGAAACTGAGGCTTATTTTCTGGATTATCTCTTCTGACCTTGATATCAACTGTATTTCTTCTATTGCTTTTCATCAAATGGGCCCCATAATCCCAGACTTTCTCATAATGTTCCTTTAACAATGGTCCAACCTTTTTCAAAGCCATTTCCCTTACCCTGTGACATTTTGTCAATGAAACATTAAGCTTTAATTTTTTGGAGATTTCATCTTGCATATTAATTAACCTCCAATTTGGATTCTTTCTAATCCTATTTTTATAAAAGTCTGCAAGCCACTTAGTATTGACACACTTATTTTTTTAGTGCCCTAATGCAAGTATGAGTAGTGTTTATGCTTTTAACTTGCAAAGTATTAGAGTCTCCAATAGTGTTAATCCACATTTTCCATGGACATCCAGGCTAACACACAATCTGAAACCTCTTCCCAACATTTACTTTGAATTTAACTGCCATACCCTTGCCAATCCCATTATTCCTTATAGCTAGTTTCATTTGATCTCTAGAACTAAACTGCAGGCCAATACTAAACTTAATATGTTTTCTTTTTGTGTTAGGGCCAAAAGGTATAACTTAAAACTTAGGTTTGACTTTCCTTTTCCCCCTCATATCCCTAACTATCTCATCCATCTCTGCATGCTCCTCCTCACTACTCTCCTTACTTCCTGTTAAGTGTTTATCACTATCTTCATCTACACTGTCTCACTGCCCACCACTGCCTTCACTGTTATCATCCCCATTATAGTCATTATCTTCACTATTTGTAATATTTTTATCTACATTTGAAGGTTCATGTTCATCTTGCTTTTCAATTTGAATCTCAACTTCTTCTTGATGTTCATTTTTAGTAGATGAATTAGGATAATTGTTTTCAGCATTTTCATTGTCAGTACCACTGTCACTTTTTTCATATTCATTATTTTTTACTTCTCTTCTATATTCCCTAGACATCTTTTTAGCCTCAATGTACTCCTCATCAGTACTAAACTCATCACTTTCATGGTAATCACCGTCATCAGAACTCAAACCTAAATCCCTTATAATATTATCCCCTTCATTATTAACCCCTTCATTGTTACCCCTTTCATTATTAACCCCTTCATTGTTAGACACTTAATTATTAACTCCTTCATTGTTAGACCCTTCATTATTAACCCATTCATTATTATACTCTGGAATAACATCCCCATGGTCAATATATATATCAACAAAATCATACCCTATGAAAGTTGCTATCAATGCCCGAATACTTTGATCATCGTGTAGTTTTCTAAGGCAATGTGTCATTAGAAGACCATTTTCTCTATAGTAAACTACACCGTCCTTATGCTTTGAAAAATGTTCAGCCATAGACTGTATTACTTGTGGACAAAGATAATCAACATCCATTTTTATTGTTTTTATGATGCCACCATCATAATTATACACTGGTTGTTCCTTAAATTTTTCAGCATGATGTATGTAAAATTCCACACCAGACATCTTGAGAGAATCAAATTTAAAAAGTTACAAAAAAAATTATTACTTTTGGCAAACAAGTAAACCATTTGTGAAAAATATGAAAATACATACAATGACGGACAACGAAGGCCCACAAGCAAATACTTTAAACTTAGTAACATGTATGGCAGACAACCATAGCCACCATCAGACTAACCATGGCCACAAAATCAAAAAATAAAATAAAAAGGGACAAACGGGTTTGGGACCACAAATAAATTATGTATAAGAAAACAAAATAGGGGATAAACAGGACCAAAAACTCACCCATAAATTACTAATTACAACCATGCATGCAATAAATTTCAAGAAATCAAAAAGCCCTAATTTTGACAAAACCCTTGAACTCAAATCGGAAGAAATTGAGCATGCATTTAACTTACCTGATGACGAAATAGTCTCCTTCTTCAACTTATCTCACAAACGACTAACAAGTCTCACTAATCTCTCAGAATAGCACTTCCTTCAGCCTTTAACAGATAAATCTCTCGCTCTCTTTCTTCCCTTATCTACAGATATATTATCTATCTAATATTAGAGGGAAATTTCTCCCTTATCCACGTATGCTTGATCCCACATACCACATAAGACACATTTGTCAGTCGTTAGTTCACTCAACAAGTTCCATCACTTTTTTGGACGAAACTTTAACGAGTGACATTTTTGTAAGTTTTAACGACTATAATAATGTGTTTGTCACACAAAAAAAAGAGTCAGTAATCAAAATAAAAATTGGGTCATAGTACACTGATCAAAACATATATTATCTCTTTTTTTTTAGATAAGGGTCATTTGTGTAATATGAGTTATACTTTAAGGGATAGAAGTGTATTTAACCATTTTATTTTTTAACACCTTCCTGGAAGTTGCAAGAGCCTCTTAGTAGACGGGGTCATACGGTACACTCTCTCCCTTGCACCTATCATTTGCACTAAACTATACTAATTATCATTTTAAACATAATTAGTTATGAGTTATATTATGTATTGCAAGAGTTTTATATTAAATCATAATTTTAACTTATATTAATACATGAGATTAGATAGTATTTTAAATTGACTTATCATATTACATATCTGATTAAAGAGTTATAACTAATAATTATATATGTAACAGGCTTTCATCAACTTCACTTGAATTGCCTCTTATGTTTAAAGATCCTTCAATTTTTATCCTCACATTTGTCGTAATTTTATTTTTCATTTTTCCATGTGAATATAAACCAAATTATGTTGATTTCATAAAACTGTTGATTACAAGAAAATCTTACATACTACTTATGAGTTAGGAAATTTCCATGAAGCTCAGCAGCTGACGAGTATGTCATCCTTAGCCATCCACCGTCAAACAATTATACTTTCTAGTTAATTAATAATCTAACGGTGAATAATATACGAGAGAGAGAGAGAGGTACACATCAGTAGGCTAAATGCATCTCTGACCACAAATTATAGTTGCATGGATTGCTCATCTAACAAAATGTCTTGCCTATAATTTTCCACAAACAAAAAGACAGATATCCACATACAGCAACAAAAAAAAATAAAAAATTAAGGACTGCGTATTTTATTTTTAAAAAGGTTTTGCTATGTATTGTGCATACATTGTGATAAATTTGTGCAGCTACGAAATATATTCATATATTAGATATAATTATAAGAGATCTTATCTATTACACATCTCTTTATAAAAGTTAGCACTGATAATTATTTACATAAGTGACAATCAAAAAGTTAACATAAACACTCTTAATGTATATCGTTTTCCTTTTTAAATATTCTTTCGTTCGAAATTTGTTTTTATAAATATTTGTGATATACTTGTGTAATAATTTTTTTTTTATAAATATTATAAGTATGTAAAACATCCATAAATATATACATAAGTATTTATATTATTTATAACAGGAACAAAAATACAATACATACTTAAAAATAAGTTATTGACATTCTGATATACTTATTTTAAGACAAAAATAGTAAACACTATTTACGATGCAAACTTTCTCGATGTCCTTGCCCCGAAAAAATCTATATTTATTCTTGGAAAATTTTGCACAAGAACAAGGCAGCAATCCAACAATCTTAGCCTAAATAAAAACATGAGCCCACCGGAACACACTACAGTGAAGTCTAATTGCGCTTCACAAGTATGACAAGAGCTCAATAACCATAGGTATGGACAATGTGGCCCATGAATCTTATTCTGATTATCCCTTAGATGATAAAAAATAAATTTAAAGATATCTATACAAAAAATTAATAAAAACAATACTTAATTTCAATTTTAACACTGTAATTCTAATACAATACATTATTTTAACATAATGCCACACAATAAATTTATTGAACAGATGGATATTTAATACCAAGTTCTTCAAAAAGTTTCTTTAGCTCAAACACAAGCTTATCCTTATCCATGCAGTGCTAGAAATGTATGGTGTGTGTAGCATGAAGACCAAATTTCACCTTCCTATCAAATATCTCCTTAGATTGAATTTCAGGCTTGCTTTTAAGAAACCTGAATGTTTCAACATATAGATAGAAAGTTGATAATATATTTCAATGCTAGAGTTTGATTGCATGAGAAAGTGAAAATGGAAACAATTGCATTGCAGTTTGTATTGTACGACTCATTTTTATTTAATGAGTTATACAATACAATCGCTTAAGTGCGTGTCTATACAAATATTGTCTAATTGTCTAGCATTATTGATACAATTTAGTAATTCATCTATAAACAAAAGTAAAGAAAAGTTAACGTACTCATTTACTTTAAACTTTAGAGTTGCAATGTTCTCAATTGAAGTTACAGCATTGATAAAAAGCTCCACAATGTCACTTATATAAGAGTTCATGGTAAGATTAATGATACTTTTGATTGTCAAATTAGAATTGGGATAGTCCATCTTGTAATTCTTCTCTGTCGAGAAAACTGTTGTCATTATTCTTAAATCTTCAACGATTATCAGTGAATGTTGAATAAAAATATCAAAATAAAAGAGATAGATTAATAAAATAATGCTACGTAACTAAACAAAATTGTCCAGTTACTAAGACAAATCTTTCACGAGTTGTACAATATAATTTATCAATGTTTTATCTATGTAAACTAGAAAGAAGGTTTTAGTCTAGTTGCTTAACATTACTCTTCTAATTTATATAGTACAATGTCACATGTATTAATTACCCGTTCATTATCGATGAGGAAAAAAATCTCATTTATCAAACGAGTGTTGTAAGAATACAAGCATTATTCTTTCGCGTATTGTGTTATTGGTGTAGACAAACGTAAACACAACTAATAAAATGGCAAGTAGCATTTTGTTCATCACAAAACCCATAAAAAATAACCATGTAATGGATATTGAAATGAGTAAGATCAATGATACAATGTTGTTCTGCTCTTTGATGGCAATGTTGGTATCATTTAAGAGATGAATCAGAGTTTTGCTTTCATTGCAGACTTTCATATGTGAAAAATGGATGATTTGTTAGACCATGAATACATATATCTACCTTTTTTTGAAAATTTGATGGTTTATTCAATAAGAAACTTCTCAAGTAATAATATGTAGGAGGAAATATTTATTGCCGTTTTCCAAATTTAAATGTCCAATTTTAATTTATTTTTTTGTCAAATCGACTTTTTAAACTAATTTTTTACCATTTTTGTCAAGGTATATGTGCATGGATTATAATCAGAAGAAAGCATGTACTGCATCTATTCTAAATTATAAGATTATTAGTAACTTTTAAAAATTAATTTGGTACACTTTTAAACTTAAAATTAAGATAATATATTAAAAATTATAAATAATAAATACTATAATAAATATTATAGATTAGTAATCTACATAACCCACTTTATATGCAGGTTAATAGCAAATTAACAATATTTCTAATTTATGGTCGGTAATACCTAAGAGCATCTCCAACAGTTGATTTCTAGACTAAATGTAGTCTAGGAATCATGATTTCTCTCCAGCAGTGTGACTAAACATAGTCCATGGACAATATTGACAATGTAATGAGACTAAATCAAGGAACCAAATTTGTGTCCTAGACTATATTGCAATTATTTTAATCATATTTAAGTGGGAGAATGGAAGATGATTGAAGCATTTTTAAATTCATTGATTATTTTAATTTTTTGATATTATAGTTCACGAGATAGTCCATTTGCTGGAATGATTGAAGACTAAAAGATATTTGATGATATCATATAAATTAAATATAATCTATCGGATAATCTACTGCTGAAGATGCTCTAATAGACTAAAAATATTGTTTCATTTTAATAGATACAGAAAAGTACGAGAATCGAGGAGACAAAGAATAAAAAGGAAAAGAATAATTGGCACCTCTATAAATTATAGCATAAACTAGAAAGCTGAGAATTGTGGGGTCCAACTTATGTGGTGCGGTGTATAACTGTATTCTCTGTCTGCAATATTTTCATCCCCACATGCAAAGAATTGACCGTTATTTTATTTCCTAGTGATACATTAGAAGCACGTGCAGGAATTGACACGTTATTTTAATTGCTAGCGATAGTAGTACATTAGAAGCAAAAACGCTTGCTTTATTTATTTATTTATATAGAAAATTAATATTTTTATAAATAAAAAAATTCTTATTTTTATAAAATTTCACTCACATAAATAATAAGTAAAACTTATGTTTATGTGGGTGAGATTTTATGAAAAAAATATTTTTTCTTATAAAAATATCAATTAAATGACCGTAACTATTGACACCTTATTTTTTATTAATTACTTATGATGTTGGATCGTGTTTCACACCGAATTGACACCTTATTTTTTCTTATTTTTTACTTAATGAACCACACCTGAAGGATAAAATAATTGTTGTATAGATTTTCAAATGTAGTTAAGTCATAGTTTATAAATAAAAAATTAATAAGCCATTTTTTAGGGAAAGAGAGAATATAATAAAATTTGCAGGGGTAAAAAAGAAAAAATATATTGTGGCGCCATTAGAGATTGTATGCTACTCTCTTCATTTTATATTAAATGCTCATTTTTTTTTATTTGTCCCAAATTAGTTACCCGATTTTTAAAGTTGCATTATTTATACTCATTTTTTCAAGTATACCCGACAACATGCAAGAATTGTCACGTTATTTTAATTACTAGTGATAGAATATTAGAAGCAAAAATGCTTGCTTTATTTATTTGACCTGTACGTGCAACTGGTCAAACAAGAAGCTCATCAATCTATTGTGGCTTTCTTTTGCCGTATCTAAAATTTATAATGCCACTATGGTTTAATTAGTTACGGTAAAAACTTTGTGCTTCAAACGTATGTGGTGTGCATAATACTTATCCACTTGTCATAATTTATTTTTTGTAAAATATATATATATATAATATTTTTAGTATTAATTATTTTATATTTTTTTCTCTATACATTTTATTTGTCATGTGTGCAAAAAAATATGTAACTAAATGGAAAGCTGTAATGACTTTTTGAGGAAATTCAATACTTAAAGTTGGAAGTAATATTAAATGCATTTTAATGAAATTGATTCTAATGAAAAGTTTTTTGATAACTTTAAATTAAATATGGACAATTTTGTCGTTTTATTCTCTTTTTTAATATACAAAAAAAAAATAAAAATCAACTAATACTTTTATCTCAAAATAAAGGGTATTATTTATAAAAATAAGTTGTTAATTAATTAATGATGACATGATAATAAGAAAGAAATTTGTCAAACATTTATATGTCATACTAAAATGGTAAAACGATGCGTCTAATAATTATCCAGCATAATTTCATAAAGGTAAAATAATAATATAATCTTTTAGTTAATCCTTTGATACATACACCGGTAAAAAATATCTAATATACTACAGAAAAGTCTAATTGGGCTTCGCAAGTATGACGAGCTAAATAGCCTTAGGTATGGACAATGTGGCCCATGAATCCCATTCTGATTGTCCGTGACTCCGTGGCTCCAATTACATGTGACCAACAAAATGTTCAAATGATAAGAAATAAAGTTAAAAGGATATATATACAAAAAATTATTGGTAATAAATTAATTTCAATTTTAACATAATCTATTATATTATTATATATATTAAAATGCAGTACACTTTAATAACAGTCTGACATATGTCATACTTATATTAACTCAACTTCTCACCAGCATTTATTATAATTGATTTATTATTATATTTATCTAATAATCTTCTTTTTGAATATTATCCTATAAAAATATGAAAATAATCACAAATATATATCTAATTGCATATAACTCTCACACATAAAAATATAACTCACAATAATTTTTTGATTTTTTTTAAAACTATTTTTTTAATATTATCCCATAATTGCATAGAACTCTCATAGATAAAAATATGTAATTATCTAAAAAAAAATTAAATTTTTTTACCGCTAATTCTCACACAAAAAATATGTAATATTATCCCATAATTCAACACGAATATAAATCTAGATTATATATATATATATATATATAATTCTTACCCATAAAAATATATATTTTTTTCACTTTTTTTTGGTAGTATGGAATTAAAAAATTATAAATGTAACATTTTTATATAATTGTAGATAACTCTTACACAATAATTTTTTGAATATTATCCCATATAATTGCAGATAACTCTCACAAAAAAAAATATAACTTAAAACTAATTTTAACTGAATAATTTTTTAACTCCACTCAATCAGAATATTCTCTCACAAACAAATAAAAATCTAAAATATCTAATAATTTGATATTTGAAATTATCCAAAAATTAAATTTTGTTCTTTATATAGATAATCTTTAACATCTAATTCTCACAAAAAAAATAAAATGTAATCCTCACAAAAAAAAAAGTGTAATATTATCCTATAATTTTTTTTCCACTTTTTGTGTGAGTATGGAATTAAAAAATTATAAATATAACATTATCCCATAATTATAAATAACTCTCACACAATAATTTTTTGAATATTATCTCATATAATTGCAGATAACTCTAAAAAAAAATGTAACTTAAATCTAATTACAATTGAATAATTTTTCCATTACACTTAATTAGAATATTCTCACACAGATAAATAAAAATATGAAATCATCTAATAATTTGGTATTTAAAATTATCCAAAATTATATTTTGTTCTTTATATAGATAATATTTGATTTTTTAATTTCTTAACATCTAATGCTCACAAAAAAATAAATAAATATAACATTGTCCCATAAATATGTCATGCATAAAAATCTAAACTGATGTTAAATTGCAGCAATTCCAAATTGATATTATCCAATAATTTGGTTTTGAATTAATTTATTATCTCATTTTTGCAACTCTGACATATAAATATCTGATATTATCCAATAATTTGAATTTTTATTTTTTTTTAAAATAATTCTCAGGCAAAAAAATAGGTAATATTATCCCATAAGTGGGCTTTTGAACTTTATTTACAGAAATTTTTCTCGCATAATTTTATTTTAATTATTTTTAAAATTCCTTAATAACACAAAATAATATAACATTATCCCATAAATACAAATCTAAATTGATATTATATCCAAAAATTACATTAATTTCAAATTGATATTATATCCTATAATTATATCCCGTAATTCCAGTTTAATAATATCTCAAATTAATGGGTGATTGATCTAAATAATTTTTAATTATATATATATATATTTTATATTTTTTAACAAAATGAATAATCTCATTGCAACGCGCGGAGTTGTATCTAGTAATTCTAATAAAACACACTATTTTAACACATACAACAAAATAATACAGTAATTCTAATACAACACACTATTTTAACATAACGCCACACAACAAACTTATTGAACAAATAGATATTTAATACCAAGTTCTTCAAAAAGTTTCTTTAGCTCAAACACAAACTATGGATTTTATTGATTTCTAGTCTTATTTTATAGATATTGATTATATATATTTTAAATTTATTTTTGTTTAATGAACTGAATCAATCATTACCAACATGTATGTATATATGTTCGCGGCCGGGATTGATCACGTCACGCAAGTATGTACGTATTAATAAATGTTATAATATCATATTTTGTAATTTAATAAGGAAATTCGTATTGGAATATATAATAATATCTATTGTAATTTTATTTTCCATTTTTCAGGTGCATATAAACCAAATTGTGTTGATTTGGGAAAACTGTTGAATACCTGTTAACGCTCGAATTTCGTTCGCACGTCCTGCTAGCTGTCAGGGAAGAATACATGCACAAAAGTCCTAACGGCTTGGGCTATCGGTGGACTCCTCCGGTATGAGTGTTAGTGAAGATTCCAAGACATACCAACAATGGAGGTTTAAGTATTTAGTAGAGTATAATAGCGTAACCCTCACCTCTATTGTTGACCGGATATTTATAACACTTACCACTCCTAATAGGAATGTTCATCGAAGAAGTAGTAGTTGAATAGGAAGGTAATTATTCAAAGCCATTTAGGATACATGACTCCTACTTTAATTAGGATTAGATGTAGTAAGTAGTCAACATCCGAGTAGTCTTAGGAACCCCACCCAAGCCTATCGGACTAAGGAGTCCTCATAAAAGACTGCTAAGCTGATAGTCCATCGGGCCTAGCCCAACATGAATTACCGGATCAGGCTTAGCAAAATACTCATCCTAAGATTGCCTCCCATCCTCCAGTATATAGATGTGCTGGGGGAGTAGAATAAAATATTCTGAAAGTATATGTAAGAGGGAAATCAACTTTTCGGGACTTTAGATGTATGTACACAAGAGATATCAGACCGAAGGCATACCCTCTTCGAACTTCATACAGGAATTCAAGGGCAACGTAGTAGAGGAGGAAAACTCCTTTGGGAGGTGGAAAGCATCGAACCGAAGGGAAAGCTTATTCGGGAACACATGGATGTTTATCCGAAGGGACAAAAACCTTTCGGGGACCCAGAGGTCTCAGTCCGAAGAGAAAATCATTCGGGAACCTGGGGGTATCGAACTGGAGAGAGATCATTCGGGAACCCGGAGGTATCGAACCAAAGAGAAATCATTCAGGAACCCGGAGGTATCGAATAGAAGAGAGATCATTCGAACAACCTAGGGCCCTTGTACCCAACAAGCCCAAGGATTTCTCACTCAACCCAGCCAGCTCGGTTTATAAGCTTGTGCAAAATGCTTCGTATTCCATTTTTTTGAATTACAAAAAATAGTGCTGAACAGCTGGCATTGAGCACGCAGGCCAGGGTATTTATTACGTTGTCGTAAACACTACAAACATGCCCCATCTGTTGGATCAAATTTATCCGGACTGTTAAACATTGCATAAGATAAGTAAAATTAATCAATCGTCATTTTACCGGAAGCAGTTATTTCTGAAGAAGAAAAGACGACCAAGAGAAACTCCCATCGCCCACTCAAGATTCAATCGTGCCCCACCTGCCTTTCTCTGACATCGATCCATCGATCCTCATCTCAGCACCAAGTAAGTTTTGCCCTCTACTCTTCAATACTTCACAATGGTTGAAAGTGCACAAAACACAAAAGCACAAGCTTCGTCTTCCCGGGTTGAAGACGAAGTCACAGTCGCCGAACTGGGGATCCCAGAGGATCAACCGTGGAAGCCCGTAGTTATCGAGCAAATGACGGATGTAAAAGAATATAATAGGACCAAATATTTCACCCTCCAATACAGAGTAGCGAACACCCCCTCTTCCATCTGAAACCACCACTTCGACCTAACGCAAACAGAGTTTTATATCCCCGAGTCATACGAAATAAAACATTCTGAAAGTATATGTAAGAGGGAAATCAACTCTTCGGGACTTTAGATGTATGTACACAAGAGATATCAGACCGAAGGCATACCCTCTTCGAACTTCATACAGGAATTCAAGGGCAATGTAGTAGAGGAGGAAAACTCCTTCGGGAGGTGGAAAGCATCTAACCGAAGGGAAAGCTCATTCGGGAACACATGGATGTTTATCCGAAGGGACAAAAACCTTTCGGGGACCCAGAGGTCTCAGTCCGAAGAGAAAATCATTCGGGAACCTGGGGGTATCGAACTGGAGAGAGATCATTCAGGAACCCGGAGGTATCAAACCGAAGAGAGATCATTCGGGAACCCGGAGGTATCGAACCAAAGAGAAATCATTCAAGAACCCGGAGGTATCGAATAGAAGAGAGATCATTCGGACAACCTAGGGCCCTTGTACCCAACAAGCCCAAGGCTTTGTCACTCAACCCAGCCAGCCCGGCCTATAAGCTTGTGCAAAACGCTTCGTATTCCATTTTTTTGAATTTCAAAAAATAGTGCTGAACAACTGGCATTGAGCACGCGGGCCAGGGTATTTATTACGCTGTCGTAAACACTACAAACATGCCCCATCTGTTGGATCAAATTTATCCGGACTGTTAAACGTTGCATAAGATAAGTAAAATTAATCAATCGTCATTTTACCGGAAGCAGTTATTTCTGAAGAAGAAAAGACGACCAAGAGAAACTCCCATCGCCCACTCAAGATTCAATCGTGCCCCACCTGCCTTTCTCTGATATCGATCCATTGATCCTCATCTCAGCACCAAGTAAGTTTTGCCCTCTACTCTTCAATACTTCACAATGGTTGAAAGTGCACAAAACACAAGAGCACAAGCTTCGTCTTCCTGGGTTGAAGACGAAGTCACAGTCGCCGAACCGGGGATCCCAGAGGATCAACCGTGGAAGCCCGTAGTTATCGAGCAAATGACGGATGTAAAACAATATAATATGACCAAATATTTCACCCTCCAATACAGAGTAGCGAACACCCCCTCTTCCATCTAAAACCACCACTTCGACCTAGCGCAAATAGAGTTTTATATCCCCGAGTCATACAAAATTAAGAGACCAAGAGCCGGTGAAAGAATGTACTATCAGCTTAAGAGGGGATGGATTCCTATTCATCGGCATATGTTGATCTACGGGGTCTGATTCCCTCTTCGCCCCTTTATACTGGAGTTACTACATATGACAGGACTTAGCTTGAACCAACTCTCCCCCAATTCCTTCATTCATTTGAATACCTTCATCCCCAACCATTGACTTCTTTTTTCAATTTTTTTCAATCACCAATACCAAGGAAAAAGGATTCTTCCAAATAATAAAGAACCTCGGAAGAAAAACTTTGCTAGAGGCCCCATCGAGTAATAAAGGGTGACATGAGGACTGGTTCTTCATTAAGGGGTCGAATACTAAGATGGTAGGACCTTGGGCAGACCCGAACAAAGACCAGCTGAATCTGAAGAGGATCTCTCGAGCAAGGTTAGAAGCGTTCAAAATCTTATACTCCAAGAGACCATCTGTGAAGTGGAACCAGGATCTCCTTAATGATCAAGACTGGTTATATTCCTTCGGCTGTAAGTCCTCTGCCATGGTTGTTTATTTGTTCTGAATTGATTGAGATACTCATTTGTTTTGATTATTTGGCAGTAGTCAATCAAGGAAAACCCCCCAATAATGAGGCCATCCTCGAGGCAGCTGGAGCCCCGAGGGCGAAACTGAGCGGAGCTGAGAAAGTGAAGGCAACCCGTAATCTGAGGGCCACTAAATCCAAAGGCCCAACAGAAGAAGCCCCCGTTGCCGAAGTGGTGGCGGGGCCTTCCCCGATGACTGATACTGCAGAACCTTTAAGGGGGGATGCAACTACTTCCGAAGAGCCGAGGCCAGAAAAACCGAGGACGAAGAGAAGAAGGTTGGTGTTGAAGTCCTCACTAGAGGCAAGAGCTGAACCAGCTCCACTTCCTCCCAATTCTCCAAGCAACCAACCTACTAAGTTGGCCATCACCGGACAACCGGAAGAAATACCTGTCCTTCTTCAAGCCACTGCAAGGGATGTCCCCGAGGAATAGGAGCCTCTAAAGGCACAACAAAAAGATCCTGCCATTCCTCCGGTGACGATCAAAGAGAGAAGAATCGAGGTGGGATCGAATTTGAATAGCCTGGGTTCCTCAATAGTTCCCTTTGCTGCAATCGGGTATGAAGATGTCGATCTGAAAACGTTGATGGAGATGTTATTCTCCTTTCATGTAAAGGTGAAACCTTCTCACTGATTTGCCTTTTGGTCTTGATTTACAATAGTCCTCCATTGCCTAATAATTCGAACATCGTGCTGCAGGGAAATGATGTTCTCCTGCGAGTGTCTGATGAACAGAAGGCTCTAGAGAGAAAACTCGAAGAAAGCCGCAACGAGCGTGCCGAATTAGTGAAAAATCACCAGAAAACTCTGGAGCAGCTAAAAGCTCTTCATGATGCCTTCCACATCATGAAAAAGGACTATGAAGAGACGCGGAAGATGCGAGCTGAGAAAGATAAAGAGATCAGCAGTTTGTAGGCCCAGCTTCACGACTCTGAGAAGAGAAGGACCTAGGCAGTTGAATTGGCCGAGGCTAAGGAGCTCAAGAGAGTTCTTCTTGAGAAGAATCAAGTCGAGCTTGAAGCCCAAATCTAGAGACAAAAGGAGCTCCTTGATTAATTCGAAAGCATTATCAAGCTTCAAACCGATCAGATGAAGAATCTCAAAGATAATATTGAACTGATCGTCGAAGGTTGGGCTGCTAAGGAGGCCGATTGGTTGAAGGGGCCGATAGCTTTTGCTTCCCCGAACGTCTTAACCACTGAGCTCAAACAAAAGGTCATTGACGAGTACAAGGCCCGCCTCAGACGATTTTCAGACTGATAGCTATGCATCCGTGATGAACGAGTTTAATGACGGCTTTGAATTTGCTCGGGAACTTGTTAGGGGAAAGAGTCATGATCCCGATCAATTAAGAATTGTTTTTCTAGATGATTAACTGTACTATCGGGATCATTTTGAATGTAATCTGAACATGAAATTTACTGTAATCATATTTTTGTTATAACAGACTGATTATGCTTTATTGTATTTTCTCACGAGTTAAGTATTTTCATCTGCATGTATAACTTTTTACTTATACTACTTCTCCCCCCACTAGCTTAATCATATGTATACCCGATGAGGCTAAGAGATAAATTGAAAGTGTTTGTATCAAAATAGTAATACAAAAGGAAGATGTAAAAGATTCTCATTAATATCGAAAAGATAACATTTATCGGTTAAAAACATAACTTCAAAAAATGGCCTAAGTACAAATCCTATCAGCTAAAATATAGCCTCAAAATTGGACTAAGTACAAGATCTGAACTACTGATAATACCGACGAAGCCGAACAACATGCTAAGTATTGAGAAACTTCTTTCCATCCATGCCTTGAAGCTTGTAAGTTCTAGCCCTCAAGACTTCGATCACCAAATAAGGCCCTTCCCATGTGGGCATCAATTTACCAGTGTCCCGAAGTGTAGATGCCTCAACCTGCGGAAGAACCAGGTCGCTGACAATGAATGACCTGTTCTTTATACATTTTTATTAAAATGTCGGGCAGTCTGTTATTGATAGGTAGCTAATCTGAGAACCACTGAATCTCTTTCTTCTTCCAATAAGTTGAGATTCTACCGAAGCCCTTCAGTGTTGAGAATTTCATTGAAGTTCATGACTATGGGTGTAGGTATCCCGATCTCAATAGGTATTAAGGTTTCGAAACCATAGGCCAATTTGAAGGGTGTCTCCCCAATGGTAGTCCGAGGAGTTGTTCGATAGGCCCAGAGAACATGTAACATCTCCTCGGGCCAACAATCTTTTGCATCTTCCAATCTTCTCTTTATACCATTAAGGAATGTTCTGTTTATAACTTCTACTTGGCCATTTGCTTGTGGATGGGCTACCAAAGTCCGACGATGCTGAATGTTAAGTTCGGTTAAGAATCCTTCGAATATCTTTCATATGAACTGAAGCCCATTATCAGAGACCAAAATCATCGAAATGCCGAAACGGTATACTACTTGCTCTTTGAAGAATTGGAGACATGTGTGCTCGGTGATTCTGGCGAGGGGTTTGGCTTTTACCCACTTAGTGAAGTAGTCAATGGCTACGATCACAAACTTTACTTGTCCTTTACCCTGTGGAAGCGGGCCCAAGATATCTATTCCCCAGACAACAAAAGGTATCAGAGAAACTATCGGAGCAAGCTCTTCGGGAGGTTGATGTGGGACAGATGCGAAGAGTTAACACTTGTGACATTTTTTGACGAAGTCTTTGGCATCTTCAAGCTTGGTCGGCCAAAAATATCCTTGTCGCAAAATTTTATGGGCCAGTATTTTTGCTCCCACATGGTCCCCACAGATTCCTTCATGGACTTCCCGAAGAGCATAATCGGACTCTCTGGGGTCGAGACAACGTAACAATGGAGAAGAATAAGACCTTCGATATAACTGATCATTTATGAGGAAATATTTGGAAGACTTGTATTTTATTCTTAGGGCCAAAGATTTATCTTCGAGCCAAAGATTTATCTTCGTGTAGTACCCTAGTTAGAAGAAACTTAAAGATTGGGGTCATCCAAGAATCCTCTTGTTTAATGTCCATTATTGTCTGAACTATGGTGCTCGGTTGTTGAAGATCTTCCAAATAAACATACCCTTCTAACTCCCCTTAATCGGTGGTTGCTAATTTGGAAAGGGCATCGGCCATTGCATTTTCAGATATGATCACGCCTATAATCTAATATGTCAGGAAAAATGCCAACAGTGATCGTACTAACCGAAGATATGCCTATAAGTGAACCTCTTTTGCTTCATACTCCCCCAAGACTTGTTTCACTACCAGTTGGGAGTCGCTGTAAATTATCAAGCTTTTCACCTCCAGACTTCGGGTCAGTTTCAATCCTGCTACTAATGCTTCATATTCGACCATATTGTTGGTGGCAATGAACCTGAATCGTATTGACTGCTGTATTCTGAAGCCTTCCAGAGAAGTGAGGATTACGCCCGCACCGCTCCTCATCTCCGTAGCGGATCCGTCCACGAACAAAGTCCATACAGATTCTTTGGGAGTGATTGTCAATTCATTATGGTCGGGTTCTTCTTTTTTTGGATCATTGGGAAAGGAACACTCAATGATGAAGTCGATTAGTGCTTGTGCTTTAATAGTTGTCTGAGGATGGAACTCTATGTTGAATTGACTCAGCTCGGTAGCCTATGCTGCTAACCTTCCCGATGATTCTGGTCTGTAAAGAACTTTCCGAATAGGCTGATCTGTGAGGACGAGGATAGTCCGCCCCTGGAAGTAATGTCGTAGTTTACGACTAGTGATAACCAATGCGTAAGCCAACTTATTTAGATTTGGGTATCTTATTTCTGCATCTCGAAGAGCATGACTTACGTAATAAATATGTTTTTGTCTTTCTGAATCTTCCTTTATCAGAGCTGACCCAATTGCCAAAGATGTGGTAGATAAATATAGTTGTAGATCTTCTTCGGGAAGCGCTTTACTAAGTATTGGCGAAGAAGAGATATACTTTTTGATTTGGTCAAAGGCCTCCTTGTAGTCTTCGGTCCATAGAAATGTTATCTGATTTTGAGCTCCCTTCAAAGTCCCGAAGAAAGGGAGACATTTTTTCGCTAGGCGAGCCACAAACCGGCGAAGAGCTACCAACCTTCCAGTCAACCATTGTATTTCTTTAAAGTTCTTCGGTGGCTGCATTTCCAGGATAACCGATATCGTTTTGGGATTCGCCTCTATCCCTCTTCGACTAATCATATATCCCAAAAATTTGCCTAACCCGAGGCCAAAAGTGCATTTAGTTGGGATGAGTCTCATGTTGTGGGATCTGACATTCTCGAAGCATTCTTTTAGGTCGGATAAATGGTCTTCTTCCTTCATGCTTCAGACGATCATGTTGTCAACATAGACTTCCATGTTTCTCCTGATCTGGCTATTGAATACCTTATTCATCATTCGTTGATATGTAGCTCCCGCATTGATTAAGCCAAAGGACATGACTTTATAGGTGTAGATTGCTCGGTGAGTGATGAAGGCAGTCTTCGGGATATCACTTTCCATCACAGCGATCTAATTGTATCCCGAGAAAGCATCCAGGAAGCTCATTACTATATGTCCCGAGGTAGAATCGATTAATTGGTCAATACTCGGAAGATGGTAGTAATATTTAGGACACGCCTTATTCAAATCTGTGTAGTCCACACACATCCTCCACTCCCCGTTGTGTTTTTTTACTAGCACCACATTAGCAAGCCATTCTGGATAATTGATTTCAAAAATAAAGTATGCAGCCAGAAGTTTGTCGATTTCTTGATCAATTACTTTTTGTCTCTCAGGAGCTATATTTCTTCGCTTCTGTTTTACGGGCTTCGAGTTCGGGCTTACACTTAGCTGATGCACGACCACGGTTTTGTCAATGCCTGGCATGTCGGCCGAAACCCATGCAAAGATGTCCGAATATTCTTGTAGGAGAGCAGCCAGCCAATTCTTGGTCTCTACCTGAAGGCCAATCCCAATTTGTACGATTTTCTCACCATCCTCTTGAAATAAAGGGACTTCCATCATGTCTTCGGCAGGTGTTGCCATTGGCTTGGTACATCCTTCGGTGAAAGGTTCGAGCTCGATCTTCATCACGGTTTTCTGTCGATTATTACTGACAGGGGATATCTGAATGGTTTAGAGGTAACACCTTCGGGAAAGATCCTGATCGTCGATTGATTCTCCGATCCCATTTTTAGTTGAAAACTTCATCTTCAGATGTGGGATTAAGGTTATTGTTTTCAGTGCTGACAAGGTTGTTCTTCCCAAGATGCTATTATAGTTGCTTTGCACTTGAACCACATAAAAATGAACCATAATAGAGGCTTGCTTTGGGGGAATCCCGAAGATCACAGGCAATTTAATCGTCCCTACTATACGGACTGGGTTATTCCTAAACCCGCATAAGGGGGACTCATTGTAGATCTCCAGCTTCCTTCCCCCCAAGTCCAGGCGATTGTATGCTCGGTTATAGAGTACATCAACCAAACTTACATTATCAACAACCATCCATTTCATGTCTATAGTTCCGACCTGAGCTGTAATGACCAGTGCATCCTGGTAGGGAGTGACCATCCCCAATGGGTAATCATCATCGGAGAAGGTGATCGGGTCGGTCTTAATGTCCTGTGGCTTGCCGAATACCTGATGAACCTCTCTGCCGAAAGTCTTCATCTTCCATATAGAAAGGGCAGAGATCGAACCTCCGGAGATGACATCAACCACACCTCTTGCATCCGTAATTGGCAGAGGTGGCTCGATAGGATCAAAGGCTGATTGTCAATAGGAATCAACAACATATTCGTCAAGATTGTCATTCCGAACTTGTTTTTCTAAGAAATCCTTCAGCTAGTAACATTCTTCGGTATCGTGCCCCTTTGCTTCATAGAAGGTGCAGTATCTGTCCCCATTCTTCTACCTTGCAAAGATTCGGATCTTTGGGGGTTTCTCATAGAAAGGTTGATTTTTTATCACCTTCATAATGTTGCTTTTACTGGTGTTCAGGGGCGTGTAATCTTTTTCGTTGCCCCTTCTATCCCTCGAGGGATCATTTTTTTTACTGCCGATCCCTGTTAGAATCTCTTCTGTCATTTCTTTTTTTGTCGTTGCCGTTGGATTTCTTTTCGGCACTATCGTCTCCGGGGTCTCTCTAGTGAAAATCACCTGTATTTTTCAATGAACCCCGCAGATTGGCGAGAGCCTCTTCTAACTCAATGAACTTGTCAACTTTCTCGTAGGTCTCAGATAAAGTTTTCAGGGCCCTCGAGATGAGCTCTTCGATCAACCTACTAAATTTATCAACATTTAATCCCATAGTTAAGAATTGGATTACCTGCTTTGGGTCAATCTCATTGATCTTAGAAATCGCCTCTCTGAACCTCTTAACATACTGCTGAAGACTCTCATTCGGTCTTTGCTTTACCTGTAGGAGAGAGGTCATCATTCGGGCGCATTGCTTGTTGCTCTCGAAGCGGGTATGGAATTGTTCCTGCAGTTCTTCCCACGACTTAATAGAACTGGATGGAAGGGAGGTGACCCACTCTTTGGCAATCTTCTTCAAGGAGGATAAAAATAAGTGGCACATTGCCACTGCATCATGGCCATGGAAGTGCATGGCCTGTTCGAAGGAGTAGGTGTGGTCATGGGGGTCTCCTGTTCCGTCATACATATCCAGGGTGGGTACTTTGCGGCTTCGATTGATCTTGGCTTCTTCTAGTTCTCTGGAGAACGGGGAGAATCGGGCCTTCTTGGATCCATAATATTTGTCTGAAGGCTTCTTTGGTGAGGATTCTCCAGTATGGCTTTCATGGCTTTGTCTGTCTCCCCGATCTTTCTTTGAAGGTGATCTGGCTCGCTTCTGCAAGTCCGTCGTCCAGATTGACTTGGAACGAGTCGGCTCCCTATCTCGCTCTCGTACTTTACCCCTACGATGTTTCGGATATCTGTCGTCTCGTCGGTTACGATGTTTTGAGCGGGAGGCCGAGTCTCTCTGGCTCAAAAGATCGTTTCCAGCCTCGGTCAGTTCATGATATTGTTTATCAAACTATTTTTGCTGGATGTCCAGAGCTTTCTTTTTGTTGAGGATTGACTAGAGGCGACGTTCTTTATCTGCTATCGTCTCCCGACGAGGTTGAGAGGGTGGTGGTCGTCGTGAATGATTCTGCGATTGTGAAGTCTCCATGTCAATTATTTTCTATGGGAAATTTACTCGGTACTAAAGGCCCTCCTTCTAGTGCTGATGTTAACGCTCGAATTTCGTCTGAACGTCTTACTGGCCGTCCGAAAAGAATACCTGCACAAAAGTCCTAATGATTTGGGCTGCCAGTGGACTCCTCTGGTGTGAGTGTTAGTGAAGGTTCCAAGACAGGTCAACAATGGAGGCTTAAGTATTTAGTAGAGTATAATAGCGTAACCCTCACCTCTATTGTTGACCGGATATTTATAACACTTACTTTAACACTTACCAGTCCTAATAGGAATGTTCATCGGAGAAGTAGTAGTTAAATAGGAAGGTAACTATCCAAAGCCACTTAGGATACATGACTCCTACTCTAATTAGGATTAGATGTAATAAGTAGTCAACATCCTATTGGTCTTAGGAACCCCACCCAAGCCTATCGTACCAAGGAGTCCTCATAAAAGACAGCTAAGCTGATAGTCCATCGGGCCTGACCCAACATGAATTACTGGATCAGGCTTAGCGAAATACCCATCCTAACAATGCCAATGCACGACTTGGAGCAGAAAGAAAGATTAGAAAAGAATAAGCTAAGAAAATTATGGGTCTAGGTTATGTGGGCCGTCGTCTAACCGCCCCAAACAAACACATGTGCTGAGTGTCGTATAACTTCTTGATGAGGAGAAAAAATTCTTGGACAAGATATAAAGACAGAGGACGTGTGATAGAAAGAGAGAGAGAGAGAGAGAGAGGGGTCCCTGATACGATATAGACTTTAACCCACGTTTTCTTACTGCGCCCTTCATTCTAACGACATTGACTTAGTACTTTGTATCTATCAGTATTCATGGCAGCTTCATATTAGCTAGTAGTTTCACGGATCTCTGCAAAAATGCCTAATATTACGATATAGGCTTTAGTCCCTTATTTCCTCCTGAAAAGTTAGTTGTCCAAGAGGAGAGGTTCAAGCCTATATCAACCCCACATTAGTATCGCATACTACTGATGTGAAATCTGTTTCCTAAATCGTACCAAATAAAACTGCGCCGTACGGTTCAAAACCGTACTGCACCAATCACGAAAACTTTATAATATAGATGTAGATAGATACATATCTAGGTAGATCCTAAAATCAAATATGGAGTTTTAACGCACTCTGGGTCCCTTGTCTTATATTTTAAATAAATGTATAGTCATAACCATAATATACTTGTGTAATAATTTTTTTTATAAATATTATAAGTATGTAAAACATCCATAAATATATACACAAGTATTTATATTATTTATAACAGGAACAAGAATATAATACATAATTAAAAATAAGTTATTTGATATACTTATTTTACGACAAAAATAGTAAACACGGTTTATTTTATAATTGAATGAATATACTTGTGCATGTGTATATTTAGTTAAAATAATGACGCAAGGTGTTATAGGTAATTAAAGCAAGTCTAATTGGATTACATTACAAATCCAAATGAGGTATTAAACTAGGTCAAATTGATTAACCGAGTAACCCATGAATTAATTAAACTTTGATTCATGTAATAATTAAACTAGCCCAATACTTATTTTAATTAAATGTAACATATGTTATTTAAGGATAGCCCAATAGAACATTTAAATTGAGCCCAACCAAATTAAATGGATGAGCCCAATATAGTAAATGTTAGAGTCCAAAGTGGACCCCAAATGAAGGTCAAAATATTGGTCAATGTACATATATATATATATATATATATATATATATATATAGGTGAATATATGGATATAAAAGCTAGAAAAATAAATGGAAATTAAAGTCAAAAATGGCCATTTGGCCAGCTGATTTGGGGGGCCCACTTGGGTAGCTTGATTGCTTTACATTGCTTCTTTCACACACTAAGATTTGGTGGTTGAACAACCCTAGTCAATCACCTTGTCATTCACCTACTCATTCAAACAAACAATAATCTTAATTAGCTTCTAATTTGACCAACAATAGTTGATTATGAAGTTAATGAAGAGTTAGCAATGAACTATAAATAGAAATGCTCCACACCTTGGTGATGTTTGTTATTCATTTGCTAGAGTTCAAAAGAGAAGTAGAGAGAACACTTGTGAGTTGAAGGAAATTACTAGAGGAGAAGCTTGGTAGATGTCACATAGTTTCACAACATACTTTGGAAGGAGAAGAAGAAGAGCACACAAGTCCATAACGTTAAAAAGTGCTCTAACCCTTCATAAGTTTATTTTTGTAGTCTAGATATGATTTGAACGATTAAAATACATTTTTAACCGATAAAAAGTTATTTTGATGGTCTACAAGTCTTAAACTACGTTATATATGTATATTCATGGTTTTATATGTTTAAATCATGTTTTGGTATATGTTGTATGCATAAAAATGGAAGAAATGTTCATATTAAACTTTACTGGTAAAACCCTAGACGCCTATGTGCTATTTAATATTGTAGTTTGAAATGTACAAGTTGAAAAATAAATTTCTATGGCTAGAAAGTTACATATATGAGTTATAAAGAAAAGACAACTTGAATCTTTCAAAAATATGAAAAAATGAAGAAGTTATGGCTTTTACCGTAAAACATGACGTTTTGAAACATTAGAGTTTTCAATCTTTCCTTGTAAGTGATTTTATGGCTATTTTCGTTGGGAATTTAGATTTGTGATCTAAAGAGAAATTGTAGAGGGGGAAATTATGATGAAAATGGACTCAAGAATTACCCTAAAATATTTAAAATTTAGAAGTTATGACTGTCGGAGTGACTAGAGGTCGGATAGTCCATATTAGGATTTTGTGTTCTGTTTTGAGCATCCCGGCGCCCAGATTGGCCTACGTTGAGCGCCCCGGCTTTGAAAGTAGAAAGTTCAAGTTGTCCGAGTCAGGTCGGTTCGTTCTGAGTCGGTCCGGGTCGGGTTTTCTTTGAAAATTTAAGTTGAACTAAGTATAGAATGAATGACTTTGTATAATAAACCAATATATGGAGTTATTAGTAACTAATTGACAACTAAATATTTAAAATAAAGACTAAGGTTAACACAATTAAAAAGTTAACTATAAGTATTGTTTCAAGGTTATTAAAATATTATTAAATGATCAATAATATTAGTATATGATTAACAAGTTATTAAATGATTAATATCATTTGTAAATGATTAAAATATTATTACATGGTCAATAATATTAACAAGTAAATAAAATATTATTAAATAATTAATAATATTAGAAAGTAAATAAAATATTATTAAATGATTAATAATATTATAAGGTTAATAAACTATTATTAAATGATTAATAATACTAGATAATGAATAAAATATTATTAAATAATTAATAATATTAGAATATGACTAAAATATTATTAAATGGTTAATAATATTATAAAGTGAATAAAATATTATTAAATGATTAATAGTATTAGAAGGTAAATAAATATTATTAAATAATTAATAATATTAGAATATGAATAAAATATTATTTAACGATTATAAAGTGAATAAAATATTATTAAATGATTAATAATATTAGGAGGTAAATAAAATATTATTAAATGATTAATAATATTAGAAGGTTAATAAACTATTATTAAATGATTAATAATACTAGATAATTAATAAAATATTATTGAATGATTAATAATATTAGAATAAGAATAAAATATTATTAAATGATAAATAATATTATAAAGTGAATAAAATATTATTAAATAATTAATAATATTAGAAGATAAATAAATATTATTAAATGATTAATAATATTAGAATGATAATAAAATATTATTAAATAATTAATAATATTATAAGATTAATTAAATATTATTAAATAATTAATAATATTAGATAAGAATGTGAACTATATTAAATAATTAATATATGTTTTATGTGATTGAAATATTATCAAATAATGATAATATTTCCTATGTGCTTAAATACCCGTAATTAGATAATTATGTGGTTAAGTATTAGAGATGTAAAATGTATAGATGTTATCATATGAATGTGTATATGATACTAATTTAAAGATCAACTTGATTAATTGTTAGGTCTATCTAAAGAGAATTAAATTGAATTGGTTAGCAGTAGACTACGCACGAAGCAAGTTTTTCTTAACCCTAACTTGTATTTATTGTTGCAAGTTTTCTTCAACTTTATTTACATTGAGCAATTCAATTATTGTTGAGCAAGTATCTACACATATAGTTATTTGACAGAGCTTTAAGTGGGTTAATTATCAAAAATTATTCCGCATCATTAATGTTATTGTATTCGCATATAGTGCATTTGCAAATGTATAGTTCATTAATTCCATAACTGTTTAAGAAAGTTTAAGCTAATTATTTCAGCTAGGCAATGCATGTTAAATTCATCATATTGAATATTTTAAAAGTTTATCCAAACCATTGGTTGGTGCGGATTCTTATAGTAAGACTGAGAATGAATAACCCTAAATAAGGGGGATTTTTATCTGTCGGGATACCGAATTTGCATAAGATGTCTGAATGTTATGCATATACATATGGTACAAGAGGCTGATCCCCTCGAGTACTAGTTTTTTGAGGAGTCAGATATATATATATATATATATATATATATATATATATATATATGTCTGTTCTACCTTAGTAGTAGTTCATGGTCCTTAAAGACCACTCAGCAGTAAAGAGTCGATCTATTCTTATATTGAAAAATTGATTCTTGACTTCTTTCACAATTGTTGTCTATTGTTGAAAACCCTGTTGATTAATTTCCCTTTCATTATGATATATCTTATGTTATTTATATATAAACTTGCTGAGCCATTTAGTTGTTCATTCTTGCTATATTATGACTTATTTCAGCTAAGCCCGAATGTTCAAAACCAGACAAGGCCAAGAGAAAAGCCAAAGTTTAGATAAGCTTGATGCATGCTAGATTAATTACTTATATGTAATTTATGTTGTAAATCTTTTGTATTCCCTTAAGATATGTAATGTCATGTTAAGGTTAATCGACTTTGGGAAGTATAGTCTTTTTATAAGGAACCTTTTGTATTATTCCGCAAAGTTTAAATGTAATTTATGTATTTAATTGTTAGTAAGTATTGTATAGTAGAGAACCAAATCCGAGGTTATAGAACCCGAATTTGGGGTCGTCACATGACAAGAGCTTAATAACCTAAGGTATGGACAATGTGGCCCATGAATCTTATTCTGATTGTCCATGGCTCCAATCAGTTCATGTGGCCAACAAAATGTTCATATGATAAGAAATAAATTTAAAGATATCTATACAAAAAAATTAATAAAAACATTACTTAATTTCAGTTTTAAAATAATAATTCTAATACAACACACTATTTTAACACATACAACAATATATAATACAATAATAACAACATAATACATACAACAAGATAATACAATACTTCTAATTCAATGTTCTCAACTCTACGAATGTCTTTCTCCGAGTCAGTGAGATGTTCTATGATCTACTCTGTGAACTGTGCTTTATGATGCTGAAGCAAACTCTGCAAACTTCTTCTTTCAACAACTTTCTTAGCTTTGGTGACGACTCTAATAGTAGCTTTATGATTCTGAAAATAGTTCTACGTTCTTGATAGTAGACTTTGACTTAACACTCTGAATCCTTTGCTGCTTGACGAAATACTAGTGTTCTGCTAACAACTTTCACATTACGATTCAACAAAGGTACTTTACGATACTTTAAGATTGCTTCAGTGGCTTCAAGATTTGTTCTGCGATTGCTCGGACAACTTGCGCTTTTGCTTGACGATTCTGACTGCTGGCCCTACGAACTCAAGATACTTTATGATCAATAAAGACTTCGAACAGGTAGAGTAATTCTATGATAGATCTAGTCCTATCAATTTATACATAACATCAACTCAAATATCAACCACGTTTGATTAATCTATTCTAAGTCCTTGTACAATATTTCTCCGATAAGGACTTTACAGAAACTACTGAATAAATATACATTAATTACTTTTGTATAATTAAATCATTCATATAGATTCTAACTAAATGTATAAATATATTTACCAATAATAATGTTAAATCTCATTTCAAAATCTATTTTTTAGTTAAACATGCAATAAACTACCTTATCATCATGTCACATCATCAATTTATGACTTGTCAAGTTTAATTAAACTGAAGTGAAAACAATTAAAAGTTCAATTATTTGCTAACAAAAATTGGAAAAATGATCACTAAAGTGAAAGATAATGAAAAGTTTAATGTAGTAATTTATATTTAACCCTATCTAATAATTACAATAAAGATTGATGATAAGAATCAAAGTAATGGAAATGGATTTAAAGATTTAAACTCTAAGGTATTTCCTATTTATTAAGAAGGGTTAGCAGATTAATAAGGTTGCACCATATTAACTTCTTTTATTTATTTTACTTTCCTTGCAAAAGGACCTTTTTAATTCTTATACTCTTAGTTTAGTTACAATTTAGTCCTTATTCATTTTTTATTGCATAATTGTTCTTGTACAGTTTTGTAAGTGACCAATGTGGGCCTTAATATGTGTGAAGTAACGATGTGGAATTAAAATAAAAAAATCATGTGAGATATTATTGTATATCTACGTGGAAAATGAAGGGTAAAACGAACTTTTAACATTTACTTCTTACCTCCTCCTTTTTGCGGTCGATTTAAGTGACTTAGGCGAACTATAGTCAACAATTAAGAACCCTAAAATTAGACATATGGGCTAAGAGCTTCAATAATCTGATTTTATTTAATCAGTTTGTACTGTCTTTTTTGATGAGCGTGTTGTTCTTTTTCACCAAATCAGCACGAAGAAGGCGAACCCATCATAAGCTTTTGTAGTACAGTAGTAAGTATTATAGATTGCAGCAATAATTAATCATTTTTTTTCTTCCAGAGATGTTATAGCAAAATATAGCTATAGCTATCTGGAGATGTTATAAGGAAAACATATTTTTCAATTATTTGCTCTCTTGTTGGAACTCCGGTAAGAGGCAAAGGGATGTACTCGATGGCCAAAAAATCTATTTTATTTAATAGTTCGTCAGATATGGACTTTCAATTCCATGATTCTTCATGATGATGCTTTATCCTTCAGGTCAATTCCTTGGCGCTTCGCTTTGCGCTCTGGCATTGTGAAACGTCTCTGGTGTGATTATTAGTGATCAGAAAAAAGATAGAATATCAACAGTGTGTATGGGTGTATTAAGAGTGTCTAACCTTTTCCCCTTTCCATTTTATTTTTTATAGTTGTTCCTCCTTGGCGTGCCTCATAGCAGTAATCATAAATAGGGATTGCCCTAGCTCAGAGTTAGTGGGGCCTCTGAGCACCTTCTTGTCCCATCATTCACTTAGAACCGCCTAAACACATTGGACCCTCTAGGCGTTTACTTTTGACACCCAATCTCATGGGATGCTTCTCCTTACGCGTAGGCCGTCTGGACATGCGGCCCTATTCCTTTGGTGGCTAATAGTCCCCCAATCTCTTTGGCCCTGTCCTTTGGGTAATGTGTCTCGACCTTATTTACGTATTAGGCCCAAGCCTAGGTCTAATACCATTCCCTAACATTGTCCCCCACTCCCTCATTATACTTTAATAGGATGTGGGAGTAAGATGTCCACTCAGTCTTATTGGGTATTTTAGGTAATCCCTTAAAACTGGATAATGATTACTTCAGGTTGAATTGTTATATGTGATTAAGCGCGGCTCGAGTTAGTGCGTGTATTTGTATGGATTATCACTATTGATTTATTAATTTCGCATATATTACTAGAAACTGGGGTATTATTGCACACATTTATTGTCTCGTATCTTATGGTCCGTGGTAATGATGGCACCAAAAGTGTTGGTCCTGGTTGTTGATTTTAAAATTTATGGTAAATCTTGGTGAGGGATCAAGTATAAATAACGCCTCTTGTTGTATTTTTATCTTTTACTTTCTTTTCGGTGTTTTCTTAGCTGCGATTTTTCTATCCAAACCTTCTGCCAGAAAATGTTTATCGTGTGTGAGGGTTGTTTCTTTGCTTCCATTTTGTGCGATTACAGTACTTCAACTAAGCTATTCCATTTTGTCTTGGTTATCTGATTGTTGGGGTTTTGAAACTCGCTTTGTTTCAATGTTTTTTTCTTAACTTCTTGCTTTTAGATACCATCTAAGTTAGGATGGCTAGAAATATTAGGGTTCCATTTGGAACGGGTAGAGCGGATCAGCCCACTAGTGAAAGAAGGGGGGCATTCAGGAGGGAGATAATGTTGAGAGTGAGGGATTCCTTAGGAACTCCCTCTGGGTCCCCTCATGGACGAGAGTTTCAAAGTGAGGAAATAGTTGTCCCATCGGGGAATCGAGGTAAGGATGCTCAAAGTGAGCAAATATAGGGCGAGGGTGTTGAAGGTGAGGAAAATCACCCAGGCTTTGAGGTAGAGTAACTTTTTACTGTCGGTACCAAGATCATGAAAAGATTATCTCGACCACAGAGGCTACTATAGTGCCAGATTGGTAGAGGTGTTTAAAAAGGCCCATTATATACATGTGACCCAAACATGCAGTATGATGGTCAGACACTGGAGGCCCTCTAGGCTGCTATTCAGTTCCCCCCACATATAATTTGAGGATATTTACGGATGAGTGAGTTTTATACCTACGACTCGGGTAATTTTAGCCTGGAAATATTGTTTATTCTTAAGTGTTTTAGGTAGTTTTTATGTCTTTTATTGTTATTTTACCGAAGGAGACGCATGGAAAGGCAAAATGGACATTTCAGAGCAAAGGAACAAGAAAGAGCAAAGTTGGAAAGTCTGCTAAAGGATTAGGATTAGGACTTCTATCGATAGGAGATTTTTGGTTTTCATGTTGGACTATAAATACTCCTTATGTACTTAGAGTTGAGGGATTTTTGCTATATCAAATATTGGACTTCGAGAGTAAAGACTTGAAGCAAATTATTCAACGTATAAGAAGAGCAAGATAAGAGTTGAAGAAGGAGACCAAATGATTGCTTCAAAATAGTTTTTCTCTTTTCTTTACCTCTTTATTTTGTTATATTAAGATGTTGGAATATTTGTGGATGATGATTATTATTTCAGTTATGAACTAATTTTTATTTTAAGATTACAATTGAACCTAATACATAGTTTAAGTTAATTTTCTTCTTTATTGGTTATTAAAGATTATACTTGGATTGTCTATCATATTTGTTCTGTAGTGTTTAATTGTTTGGCCAGTAATTAGCATGGTAATCTATACGAAATTGAGAGATGAAATATAGATTTAGACTTAGGTATGATAGCATGTGTTTAAGTTTTCTGCATTGATGAAATTCATTATTCTCATACAGGATAGAGATATGTCTATATGCCATATGTAACTATAAAAAGAATTTGTTCTTAAAATCCTTGTTAATATAATTCATATAGAGATATAGTATTTTATTTAATTAGGATATTCTTTCTAGATTTATTCCTTTATTGATGGATTTAGGGAGATTTGTTTTTATGACTATCGAGAGATGCATATAAATACTATAATGAATTCTTGGTTAACAATACAATATAATTAATATGATTTAACGGGATGTAAAAAGGTTTAAATAAAACATTAGGAGAAATTGTAGTCTTAAGTCTTTTAATTTGAATTCAAGTCTTTGGTAATTAGTGATTAGTTAGCTTTTAATTTATATAAGTGCAATTTTAATAATTTCAAATCATTGGTTTAAATAAGATTAGTTTAATTTGGTTTTAATTATTGATAATTATTAAATATAATTCTCGTAGGACGATACATTGCTTACCACTATATTGCTATTTGATAACGTATACTTGCGTGTATTTCTTAGTTAAAAATAGGCAAACAAGTTTTTGGCGTAATTGTTGGAGATTTGTTTTAATAATTTGTCAATATTAAATTTAATTAAATTGATCTTAGATTAAAGTTTCTTATTTTTTTATTTTTATTTTCTGTTTCAGGTGATCTTGATTTTGTTTGCAGATAAGATCGAATGGTCAGGAACCTTTACCTTATGAAGATGAAATAGGGAGAAGGTTCCGACAGTTACGAAGGTTTTATCAAGAGACGCGAAATCAAGAACCAATGGATGACAAGTAGCAAAAATCACTGTTGGAGTATGCTCTACCGCAGGTTACTGAGATTCAGTTGAGCATTAAGAGTCCTGCTATTCATGCTACCAACTTTAAGATCAAACCAGGCACCATCCAAATGATTCAAAACTCGGTTCAATTCGGAGGATTTCCCAATGATAATCTTAATGTCCATTTAGTCAGTTCTTGAAGATTTGCAACACATTTAAGTACAACGGAGTCACTGAGGATGCAATTAGGCTCTGGTTATGTCCTTTCACTCTGAGGGATAAAGCAAAAAATTGGCTACATTCACTACCACTGGGATCAATCACTACGTGGAAAGATTAGGCACATAAATTTCTTGCAAAATTCTTTCCACCTGCCAAAACTTCAAAAATGAGGACCGATATCACTTTTTTTTTCGTTCAGCATGATTCAGAGAGATTCAAGGATTTATTGTAGAGATGCCCTCACCACGGAAGTCCCAAGTGGTTGCAAGTTCAGATGTTCTACAATGGATTGTTCAGTGCTACGAGGACAAGTATTGTTATGGCCACAAGCAGTGCCTTAATGGCAAAGAATTTTGACAACACATATGAATTATTGGAAACCATAGCGACAAATAATTATCAATGACCTACTGCAAAAATGACGCAACCAAAAGCTGCTAGAATAATAGAACTTGATGCAGTGACGACATTGCCTGCACAGATGTCAACCATGACGAATAGACTTGATGCTATGGGAATGCCTAGTATTTAGAATCTGTCGGTGATTTGTGACTTGTGTGCGGGTGATCATCTAAGTGAACAATGTGCCATAAGTTCTGAATCAATGCAGTATGTGGGATATTACAATCGACAGCAGAATATAAATCTTCCAAATTAATATCATCCAGGGTTAAGAAATCATCCTAATTTCTCATGGAGCAATAATTAAGCTATAAGACAAACTTATCCCCTTGGATTTCAAACTCGACCACGTCCACAACTAGAAAATGAATAAGATTTTGAGGAACTTGTCACAAAATATATGATATGCAGAATGAAGTATGGAGGAATAGCCAAGAACAGCCTATGATTATCTTTGCTTCATTTGATGAGCTTTAGGAAAACAAACTGTTACGGGTGCTTAGAGAATACAAATCAGCTATTAGTTGGATTCTAGCAAACATCAAGGGGATTAGTACATCAATTTACATGCATAAAATTCTCCTTGAAAAAGATGTGCCAATCATTGAGTAACAACGTAGGCTAAACCCGATAATGAAAACAGTGGTGAAGAAGGAGATTGTTAAGTGGCTCAATGCGGAAATCATTTACCCCATTTCAGATAGTGCATGTGTGAGACGATTTTAGTGTGTTCCCAAAAAGGGTGAGATGACGGTAGTGTCCAACAAAAATAATGCATTGATTCCAACAAGGACATTGACAGGTTGGCGAGTATGCATGGAATGTAGAAAACTTAACAAAGCTACTCATAAGGATCACTTTCCCCTACTATTTATTGACCAGATGTTAGATTGATTGGTGGGGCACGAGTTCTATTTTCTCTTGGATGGGTATTCGGGCTATAATCAGATTGCTATTGCACCCGAGAATCAAGAGAAGACGACATTTACTTGCCCTTATGGAACGTTTGCTTTCAGAAGAATGTATTTTGGATTATGCAATGTACCTGCGACTTTTCAAAGGTGTATAATGGTGATTTTCTCTGACATTGTCTAACACACCTCGAGGTATTCATGGATGACTTTTTGTTATTCTAGGATTCTTTTGATTTATGTTTAGAGAACTTGATTCTTGTACTTAAAAGATGTGTTGAGACGAATTTGGTTTTGAATTGGGAGAAGTTCCATTTCATGGTTCAAGAGGATATTATTTTGGGACATAAGGTTTCTGTAAAGGGGATAGAAGTGGATAAGTCCAAGATAGAGACAATTTAAAATTTGCCACTACCAACATCTTTTAAGGGGATTTGAAGATTTCTTAGTTATGCGGGCTTCTATAGAAGGTTCATCAAGGACTTCTTGAAAATTACCAAGCCGCTTTGCTATTTGTTGGAGAAGGATGTACGTTTCAACTTTGATAAGGCATGCCTTGAAGCTTTTGAAGTGCTGAAAAAGAAGCTGATCACTACTCCCATTATGGTTGCTCTAAATTGGATTCTACCATTTGAGTTGATGTGTGATGCTAGCGACTTTGTAATTGATGCGGTCTTAGGTCAATGCAAAGACAAGATTTTTTATGCTATCTACTATGCTAGCAAAACTTGATGGATGCTCAATTGAATTACACCACCACAGAGAAATAGCTTCTAGCAGTTGTTTATGCATTTGACAAATTCTATTCTTATCTCATCAAGACAAAGGTTATTGTCTTCACAGACCACTCTGCCATCAAATATCTGATTTCCAAGAAGGATGCGAGGCCGCGGTTGATTAGATGGATTCTCTTGGTTCAAGAATTTTATTTGGAGATTCGGGATAAAAAAAAATGAACTGAGAACCAAGTGGGAGATCATCTTTCAAGGTTAGAAAATCAAGAGCAAAACAAGGGAGACGAAGTGGTGATTAATGAGTTCTTCTCCGATGAACAATTATTTTCTGTCAATAAGGAAACACCTTGGTATGAAGATTATGTCAATTATATTGTTAGCAACGTGCTTCCTCCTAATTTAACGAGCTATTAAAGGAATTTTTTTTACATGATGTAAAGTACTACATGTGGGATGAACCATTTCTTATTCAAGCAATGTGGAGATCATATGGTAAGAAGGTGTGTACCGTAAAAGGAGATAGAGAGTATTTTATATCATTTCCACACTTTGAGCTACAGAAGACACTATGGGGGAGAGAGAATGGCCGCAAAGATGTTGCAATTAGGTTTTCACTAGCCTACTCTTTTTAATGATGCCTATTTATTCGACTTAAGATGCGACAGATGCCAAAGAGTTGGCAACATTTTAAAAAGACAAGAGATGTCCCTCAATACAATTCTGGAAGTAGAGATCTTCGATGTGTGGGGTATTGATATTATGGGCCCTTTCCCTTCTTCCTTCAACAATTCTTATATTCTAGTCACAGTGGATTTTGTTTCTAAGTGAGTTGAAGCAGCAGCCTTGATCACTAATGATGCAAAAGTAGTGACAAAATTTCCTCGATGAAACATCTTCACTAGATTTGATACACCTCGGGCAATAATTAGCAATGAAGGCTCACACTTTTGTAACAAATAATTTGTAGCTCTACTCGATAAATATAGGGTTACTCATAAAATAGCCACAACCTATCATCCTTAAGCAAGTGGCCAAGTTGAGATCTCGAATAGAGAAGTGAGGAGAATTTTGGAGAAGATGATGAATCCTAGCCGAAAAGACTGGTCTATCAAGCTTGATGATACTCTACGGGCATATAGGACTGAGTACAAAACTCTAATTAGGATGTCACCATATCGGCTAGTATATGGAAAGCGTGTCATCTTCTAGTAGAACTAGAACATAATGCATTTTGGGTTGTCCTGAAACTCATTTTCTATCTAAATGCACCGAGAGAAAAAATGCCAAAGTATATAAGGAGCGAGTCAAGAGGTGGCGCGATAAAAGCATTGTTGATCAAAAGTTCGAGCCTGGTCAATCTATTTTACTTTAAAATTCCTGATTAAAACTCTTTTCGGGAAAACTTAAATCAAGATGATTAGGTCCGTTCATCATCAAAACTGTATTTTTGCATGGAGCCATGGAACAAAAAACAACAAGTTAGATGAGACGTTCAAAGTCAATGGGCAAAGACACAAACACTACTGGGGCGCTGATATTGATCGCCAAAAGTCCTCAGTTAGCCTTATAACCATAAACTGAAACAGGAAGTAGTCAACCTGCAAACTTTAAAACAAGCGCTCGTTGAGAGGCACCCAAAATTTAAGTTATTTCATTTTTAATAAATTATAGTTTTTAGGTTTATATTCTTTTTTTAGTAGCTTAGTAGTTCCAAGTTATAGGTATTAATGCATTATTATTTTATTGTCTCGGGCCTTCAAGTACCATATACAATGAAAGAATGAAGAATTTTTTTTTTGCCAAGCATGTTGCAGAAGTGGAGCAGCCGCGCTACAAATCAAGTGTAAGAAGGCGTGGCATCATCAAGAAAAGTTCGATATATATGGCGCGATAGTGCCTCAGACAGATGGGCGCAGCAGTGGCACAACTAGTGTTATATACAACATTACTGCGTCGAATGCGGATCTCAAAAAAATTCTTCTCTTCATTTCCTTTCCTTTTTCAAATCAAACTCAACATCTAGCTTCCTTTTTCTCTCTAATACACCCAAGCCCATTCCAAATCCAAGATCTAAAGACCCCAATCAAGATCAAACTCATTCCATCCCATTCAACAAGAGTCCAAATCGCCAAGACCAAGCGACAGATCTATATGTCAGAAAAGGGGGGAGCAGGGCATAATATATATAGCCGTTAAGGAAAATGGGTTTGATAGAAGAAATGCAATGTTTTACTTATTCAATTGCTAGCCTCAAACGACTGCATTAACATAATAAATATGTTAGCTTCTTTTATATTAGGAAGACACGTGTAATGTTTTTAGTGGAGAAGATTGTTAGCTTTGGATTGGAGTCTGTTAGTTCTGAAGGCTTTTAAGCAGTAGAGGTGATGGAAGAAGGCATGGAAAAAGTTATCTGAATTTTTGTTTCTTCATTTTGTTATTTCCATTTACTGTATTTTTCTTGCTTTGCTATTTTCTATTTTCAATTCATGACAAATTAGTATCAGAGCAACCATGGGCTATCAATGGTTGATACCTCTGCTGAGCTAAGTCTCCAAAAACACGAAAATGAGCTTAAGGTTTTAGAGGGGAGGATGGATCAGATATAGGAGTCCATGGCAAAAAGCTTCGAGCAATCCGTGAACCAAGTCAGAGTGATGGAGAACCAGCTTTCCCAACTAAGCCAGAAGCTGCAAACCACCAGTGAGGAGATAAACCAGAAAATCATAGAGACTTTTGAGGTTTTTTATAGATCAGAGAAGGTAAGAACTACAAAAATTACTACAACCACCATCTCCTTAGACCCACCACTACCAGCACCTCCAACTACAAACCTTATTCCTGCTCCCAACATACCTGCATCCACCTTGAACCATGTTCATAAACTAAATTCGAGCACTCATAACCCACACAATGCCTGTTTTCCACCAAATACACCTCACCTATCCATGACCCCCCTATCTGAACAAACTGTTCGACCCATTACTGTGACTATGGCCAACCCAACTATCATCAGACCTACACCAATCTGCCAAAATACTACTCCTCCACCATATACTGCTCCATATATTGCTCCACTATGGGGATGACATCATTACACCGATCCAGCAGAGCCCTCTTTCCTGTAACCGATTGAGGGAGTTTGGAAAATGCAACATTACAGTGTACCTTTCTCCGGCAGTAATCCTTGTGAATTTATTCAGGGCTATAAGGAATTTTTCAAGTTGAATCCTATGATTGAAGTAGATATTATTCAATACGTAATGCAGGATTTAAAAGGACAAGCGCTAGAATGGTACTATCAGTACGTGGAAGGAAATTTTTTAGATACGTGGACTCCGAATTGTTGGGAGGACTTTGTTATCGAACTATATGAAAGGTTTGCAGGTGAGCATCAGGTGTTTGTTGAAATGCCTGAAACAAATCAAAATTAACTGAGGATGCAGCAAGGTGGAGATTCATTTGCTTTTGAGACGGGAGATCGTAAGGATCTAATTGGCCATGAAGATGAAGATCCAAAGGGCATCCGCAACAATCTTTTGCCTTACATTTAACAAGTAGATGTACTGCATTCACTTGAGCATAAGCACACTGTTCGAGCCTGTACAATTTCAGAGGATACTCAATTTCTACTTACTAAAGGAGTTGAGAAGATTATTCGTATATATGTTTTGAAACATCCTGATGCCCCACCTAGAGAAGTGGAGTTTGTACATGATGGTGACAAGAGTGTATCAGAATTGATGGACATTGGAAGGCAATTGATAGAAAGGAGGCAAGTTCTTCTAGCTGTTTCATACCTTTTGGATACTACATTTCCTGATGGTACAAAGTTAATCATGATCCATGATCTAATAACTACTGAAAAGGGAAATCTGGAGCTATCTTTACAAGGTTCTTTCCTCCCAGTTCCTTCACTTGAAAAGTTTCCCTGTGTAGAAGATGACAAGGTTCTTGGTGAACTTAGATTTGGAGGTGGAGATATCACGCTTAAGTCTGGAGGGAAAGCAGTAAGGCTTAAAGTCACTAATTCTGGAGATAAGCCAGTTCAAGTTGGCAATCACTACCACTTTATTGAGGTGACCCTTTTTTGACGTTTGATCGAAGCAAATCAGATGGCATGCACTTAAATATACCATCAGGGACAGCTATCCGATTTGAACCAGGGGATACAAAAACTGTCACTCTAGTACATATAGGTGATAATTAAGTGATTAGAGGAGGAAATGGAATTGATGACGGTCATGTTCATGATGCCAATATTAAAGCAGCTATGGAAGCAGTACTTAGTAGAGGCTTTGATCATTTCGAGAAAACAAATGCCAGGTTTATAAAGCTAGACTATGAAGCTATTAATGAAGAAGGCTATACCTGTGTGCTTTCTCAAGAGGTCTATGCCAACACGTATGGTCCCACAACTGGTGACAAAATTCGTCTTGGTGATACTAACTTGTTTACAGAAATTAAAAGAGATTATGCTATTTTTGGCAATGAATGTACATTCGGAGGTGGAAAGGATTTAATAAAAGGAATGGGGCAGGCTTGTGGGTGTAACCCAAATAATTGTCTTGATACAAATGCTGTCATCATCGATTTTACAGGAATCTTCAAGGCAGATATTGGTATTAAAGAAGGTAATATTGTTTCCCTTGGGAAAGCAGCAACCAAGATGTCATGAATGATGTATTGCATAACAGGATAGTCAGGGTGAATACAGAGGTTATTGCTGGTGAAGGAATGATAGTAACAGCAAGAGACAAAGATTGTCATGTGCACTTTATATGCCCATAATTGGCACGTGAAGCAATAGCAAGCGGTATCACAACATTGGTGGGAGGTGGAACTGCACCTGCTTATGGAACACTTAACATCTACTTGTACACCAGCACCTTCACATAAGAGATTAATGTTGCAATACACAGCTGAACTGCCACTAAAGTCTGGTTTTACTGGAAAAGGTAATACTACCAAACCAGAAGGACTACATGACATAATCGGGGCTGGTGCAATGGGATTGAAGCTTCATGAAGACTGGGGAATTACTCCTGCTTCAATAGACAATTGTTTGACTGTTGCAGAGTAGTATGACATTAATGTTAATATACATACTAACACCTTAAACGAATCCGGATTTGTGGAGCACACAATTGTAGTGTTCAATGATAAGACTATTCACACTTATCACAGTGAAAGTGCTAGGGGTGGTCATGTTCCAGATATCACCCAAGTTTGTGGTGTTAAAATTGTTCTTCCCTCATCAACGAATCCAAAACGTCCTTTCACTTCAAATGCTATTGATGACCACTTAGATATGTTGATGGTCTACCATCACCTTGACAAGGACATTCTAGAGGATGTAGCTATTGCTGGATTTTGGATTTGGGCTGAAACAATAGCTGCAGAAGACAGTTTGCATGATATGGGAGCAATGAGCATTATATCTTTTGATTCTCAGACTATGGGTTGGATTGGCGAAGTAATTACTAGAGCGTGGCAAACTGCTCACAAAATGAAATTAGTAAGAGGATCAGTTGAAGATGGTGGATCAAAAAATGACAATCTTCGGATTAAAACGATATATTGCAAAATACACTATTAATCCTGCAATAGCAAATGGATTTTCTCAACATGTTGGATCAGTCGAGGTGGTGAAATTGGCTGACCTTGTCATTTGGAAGCCGTTTTTGTTGGGGTCCAAACAAGAAATAGTGATTAAAGATGGTGAAATGGTGTGGGCGAACATGGGTGATCCAAATGTAAGCATTCCCACTCCTCAGGCAATGTTGAAAGATCAATATGCTAACTACATTGTACATAAGAAGGTGCTGGAGACTTGTGGTGACCAGCAACGTGAGCTCATTCTTAACAGAATTAAGGTTCATCTGAATATACTAAAAAAATTATTCTTGGGGAAAGCATATAGTTGCCATGTAGAGAAACTTGTTGCTGCCAGAGAAAGGAGGACCAACGCTCTGACAAAAAGGGAAAACAAACCAGCTATTGTGGTTTTGGCAAACAGCCTTCTAGAAGATACTGCATGGGAGGAGTGGAGCAAGATTAGCAAGCAATATCCAGATTTTAATCCTTGGGGACAAGGATCCTTTCAAGCAGTCGGGAATTGTCAAAAAAAGGGGGAGCAGGGCATAATAGACATAGCCGTTAAGGAGAATGGGTTTGATAGAAGAAATGCAGCGTTTTACTTATTCAATTGCTATCCTCAAACGACTGCATTTACATAATAAATCTGTTAGCTTCTTTTATATTAGGAAGACACGTGTAATGTTTTTAGTGGAGAAGATTGTTAGCTTTGGATTGGAGTCTGTTAGTTCTTAAGGCTTTTAAGCAGTAGAGGTGATGGAAGATGGCATGGAAAAAGTTATCTGAATTTCTGTTTCTTTGGTTTGTTATTTCCATTTACTGCATTTTCCTTACTTTGCTATTTTTTGTTTTCAATTCATGACACCATATCTCTCTCTCTTGTGTACCAATTGCATGCAACAAGATTGGGTCTATTTCCATCAAGTTTCGGTTGGGTCTTCACCAGGTAACTGAAAAATTATTTATTTGATTCAAGTGAGGATTCAATTTGGATGAATGGGCTAAAGTAGCCGTTCATATGGAATACATAGTTGCTTAATTTATTTATTTTTTTATTAGTTTTGCTTATTTATGCATTGTTCTTGGAAATAAGTTTGGGGGAGATTTAATTATTTTGGTGACCGAGATAATTAATTGTAGTGGAATTTGTTTGGGATTGATTTGGGTATTTGACTGTGGGTGGATTTCTGAAAATCAATTGGAATTGGGGGAACTTGTACTCTGTTTTTTGCTGGGTTAATTAATTTCATTTGTTCTGAATTTGGTTTGTAACTGCTTGGGTAATGATTGTTTGGTGAAATTGGGGAACTTATAAGTTTTGGGGAAGAAAAGGTTGCCTCGGTGAAGGGTTTGGTTTGTTTGTGTTTTAATTTGTGCGCTGGGCTGTGCTATTGGGCTGTTTTATACTTTTGGTTGTGATTTTGGTTTGGGATATTCATCATGTCTGCCAAATTTCAACGAGGTTCAAGTTCAAGGTGTTCCCAAGCCTATGATCGTATGAGATTTGTTAACGAGGAAGCTGTAGACAGATATCATAAGGTAATGGCTGGAAAAACGTTTGTGATTGAAAGAGGATTAAGGCCTGATCAAACAAAGGACAGAGACATGGCGATACAGATTGCAGAACATAATTGGTTCAATCTGACGAAGCAGCCAGGGGCAGCTGTGGTCTTCTTAGTCAAAGAGTTTTACGCAGATGCCGTGAATGCAACAGATTTTATAGTTCAGGTTAGAGCACGACCAGTGTCATATGATCGTAGTACTATCAACGTTTATTACAACTTGCAAGATATTGATGCTGGGAGTTATTTGAGGTGGGGACTTGGATACTATAATTTAGACGATGTCATTTGACGCTTGTGTAAACCAGGGACTACATGGACCTTGCAACAGAACACTACGAAAAAGGTCAGCTTCCCACATACCGAGCTAAGCCGGTGTGCTAAAGCTTGGTACGGTTTTATCTGTTCGAATTTAATGCCAACTAGGTATCAAAGTGATGTTACCAAAGAATGAGCAGTACTGTTATTTACAATAGTGACCGACAATAAGATTGATGTGGGTTTGACGGTTCAAGAATCAATTGCCAAGTTTATAAGAGGTGGCACATCAGGTGGACTTCCACATGCATCATTGATTACGGGACTATGTTGACAAGCAAATGTGCACTGGAGCCCAGCTGAATTACTCCAGCCATCGATGACTATCACTGATCGTTGTATGATTGAACGGTATAAAGTTTGGGAAGGTGGAATATCGCACCAGAGAGGAGAAGGATTTATAATGGTTCTTGTTTCCCCAACTATTGAACTGCTTGAATAGCCTAAGTAGGTTTCATCCTCTACAGTTCCACCATATCTTCTTACTGCAGTTCAAGGTCTCCATCGTAAAGTTGATCACCAAAACCGCAAAATTGACAAACAGAACCGAAAAATTGATGCGGTGGCGCAATGCATGGATGCGATGATAAGGTTTAACATGGAGTTCACTACTACACTGTCTCAGATCTGTTCCGGTGGTGGCTCCAGTTCCAGTTCCAGTTCCAGTTCTGTACCAGTTCAGATCCCGATCCCTCATGTTGTTCCTGACTACCCATTAGACTCTCTAGACAAGGAGAGTGACGACGATGCCTTACTGAAAACTCAGGGGAGTCCTCTATTCTTTAATTCTATATTATTTAAACAACGAGGACATTGTTTGGTGTATGTTTGGGGGTGGTTATATTTATGTTTTCTGCAAGTTGGTTTTGCATAGTAGTTTGTTTTTGCATTTAACTTATAATATTATTATATTTATTATCATATAGTCGTATATTGTTTGCATTTTATATTTAGTATGTGATAGTATGTGTTAAGGTTACATTCATATTTTGGCATATAGGAATTGTGCATTTAGTTGATTCAAGTAATGGATTAGCAGTGAATTTGATATTGTGGCCAATGATGAGAATTTGGTTATTTTGAACTCATGAAGGATTGATAAACATGCGTAGCTTCAGTTTTGGCCTAGAAGTTGGCGTTAGACTGCTTGAGATCAAGTTTTTAATTAAAAGCGCATACATAATTTTTATGGCTAGTTATGATTCAGATATGATTTATATGGTTAATTGCTTTTAAAATATTTCATTGAGACTCTATAAAACTAGCTTTTGCGTGGTGTGAAGCGAAATTTAGGCATTCACTTAAGTTTGGGGGAATTTGTAAATTGTTGAAATCCTGTAAAAGAAAAAAATAGGTACGTGGTGAGTCGAGATGAAGCGTAAAACGCATTCACTCATAAACACATACTTAGAACGAGATGGAGCGTAAAACACAATTATTTAATAAGAAAGGTGAGATGGAGCATAAAATACATTCACCGTAAAAATAAAAGAAAGAGAAAAGAAGAAAAAAAATTAAATATGATTTTTCTGTTAGACATTCTTGGAACCCTTGGCTTGTGTGTTTTGTCTTGATTAGCTGAATTTGGTGAGAAGAGTAAGTTTGTAGGGTTGATATTGAAATTTTCTATTAAGCGGTTGATTATGTGAATTGAGTTGGATTGTGGCTAGTTAGAGCAGTTGGTGAGCACACGCACATAATTGGGTTGAAAGCAGATCTAAAGCTAATGATTAGGTTAAAACTGTAACATGGCATTATTTGACATCTTTTATGAGTATGCTTATTAATCTTTGAACCACATGTCGGGTTCATTATTTGATTCGTAGGTATGTAGGTTGGTTGTTATTGTGTTGATTGTGTTTTGTTTTGCTTGGGGATAAACAATTATTTAAGTTTGGGGTATTTGATGAGTGAGTTTTAAACCTACGAATCAAACATTTCTAGCCTTGAAATATTATTTATTCGTAAGTGTTTTAGATACTTTTTGTCTCTTATTGTTATTTTGCAAGAGGAGACACATGGAAGGGCAAAATGGACATTTCAGAGCAAAAGAGCAAGAAAGAGCAAAGTTGGAAAGTCTGCCAAAGTAGTGCAGCCGCGCTGGGAGTAGTGTTAAAATATGGCGCGGCACCGCAGTTGGGCAGGATAATTATGGCTCGGTAGCGCTGCGTCGGGAAGGAGCCAAGCTGGGGTGGTTTTCAGCAGGATGTTGAGAAGGATTAGGACTTCTATCGATAGGAGATTTTAGGTTTTCATGTTGGACTATAAATACTCCTTATGTACTTAGAATTAAGGGATTTTTGCTAGATCAAATATTGGACTTGGAGACTAAAGGCTTGAAGCAAATTATTCAACGCATAGGAAGAGCAAGATATGAGTTGAAGAATGAGACCAAATGATTACTTCTAAACAGTTTTTCTCTTTTCTCTACGTCTTTATTTTGTTATATTAAGATGTTGGAATATTTGTGGATGATGATTATTATTTTAGTTATGAACTAATTTTTATTTTAAGATTGCAGTTGAACCCAATGTGTAGTTTAAGTTAAATTGCTTCTTTGTTGGTTATTATTGATTATACTTGAATTGTTTATCATATTTGTTCTGTAATGTTTAATTGTATGGCCAATAATTAGCATGGTAATCTATACGAAATTGAAAGATGGAGTATAGATTTAGACCTAGGTATGATATCACGTGTTTGTATTTTCTGTATTGATGAAATTCATGATTCGCATACAGGATAGAGATATGCCTATATGTCAGATGTAACTGTAAAAAGAATATGTGCTTAAAATTTTTGTTAATATAATTCACATAGAGATATAGTGTTTTATTTAACTAGTATGTTCTTTCTAGTTCTATTCCTTTATTGGTGGATTTAAGAAGATTTGTTTTTATAACTATTGAGAGATGCATATAAATACTATAATGAATTCTTGGTTAACAATCTAATATAATTAATATAATTTAATGGGAAGTAAAAAGGTTTAAGTGAAACATCGGGAGAAATTGTAGTCATAAGTCTTTTAATTTGAATTTGAATCTTTGGTAATTAGTGATTAGTTAGCTTTTAATGTATTTAAGTGCAATTTTGATAATTTCAAATCATTGGTTTAAATAAGATTAGTTTAATTTGGTTTTAATTATTGATACTTATTACCTTGCTTGCCATTATATTGCTATTTGATCACGTATACTTGCGTGTATTTTCTGGTTAAAAATAGATAAACACCGACCATCAATGGAAGGATATTTTTGTGACTTGAGGGACATTGGGTCGGGTTACCAGTCATGTATTTTAGATATAGCCGTAGGTTCCTCCACTCATTCATCAAGGAGTTATTACGGGATTTCTTCAATTACTTTATCGAGTAAATAGTGCCAAATTCTATCTTGTTAATAAACGCATTCATAGCCCATTGTGCCGAGTGCAATATTAGGCGAAACCACCATATATTCTTTTATACGTTTAAGTTTCAAAAATCCTAAACTAAGGGATTTTATCTAATACAAAGCTAATACAAAGCCAGGATGGGGCAACTTGAACTAATGATTACCCTTTCGAGTAATAAGGCGTGGCATTAGGAGTGAATATTTATTCGAGAGAGTGAGGTGACGTCTCTTCCTTTCTTTATAGACCCTACAAGTGAAAACGCCCCTACTACCATAAAATGTAAAATTCCCTCGAGAAAAGAAGAGAGGTACGAATTTTGGCACCCCAGAGGTAGGATAACCTTGGTCTTTGAAAGAGTTCCAAAACCAAGGGTTTCTTTTCAATCCTAAAAGTAAGTCGGTTATTTGGAGTAGATATACTAGGTTGTTAGGTGATTATTATTTTGTCTTTTATCGTTTTGTTATTTGTATTGACTGTTTGTTTTCTTGTATCACTGTTCTTCGAGATGATCAGACAATGATGAAGAGGAAGTTCAACATTAATCCACAAGCCTTAGTCGCGGCCCTTGCGTCGACCCTAAACTAATTGGTGGGACTTCCCGAGGTGTTCGCGTTCCCAAACAGATTAAAGTTGTCGTTGCTGCCGACGTCGCTATAACTGCTAACACTCCAAGGGGAAGGAAAAGCCAAAGAGAAAATCGGGTACTGAAGAGCCTCTGTTGAAAAAGTCAAAAAAACTGCGGAATGAGAGGTTACCGCTGAGGCAATTGAGATGCCGATCGCAGAAAAGACGGCCAAAGAAAGCCTAACACCATCCAAAGTAGTTGATCAATTTGGATCGAAAGCAGTTGTTACCCTGACAAGAAGTGGGGTGGGCGCATCTAGAGATTTGCGGTCAGAGATGCCAAGACCAAGCGGAGCATCTGCAATGGCGGGTGATGCCTCAAGACGTATAATAATTCTAACTTGGACGCCTCAGCCAGTAGGTCTGTCGGATGAATGCTGCATTAGCTTTCGGTCATTTGATGGATGGTTCCCACCGACAGGGAAAGCGGACAACCCTTCCGATAGAGTGCTTCAGCCTTCAAGTCTTTCCAACTCTCTCAAGACAATGACCACTTTAATGGCCGAACTATAGGATCACTAAAGGACGAGATGCTGGCGTGCGCTGGTCAGGTAATCATATGCTGAGTGGTAGTTTTAATTAACTCAGAGATTATATTCTTGTTGGTTTCTAATGTTTTAATCCTCCTTGTATTTTTTTGTCTCCATGTAGTTACGCTGGTTCAAATCCTCTGTAACTAAATCCATAGCTCTATTTTTTGTAGGGTTACGATGACAGTACATACTATCGTCATAAACCCTAAAAAGCATAGTCATAGGTTTCGACACAGAGAAATAGACTATTTTAGTTATAAAGGATCTCATGCCCAGTTAAGCACCATTCTCATTTGGGTTACACCATCCACCCGAAACTATCGATGAATTTTAATAAAGAGAAAAGAAAGAGAATTGTTACTGTTAACCGGGCGGAGGAATCACATTCAGGTGAAAGAGATTGAGAAAGCAATGGTGATTTCTACAGAATTGAGTAAAAAACAAGAAGAGACGATCCCCAAGCTGCATGATGAACACAATGTGTTCAAGAAAACTTTTAATATTTTGGGCAAAGAAAAAGCCGACGCCCAAATCTTCCCCCTCCTATTGTCAAAAAGCCTCCACCAAAAGTGAAGCAACCACCTCCCCTTGTAAGAAAGCGAGTTGGATGTGACGATATTGAAATGAAAAAAGGGGATTGGCTTTGTCCGAAGTATATTTTAATTTCATATGCACTTTGAAATCGATGAATAATCACTTAATTTTCATCAGATATCCAATATGCCCTTGTTTAACGCATTTCTTTAGTAAATGGCTTGTCAAATGAAATTCTTTTACTGTCTATTGCATCTGTTACATTATTTACTTAGAAGAATATTCAAATGAAAGTGTTAATTGAGGTCATAGATACAATGAATTAGTTAACAAAATCATAATGTTATATATGGTTTATAAATTTGAGGTAATTGTTTAACTTATCTGAAACTCATTCCGAGTCACTTTTAGTTATCTCCTCATAATTACGTGATTGTACAGAACTAAGACTCTTGTATGGTTTGCTAAGGATTGTAAATTGTGGGTCTCAGGTGTGATTTCATGAATTTCGCAAAGAATTAAACTCTTGTCCCATTTTTGATTCTCGACAAAGATCTAGAGCTAGAGGGACGATTACTTATGGCTCAAATGAAGACATTGGGCCCAGTTCTAGCTCTAGAGACTATGGAAATTTGAGATCCAGGCAGAATAATGAGAATAAATAGGATTCTAGTGGAAGGGATTTTGGAAGGAGAATAAGTCACTATTCTGAATATTTCTCCGGACCAGAGTTAGATAGTGGTTTACAGGGATAGAGGTACTAAAACAGTTTTTAACAACAAAAGTAAAGTATCCAGGGGTTGTGGTGGTTTTAATATTTTTGAAAATTCAGACCAGAGTTAGATAGTGGTTTACTATATCGTAGGGATAGAGGTACTAAAACAGTTTTTAACAACAGAAGTAAAGTATCCAGGGGTTGTGCTGGTTTTAATATTTTTGAAAATTCAGGGTTCATCATGAGTGAGTTTTATATCTACGAATCGGGTATCTTTAGGCCTAATTAGTTGTTATCTTTGAGTGTTTTTAGTTCTATTTTACTTGTTTTAATGTTTATTTTGCTTAAACGGCTTCGGGAGGTCAAAACGTGAAAAATCAGACTCAATGGTAATTTTGTAAATCATGAACAGTAACTAAGCCTGGGTGCAATGCCCAGTACGAAGGTTGCGTTGGGGCACAATTTGATAGTTTTTGTTGGGCCAATTCGCTATTTTGCAGATTTTGTATCCAAGTAGGATGACATGCTATGGACTTTTAAAGGACTTCTAATAGGGTTATAAGGAGACTCTGGAGCATAACGTAGGGATATATAGAACAATAATTGGTGGCTTACTATAGAGGACATACACGAGAATTGGAGAACACAAAAAGATTAAGATTGAGGATTAAAGGAAGATAGAAGCAAAACAAAATAGTTTCCTCGGGCAAATTTGCACAAGAGCAAGGCAGCAATCCAACAATCGTAGCCTAATTGATACTCCCAATGGCCCAAAATAATTACTTTATGGAAACCATGAGACCACCGGAACATACTAAAGTGAAGTCTAATTGGGCTTCACAAGTATGTATGACAAGAGCTCAATAGCCTTAGGTATGGAGATGTGGCCCATGAGTCTCATTCTGATTTTCTGTGGCTCCAATTAATTCATGTGGCCAACAAAATGTCCATATGATAAGAAATAAATTTAAAGATATCTATACAAAAAAATTAATAAAACAGTACTTAATTTCAATTTTAACATAATAATTATAATACAACACACTATTTTAACGCATACAACAATATAATACAGTAATAAGAACATAATACATACAACAAGATAATACGATAATTCTAATACAACACACTATTTTAACATAATGCCATTTAACAAACTTATTGAATGGATAGATATTTAATACCAAGTTCTTCAAAAAGTTTCTTTAGCTCAAACACAAGCTTATTCTTATCCATGCAACGCTGAAAATTTATGGTGTGTGTAGCATGAAAACCAAATTTCACCTTCTCATCAACTATCTCCTCAAACTGAATTTTAGGCTTGCTTTTAAGGAACCTGAATGTTTCAACATATAAATAGAAAGTTGATAATATATTCCAATATCAGAGTTTAATTGCATGAGAAAGTGGAAATGGAAACAACTGCATTGACAATTGTATTGTACAACTCGTTTTTAATTGATGAGTTTATACAGTACAATTGATTAATGTCTGTCTATATAAATATTGTCTAATTGTCTAGCATTACTGGTATAATTCTGTAATTTATCTGTAAACAGAAATAAGGAAAAGTTGACGTACTCGTTTACTTTAAGTTTTAGCGTTGCAATGTTCTCAATTGAAGTTGCAGTATTGATAAAAAGCTCCGCGGGCTCCTGGTAAGATTAGTGATACTTTTGGTTGTCAAATCGAAATTGGGATAGTCCTTCTTGTCATTATTCTTCTTCAAGAAAATTGTTGTCATTATTCCTATCTGTTCAACGACCATCTGTGAATGTTAAATAAAAACATCAAAATAGACGAAATAGATTAATAAAATAATGCTACGTAACTAAACAAAATTGTTCAGTTACCAAGACAAATCATTCATGAGTTGTACAGTACAACTAATCAATGTTTCATTTATGTAAACTAGAAAGAAAACTTTAATCTAGTGGCTTAACATTACTCTTCTAATTTATACCGTACAATGTCACATAACAATTACAATTACCTGTTCATTATCTATTTCACAAAAATCACCTTTGTCAAACGGGTGTCGTACGAATACAAACATTATTCCTTCGCATATTGTGTTATTGGTGTTGCCAAACGTAAACACCGCCAAACAAAGGCTAGATAAAATGGAAAGTAACACTTTGTCCGTCACAAAGCCCATCAAAAGTAACCATATAATGGATATTGAAAAGAGTAAGATCAATGATACAATGTAGTTCAGCTCTTTGATGGCAGTGTTGGTATCATTTAAGAGATGAACCAAAGTTTTGCGTTCATTGCAAACTTTTATCTGTAAAAAATGGATTATTTGTCAGACTATGAATACATATATCTACCTTTTTGTAAAATTTGATGGTTTATTCAATATGAAGCTTCTCAAATAATAATATGTGGGAGGACATATTTATCCGATTTTCCAAATTTATTAAATAAGAAGATTCTCAAGTAATAATATGTGTAATGAACAAGTAATTTAACTTTTTTTTATCATTTTTGTGAAGGAATATGTGAAGAGATTATAAGAAAAAAAAAGTATGTATTGCCTCTATTCTAAATTATAAGATTATCAGTAACTTTTAAAAGTCAATTTAGTATATTTTAAATTTTGAAATTGAGATAATACATAAAAAAATATATAAATAATAAATACTAGAATAAATATTATAGATTAGTAATCTACATAACCCACTTTATATGTAGCTTAATATCAAATTAACAATGTTTCTAATTTATGGTAGGCAATGCATACTAGACTTTAAAAATACTGTTTCATTTTGATAGATACAGAAAAGTTTGACACCATTCATTTATTATGAACTTGACTACATGCATGATAAAACAACATAACAGTATTGATGTTTCAAAAACACAAACTTCAAGATCAAAAGTAAGTTATATGGAGAAAAAACATAGCAAATTATAAACAGAGTAATGGAGAACAGAGGATTTACCGTCCAATCTTTTAAAGATTTTTCTGTAATGCATTTTGTTTCGAATACACCTTCAAACAATTTGAGCACATTTGGTATATGCTCCTGTTTCATTATGAGTTGTAGAAGGTCCGCCTCGCATATCTCCCTGGATCAAATAGCATCAATTAATGAAGAAGTTTAAAAATAATATGAGATAAATTAAATCAACAAAAATATGAATCTTGATTCCAAACAGTTAAAAATTATCAGTTCATTTAGATGGTCTATAGAAATAAGTTGTGTTAATTCAGTTGATCTTTGCGATACAAGTATTATACAATCAGAATTCTTAAAAAATAGTGACAATCAAGAGACATGGTGTTAATACGCACCTAAGGTCATTCTTAAATATTCGAGAAATAAGAGATTCGGTATCTTTCTCTCTCAGAGTTTCATCATAAAAAATCTTGTCTAGTGCATCACAGATACTAAATAACCTTTTTCCACCAAGCATAGTAACAACTGCTTCTTTGATCCATTTCAGTTGAACTCCGATGTTGTTAGTGATTGTGTCCGAGCATTTCGTTGGCACAAACATTAACGAAGACCCCCATAACAGGGTTTGAAGAACATATTGACGGAAGATCAAGAATTGAATTTGATCGAAGAATTTCTTGTCATGGAAAGAGCAAGACAGAGCCTTCAAAATCACAATCTTGAACATCCAAGTCGCAGCGCCAATCACAAAAGTAACGAGGGTATTTGTAATTAAATGAATCAAACTAGTCCCCTTAATATCCCAATCTATTAACATAATCCAAGCTAATAGAACAGAACACGAAAAAAGGAAACTCACCACGCTACTTTTCATGCCATAAACAAAATACAGTACCTTCTTCTTCTCGCCCATCACAAAATTTATCTCAATGAAGAAATTTACAACACGAACAAACCATGCAATAAGACGTGGAGTGCAAGATATGATGAGTACAAATGCAAACCATTTCCAAAGATCCATCCCCAGTAGAATCAGATTACCCAATAATGTTTTGGTACTTAAAGTCGCAATGAACAGTGACACGATGCATATAAACCACCAGGTAGACTGAAGAAGCACAAGCGTTATTACCTTTGGTAGCTGCTTTCTCTCTTTGTCGTCATCAGCCCCAACATTTTCATCAACAGTACTGGAATTGCCTCTCGTGTTTAAAGGTCCTTCAATTTGTATCACCGCATGCTCTTTATCTTCCATTAATTTTTCCAGGAACATATAAACCAAATTATGTTAATTTGAGAAAACTGTTGAATACATGGCAATGAAAAACTTATATGCTGGTTAGAAGCTGCCCTCCATTTGAATATAAACTCACATGCTAGGTAGAGCTTGAAGTAAACTGAGATTTTCTTCAAGTCAATAAATTATAGCAGAGAGGTAAGCGAATTGTGGGGTCCAGCTTATGTGGCTGTGGCTCGAATCTTTATCAGTCTTCAATGGACGCGGTATTTTATTTTTTATTGCTAAACATGGATGCGTAATAATACCGTATCTGTCCCGTAATAAATATTTTAGTTTGATTTTAATTGTCAAATAGATTATTTTTAATATAAATAATTAAAAATATTTATATATAATTTTTAAATCACGCAACTTGATATTGGTAATACATTCTTTATAGTTTATTATGATGATAATTTCTCGGCGTATATCTTAAAGATTTATTAATTTTAAAATTTATTAATTTGACCATAAAAGTCAAACTATGACGTTTATTATGGGACAAATGGAGTATTAATTACTACTAAAAGCAAATTATATATGTTGATCTCAGAAAACTTGCTCCATGGTTTAATTATGCACACGACATTAAATCTTAGCTGCACTAAAAACTTTGTGCTTCAAAAATATGTGGTGTACGTGCATAATTAAACCATGCATGGTGAATTTTCAAAAAAAAAAAAAAACCATGCATGGTGATAAATTTTATTTTTTTAATTTTTTCTTAATTACCCGTACATACATATAGACTGAAGTACAAGCGTGTAATTACCTTTGGTAGCTTAATTTCTCTCTTTGTCATCAGCTAGCTCCAACATTTTCATCAACATTACTTGAACTACATGCCTCTCGCAATTTCTATCTCCACATCTGTCGTAATTTTATTTTCCATTTTTGTAGGTGCATGCATATAAACCAAATTACGTTTTATTTGGATTTTATATTATGTTTGGGTCAATTTTTTGTGGACTAATAATAAATAATAGATAACATTAATTTGGTTAAATTAGACTTTAAAATTAATTGGGCCTAATTTATATTTGAGTATAATTTATATTTGTGTAATGTCGAATCCTATTAAAAGTAGGAGAGTTGTTAAAATAAATAAATAAATACATAAACGTGTATGAATAAGACTAGCCAGGTGTTTAAACCTAAATCTGTATTTAGTTTTATCCTTCCAAGATCGAGAAAGAAAAAAAAATTGCATAGCAACAAGGCCAAGTAAAAGAAAGTTTTTTCTTGGAACAAGGTACTAATCAGATCGATGATGATATCATTGAATGATGGATTTTATTGATTTCTAGTCTTATATATATATATATATATATATATATATATATATATATATATATATATATATATATATTATTTTAAATTTATTTTGTTTAATGAACTGAATCAATCATTACCAACATGTATGCATATAAGTTGGCGGCCGGGAGTGATCACGTCACGCAAGTATGTACGTATTAATAAATGCTATAATATCATATTTTGTAATTTAATAAGGAAATTCGTACTGGAATATATAATAATATCTGTAGTCGTAATTTTAGTTTCCTTTTTTCAGGTGCTTATAAACCAAATTATGTTGATTTGGGAAAACCGTCGAATGCCGATGCACGACTTGGAGCAGAAAGAAAGCTTATAAAATAAGCTAAGAAAATTGTGGGTCCAGGTTATGTGGGCCGTATAACCGCCCAAAACAAACACATGTGCTGAGTGTCGTACAACTCGTTGTGAGGAGCAAAAATTCTTGGACAAGATCTAAAGACAGCTGACATGCGAGAGATAGAGAGAGAGGGAGGGGTCCCAAAGTGGTGTGTCCAGAACTTGAATACTCTCTGGCTCTCTGCCTTGCCTAATTTGCCTTAATCTTCCAACTAACAACAAGACCTCATTCTAGGGGTTTCATTTCAATCGATTTTTTTGATTTTTTATCGAATCGATCTAAATCAATATCAACGGTACCAATTATTTTCGGTATCAGTTTTTTCGGTTAAGTATTTTTGATTTTTTTATAATTTTTGGTAGCAATAACGGTATAGAAAATATTATTAATTATTATAATATATAAAATAAGTATATATATTATAATTATATATAAAAATATATATAATTAAAAATAATTATATATGTTATTATAATTTATAAATAAATAAATATATAATTATTATTGATAAATTATAATTATATTAATTAGTAATCGGTATAACCGAAAAATCGTATCGAATTTGTACCGAATCGATACCGAAATCGATAATTCGGTACCGATACCTGTTCTTGCTTTTGTGGTATTTTGGGTTTGGTATCGGTACAATTTTTTCAGTACCGATTCGGTAAATTATCGATAAACACCCCTAATCCTACTAGTGGAGGAATCAAAATATTTTTAGAGGGAGGTCAAAATACATCAGTAAAAAAAAATATTTATTGACGCTTGAAATGCTTCTTTCGATTGTACGATTGAAAGAAGACAACTATATCATGTGAGTCTGCATAGTTTGAAAACGTCTCAAAATTTGTTCGTTCTCAATTGTTGAAAAAAATATCCTTCTCAATATAAACTACTAGACTGTCATTCATCCACTCGTATCATATTTTATTGCGCAAGTCAGTCTTGACAATTTTCATCTCAGAGAATACTCTTTCAACAGTAGCAGTCGTAACTGGTAAAATCAAAGCCAACTCGATCAATCGATATACCAATGTAAAAGTCATATATTTATATGTTAAATTGATGATGTAGCATGCCAAGTCAGCAATCCATTAACTTTTAACAGACTTTGACAAAAAATTCAATTTTTGTAAAAAAAAATCCAATACAGTGATGAGATTATAAAAAAAAAAATCAATTCAATAATACATATATAAATTGGTGTTCAGTACAATGAAGAAAAAATGATTTAACCCGATAGAATTATAAGAGATCTCATTTATTACAGATCTCGTTATAAAAGTTAACACTAATACTTCTTTACGTAATTGACAATCAAAGAGTCAACATAAACATTCTTAATATATCTCATTTTCCTTTTTAAATATTCTTTCATTCAAAATATAAGATAAAGATTGAATTATTACGGCTGATATAAAATGTTTTTAAATTTAAAGTTGATTTGATATTTAAATTTTGAAATGATAAATTTTGTAATTAATAGCACTTTTTGATAATTTATAATTTTTTTGTTTAATATTAAATGAATTCAAATTAATTTTGAATATAGAAAAATTTCAAATAAACTTAAAAAATTCAAAACCGATCCTATGCATTAGAACGTACAGAATATAATTTATTTCAAATATAAAACCCTCAATTTTTTTCTACAAAAATATGGAAGTAGAATTGCCACCAGACCAACGGGTGGTTGGGGTGTGTTATAATTAGTGTCTATCATCAATATAGGTGTGAGATCTTCTGTAACAAATCTCTGTTATCAGACATAGAATATATATACATGTATATACTCTGTGTCTGATAACAGATATCGGTAACAGAGATTTGTTACAGAAAATCTGAGCTCATCTATGTAAAGCCAGCTTTCTTGAAATAATTGTGAGGACTGCATAACAAATACGCAAGATAAAAACAACAGCAGATCCAAGAAAGCATATCGGTACTATACAAAGAACACTCAAAAGATGACAGTTTTGAACTCCTTTTCAACTCCCCCACCTTACGCGGTAATTAAGCACTTTCTCCCTCCTCTTTTTGTAGCGTTGTTATATGTTGATGATACCCATTTTGGGGTTGGGGTTTATTTAATTTGACAGTATGTTCAAATTATGAAATTTGCATCTAAACCCTTTTTTTACTGTTCACAAAATATCATGATATTCCTTTTGAATGTTGCTATGCTTTGAACTTGAGAGAACTAGAAAGTCGACATTGTTACTCTATGCGTCTCTTATTTTGAAACAAACAGAGAACATAAATTGCTTTATAATGTTCCAATGAAATGGGATACTTAGGTTGACTGAACTTGGATACTTGAATATTTTGCTTTATAATGTTATATTGCCTTTGGATTCAGATTTCAGTTGCTTTAAGACCTGTTGGTTGCCAAACCTTATTTCTGACGAAATTTCCATGGAACTTATAAAAGAAAATAAACAAATTAATATTTAAATATTAAAAGTAAATTAGGACTTAATTTGCAACTATAAAAAAAATTAAGTAGTATTTACTTAGTTTAGTAATACTACAATAAAATATAATATTAATAAAAATTAAAATATAATTTAATTTAATTTAAATAAAACAAAATAAGAGAAATACAATAATAAAAAAAACTAATTTTTTTAAAATATTATAATAAAATATAATATTAAAATATAATACAATTTACTTATAAAATAAAACAAACAAGATATAATATAATATAATATAATTAAAAATAAATAAATAAATATAATAAGAGAAATAATATAATAAAATATTATAATAATATAATATAATAAAATAATAAAATAAATTAAAATTATTTAATAAAACAAATAAAATAATAAATATAAATAAAATAAAGTATAATAAATTAAATTAAAATAAAGTAAATATAATATAATATAATATAATATAATATAATATAATATAATATAAAAATAAAATAAAGTATACTAAATTAAATATGATATAATTAAATAATAAATTAAATATAATTAAATGAAATGAAATAATGGAATAATAATTAAATGTGGTAGTTACAAAATGCATATTCTCCCTTCCACAAAAATAATAACTTTCGAGAGTTAATTTCAAATATTTTTAAAAAATAAAATAAAAAGTAATGTAATTTATTAAGCTTTTCAAAATAAGAAGTTTTGTAATAAGTAATACTGGTACTATTTAGATAGGTTGTACTTTTCATACTGATTGTATTGTATAAAATAAAATTAATTTAATATTTAATAATATATCCTTCACCTTATTTTAAAAATTTTATGAGTGCTCAAAAGAAATTATGATAGTAGTTTCATTTAGGACTAAGGTGTAAAAAGTCAAGTAAAATCCAGGCTCATGTTGGGAATAACAAATTTAGAGGGTGTGTATATGTTATTTAGGAGGTATATTCAATTAAAATTCTTAAAGATTTTTTTAAGTGATAAATTTTTATAAAGTTTCTAAATTTTAATGACTTAAAAATTTATTAGTATTGGATTTGTTCTGAACAAGAAGAATGGAAGAGAGAGAATATATGTGAAGTGAACTATATATGTATTATAGGTATGGACAAGGTGGCCCATGAATCTCGTTCTGGTTGTCCCTGGCTCCAATTAATTCATGTTGCCAACAAAATGTCCAGATGATAAGAAATAAGTTTAAAGATATCTAAACAAAAATAATAATAAATAATAACAGTACTTATTTTCAGTTTTGACATAATAATTCTAATACAGCACGCTATTTTAACACATACAACAGTATAATATAGTAATAACAACATAATACAACATGATAATACAATAATTCTAATACAACACACGATTTTAGCATAATGCCACACAACAAACTTATTGAACGGATAGATATTTAATACCAAGTTCTTCAAAAAGTTTCTTTAGCTCAAACACAAGTTTATCCTTATCCATGCAGTGCTGGAAATTTATGATGTGTGTCGCATGAAGACCAAATTTCACCTTCCCATCAACTATCTCCTCAAATTGAATTTTAGGCTTGCTTCTCAGGAACCTAAATGTTTCAACATATAGATAGAAAGTTGATAATATATTCCAATGTCAGCGTTTAATTGCACGAGAAAGTGGAAATGGAAACAATTGCATTGACCGTTGTATTGTACAACTTGTTTTTATTTGATGAGTTATACAATACAATCGCTTAATGCGTGTTTTACAAATATTGTCTAATTGTCTAGCACTATTGGTACAATTCAGTAATTCATCTTCAAACAGAAATAAAGAAGAGTTAACGTACTCATTTAGTTTAACTTTTAGAGTTGTATTGTGCTCAACTGAAGTTGCACTATTGACAAAAAGCTCCACAGTATCACTCATCCGAGAGTTCCGGGTATGATTAGTGATAGTTTTGGTTGCCAAATTGGAATTGGGATAGTCCATCCTATCATTATTCTCGCTCGAGAAAACTGTTGTTATTATTCCTATCTCTTCAACAATCATCTGTGAATGTTGAATAAAAATATCAAAAATAGACGAAATAGATTAATAAAATAATGATATGAGTTGTTGCCAAGACAAATCATTCGCGAGATGTACAATACAACTTATCAATGTTTCATCTATATAAGTTAAAAAGAAAGCTTTAGTCTAGTTGCTTAACATTGCTCTTCTAATTTATAGAGTACAATGTCACGTATCAATTACCTGTTCATTATCGATGAGACAGAAATCACCTTTGTTAAACGGGTGTCGTACGAATACAAACATTATCCCCTCGCATATCGTGTTATTGGTGTTGCCAAATGTAATCACCGTCAGTAAAAGACTTGATAAAATGGAAAGTAGCACTTTGTTCGTCACAAAACCCATCAAAACTAACCATATAATGGATATTGAAATGAGTAAGATCAATGATACAATATTGTTCAGCTCTTTGATGGCAGCGTTTGTATTGGTATCATTTAAGAGGTGAACCAGAGTTTTGCGTTCATTGCAGACTTTCATCTGTGAAAAATGAATGATTTGTCAGACCATGAATACATGTGTCTCCCTTTTGTAAAATTTGATTGTTTATTCAATAGGGAGCTCCTCTATGAAACATTTAACAACGACACAATATCAAAACTAAAAATTGAACTCCCAAAAATTGCTGCAGAAACTTTTGAAAATTTCTACCTTGAAACTTCTTCCTCTGACAAACAAAAACATCAACTACTTTCAAACCAAAATATCCACCCTGCCAACAATATTCCACTGAGCCAAAGAATCAATCAAAATAACTTCTTTTTGACTAAGGACCGTACCAAGAAAAAGCTTCTAGCCATACCATAGAGGCTCCACTAGCCCTGCTCTAACTAAGAACTTGAAAAAATCCAGCAATCCTATCACCAATGATGAACAATACCTTCTCTCAATCTATCTACTAACTGAATTGAATCCCCAAAGACAATAAAACGCCAATTCAACAATTGACCCCATAAAAAACTTATTTCTTCTTTTACTAATAATCATAACTTCCACACTTTCCTTGGATAGCAAACCCCACACTGCCAACCAATTTGATGAACAAAAATAGAAGAAACCCAAAAAGACACCAAACCTCCTGAATTTCCACATGAACTTGACTACATGCATGATAAAACAACATAACAGTATTGATGTTTCAAAAACACAGACTTCAAGATCAAAAGTAAGTTATATGGAGAAAAAACAGAGCAAGTTATGAACAGAGTAATGGAGAAGAGAGGATTTACCGTCCAATCTTTTAAAGATGTTTCGGTAATGCATTTTGTTTCAAATGCTCCTTCAAACAATTTGAGCACATTTGGTATGTGCTCCTGTTTCATTAGTTGTAGCAGATCCGACTCATGTATCTCCCTAGTACCAAAAAAATCAATTAATGAAAAAAGTTTGTAAATAATATGAGCTAAATTAAATCAAAAAGAAATCTTGACTCTAAACAGTTAAAAATGGTCGGTCCATTTAGATAGTCCGTAGAAATAAGTTGCGTTAATTCAGTCGATCTTTGCAATATAAGTATTATATAATTACGACTATCATCTATGTAAAATGCAATTAATATTACATAAATGACTCGAATGGACTACTTAGAATTAGAATTCTTAAGAAAATAAATAGACAATCAAAAGACACGGTGATAATACGTACCTGAGGCCATTCTTTGCCAAATTCTTAAATATTTGAGAAACAAAAGATTCTGTATCCTTATCTCTCAGAGTTTCATCCCCCTCAAAAATATTGTCTATTGCATTACAAATATTAAATAACCTTTTTCCACCAAGTATGGTAACAACTGCTTCTTTTATCCATTTTAGTTGAACTCCAATGCATTTTGCAGGCAAATACATTAACGAAGGCCCCCATAACAGGGTTTGAAGAATATATCGACGAAAGATCAAGAATTGAATCGTATTGAAGAATTTCTTATCATGAAAAGAACAAGATAAAACCTTCAAAATCATATTCTTGAACATCCACATCTTCACGCCAATCACAGAAGTAATAAGAGTGCTTGTAATTAAATGAATCAAACTAGTATTCCCCTTAATATCCCAATCTATTAACATAATCCAAGCTAATAGAACAGAAGAAGAACAAAGGAAACTCACCACAGTACTTTTCATGCCATAAACAAAATACAGTACCTTCTTCTTCTCGCTCATCACAAAATTCATCTCAGTGAAGAAAAGTACAACACGAACAAACCGTGCAACAAGACTTGGAGTACAAGATATGATGAGTACGAATGCAAACCATTTCCAAAGATCCATCCCCAGTAGCATCAGATTACTGAATAATGTTTTGGTACATAAAGTAGCAATAAAAAGTGACACGATCCAAGTAGACTGAAGTACAAGCATTATTATTACCTTTGGTAGCTTTCTCTCTTTGTCATCAGTTCCAACATTTTCATAAACTTCACTTGAATTGCCCCTCGTGCTTAAAGATCCTTCAGTTTCTATCACCAGATCAGTCGTAATTTTATTATTTTTCATGTTTCCTAGAGCATATAACACCCAAATTATGTTGATTTGAGATAAGTGTCCATGCCGATGAAAAACTTGTATACTGGGGTTTGAGCTTTTGGCGAAGCTGCCTTGTCCTGGGCATGTGATGTGCCCACTCCTCCGCCAACAGTCGCAATCAAAAGTGTCATAACTTTCTTTGTATTATGCATCCTAAGCCATCCAGCATCAAACAATTATACTTTCTAGTCAATTAATAATCTAACGGTCTTGCGGTCATAGCAAAATTCACATCGCACACAGAAAATGATAGATTGATAGCAAAAGAAAACAGATCAATATCTTCCGGTTCATAACTTGCTCATAACTTGCTCTGTGAGATAGAAACAGATCAATATCTTCCGGTTATTGAGATAAAAATTGATCCTATATTTTAGAACGTCGGAAATATAATTTATTTTAAACATAATACCCTCAATTTTATTTTTATTTTTGCTACAAAAATATGGAGGTAGAAATTGCCACTAGACCAAAGGATGGTTGGTGTGTTAAAATTACTGACTACCATCAATATAAAAGCCAACTTTTTAGCAATAATTTTTTTACAAGGCTCTTTTAATGAAACTAAGAGAAGTGAATTTAGAAATGTTTTATATTTTATATTATTATTATTATTATTAACAGTGAATCGAACGTAGCATCTGACCACTTGTCCCCTTCAATGATTAGTCTTTATTATTTATCTATCAGTGTCAATATCTGACAATTTAAAAACGACTTTACCTCGATCGAGTCCTCATGTTGAATTCTAAATATTCTAACACATTCTATATATAGGACAAACAAGCTTTCTTTTTTTATTGGCAGACACAAAAAAGGACCCCATTATCTGGGTTTAAAGAACATATTGACGATGTTAGATTTTTTCTATAAAAATTTTGTTTATTTAATATTTATTTATGTTAGACATTTATTTATTAATAAAAGTATATCATTCGTCATGCATTAAATGATCATTTATTTTATTTATATAAATTTCCAAATTTATATATATATTATGATTTATGTGTATAAATAAGTATTATACACAGTAGATATAAATTATATATAATATATATAAATACAGATATAATCTTTTATAGCCTATGATAGTTTGAAAATATTATCATGTAGGTTATAGTGTTTTAATAGAAATGATTTATCATAATCATGGAAGTTGAACTTCTAATTAAAGTATTAGCGCATTAACGGTGTGCATTAAACAGATCATGTGATAATATTTTATTTAAAAAATATTTTCACATAAATACTAATTTGTGAATGTTTCTTAATTTTGAAATAATAATGAACTTAATATTGTTATATATATTAATTTAATATTTCAACTAGTGAAATTATATTGTGTTAATTAATACCTCAGAATGTTAATCAATATTTTTAATTAATATCAGGAACATTATTATTGTCAAAACATCAATAAGATTTTTCATAAAATAATTTATTATTGATCATAGAATATTGGTCAAGTTTTTTAATATTTATTATTAAAATGATTGATTTAATTGCCAAATCAATTTATGATCAAATGAAAATAAATTATGGACTTATGAAATTAATTTAAATATATTGGGATAATATTTAATTCTGAAATATTTATGTACATCTATAGAGAAAATATTTACAGTTTATTAATAAAGAGTTTATTTTAATTAATTCATGGACTGAATTACAATTATAATTATGTGACACCCTCAAATCTGGGCCCACATAGCCTAAACTTGAGTTGTCAAAAGATTATAACAAAATTATTACAAGGTAGTACAACGTTTAACAATACAGTATATAATAATACACAACTAAGATTCAGATATATATTTTATATATATTATGATAAATTTATGTTTAATTAAAATTGCGAATATATTCATATATTAAATATAATTATAATGTCTCATTTATTATATATATTTTTATAAAAATTAACACTAATATTTATCTACCTAGTTAATGATGAAAAAGTTAATATATACATTATTAATATATATCTTTTTTCCATTTTAAATATTATTTCATTCAAAATATAAGATTAAGATTAAACTATTACACTTGCTATAAAATATTTTTAAATTTATAGTTAATTTGATATTTAACTTTTGAAATGATAAACTTTGTATTTAATAGTACTTTTTGTTAATGTATGATTTTTATAATTTTATTGTCTAATATTAAATGAATTCTTATTCATTTTTAATATAAAAATATTTCAAATAAACTTTAAAAAATTAAAATTAATCTTGCATTTTAGAACGTCAAGAATATAATATATTTCTGTAATATCCCGGATATTTAAATAAATTAGAAATAAAATATTTAATATTTAATAAAGGTTGGAGTTTGATAACCTAGTAGTGATAGATAAATAGAGGTCCAAATTAAATTTAACGGACTAACTTAGATATGGTGATATCAAAATTTTTGATACGTTAGCAAGCAAAGTGATAATTCAATAAACTTGACTAACCACAAGTCTAATTAAATTAAGAGAATTAATTAGTGGAGTTATGTAATTAAGCGACTTGGTTGCGTGTAAATTAAATATGTATTTATATGAATATATATATGCGTGCACATTTAGTAACATAATTTAATGGTTAATTAAATTGTGATAAATAGATAGATTAATATTAAATTAATCTGAATTGAATTAAAAGGTTAATTGTGGAATTAATTTAGTTATTATATTGATTATACTCATTAATCAATATTTATGTAAATTATTGATAAATTATTTGTGAGGAATAATTATGTAAATTATATAATTATAAATTATATAAAGTAGTTGAATTAATTAAGGGAGATTAATAATTGTATATATGTACAACATTTAATTTCACATATATGTACATATATATAAAGGGATTAAATTAATTAAGTAATTTTAAATAGTAATTGAATATATTAAATGAATATATTCTATAATTAAATAAATCATTGTAAATGATTTATGAGAGTGAGAAATTTAATTATACAATTATTTGTGTAATATTAATTAAATAATTAAATAAATTATTTAAATAAGAAATTGAGTAAATATATTATTATTTTAATGTATTTTCGGGTAAATGGAATTATTTCCATAATTGATGAGAAATGAATTATTTAATGTAAATGTATTAAATAATTTAATTTATGGCCTAAATAATATATATTAAATTATATATTGTATTTATTTTAATTTCATAATTTATTGTGAAATTGTTTTGAGGTAAAGTAATGTGTATAAATAATATATATAGTTTATATATATTATTATTAGCGAACACACTCTAAAGTTTTAAATATCAAAATAATTGACAAGTTGTCATTAATTAAATATTCAATTAAATTGAATATAATGAGTGAATTAAATTTTTATAAATTAATTAATATGATAATTAATTAATGTAAATAATGTAAAATATTATTAATAATATTATTAGTCCATTTAGTAATTAATACTAATGGGTTAGAGTATTTCATTATTTATTCAATATAATTATTTATTTAATCATGGATTGAATAATTAATGTATAAATTATTAAATTAGCCCAACATGGGTCAATTAGTAGCCCAAGTGGAGAATAATAAAATTTGACAATTTAGTAGCCCAAACAATTTAATAGAAGCCCAATTGGTATTTTAAATTAAAGCCCAATGATTGGCCCACTTGAAAAATACTTAATTAAACTATTATTTAATAAAAGTAAGCATATGTGACTTTCTTTTTGGGACAAATCTATGTTTTGCCGGCAAGGATGAATAAGAAAGAGTGAATTGATGGTTTCTTTATGTTATTTTTAATTATTTAATAATTAGGTTGCTTGTTTTAATTTTTTGGTGAGTCTTTTCCCACAAAATCCTCACCAACTAAGGCATGGGTTGGCTTTCTTGTGTAAGCATCCAATAGCTAGCTTGTGTTGGTCAAATTTCATAGATATAAGATATATATCTATACATTATGGAAGACTTAAGTCATTAGAGAGAGAGAATTGTTAGTCATTTATTCTTCTTTCACTTTTCAAATTAGAGAGAAAATATTTGAGAGCAAAGATAAGGAAGGAGAAGGAATTCTTGGTTCATGCCATCCACATTCACAACCCATTTTGGAAGAAAAAAATGAAGATAGTCATTAACATGAGGTAAAGATTATTTTAGATATAGTTTGTTTTTTTAAATTAAATAAATTATCATGTTAGTATAAACATGTTAATATAGTTAATAATGTGTAGTGGTAATATTTATGCCATGCTTGAGTTTAATATGCTTGGTTTGTATTTTAGTATATTTTATATGCTAAAATATGTATTTAATAGTGTGTAAATAAGTTTTGGAATTTATGTCCAAAAATATTTTTATAAAACTTAGATTTAATGTTATAATATTATAGAACATTAAATCATGAGAAAAACAAAGTTTGAATCACTCAAATTGGAGTTATACATAAAAAGTTATGATTTGTGGTAGTTTATGTGATGTAAAAATTTTTATAATTTTTTTTTATATTAAATCATGAAAAAATTAAATTTTCATGTTATAAATTGTTGTTAAGTTATTGGTAATTTTTTTGGATTTTTATTGAGGAGTTAAAGTTTATTTGAAGGTATAAATTTTATTAAGTTGTGTATTAAAAAAAACACTGTTCACCTTCTGCGAGTGGAAAAAAAAAAAGGGGCTGGCCGCGCAATGCGCGCCAGCCAATTTTCTGAAAAAACGCGGAGCCAAACGACGCCGTTTGGCGTAAGAAAATTTTACTCCGCGCGCAATGCGCGGAGGCCAATTCCTGTTCTCTCAAAACGGCACCGTTTTGGTCCGTTTATTTGGTACGCGCGCCATGCGCGGTAATAAAATTTCCTGCGAAATTACCAGATTGCCCCTCCGGTCTTTTTTCTGCGAAATTACGATACTGCCCCTCCGTTCGGTTTTCAGTTTATTTACGATTTTGCCATTCTGGATAATTTAAATTAATTTAAATGTTTAAAAATTAATAATAATAATACAAAAATGATATTTAGGTATATAATATTATATTTTTCAAATATAATAAGTATTTAGGATTAATATTTAAATGTTGTAAATATTAATCTAGTTAGTTTAATATTATATTTTTCAAATATAATAAGTATTTAGGATTAATATTTAAATGTTGTAAATATTAATCTAGTTAGTTTAATGTTATATTTTTCCAAATATAATAAGTATTTAGGATTAATATTTAAATGTTAAATATTAATCTAGTTAGTTTAATATTATATCTTCTGAATTTATGATTAAATTAATTATTATTTAATTAATATTAAATAATAAACAAGGATGATAAATTAATTAATTATTATTTAATTACTATTAAATAATAATTAAAGACAACTAAGATTGATTACTTAATTATTTATTATTTGATTAACTTTAAATAATAAATAAATTTAGTTAGTTATTATTTATTATTAAATAATAACTAATGATATTTGGGTATTTACTATATAATTGTATTATTTATTATTTAATTTACTTTAAATAATAAATGAATCTAGTTAGTTAGTTATTATTATTTATTAAATAATAACTAATGATATTTGATTATTTTAATTATTTATTATTTGATTAACTTTAAATAATAAATAAATCTAGTAAGTTATTATTTATTATTAAATAATAACTAAAGGTAGTTAATTACTTACTATTTAATTAATGTTAAATAGTAATTAAATGAAATAAAGAAAGTGTCTTTTAACTCTTTTGTTTAAACAATTATAATAAATTGTTTAATAGTTTAATAAGTGTTTCACACATGAGAAAATTATTTTCTAACTTATTAAATTATTAACCTAATATGATTGAGGGTCTATAAGGTTAATGATATTGTTTGACTGATGTATATCATGTGTTAGTACTTATGAGTGGTAGATAAGTTCCTTAATGAGCGTTTAGTTGTACAAATACGTTGTACTAATTATTAGACCAACTTTATTAATGTTAGGTCTTTCAAAGCCAGTTAGTTAAAGCTAGACATTTATTGTAGCTGAGCAGACAGGCAAGTTTCCTATCTTCAAACTTTATTTTGAGCAAGTTTCCTAAACCCTACTCAATTTATATTCGAGCAGGATATATTATTTTATTGTTCAAGTGCCTAACTCAAACTCAAGTTATTATGTTTCAAGCATGCTATGGTTTAATTCTGTATAATTATTCCACATCTTTAAATTGTTGATTCGCACATAGTGCATGTTGCATGTGTTCATCAGGTATGAAAGGCTGATCACCTTCATTACCATAAGGTTCAGTTAAATTGTTCATGGTCATTATTGACACTCAACATTTATTTATTCAGTCATTCAATTATTGAAATTATGACTCGTACTCTTTCACAATTATTATATTGTTGAAAATTCAAAAGCTTATTCTTTCTTTCAATCATGATATATCGTTATCATATTTAAACTTGCTGAGCAAAGTCCTTGCTCACTCTTGCTATATCATGATAACAAATTTCAGAATAATACGAATGTCCGAGGAGAGACGGAGACAGAAGCAAAAGACAAGATTATAGTGTTATGCATTATAACTAAATTGGTATATGATGTAAGTAATTATGTAAACCTTTTTATGAATCTAAAGGTATATCTGTAAGTTAAGGTTAGAAACCTTGGGAAATGTTGTAGAATAAACAAATTATGTTTATACATTCCGCATTAGTGATAGAACATGTATGAAGATGATGTATCGTGACGTACCAAGTCTAGGGTTCAAGGAACCCGAATTTGGGGTCGTTACAGGTTGGTATCAGAGCTGATAGGTTATAGTTCTTAGGTAGTAGTACCTTAGGCTATAATCATGGAAAGATAATAAAGACAGTGAAATGATAAACTCAGATAGAGTTTAGAAATGAACATACACAGTTCATAAAGGAGAAAATAAATCTATATAGATACATAGATATATGAAAAGATTCAAAGAAGGATCTTCAAAGAGTGTAATCCAAATAAATGGAATAAGAATCAGGGAACACTTGATTCAAGAATTTAAAAAGAGAAGGATCGTACAGTAAAATGATCAGAGATGAATGATAAGATGATAGAATTAAACGATCCTAGAATAAAGGAGAAATAGTACAGTGAAATCAATTTTGATATAAGATCCCGATGATCATAGTAAAATCATGGAATGACAAATGGTCTATTAAATGATTAAAGAAGTGGTTTTGATAGCATGGTGCTATAACAATGAAGATACTGAAATAGTAACAAGTGGATTCTTGAAGTGTTGAGTGTGATAAGGTATGAATTGACAAAATTCATATCAAGTTAAGAGAAGTTAAAGGTTTGTAGGTTTTTAATTGAGGACTCATATTAGTGGCTGAGTTGTACAATTCCTTGTATGGGCGGGGAATTAGTGCTTGGTTTTAGAACCGCTTAGTTTTCTATATTGATACAGTGGTTTAGTTGAACAGTCCTTTGTATGGGCAGGGGATTTGTTCTTGGTTTAACGACCGCTTAACTTCCTATATTAATTAGTGGCTGAGTTGACCAATTTCTTGTATGGGCAGGAGATTGTGTTTGGTTTGACGACCACTTGGCTTCCTATAATGATAATCAACTGAAACCTGGAGTCGCGCTATTCACTATATGTATGATGAGAAGGTGATTCTTTTCTCATGTGTATAACGGATAGGTAGAGGATGTTAAGATAAGTTCGTGTTCTGAGAACTGACGCGCATAGTAAGTTCGTGACTCATAGTCATGTGGTGGAGCCCCTCAGCGAATGGGCGACTTTGGCCTGACTAGGACAAGTTCCTCAAACCATATGATTGTGGTAAGTTGCTGAGCCCAAATATGTGGTAAATTTGATGAACAGTAAGTATGGATAGAGTTAAGTAGTCAGGTTAAGGCTATAATATATATAGTTATTAAGCTGGAAAAGAATGTGGAGGAAAAATTTGAGGTGTTTTGAGGTTTTAGGATATTCCAAATCTTCTAGCTATGCTAGACTTTGAAATTCTTAAAAATCGTGCCAAATTCGCACTTTTGTGCTTTTGAAAAGACAAATGTATTTTTGAAATCATTAATGCATTTAGTGCAGAGATGATAACCGATGGAGTCATCAATGCAGAGTAACCTAGTGTTGGATGTATTTTTAAGCCCACTATGATATGATGTAATATGACAAAGTCAAAATGATTTTTAGTATTTTGAAACGTTTAAAGAAGAGTCTATGCTAATTGTTTCGGCAAGACAAATTGATTTGAAAATATCAAAATGTATTTATAAAATCATCACACGCCATTAAAGCCATGGTGCAGAGATGAAAAAGACGGAATCCTCAACGCACTGTTGCAACGGTGCGGTATCATGAAGTCCTATAAATGAATTTTAGTACTTTAACTAATCTGAAATGATTTTTGAGTCGTAATATACGAACAGTTCAATGATGTGAGTCTATGTCATTTATTTTGACTGGACACTTTTTGGTCAGAAATGACTCGAGTTTTATTTTCCAATCCAACTTATGCTGGAGCGGAATTTTGTAGTAAGTCTGAGGTGAACAACCCCATAATGGGGGATATGTCAGAGCCATGAATAAAGAACCCGCGAGGGGGCGCCCAACAGTGGTGGCATACTGATATGGGTTGGTAAATCCAAAGAGTTCGACCCCGTGAGAAGTCGTTGTGCACAACGCAGAAGTACGATAGGCTGATCACCTAGCGTACACCTATGGAATGTTTTCAGTCTTTGTGATTGATAAACACTCTGTTTATAAGTATTTACAGAGATAAATACTATTTATTCGGAATTCAGTTAATTCCATGTTCACAGTCTTGATGACTCCTCAGCATATTATGAAAGTTTTAATGAATATTTTGATTTTCAATTTATTCTTCTGTAAGATATTGATTTTCAATTTATTCTTCTGCAAGATATTCCATTGTTCTGGAATTATGAGTTTAGAAGTATGAACTTCCTAGAAAAGGGTGGTCACAGACTATGATGAGTAAAGAGTTATACTCAGAGATGAAAATTGGTAGAAATGTGTATGAGATAATTTCGGGGACGAAATTTTTAGAAGAAGGGGTGAATGTAATATCCCGGATATTTAAATAAATTAGAAATAAAATATTTAATATTTAATAAAGGTTGGAGTTTGATAACCTAGTAGTGATAGATAAATAGAGGTCCAAATTAAATTTAACGGACTAACTTAGATATGGTGATATCAAAATTTTTGATACGTTAGCAAGCAAAGTGATAATTCAATAAACTTGACTAACCACAAGTCTAATTAAATTAAGAGAATTAATTAGTGGAGTTATGTAATTAAGCGACTTGGTTGCGTGTAAATTAAATATGTATTTATATGAATATATATATGCGTGCACATTTAGTAACATAATTTAATGGTTAATTAAATTGTGATAAATAGATAGATTAATATTAAATTAATCTGAATTGAATTAAAAGGTTAATTGTGGAATTAATTTAGTTATTATATTGATTATACTCATTAATCAATATTTATGTAAATTATTGATAAATTATTTGTGAGGAATAATTATGTAAATTATATAATTATAAATTATATAAAGTAGTTGAATTAATTAAGGGAGATTAATAATTGTATATATGTACAACATTTAATTTCACATATATGTACATATATATAAAGGGATTAAATTAATTAAGTAATTTTAAATAGTAATTTAATATATTAAATGAATATATTCTATAATTAAATAAATCATTGTAAATGATTTATGAGAGTGAGAAATTTAATTATACAATTATTTGTGTAATATTAATTAAATAATTAAATAAATTATTTAAATAAGAAATTGAGTAAATATATTATTATTTTAATGTATTTTCGGGTAAATGGAATTATTTCCATAATTGATGAGAAATGAATTATTTAATGTAAATGTATTAAATAATTTAATTTATGGCCTAAATAATATATATTAAATTATATATTGTATTTATTTTAATTTCATAATTTATTGTGAAATTGTTTTGAGGTAAAGTAATGTGTATAAATAATATATATAGTTTATATATATTATTATTAGCGAACACACTCTAAAGTTTTAAATATCAAAATAATTGACAAGTTGTCATTAATTAAATATTCAATTAAATTGAATATAATGAGTGAATTAAATTTTTATAAATTAATTAATATGATAATTAATTAATGTAAATAATGTAAAATATTATTAATAATATTATTAGTCCATTTAGTAATTAATACTAATGGGTTAGAGTATTTCATTATTTATTCAATATAATTATTTATTTAATCATGGATTGAATAATTAATGTATAAATTATTAAATTAGCCCAACATGGGTCAATTAGTAGCCCAAGTGGAGAATAATAAAATTTGACAATTTAGTAGCCCAAACAATTTAATAGAAGCCCAATTGGTATTTTAAATTAAAGCCCAATGATTGGCCCACTTGAAAAATACTTAATTAAACTATTATTTAATAAAAGTAAGCATATGTGACTTTCTTTTTGGGACAAATCTATGTTTTGCCGGCAAGGATGAATAAGAAAGAGTGAATTGATGGTTTCTTTATGTTATTTTTAATTATTTAATAATTAGGTTGCTTGTTTTAATTTTTTGGTGAGTCTTTTCCCACAAAATCCTCACCAACTAAGGCATGGGTTGGCTTTCTTGTGTAAGCATCCAATAGCTAGCTTGTGTTGGTCAAATTTCATAGATATAAGATATATATCTATACATTATGGAAGACTTAAGTCATTAGAGAGAGAGAATTGTTAGTCATTTATTCTTCTTTCACTTTTCAAATTAGAGAGAAAATATTTGAGAGCAAAGATAAGGAAGGAGAAGGAATTCTTGGTTCATGCCATCCACATTCACAACCCATTTTGGAAGAAAAAAATGAAGATAGTCATTAACATGAGGTAAAGATTATTTTAGATATAGTTTGTTTTTTTAAATTAAATAAATTATCATGTTAGTATAAACATGTTAATATAGTTAATAATGTGTAGTGGTAATATTTATGCCATGCTTGAGTTTAATATGCTTGGTTTGTATTTTAGTATATTTTATATGCTAAAATATGTATTTAATAGTGTGTAAATAAGTTTTGGAATTTATGTCCAAAAATATTTTTATAAAACTTAGATTTAATGTTATAATATTATAGAACATTAAATCATGAGAAAAACAAAGTTTGAATCACTCAAATTGGAGTTATACATAAAAAGTTATGATTTGTGGTAGTTTATGTGATGTAAAAATTTTTATAATTTTTTTTTATATTAAATCATGAAAAAATTAAATTTTCATGTTATAAATTGTTGTTAAGTTATTGGTAATTTTTTTGGATTTTTATTGAGGAGTTAAAGTTTATTTGAAGGTATAAATTTTATTAAGTTGTGTATTAAAAAAAACACTGTTCACCTTCTGCGAGTGGAAAAAAAAAAAAGGGGCTGGCCGCGCAATGCGCGCCAGCCAATTTTCTGAAAAAACGCGGAGCCAAACGACGCCGTTTGGCGTAAGAAAATTTTACTCCGCGCGCAATGCGCGGAGGCCAATTCCTGTTCTCTCAAAACGGCACCGTTTTGGTCCGTTTATTTGGTACGCGCGCCATGCGCGGTAATAAAATTTCCTGCGAAATTACCAGATTGCCCCTCCGGTCTTTTTTCTGCGAAATTACGATACTGCCCCTCCGTTCGGTTTTCAGTTTATTTACGATTTTGCCATTCTGGATAATTTAAATTAATTTAAATGTTTAAAAATTAATAATAATAATACAAAAATGATATTTAGGTATATAATATTATATTTTTCAAATATAATAAGTATTTAGGATTAATATTTAAATGTTGTAAATATTAATCTAGTTAGTTTAATATTATATTTTTCAAATATAATAAGTATTTAGGATTAATATTTAAATGTTGTAAATATTAATCTAGTTAGTTTAATGTTATATTTTTCCAAATATAATAAGTATTTAGGATTAATATTTAAATGTTAAATATTAATCTAGTTAGTTTAATATTATATCTTCTGAATTTATGATTAAATTAATTATTATTTAATTAATATTAAATAATAAACAAGGATGATAAATTAATTAATTATTATTTAATTACTATTAAATAATAATTAAAGACAACTAAGATTGATTACTTAATTATTTATTATTTGATTAACTTTAAATAATAAATAAATTTAGTTAGTTATTATTTATTATTAAATAATAACTAATGATATTTGGGTATTTACTATATAATTGTATTATTTATTATTTAATTTACTTTAAATAATAAATGAATCTAGTTAGTTAGTTATTATTATTTATTAAATAATAACTAATGATATTTGATTATTTTAATTATTTATTATTTGATTAACTTTAAATAATAAATAAATCTAGTAAGTTATTATTTATTATTAAATAATAACTAAAGGTAGTTAATTACTTACTATTTAATTAATGTTAAATAGTAATTAAATGAAATAAAGAAAGTGTCTTTTAACTCTTTTGTTTAAACAATTATAATAAATTGTTTAATAGTTTAATAAGTGTTTCACACATGAGAAAATTATTTTCTAACTTATTAAATTATTAACCTAATATGATTGAGGGTCTATAAGGTTAATGATATTGTTTGACTGATGTATATCATGTGTTAGTACTTATGAGTGGTAGATAAGTTCCTTAATGAGCGTTTAGTTGTACAAATACGTTGTACTAATTATTAGACCAACTTTATTAATGTTAGGTCTTTCAAAGCCAGTTAGTTAAAGCTAGACATTTATTGTAGCTGAGCAGACAGGCAAGTTTCCTATCTTCAAACTTTATTTTGAGCAAGTTTCCTAAACCCTACTCAATTTATATTCGAGCAGGATATATTATTTTATTGTTCAAGTGCCTAACTCAAACTCAAGTTATTATGTTTCAAGCATGCTATGGTTTAATTCTGTATAATTATTCCACATCTTTAAATTGTTGATTCGCACATAGTGCATGTTGCATGTGTTCATCAGGTATGAAAGGCTGATCACCTTCATTACCATAAGGTTCAGTTAAATTGTTCATGGTCATTATTGACACTCAACATTTATTTATTCAGTCATTCAATTATTGAAATTATGACTCGTACTCTTTCACAATTATTATATTGTTGAAAATTCAAAAGCTTATTCTTTCTTTCAATCATGATATATCGTTATCATATTTAAACTTGCTGAGCAAAGTCCTTGCTCACTCTTGCTATATCATGATAACAAATTTCAGAATAATACGAATGTCCGAGGAGAGACGGAGACAGAAGCAAAAGACAAGATTATAGTGTTATGCATTATAACTAAATTGGTATATGATGTAAGTAATTATGTAAACCTTTTTATGAATCTAAAGGTATATCTGTAAGTTAAGGTTAGAAACCTTGGGAAATGTTGTAGAATAAACAAATTATGTTTATACATTCCGCATTAGTGATAGAACATGTATGAAGATGATGTATCGTGACGTACCAAGTCTAGGGTTCAAGGAACCCGAATTTGGGGTCGTTACAATTTCAAACATAATACCCTCAATTTTTATTTTTTGCTACAAAAATATAGACGTAAAATTGCCACTAGACCAATGGATGGTTCATTCATCAATCAATGAATCAAACATAAACTTATTAATGAAAGCTCTTAGATTTGGGCCATAAACTTTGCTATTAAAAAATGAGAGAGATATTACTAGAGTTTGAGTTTATCTATATTATAAAACGGTCCTCTAGAGTCATTAATGATGTTGTTAGAGTAATTGTGATATACTATTTTTTTTTACTCTTTTGCTCTTATAAGTTTAGGTATAAAATTATTTTATTCTTTCTATATTTTTTAATTTTCTATCTAATTTTTCAAATTATATAAATTTTTATTTTATTTTATATAATTTATATATATAATACATGTATCATCAAATAATAATTAATATAGAGATATCACTGGAGTACATCCAAAATTGCCATCAACAACTTACAAATTGAAATTATCGTGCCCCACTATTGACAATCGATAGAGTGGCTAGATAGGTTGGTAACCCTTTTTAAATATCCATCCATTAATTAATTTCCACACGTTTTCAACAAAAGAGGTACGGTGTGAACTGATTCTCATACTTCCACTGGCTCTTTAACTAGCTAGCTTTATATATCTGATATCTCCCTCTAATTTTTTTTATTTTTTTTTACCTTTTATGAGAAATTAATTCAGTTTCTTTTGGGAGATGGAGATATATATACGGTAGTGAGGTTTGAAATTCAAAACACACATAAAATTGTTTAAGTGAGATTTGACAAATTTAAAATTTATATATAAACACAAGAAATTGCTTATATACAGTTTGACAAATTCAAAACCGCACATAAAACTGCATGGTACGGTTTTAAACCGTGCGGTGCGGTTTCATTTGATATGGTTTCAGTTTCAAAATCAACTGAACACCTCCCACATTTAAATATATAGGTTCTTGTTCATTTAAATGTATAGGTTCTAGTTGCTTGGAGCTAGCACACGGAGTGTTGTTGCTAGAGAGGAAGATGAGCTCAATTTCTCATTTCACCATTGGCATTGACTTGTGTGTTTAATCTTCTTTTGGTTGCTGATCTCAGCACACTTACAGTTATCAAATGGCATATATAAGGCCTTTTCATCAATAGAATAATTGCTTCACAAATAATAATAATAATAATAATAATAATAATCGAAAGTTGGGAAAAATGGTAACGCGTGAATAGGTAAAGAGTAAAGAATGCAAGCTAGAATTACTTATACTCATTCGATCTGATAAAGAGTAAAGAGTAATAGGATAGAATGTTTGCTTTTATCCCTAATACAAAAAAGCTGAAATTAATGGAGGAAAGCTGAAAGTAATTCATTTCAACAACAAAATTCCACATAATTCAGCTAATCACTGGCGTGGTATCAGATTAACTTCTTGCTAAAATTTAACATTTTTAGAAGAAAAATTCAAAATTTATAAAAAATATATAGTTCATCGACATGACTATAAAAAATAATAATACAGTACATATTTAGAAATTATTGAATAAAATGTTGATGGAGTGATGAAAAAATGTGCATAGCTTAATGAATGGTGACGACTTATAAATTGCGTCAGGCCAACCCTCGACAATGTCTTTGCTGCTAACAGTTTTTCAAATAAATTTAAAAAATTAACTGCAACTCTCTCCTGTAAATATACTTCTTAACACCTTCCTAGAAGTTTCAAGAGCCTCTTAGTAAACAGGGTCGTACGGTACACTCTCTACTATCATTCTAAACATAATTAGCTGAGTTATATTATGTATCGCAAGAGTTGAGGACGGATGTAAATTATATTTTTTAAATAATTATATATTATGCCATGGATTGCGTATTTTATTTAAAAAAAAAGTTTTGCTATGTTTTGTGCATATATTGTGATAAATTTGTGCAGTTACGAAATATATTTATAGATTAGATACAATCACAAGAGATCTTATTTATTACACATTTTTTTTTATAAACGTTAGCATTAATACTTATTCACATAACTGACAATCAAAAAGTTAACATAAACATTCTTAATATATATCGTTTTTTTTTTTTAAATGTTCTTTCGCTCGAAATTTGATTTTATAAATATTTATGAAATACTTGTCTAATAATTTTTTTTAAGACTAAACTAGTAAACTCTCTACCATGCAAACATTCTCGTTATCCTTGCCCAAAAAATAATCTATATTTATTTTTGGGAAAATTTGCACAAGAGCAAAGTAGCAATCCAACAATCTAGCCTAATTTATACTCCCAATGGCCCAAAAAATCTACACTATGTGAAAACATGAGCCCACAAGAACATACTACAATGGAGTCTAATTGGGCTTAACAAGTATGCCAAGAGCTCAAAAACCTTAGGTGTGGACAATTTAGCCCATGAATCTCATTCTTATTATCCCTTAGAAGATAAGAAATAAATTTAAAGATATCTATACAAAAAATTAATAAATACAGTACTTAATTTCAGTTTTAACACAATAATTCTAATACAACACACTATTTTAACATAATGCCACACAACAAACTTATTGAACGGATGGATATTTAATAACAAGTTCTTCAAAAAGTTTGTTTAGCTCAAACAAAAGCTCCAATATTTGATTATTCTTATTATTCAAGAAGCTCTGAAAATTTATGGTGTGTGTAGCTTGAAGACCAAATTTTACATTCCCATCAAAATATCTCCTTAGACTGAATTTCAGGTTTGCTTTCAAGGAACCAATGTTTCAACATTTAGATAGAAAGTTAACATATTCCAATGCTAGAGTTTGATTGCAAGAGAAAGTGAAAATGGAAACAACAGCATAGATGGTTGTATTGTACTGACTCGTTTTTATTTGATGAGTTATACAATACAATCGCTTAATACGTGTCTACACAAATATTGTCTAATTATTTAGCATTACTGATACAATTCAGTAATTCATTTATAAATAAAAATAAAGAAAAATTGACGTACTCATTTACTTTGAACTTTAGAGTTGCAATATTCTCAACTGAAGTTACAGTATTGACAAAAAACTCCACTATATCACTCATCGAAGAGCTCCTGGTAAGATTAATAATACTTTTGGTTGTCAAATTGGAATAGGGATAGTCCATCTTGTGATTATTTTATGTCGAGAAAATTGTTGTCATTATTCCTATATTTTCAACGACCATCTGTGAATGTTGAATAAAAATATCAAAATAATAAAAAAATTGATTAATAAAATAATGCTACATGAATAAACAAAACTATCCAATTACTAAGACAAATCTTTCACGAGTTGTACAATATAATTTATCAATGTTTCATCTATGCAAACTAGAAAGAAAGTTTTAGTCTAGTTGCTTAATATTATTTTTCTAATTTATATAGTACAATGTCAGGTTAAATTATTTTTTCATCCTGTACTTGATCCAAATTTACAAATGCATCATTGAACTGATTTTTTTTTACAATCGCATCACTGTACTGAATTATTTTTACAAAAGTTAAAATATTTGTCAAAAATTATTAACCATTTAACAGAAAAATGAGGTGACAATATTAATTTACAAATGTATCATTGAACTGAAGGTCGATTTACAGTTGCATCACTGAAAAGAAAAAAAAAATAATAATAATAATAATACCCTCTCCATTACACACAAAAAAGAAAGAAGATTAATTTTGCTTTTTAAAAATTAATTTGCGGTACTTTAAAAATAAATTTTGATTTAATAATAATAAAAATAATAATAATACCTTCTCCATTACACAAAAAAAGGATTAGTTTTTCTTTTTAAAAATTAATTTGAGACATTTTAAAAATAAATTTTAATTTTATAATAATAATAATAATAATAATAATAATGATAATAATGATAATAATAATAATAATAATAATAATAATAATAATAATAATAATACCCTCCCTGTTACACAAATTTTTTTAAAAATAAAGATTATTTTTAAAATACCCCAAATTAATTTTTAAAAATAAAACTATTTTTTTTAATTTTTTTTATGTAATGAAGAGGGTAAATAATATCCTCACCCTCAAAGTGGGCAAGGGTATTTTTTAGGGTAATAATAATAATAATAATAATACCCTCACCCTCAAAGTGAACGAACCCAGTTGAGGAAATCGGGTTTAGAAAAACCCCGAATAGAAAACTTGGGTAGAACTGTAATGAGTGAAAAGGGTTTGTGTTCTCTGTTTTGGGCAGACCCGAAAAAGGGAATGGATTGATTGTATTGTGAGTGGGCCGCTCGGTTTCTGAGAGATGATTCAAAAATGGTGGAGTGACAATTGGTTTATTGAAACTGGAGATGATTCTTGTGTGGTCGGTTCGTTTCTTAGTACTTTCTGGAAAATAGAAGCCATTTTCGTAGCAAAATTTCACCCAGATAGTTGGTTAGTTGGTATGGGATCCAAATGTAGAAGGATTAAAAAATAAAAAATAAAATGGGAAGAATTTGTGCTGAATTTTTTGGTTAGGGTTTACAGGGTTTATGAGCAACTTGACTAGTAAAATGCTTGACCTGGATATTTTGGTTTGGGTATTAGGTTAGGTTTGTTTTATAATTTTTTTAATATTCAGTTAATTATTGACGTGGAGCTAGATTAATTTTCCGTTAAAATTTAATATTTTTTGACAAAAAATAAATTTGTAAAAAATATCTAATTCACTGACGTGATTATAAAATAAATTAATTAAGTTATGCATATGTAAATTAATATCCGATTTAGTAGAGAAAAAATAATTTAAGCCAACCGTAAAAAAATAAATAAATTACATAGTTAAAAACTACTGAAGAAAATGTTTATGGAGGGATGAAAAAATGTGTTTAGCTTAATTAATGGTGACGACTTATAAATTGCGTCAGCCAACCCTCGAGGCCTCGACAATGTTTTCGCTGGCAACAGTTTTAAATAAATTTAAAAATTATACGCAACTAGGCTTGCTCACTCTCTCTTGTAAATATACTTTATATTTTGGATTAAATACAGTTTTGTCTCTCGAAGTACGATAAGTGATTTTAATTTTAAAAAAATTATAATAACAGTCCCTAAATACACCTAAGTAAGCAAAACTAATACCCTCCGGTAATGATTTTAGCTAGAATACTAGCAGTATCGGTCATGTGTAATAAATATTGAGTATACGATTAATTATCAAATACAACCCAAATGCTAACTTAATTCAAATAAAATAATTAAAAATCATTAACTAAATAAAATAAAAAATAATAATTCAAGTTAAATAATTAAAACTCACTAATTAATTCAAATAAAATAATTTATCACACTAATTAAATAAAATAAAATAATTAACTCAACTATTAACCTAAATAAAATAACTAACCCAATCAATTAATTCAAAATAATAATTAATGAGAAAAACAAAATTAATACATGTAGCGGTTGAACTCAGATTCTTCCCAAACCTAAATCACCCATTTATGAACCAAAAGAAGAACTCCAAATCAATAATCACAATACCCAGTCCATACGCAGTTTACAACCACCACTGTTTATTGAAGAAGGAAATAGCAAAAATAAAAATAAATCGCATCATTGCCGTCGTTAGGCCTTCACCGAGTTCAACCATAACTGCCATGAGAAGTTTTGTATCGCCGCTGCCTTTGCATATGCCGCCGCTGTAAATTAAGAAGTTCTTGTTGTGGTTGAGTTCTGAAGTTGACATCGAAACCCATAATTATGGTTACTGTCCTGATCTGCAATTCCTAAATCAAATCGTCGTTGTTAGGTTTCCATACACCACCGCCGTCGTCGTCGTGTTGTCAAGGTATAATATTCTCTGTCTCTTCTCTTTTTTTTCCTTTTGATTTGAGCGAGCTATCGGGGTGATTATTCGATTACATCCACGTTGTTAGATCTTGTTCGGCAAGAATGATTGGTGTTAATGACGGGTGGGTTGGTAGTTTGATTTTGTGATGGGTTTATTGAAGGTCTTGATTGAATTTAATTTTCTGGCCATCAAATCTTTGGGTTGAATAATTGAGTTTGAGGTTACATGTATTAATTTTATTTCATTGACAAAATATAATAAAATACGTTTAAAATTATAAAAATACACTGAATACATATTTTTTCATTAACACGTCAATATTTTGACCACTTTTTTTAGCCGAAAATATTTTTAAGGTCACTTTTACTTAATTAAATATACTTAAATTCACCCTTTTATTTTTTAACTCCTTCCTGAAAGTTGCAAGAGTCTCTCAGTAGACGGGTACGGGGTACACTCTTCCTTGCACCTATCATTTGCGTTAAGCTATAATAATTTTCATTTTAAACATAATTAGCTATAAGTTATATTATATATTACAAGAGTTTTATATTAAATTATAATTTTAACATATATTAATATATGAGATTGTATAGTATTATATATCGACTTATTTATCTGATTAAAGAGTCGTAATTAATAATTATATGTGTAACGGGTTTTCGTCAACTTTACTTGAATTGCCTCGTGTTTAGAGATCCTTCAATTTCTATCCTCACATCTGTCGTAATTTTATTTTTCGTTTTCCATGTGAATATAAACCAAATTATGTTGATTTCAGAAAACTGTTGATTACAAGAAAATCTTACATACCAGTTGGGAGATTTTGGTGAAGCTCAGCAGCTGCAACTCCCTTTCTTTCGCGAGTATGTCGTCCTTAGCCATCCACCGTCAAACAATTATACTTTCTAGTCAATTAACAATCTAACGGTGAATAATATACTAGAGAGGTACACATCAGTAGGATAAAAGCATCTCTGACCACAAATTATAGTTGCATGGATTTCTCATTTAACCCAATGTCTTGCCTATAATTTTCCCCATACCAAAAGACAGATATCAACATATTGCAAAAAAAATAAAAAATGAAGACAAATATCATCCTCTGAAAGAATATGTTATGCTATGCATTGTGTACTTTATTTTTTAAAAAGGTTCTGCTATGTATTGTGTATATATTGTGATAAATTTGTGATCAATTACAATTGTTAAAAATATTCATGTATTAGATATAATTATAAGAGATCTTATTTATTACACATCTCTTTAGAAAAGTTAACACTAATACTTATCCACATAATCGACAATTAAAAAGTTAACATAAACACTCTTAATATATTTCATTTTTCCTTTTTAAATATTCTTTCGTTCGAAATTTGTTTTTATAAATATTTGTGATATACTTATGTAATAATTTTTTTTTATAAATATTATAAGCATGTAAAACATCCATAAATATATACATAAGTATTTATATTATTTATAATAGGAACAAGAATACAATACATAATTAAAAATAAGTTATTAACATTCTGATATACTTATTTTAAGACAAAAATAGTAAACATTGTTTGCGATGCAAACATTCTCGTTATCCTTGCCCAAAAAAAATTCATATTTATTCTTGGGAAAATTTGCAACAACGTAGCCTAATTAATACTCCCAATAGCCCAAAATAACTACTTTATAAGAAAACATGAGCCCACCAGAACATACTACAATGAAGTCTAATTGGGCTTCACAAGTATGAAAAGAGCTCAATAGCCTTAGGTATGGACAATGTGGCCCATGAATCTCATTCTGATTATCCCTTAGATGATGAGAAATAAATTTAAAGATATCTATACAAAAAATTAATAAATACAATACTTAATTTCAGTTTTAACACAATAATTTTAATACAACACACTATTTTAACATAATGCCACACAATAAATTTATTGAACAAATAGATATTTAATACCAAGTTCTTCAAAAAGTTTTCTTTAGCTCAAACACAAGTTTATCCTTATCCACGCAGCGCTGAAAATATATGGTGTGTGTAACATGAAGACCAAATCTCACCTTCCCATCAAATATCTCCTTAGATTGAATTTCAGGCTTCCTTTTAAGGAATCCGAATGTTTAAACATATAGATAGAAAGTTGATAATATATTTCAATGCTAGAGTTTGATTGCATGAGAAAGTGAAGATGGAAACAATTGCATTGACGGTTGTATTGTACAACTCATTTTTATTTGATGAGTTATACAATACATTCGCTTAAATGCACAATATTGTCTAATTGTCTAGCATTAGTACTGATACAATTCAGTAATTCATCTATAAACAAAAAAAAATAAAAATTGACGTACTCATTTACTTTAAACTTTAGAGTTGCAATATTCTCAACTGAGGTTGCAATATTGACAAAAAGCTCCACAATATCACTCATCTAAGAGCTCTTGGTAAGATTAATGATACTTTTGGTTGTCAAATTGGAATTGGGATAGTCTATCTTGTAATTCTTCTCTGTCAAGAAAATTGTTGTCATTATTCTTATATTTTCAACGATCATTAGTGAATGTTGAATAAAAATATCAAAATAAAAGAAATAGATTAATAAAGTAATGCTATGTAACTAAACAAAATTGGCTAATTACTAAGACAAATATTTCACGAGTTGTACAGTACAATTTATCAATGTTTTATCTATGTAAACTAGAAATAAGGTTTTAGTCTAGTTGCTTAACATTACTCTTCTAATTTATATAGTGCAATGTTAAGTATTAATTACCTGTTCATTGTCGATGAGGAAAAAATCTCCTTTATCAAACGGGTGTCGTAAGAATACAAGCATTATTCTTTCGCGTATTGTGTTATTGGTGTAGGCAAACGTAAACACAACCAGTAAAATGGCAAGTAGCAGTTTGTTCATCACAAAACCCATAAAAAATAACCATATAATGGATATTGAAATGAGTAAGATCAATGATACAATGTTGTTCAGCTCTTTGATGGCAGTGTTGGTATCATTTAAGAGATAGAACCAGAGTTTTGTGTTCATTGCAGAGTTTCATCTGTGGAAAATGGATGATTTGTTAGACCAAGTAACATATATCTACCTTTTTTTGAAAATTTGATGGTTTATTCAATAAGAAACTCCTCAAGTAAATAATATGTGAGAGGAAATATTTACTACCACTTTCGCAATTTAAATGTCCAATTTTAATTTATTTATTTTTGGTCAAATTGACTTTTCAAACTATTTTTTTTACCATTTTTGTTAAGGTATATGTGAAGGGATTGTAACTAAAAGAAAGTATGTATTACATCTATTCTAAATTATAAGATTATTAGTAATTTTTAAAAATTAATTTGGTACACTTTTAAACTTAAAATTTAAATAATATATTAAAAATTATAAATAATAAATACTAGAATAAATATTATAGATTAATAATCTACATAACCCACTTTATATGTAGCTTAATAGCAAATTAACAATATTTCTAATTTATGGTCGGTAATACCTAATAGACTAAAAATATTGTTTCATTTTGATAGATACAGAAAAGTATGAGAATCGAGGAGACAAAGATTCATTTTGATAGATACAGAAAGTCAGAAAAGTATGAGACACGGAGAATAAAAAGGAAAAGAATAATTGGCACTTCTATAAATTATAGCATAAACTAGAACGCTGAGAATATTGTGGGCTCCAACGTATTGGTGCGGTGAATAACTGTATTCTCTGTCTGCAATATTTCCATCCCCGCAGGCAAAGAATTGACGCGTTATTTTATTTCCTAGTGATAGTAGTACATTAGAAGAAGATGCAAAAATACACGTTATTTTAATTACGGGATGAGTCATTTTTTTTATTACATTGCACGATTCTAATTTATAAATATATTATTAAATTAATATATTTTTTATAATTAAATTATTGTATTAATTTTTTTTATAAAATTTAATTATTTTATCAAATATTGTTAATTATTTAATAAAAAAATAACGAGACAGTATTAATTTATAAATACATCATTGAACTAAAAGTCAATTAACAGCTGAATCACTGAAAGAGAAAATAATAATAATAATAATAATAATAATAATAATAATAATAATAATAATAATAATAATACCCCACCCGTTACACAAAAAAAGAAAAAGAAGAAGATTAGTTTTGCTTTTTAAAAATTAATTTGGGTATTTTAAAAATAAATTTTTATTTAATAATAATAATAGTAGTAGTAATAATACCCTCTCCATTACACAAAAAAAAAAAAAAAAGATTAGTTTTGCTTTTTCAAAATTAATTTGGGATATTTAAAAAAAAAGATCTTTACTTTTTTATTTTTTTTGTGTAACGGAGAGGTTATTATTATTATTATTATTATTATTATTATTATTATTATTATTGTTGTTGTTGTTGTTGTTGTTGTTATTATTATTGTTATTGTTGTTATTATTATTATTAAATCAAAATTTATTTTTAAAATACATCAAATTTATTTTTTAAAATAAAAATTAGTTTTTCTTTTGGTGACGAAGAGGTTATTATTATTATTATTAAATTAAAATTTATTTTTAAAATAACTCAAAATAATTTTTAAAAAGCAAAACTAATTTTTGTGTGTGTGTGTAATGGAGAGGTTATTATTATTATTATTTTTCTCTTTCAGTGATTCAACTGTAAATCGATCTTTAGTTAAATGATACATTTGTAAATTAATACTCTTACGCAATTTTTCTGTTAAATGGTTACCAATCTTTGACAACAACTTTAATTTTTGTAAAAAAATTTCAGTACAATGATACGATTGTAAAAACAATCAGTTCAATGATGTATTTGTAAATTGAGATCGAGTACATTAATGAAAAAATGATTTAACCCTTTTAATTACTAGTGATGGTAGTACATTAGAAGCAAAAACGATTGCTTTATTTATTTATAGAATTGATATTTTTATATAAAAAATTATATTCTTATAAAATTTTACTCACATGAATAGTAAATAAGATCCACTTTTATACCATAATTATCGGCACCTTGGTTTTATTAATTACTTGCAAGGGTGGGTAGTGTTTCACATAAAAAATTGACCCATTATTTTTTAATTAATGAACCACACCTAAAGGATAAAATAGTCGTTGTATAGATTTTCAAATGTCGTCAAGTCATAGTTTATAAATGAAAAAATTAATAAGCCATTTTTTTTATGGAAAGAGAGAATATAATAAAATTTGCAAGGGTAAAACAGAAAAAGTATATTGTGGCGTCGTCAAAGATTGTATGTTACTCTCTTCATCTTATATTAAATGCTTTTTTTTTATATTTGTACCAAATTAGTTACCCGATTTTAAAATTTATATTATTGACACATTATTTTAATTACTAGTGTTGTGATGTAATTACTTGGGTCCGGGTATGGATCAACCTATTCTACTTTATTGGGTTGGGGCGTGACTTGGTCAATTCGCTTCTACCCAATTTGTGTTAGGAGAGTCAAATTTTTTATCATAGTGGGATTGTGTTTCCTTATTTGGGGGAGATAAAAAAATTTATTTTGGGATTGAATCTATCAAATCATTAACTGATAAGTTATAAGGAGATTTGGAAAGAGAATTCTATTGCTAATTATTTTCGTATGATTACACACTTGTGTATATACGGTGCTACATGAAAGCGTTGTAGGCACATTATTATTTATTCACAGAACCATTATTTTTTAGCACATAGGCTCTTCATTTACTTATAACACAACTATTTTACTGGTGAATTTTTCTCTTTTCCCATAATTTTTTTTCAATTGGGTTTTCACGTAAAATCTCTTACGTTATTGCAATAATTTATTTTCATTTATTTGTGTTTGACATTCATTTTTACTCGTTGTTTTGTGGTTTAAACATGTGGTATAAAATTTGGCGTTAACATTGGTGCTAGAAAGAGGGTTTTGGTTGTAAGACCCCGAATTTTATAAAATATAAAATTTAATTTTTTTTCATATATATTTTTTCATGAAACAATAAGTGGTTAAATTGATAAAATTGAAAGTTAAGGATGTTATGTGCAAATTTTATTTTGTTGGACAATATTCATTTTTTCAGGGAATATTTGTTTTGTCGGGAAATATTCGGGTCGTACGACGGCGCCGAAATAACTAATTATTGGTAGACCCCACAATAAAATATTTGTCGGATATAGAAAACGACAGAAGTAACCTTTTTAAATAAATATAGTCAACGGTGTTAACTGTTAAAATACCGGTGATAAAAGAATAGTAGTATACGGTAATTTATGGTATTTTATTGTAGCTGATAGAGTTAAATTATATGATATTTTTATTCACTAATACTTAGTTTTTATATTTATTGTGTGCTTAAATGTTTAATTATTTAGCTTATTTTGGTTTTAATAGGTTTGATAGGAGTTTAGTTAACTTATGTTAATTTAGGTAATTTTATAGTATTTTTATATTTCTTTTTATTTATATGTTTGTATTTATTTTTAGTGTTTTAGGTGTTTTATTAATCATTATACATTTTTATTATTTTTAGTATTTTTATATTATTTTTATTTATTTTTTATTAATTTATATTTATTTTTGTAGGAAAATTAAAAATTGAGGGCATTTCTGTAAAATCTGCAAAACCCGGAGGGCCAAAGTGTAAATTCCTCAAGAATCTGAGGGCAATTTTGTAAAATCCGGAAAGTTGGTATTGGCGCATTGCACGCGAGAATATCAGGCAGTAGGCACGAATGGAACGACACCGTTCGGAACTTGGGGCGGCAGATTTCGACCGCGCAATGCACGGCTAGTTATTTTGTATCAGGCGCGTGACCAACACACGCTAACGGTAACAGTCTGGCGCGTGTAATACACGCGCTAACGCGTCAGAGAAAAGAGAGAAAGAGGCGGCTGGCAGCTTTGTTTCTTTTCCTTTCTTATTTTGGATTTCCTACACTGCAATGCAACAAATCAGTAGAATAAAAAACCGATTTTAATTTGGAAAAGGAAGCAATAATTCTTTATTTTATTTTTAGTATTTTATTTAGACTTCCAATTAGGGTTAGGAAAATAATTATTTTACTTTTCTTTTATTTTTAATTGTAAATCCTATTAGGGTTTGGACAAGTTAGGGGGTTTATGGAGCCTATAAATAGATGGCTTGATACACATTGTAAGATACAACTCTCATTAGAATAAAATATCAAGATTGATACACTGTGAGATTTAATTTATTTTAATTGCTCAATTTATATTTTGATTATTGAATATTCTTCTATGCTTAATTTTATGATTGATTTGTTTAATTGCTAGGAGTACTACTAGTTTATTATTCATATTAATCTACTGCTATTTGTGAAGCAACTAAGTTTAATAATTATTTTGAAGATCAAAAGATTATTTATCTTAGAAAAAATATCCATCTAAATTAAATGCAAACAAGTGGCTTGTGTTGTTTAGTTCAACGATCTTTCTAATTCTTTATGCTGCTATTAAATTAAATCTTTAGCAAGTGCCGGAGGTTGTTTAATAGTAAGGGAATTTAGACCAAGTGACTCTACTTATCTAAAATTAAGGAGAGAGGAGAAAAATTATTCCACCTGCGAGTAGTTCTTTCTACGTTGAATCTTCAAAATATTAATTGATTTATTTTTGCATCAGCGATCAGTTGTAAATTCTTGATGGTGGATATTAACTTAAACCAAGGTTTTTTCTTCTTATTTATTTCTTGCATAATTATTTTAATTAGTTTTATTTAAATTATTTCTTTAATTACAAAACCCCCCAACTTTTGTTTGCAAAAACATAAAATTAAATTAATCATTCTCTGTGGGATCGACTCTTGCTTACACTACTACATTAATATTTTTCAAATGTCAGATTTTATTTTTGGGTGCTTGCGACATCACACCAAATTTTGGCGCCATTGCCGGGGATCGAACCCGGGTCACCCGCGTGACAGGTGGGAATACTTACCACCCAAATTTTGGTGTGATCCTAAAATCCGCAAATGAATCCGTCCGCACATCAGAATTTTTCAAGCTATCAACAATACATGCATCTATATCCCCAACAACAACAGAGTTAAACAAATACTTCTGATATGTCTTTAGAAGATATGCTTAAATTAATTAAAGCTAACACTTTACAATTTCAACAGGATAATTTACAATTTCAACAAGACATGCAGGCAAGTATTCAGAAAATAATGCAATTATTCAGCGTTTGGGTACTCAAATGGGAAAAATCGCAATCGATCAATTGGAGGAGCAAAGTTTTGAGCAAGAACCTTCTCGAACGGTGGATAATCTAACAGAAAATACAAGTGAACAAGTGTTAAAAAGTGCTAATGATGTAGAAGATCCAGAAAAGACAGTCTCTCCATCACCGAAGCAAGAGAAAACAAACAACATCAATGAAGTGAACAATATTAATGTAAACAATGATGTTATTTTTTCTGATGACATGCCTAAGGTGGTGGAAGTTGTTGAGGAAACAAACAAGAAAAAATTAGAGATTGCAATTACCAACAATTTAGAGTTAGATGAAGAAAAAACAATTGAGCTGAAACAAGATTTGGAGGAGGATGAAGCTCCATTAAATTCGTTGCCAATGATTATTGATAATAATGCAATTATTTTCATTCCATTGTCTGTTACTCATAATAAATTTTTATCTTTTGTTTTGCAGGATCCCATTCTGAATATAAAAACTCTCTCCCATCATATTAAATATCTATTCGTTGAAGAGGGAGTTGAACAATCATGTCACGTGCAAGGGAGACTGAATCTACCAATGAAGAATAACGTGATGGATGGGATCCCCAAAATTCATGATATTGAAGTAACGTAGTGTTTGAGCATGAAGTCAAGCCAATGACCATAAACAAAGGCGCTGCTTGGGAGGCAACCCAAGAAATCAGATTTGCATTTCTTTTCCTTTTTCTTTTTATATTTATTTTTTTTCTTTGCATTTTATTTTTACCTTGGGGACAATGTAAATTTTAAGTGTGGGGGAAGGGATTTAGGATATTTATTTTATTTTTAGGGAATTTAAAATTTTTGTTTTATTTTTTTTATAAAAAACAAATAAATTATTTTAGGAAATTTTAAAAATTTTGAAAATTTGAATTTTGTGGGTAAATTCACTGCAAACCCTCACGAGACAAAACTCGTCCACTTGGAGTAACCTTGGGGTTTAAAGGCTTGTTACACATGCTAAGTGTAACCGTGTTTCCTACGAAAATGGGGTATTTTTTATTTTATTTTTAGGATGTGTCACTTGAGCAATGAATTAATTAGATTTTAAATTTTTAGCCAATGATAAAATTTTAATTTTTATTTAATAACTCTTGAAAAAAGGATAAATTTTTGCTTAGTTTGAATTTTTGACTTCTTGTTGATTATTACTTTGTTTGAGATCCTTTAAATTTTTTACGCACTTATATCCATTTGTTTGAGCTAGTTTTAATTTAGAGAAAGTTTATATGGTTAAATGCTTATGAAAGATATTTTTGAACTCTATATCTTATTTGATCATTATTTGAAGTGAAATATAAGACAAAATATAATTTAGAAGAGATGATTTAGGTAATTTTTCTAGGATTATTATTGAAAAGAAAAATCTTGTGATGGGTTGAGATGGAGCGTAAAACGCACTCACTCATAAACACATGAAAAGCGAGATAGAGCGTAAAACGCATTCGCTGGTGAGATGGAGCATAAAATGCACTCACAGTAAAAAAAAAGAGAAATAAAAAAGAAAAAAAAATGGGATGGAGCATAAAATGCACCCATTAAAATAAAAAATTCAAAAAAATATTGGAAAAAAATGATCCTAGTGTGTATAATTATTAAAAACCTTTTAATCTTCTAGTTATATGTGTCTATATTAATGGAAATTGATGAGAAAAGTAAGACTATAGAGTTTTTGTTGTTAAACTAACCATTTTTGATATCATTTATGAGACATTTAATTATATGAGCGGCTCTAAGTTTTTTGCTAGTTTGATACATTTGGATTCACACACACACGAAGGGTCTTGAGTAAGTAGGATTAATAAATATGTTAAAGTTCTAGATTTTGCATGGTTTTGAAATTTTCTTTGAGTTATCATTTAAAGAATCTTTGAGGCTGATGTTGAAATTTATATTGATCTGTTGCTCAAGTAAGTAGTTTGGTTATTATTTTTAATTTTTGTTCTTATTTTGCCTGAGGACATGCAAAAGCTAAGTGTGAGGGTATTTGATAGAGTTAAATTATACGATATATTTATTCTCTAATACTTAGTTTTTATATTTATTGTGTGCTTAAATGTTTAATTATTTAGCTTATTTTGGTTTTAATATGTTTTATAGGAGTTTAGTTAATTTATGCTAATTTAGGTAATTTTATAGTATTTTTATATTTCTTTTTATTTATGTGTTTGTATTTATTTTTAGTGTTTTAGGTGTTTTATTAATCATTATACATTTTTATTATTTTTATTATTTTTATTAATTTATATTTATTTTTGTAGGAAAATTAAAAACTGAGGGCATTTCTGTAAAATTTGCAAAAACGGGAGGGCCAAAGTGTAAATTCCGCAAGAATCTGAGGACAATTCTATAAAATCCGGAAAGTTGGTATTGGCACATTGCGCGCGAGGATATCAGGCAATAGGCGCGAATGGAACGACGCCGTTCGGAACTTGGGGCGGCATATTTCGACCGCGCAATGCGCGACCAGTTATTTTGCATCAGGCGCGTGACCAACACGCGCTAACGGTAACAGTCTTGCGCTTGTAATACACGCGCTGACGCGTCAGAGAAGAGAGAGAAAGAGGCGGCTGGCAGCTTTGTTCCTTTTCCTTTCTTATTTTGGATTTCCTACACTACAATGCAACAAATCTGTAGAATAAAAATCCGTTTTTAATTTGGAAATGGAAGCAATAATTCTTTATTTTATTTTTAGTATTTTATTTAGACTTCCAATTAGGGTTAGGAAAATAATTATTTTACTTTTCTTTTATTTTTAATTGTAAATCCTATTAGGGTTTGGACAAGTTAGGGGGTTTATGGAGCCTATAAATAGATGGCTTGATACACATTGTAAGATACAACTCTCATTAGAATAAAAATTCTCCCTTCTATTCTTTAGTGTTCTCTACAATTATGAGTAGTTAAATTCTTTTTCTTGGTTTAAGTGATTGAAGCCATCAAGATTTATACACTGTGAGATCTAATTTATTTTAATTGTTCAATTTATATTTTGATTATTGAATATTCTTCTATGCTTAATTTTATGATTGATTTGTTTAATTGCTAGGAGTACTACTAGTTTATTATTCATATTAATCTACTGCTATTTGTGAAGCAACTAAGTTTAATAATTATTTTGAAGATCAAAAGATTATTTCATCTTAGGAAGAATATTCATCTAAATTAAATGCAAACAAGTGACTTGTGTTGTTTAGTTCAACGATCTCTCTAATTCTTTATGCTGCTATTAAATTAAATCTTTAGCAAGTGCTGGAGGTTTTTTAATAGTAAGGGTATTTAGACCAAGTGGCTCTACTTATCTAAAATTAAGGAGAGAGGAGAAAAATTATTCCACATGCGAGTAGTTCTTTCTACGGTGAATCTTCAAAATATTAATTGATTTATTTTTGAATTAGTGATCAGTTGTAAATTCTTGATGGTGGATATTAACTTAAACCAAGGCTTTTTCTTCTTATTTATTTCTTGCATAATTATTTTAATTAGTTTTATTTAAATTATTTCTTTAATTACAAAACCCCCAACTTTTGTTTGCAAAAACATAAAATTAAATTAATTATTCTCTGTGGGATCGACTCTTGCTTACACTACTACATTAATATTTTTCAAAAGTCAGATTTTATTTTTGGGTGCTTGCGACATCACACTAGTAGCATACGACATTCTACAGTAGCACACGGTAGTGCACAGTATCTCATATTATTGATCAGATAACGTGGTCATTGCACAATATTTATCAATAATTGTTGTTGCACAGTATTTTACATTATTGATTTAATAATTGTCATTATACTGTATTTCATATCATTGACTTAATAATTGTTGGTGCACTGTAGTTTAAAATTATTGAACCTAATATTTGTCATAGTAGCAAATACACTGTAATTTATTTTATTAAATTAATAATGATCTGTAATGTGTTTCTTACATTATTACTAAATTATTGTTGTAACATTATTTTATTATATATGTAGGACCCAAAGGTAAAAAAAATAAAGAAAGAATATATATATATATATATATATATATAAAATAAAAAGAATTAATTATTATTTTATGTGAATAGTAACGTGAATAGTAAGTGGACTCACTGTGGGGCCCACATGAAGAATGCAAATTTGATATTGGGTTGGTGAAGAAGCCAGCGGCTGCTGCTGCTGAATTTTTCAGCATTGGCGTGCAGCAGCCAGCCACCTACCATGCATAATACCTTCTTTTCTCCTATAAATAGCCTGCTCAGATGAATAGAAAAATCACACCTAAAACATAAAATTTTTCTATAAGAATTTTATGAGTTTTCTCTGAGAATAGTAATGTTATCTCGAGTGTTTGAAAGCCAAAAGGAGTGCATGAATTTTTAAAGTAAGTCTTTTATTAAAGAGTAATAATTTCATAAATTCTTATTTTTCACGGTATTCACAAATCTTCCTTTAGAAGACTCTTCTTTAAGAAGATTCATTTTTAAAAACTTTCTTTGGAAGATTTATTTTAAAATATTATTTTAAAATCTATTTTAAAATTGTTATATTATATTACAAAAATTATGTTAAATATATATAATTTTGATAGTTCATATTATATGAGTTATCATACACCTTGAAATTTATATGTGGTAATTACTAATTATATTATAAATATATAGGTTGATCAACCTCATTTAAATCAATATCCAGTCACGTGTTAATGTAAGAAGTATCATTCTTTTCATCATCATAAATGGTATTATTTTCTTACTTGTAAGGAATATCATCTTCTTTCATATTCTATTATTTAAACTTACTACGGTAAGGGGTATCATTCTTTTAATCATCATAAACGGTATTATTTTCTTACTTGTAAGGAATATCATATTCTTTCATATTCTATTATTTAAACTTACTACGGTAAGGGATTATTATAATTTGATTCTTAAAAATAATATCGTTTCTTTCTTACTCATAAGATATGTTATTTATTTCCATGCATTAAATTGTGGGAATAACCTTTCGTATTCATTCCTTATTAATCTCTGAAAATAACCTTACTGCGTGGATTACCGCATGTTTGGTGAATAACTCTTCTATTCAAATTTTATTAAATTGTGGGAATAACCTTACTGCGCGGATTACCGCCTATTGGTGAATAACCCTTTGTAAATTTCTTATTTGTCTCTTGTGGAAATAATTTGTCTACACGAATTATCACATGACACTTTTATTCCATATTCATTTGTAATATCATTTTCTTTCATATTCGTAAGTGATATTATTTTCTTTTATACTCATAAAGGGTACCATCTTTTTCATCTTTCATTATTTAAACTTACTATAGTAAGGGATATTATTCTTTTATACTCTTAACCTACTATGGTAAGTACTATTTGGTAAAGTTTCCTGAAATGATTATATGTTCTTTAATAGTTTGTGTTTCATCTAATATCATTTCAACTGAACCTTACTATTTTTCTAAACATTTCTATTGAACTGTAACCGTTATTCTGAACTGTGGATCTTGAATATCATCTTTGAATTTTACTCCATATCATGTCGACAATTTGGACATTATTTGAATCTGTACAAAGTAAACTGCTGATACTTATTGTTTATCCTGTTTCTTCTGTTCATCATCCAAAATCAAGTTGTTGTGAATATCTATGGCCGGGGGCACATATGCGATATATTTGTTGAACAGATGATAGGTTAAAGGCGATATAATAGGTTAAATGCGATACATCAGTTCAGTATCTTTTATGGCACATGGTGAATGTTCTCTTTGGCCCGTAGTGCAAAGATAAATTGTTGTTTGGTATGATTATGACCAAAGGCTGAATCTGGTATAATCATGACCGTTTGTGTTGTATTGAATATATTTGGCCCGTAGTGCAAAGATGAAATGTTGTTTGGTATAATTATGACCAAAGATTGAATCTGGTATAATCATGACCGTTGGTATTATATTGAATATCTTTGGCCCGTAGTGCAAAGATGAACTGTTGATTTGTACGATTATGACCAGGAACTGTGATTTATATTATCATGACTAATGGTATTTCAGATGATAAAAGTTGATGATGTTTTCCTAAATAGAGAAGCGAGTGGACACTATAGTCTGCATTATTCTTCTAATAGATTGCTCATTCCACTGCTATTATTAATCTGAACATTGTTCAAGAATTTAACTGCAATTTTTGATATAAACCTTGTAGTCTATTGTATTCTATCAAGAACTCAACTGTTGAAGGCTAATGATAATTTATTCGTCATTATCTTAGTCATGATATTTCTTACTGGACTATTTGAGCTCACCCTTTCTTTTCGTTCCATTATTTTTCAACAGGAGATGAGAACGTAGCAGGGTCTAGCCGAGGGATGGAGTGAGAGTCCGAGGGATAGCTATCGTAGTCTTCACGTGTTGTAAAATAGTGTGGCAATAATAGTGAAGACTTAGTTGTGTATTATTATACACTGTTTTGTTAAATGTTGTAATAATTTTGTTGTAGTCTTTTGACAACTCAAGTTTGGGCTGTGTGGGCCCAGATTTGGGGGTGTCACATTGGTTCTGTTTGAAAAATCATAGCATAAGTTAGGCGAATGAGCGATCTTATCATGGAGCAACAGGGTGATTGGGTGGAAATGACTGGTTTGTCAACACCATTATCTTCTCATACTGTGAGGGATTCTATGAAGGATAGGTTGGGCTCGTCCGCCCACAGAGGAGGGTCAACAGCATCACACTCCAATTCAGTTAGGCGACGGCTGTTCCCCTCCTCTAATTCCCCAAATTTGGTACGTGAGAGGGGGATTAACAATCAATCTTCTGCTTAAGAGCGAACATTCAGGGAGAAAGAACCCTGAGATCAAAAGGAGTCTATTAAGAGACAGAGGATCCACGCGGCAGAAGGGGCTTTGCAATCTTTCCGTTATCAACAGGAAGAATGAGACACTCTATTGGCAGAATTGAAAAGGGATAAGGAATTGCAGAATACGGTTCGAGGATCCAGGGAGCACACACCACAGAGTCAAGCGGGTCGAGGACGAGTGAATGACCCAATTATATCACAGTTTAAGGAGCGAGTCAGAGGCTACTATGGTCCGTCGAAACCAAACTTGGAGCATGATAAAGATAGGGGACCAACTCCTCCTCGGGACAAGGAGTCAACTTATTCAAATCGATGTAGGCATTCTAGATCTCCACACATAGGCTATCATAACCAGGAGGATGGCGATGGGCGATATGCCTGAGGATGTGTTGGGCGGGGCGACGACACCAACTATAATCCGAACAATACAATGAGGGCTTAGTCTCGGGTTGGAGGTGAGGACCGGGGAGGGGGAGTCCATGATGGTAGAAGGTTAGTGCGGTCTGTGGACCATAGGGAAGAACACAAAAATCGGGGAGGAGGCGGCTCGAGACAAACCCAATATGTTAACAACGAAAATCAGGAGGTGCAGCTAGACGACTCTGATCCGATCATGAAAAGGATGGCCGATTTGGAACGACAGTTAGCCGAAGTTAGGTCAACAACTAAGCCAGTAGATACCAAGTCTCCATTCTCGGTTGCAATCAATGTGGAGAAAGCAGACCCGAAGATGAAGTTACCAATTTTGGAGTTTTTTGATGGTACTGGGGACCCCTACGACCACACTAATTCATACGAGATTTTCATGGGGTATTACAACCATTCTGATGCGGGGATGTGCAAAATATTTATAACTACACAAAAAAGGCGGCAAAGCAATGGATCATGTTTTTATCACCGGGGAATATCAATGCATGGAAAGAATTGTGTGAAAAGTTTCATGACTGATTTAGAAGCAACAAGAAGAGGGGGAAGTTGACGGCGTTGCTGATGTAAATTAAACAAAAGGAGTGATGAAACTTTAAATCAGTATGTGCAAAAATTTAGGGATGCAGCTATGGCATTGGGGTTTCTTACTACGGGGTTAGATGTAGGTAGGTCAAAGAAGTTGATGGAAGACATCATGTTTAAACCACCAAAAGACTTGGTCAACGCATACGAGTGTGCGAAAAACTTTATTACAATTAAAGAGGCAATGACAACGTTGACATGGAATCAGAAAGGGTTGGATCATTACAAAACTAAAAAAGAAAAGTCGGACATGTTGGATTGACTGGGCCCAAAGGGGAATAATCAAACAAATAGGTCTCCAGTCTAGCCTAGGTTTGAGCCGAAGACATACACTCCTTTAAATACTGACCGGGTGTAAATATTGGAGGAAATCAGAGGAAAACCATTTTTTGAACCCCCCCCTCCGATCGAAAACTAAGGGGTATCAGGGATACACGAATTTGTTTTGTGACCATCATCAGACGCCCGGGCATAACACATAAATATGTTATGAGTTGAATGAGCTGATCGAGAAAAATGTTCAGAATGATAGATTATTACACTTTGTAGTAGGGCTTAAAGTTCCCCACCGAGGACGAACACAAGTGGATAACCAAACCGAGACGAACACAGATCGGCCGAGGTTGGTTATTGATGTCATCACCGAAGGCATACCTAAGAGACAAGTGGAGAAACGTCGGCGTTCAACTTCAGAAATTGTGATGGCACTGGCAGGACAATCAACTAGACAAGAACGACTCTTTCTGAGGATTATAATCTCATTCACTGACGAAGACTACCCCCCCCCCCCCCCGATACGGTGGAACCACATGAAGAAGTTTTGGTGATAACAGCCCAAGTAGGCATGCTGACATGAAGGGAATTATGATCGACAACGGATCATCTGTTGATGTGTTGTACAACCATGCTTACTAACGCATGGATATGACGGGAGTCAGGCTGGAGGTCGGACAAGAGTCACCTTTGTATGGATTCAGGAATAAGGCGGTACCCGTAATCGGAACAGTTGACTTGCCGGTGGTGTTCGGGGAAGCCCCTAAACAAGTTGAAATCAATGTGAAGTTTTTTGTAGTACAAGTGGACTCGGCATATAATGCCATTCTCGGACGGACGATGTTATCTTTTCTTCAAGCTGTTACTTTAATTCCTCATTTCAAAATAAAGTTCCCCACATCCCATAGAGTCGGTGAAGTGGGAGGGGATATTGACATTGCTAGAAGATGTTATCGACATACACTAACAATACCTGTAGTCAGGGTTAACAAATAGAAGCAGACTTTAACTGTTGATATAGAGCCTTTCACCGAAGGAGTCACGGAGCCTTTGGTGTTCCTTGCCGAGGAGACTGAAGATGTGGAGCTCATTCCGGGCAATAAGGAAAAGTTGATTAAAATAGATGCTGGGTTGCAAGGTGCTTTGAAGAAAGGGTTGATAGAACTACTAAGAACATATGCAGATATCTTCGCCTAGACACCTCGTGAGATGCTAGGGATGACAGAAGACATGGCCATCCATAGGTTGTCAGTTGATCTTGAAAAGAAACCCGTGTTCTAGAAAAGGCGAATTTTTGCTCCCGAAATGGTGGGAAAGTTGTTGGATGCGGGAATAATTAAGGAAATAGAATATCCGGAGTGGCTCGCCAACGTGGTCCTAGTCCAAAAGCAGAATGGAAAATGAAAGGTCTATATTAATTACACGGATCTTAATAAAACATGCCCCAAGGACTTCTACCTTTTCCCTTACATAAACCAATTGATTGATGCTACTTCGGGAAACACTATACTGAGCTTCCTCGACGCATTTTCAGGGTATAACTAGATTTTGATGGCAAAATAAAATATCCCGAAGATGTTTTTTATTACTCATCGGGCCATTTATGCGTACAACAGAATGACGTTCGGGCTCATTAATGTTGGGGTGACATACCAAAGGATGATAAACAAGGCGTTTTTAAGCAAATTGGCCGGAATATGGAAGTATACGTAGATGACATGATTGTTCAGAGCACATGGCTGCACGACCACTTGGAGGAGTTGGAGGAATGCTTTCGGACCGTTCGCCATTATCATATACGGCTCAACCCTACAAAGTGTACCTTCGGGCTTGGCTCATGCAAATTCTTGGGATACTTGGTCAGCAAGAGGGGAATAGAGGCTAATCCAAAAAAGATTAAGGCAATTGTTGATATGAAGTCCCCAATTTTTTTTAAAGATGTATAAAGACGGGTCGGATAACTGCTCTTCGATGATTCATGTCCCAATCAGCAGAAATGTGTTTGTCGTTCTTCGACACACTTAAAGGGCCAAAGAATGAGAAATCTTTTCACTGGACTTCAGATTGTGATAACGTGTTTCAAGGGATCAAGCATTATTTATCTTCGGTTATGTTGTTGTAGAAACCGTTACTCAGGGAGTTGCTTTATTTATACTTGGCGGTGAGTTCGTTAGCAGTAGGGGCAATTTTGATTTAGGAATAGGGAGCCGACAAAATCCAGTCTATTATGTCAGTCATACTCTAAGGGATGCTGAGACAAGATACCCCAATTTGGAGAAATGTGTTTACTCTTTAGTAATCGCGAGCAGGAAGCTTAGACATTACTTCTAGAGTCGGGTGATAGTTATTTATACTGACTAGCTGTTGAAGAAAATTTTACACAAACTTGATTCATCGGGGAGGATGGTGGCATGGGCTGTCGAGTTAAGCCAATTCTCGCTGGAGTATCGTCCCCGAATGACGATTAAAGGTCAAGCACTAGCGGGTTTTATAGTGGGATGCATGATTTTCGAAGGAAAACCAATTACCTGTTTAGGATCGGAAGTTACATTAGTAGCTAGGGGGCAGTCGATCTCATCTTATTCATGGACTTTATGTGTCGATGGGTCATCTACAATGGATTCTAGTGGGGCTGAAGTCATTCTAACCAGCCCTGAAGGCTTCAAAGTCCATCAAGCTATCCGGTTCAAGTTCCAGGCAACCAACAATGAGGTAGAGTATGAAGCTATCTTGACAAGCCTAAGGCTGGCTCAAAATTTAGTGGTAAAAAACTTATTAATTCTTAGTGATTCACAGTTAGTGGTAAAACAGATTTTAGGGGAGTACGAAGCCTGATGAGTTAAAATGACAAAGTATTTGTCCGAGGTGAAGAATATTCTGCAGCGCTTTGATTCTTACTTGTTACAGAACATTGATCGGAATGACAATATTGTGGCTGATGCATTGTCAAGACTTGCTACTACTCTAAACGAGTCTTTATCGGGGTCAATATATATTGAAGAGTTACTCGAGCCCAATATTCTGAGGAGGGAGATCAAGTGTTTGGAGAGGTCAAATTGTTGGCTCACGCCTTATTTAGAATAATTGGCTGAGAGGAAGTTGCCAACCGATAAAGTTTTGGTGAAAAAGATAAAATATAGAAGTGCTTATTTTTGTTTGATCGATGGAGATTTGTTTCAACAAACGTATACAGGACCATTGGCAAAGTGCCTTATTCCATTCGAAGCATTGTATGATCTTCGGGAGGTACATGAGGGTATTTGTGGGGACCATATGGGAGCAAAGTCTTTGGTATATAAATTGGTTTGAAAAGATTATTATTGGCCGATGATGTTTCGAGAAACAAAGAAGTTTGTGCAGAAATGCTCGAAGTGTCAATTTAATAGTTCTGTTGCATGTTGGCCACCCGATGAGCTATCTTCAGTACTTTCCCCCGTTCCTTTTATGGTTTGAGGGGTCGATCTGGTAGGGCCTATGCAAAAGACCAAAACTCAGTTCGCTTACATGATTGTGGCAATTGATTACATGACGAAATGGATAGAGGTGAAACCACTTTGACGGATCACCGAACAAGATTGTGTTCACTTCCTTAAAGAAAATGTTGTCTTTCAATTCGGGATTCCAATGGTATTAGTATCAGATAACGGGTTGCAATTTATGGGTTCCGAATTTAAAAAATTCCTATCAGATTTGGGGATACAGCATCAAAAGGCGTTAGTAGCCCATGCTCAAGCCAATGGGCTGGTTGAAGTAACAAATAGGACATTACTAAATGGAATTAAAAGGAAGCTTGATGATGCTAAGGGTAGATGGCCCAAGGAGCTTCCTAGTGTTTTGTGGGCTTATTGGACGACTCCTGGGTCGACAACATATGATTCTCGTTTTTGACTGACATACGAGACTAAAGCTTTAATTACAATAAAGATCGGGTCTCCATCTTTTTGGGTGGTAAACTTTAATGAATTATATAATGATCAGGGGCTTTGACTTAATCTCGATTTAGTAAATTAGGTTTGGGGTGCTGCGGTTATGAAATTGGCAGTTTATCAGCAGAAGACAACAAGGCATTATAACCGAAGTGTTAAACAAAGGCGTTTCGAGGTAGGTGATTTGGTACTTCGGGAAGCTGAGGTGTCTACTCCTTTGAATATTGGAAAGTTGATGCCGAATTAGGAAGGCCCTTACGAGGTTATTGAAGTTATAAAACCTGGAACATACTGACTTAAAGATATGTCTGGTTTTAGATTAAAAGAATTTTTGGCATGCAACTAAATTAGAAAATATTTTCAGTAGTTCGGGAAGGTTATATTAATTTATTTATACTCGAGAAGATTCTATTAATATTTGAAAGAGACATTAATAAAACACGAATTTTTCATTAAAGTTGAGTCAAAACTCTTCTAGTATTTGTTGGCTTTTTCTAGCGCAGAGATGGTGGATCAGGAGCTGGTCATGGCGTTTTGTTGATATATGTCTTCAGATGTTAGGTGGTCGTTTTGTTTCTTTAACTCTATGATTTCCTCAGATTGTTGTTGAACTTGCTTTATTATTTCTGAGTTCCCCTGTTGAAGTCGGGTAAGCTCTTCAGATTTCTGTTGTTTCACTTCGAGGATGATGTCAAATTGTTGCTGAAGGTTATCATCGGAGGTTTTAAGGCAAGTGTTATCCTTGGCCAGTTGCTTCTTCTCTTTATGACCTTATATTTGGCCTTCAATTTTTTCATTTTAGCATCGCTGTTATTTGGCTTTGTTTCTCGACCAAAGAGACGGCTAAATGTCGCTAGAGCCTGATGGGTTACAATTGTCAAAAAAAGAGCATAAGAATAATTGCGAAGGTAATTTAAAAAATAAATTCTTACTCGACCTTGGTGGATTGCGGTGGCCAGGACAAGTTCTCGATCAAAATAGTCTTGGAAGGCTTTATTGTCGATCAGGAAGTTGAAGCTGTTATAGTTAGAAAAAGGGATTGGGAGATTGACGTCGTCTAGGAAGAAGGTTGGGGGTGTTCGGGATGTCTCGGGAATATCTAACGGTTGTTGTGGAGGGTGTACGCTTAGGAATGGGTTAGTTTCATATTGTTTAGGTTGTATGGGGGTTGGTTTTTTAGATTGTCTAGGGGTTGATTGATTAGGTTGCTCAGGGGTTGATTGTTTGGGTTGCTCAAGGCTTGGTTGTTTGGATTGATCGAGGGTTGGTTGTTCAGGTTGATCGGGGATTATTTGTTTGGGCTTTTGTGAAGTGGGTTTGGGTGAGTGTGATTGAGGTCTTGGTGGATGGAAGGTTTTCAATTTTTTAGCCCTTAGATATTTCTTGAGTTCGGAATCTAATATTTCGAAGACACTCATTTTCCTTATTATTATTTCTGGGCCTTTCCCTTTTGAGGTTTCTGGTGGAGGATTGGCTAAAGATGATGAGGGTTAGTTCAAAGGAGTAAGGTTCGTGGTCTGGGGGGCAGATCCCGTGAAGGGCAGGGTTTGTTCAGTTACTTGGGTGGAAGTATGGTTTTTTGGAGTCAGTTTGGAAAAGTGGATTAAAGTCTCTTATAAGGTTATTGAGGAGGAAGAAGCTCTCAGTTTTTAGATTAACGGTTCGGCGGGTGGATCAGATTTTTTTGAGGAGGTTGGTGAGGGAATAAAGATTGGACCTTCTTGCGGTTGTCTTTGAATGTTTGAAGGTTGGTCAGCTAGGTTCTTTTTTGAATTTCGAAAGAGTACTACCGTACAGGAGATAGATAAAGTTAAACCAAATGATTAAATCAAAAGGACAGATCGGGTACTTACTTCCGTGGAGAAATAACCAGTCAGGGTCACTGAGGAGGTTGATCGACCAAGGTATGGTCGGCATAGTAGACAGGAGTTTTTCAAGATCGGCCTCTTGAATATCCTCAATATGGTCGAAGCCTAAAGAGCTTTTGCTTGGTTCTCCCCAGGGTTGTAGGGGTCGAGTATCGATGGCTCGAAGAAAGAACCAGGATGAGTGCCATCCTTTGTTGCTTGATGGAGTAGTTATCTATACTTTCCGATTGGCATATCGGGTCAGGACTTTAAACCCATTTTCTTTTGAGTTGATCAGCTTAAAGAGTTTAGAAATAGATCCAAGGCCAGATCTATGTTCTGGCCTCTACAGTGGGAGATGAAACAGATTAAGTGAATATAGGAATTGGGGATTAATTGAGAAAACCTGATTCCCATAAATCCTAGGAATTCGGTTATAAATGGATGAAGGGGGAATTAGATGTTGTGTTTTAGGGTCCAGGTACGTACCCTTATCTAGCCCTCTTCAAGTTGCCAGTACATTCTTTCATGAGGTTCGGGGACTCGAAGCTCGTACTGTAGGGGAATCTGGTATTCATGGCGGATGAAGTTAAATTGGGCGGAGGTGAGTCTGGAGGGGGTATTTGCTGCCAGAGAGTCTTTGTATTTTTTTTAGGTTGTATTTTCTTTTTCCATATCAAACGGAGGAGGAAGGTTATCGGGGGCTTGGGAATAAGATGCTTGACCTTGGGTAGCCATGGCTTATGAGGGATTGAAGAAATTTTAGGATTTTTTCAGAAATTGGGGAGATGAAGGAACTGATGGTTTAGGGGAATAAAAGTAGGATGCGATGGAAGAAAATTTAGAGGGTTTTATTAAGGAAATGAGGCGCACGAAGTTCAAAAGACAACGAGTTTTGAGGGGATGTGATGGAGTAATGATGACCGTGTGGCTATAGTGGAAGCTAGTCATTGTTTGGATATGTTCGGTGTACGAGGGAACTTAATTATTTGAATTACTCTTTTAAAAGTAGGAGAGTGGGGGATAATGTTGGGACCCAGGTATGGATCAACCCATTCTATTATATTGGATTGGGGCGTGACTTGGTCAATTCGCTTCTACCCGGTTTGTGTTAGGAGAGTCAAAGTCCTTATCATAGTGGGATTGTGTTTCCTCATTTGGGGGAGATAAGAAAATCTATTTTAGGAATGAATCTATCAAATCATTAACTGATAAGTTATAAGGAGATTTAGAAAGGGACCTATATTCCTAATTGTTTTTGGATGATTACACACTTGTATATATACGATGCTACATGAAGGCATTGTGGACACATTATTATTTACTCACAAAATCATTATTTTTCAGCACATAGGCTCTACATTTACCTGTAAACACAATTATTATATTAGTGAATTCTTCTCTTTCCCCGTGATTTTTTTTCAATTGGATTTTCACGTAAAATCTCTCGTATTTTTGCAATAATTTCTTTTGATTTATTTATGTTTAACGTTTATTTTTACTTGTTGTTTTGTGATTTAAAGGGGTGGTACAAAATTTAACATCAACAACTAGAAAAAATTGTGGTGCACCATAAGCAAATGAACAGTTTGCTCCTATCTCTCACATAACATGGGGTCCACAAGAATCCCATCACTTGTGGACTCCACTGTTATATGAGAGATAAAAGTAAATTATTTATTTGTTCATGGTACACCACATAATTTTTCCAACAACTAGTGATAGAATATTAGAAGCAAAAATGCTTGCTTTATTTTTTTGACCTGTGCAACTGGTCAAACATGAAGCTCATCAATCTATTGTGACTTTCTTTTGCCGTATCTAAAATTTATAATGCCACCGTGGTTTAATTATGCACACCACATTAAATATTAGCGTTAAACTTAGCTACAGTAAAAACTTTGTGCTGCAAACATATGTGGTGTGCATAATTAAACCGTGGTGATAAATTTTATTTTTTGAAAGGTTCAAAAATTTTAAACTAATTGAGGACTGTAATGAGAAATTTGAATTCATGGACTACATAGCCTAAGATCCATATGTTCCTAAAATCCATATGTTCAAGGAGTGCGCCCCCCATTTTTCGGATACGTTAACTTATTTTTCCAATTTGTTTGACCAAAAATTATCAACCCTCAACATAGAAACCCCACCCATGCAATCACCACCAATTATCACGGAAATTAGCTAGCCTACAATCTTAGATATTCACAGGATGCAAATAAATACTTGCTATAGTATTTAATGAGTGATTTAGGTGATAATAAACTTAATGATAAGTATCTTAAATATTACGTATAGATTATAAATTCAAAACTTAATAATAATAATAATAATAATAATAATAATAATAATAATAATAATAATAATAATAATAATAATAATAATTTATTTAGATACTGGATACGCACAACATATAAAGATAGTGATAAATTTCATTTTTTAAAATATTCTGCTATGCATTGTATATATATTATGATAAATTTGTGTTTAATTATAATTATGAAACATATTCATGTATTAGATACTATTATAAGAGATCTTATTTATTACACATCATTTTATAAAAATTAATACTAATATTTATCCATATAACCTGTAATTACGTACAGATGGCGATGGGCTTACTTCGTGGAACCCTTTTGTTGAGACTCTTGTTCTACTTGATGATGGGGTTGCAAGGGGATTAACAGTTGGTGGTCCTAAACTTGTTAGAAAAACCAAATCGAAAACAAAGTAATTCAAGTCTTCTTTATGTATTTTGACAAAAATATGTCAGTTGTTGTTGTAAATCGATACAATGACATGTTATGTAAATTAATACAAATATATATACAAATAATTATATATGTATGGATAATCAATTGATGTGTCTAGCCAAACTAAAAGTCTATATGTTCTTATAGCAATGTATTCTTTTTTCCTAGTTATAGCCACCGAATATATATGGATAAACAACAAATATCAATCTCTTATTTCTTTAATTTGCAGTAATAAAGTCACTCTTACACACACACACACACACACACACACACACACACACACACACACATATATATATATATATATATATATTCGTTATGTTTAGATGCAGCAATATATTGGTTGATACTTCAAATAATATACACACACTTTGCACTATAATATAAACACATTGCTTTCCCCCATCTTCTTCTATATAAAACTTAAATTTAATAATTAAAATTGAAGTATTGATATTTTATTACTTTCACTAAACAAATTTTAATATAAACATTTTGCCATTGATAGATAAAGTTTTCTAGAATTAAAGGTTAGTGTTAGCAAATTTATGTATATGTCTATTGCGATTTAATGATGACAAAACAATAAAGTAATATTTATTCTAAATATGTACTATGTGAGTAATTAATATGTGACTTAATGTGATGATATACTTTTCGTAGAGTTATATATGAACAAAAAAAAAAAGATAATTCAGACAAATGTAAATATATATAAACATTTATTACAATCTTGTATAGTCCTTAAAAATAATAATTATTGTAAAAGGATTTAGATATCAAGAATGTTAAGTTGATTTGAAATTGAAAAGATAGACTAATTTAGGGATCAAATTTGTTAGGTTGATCTAAAAGATAAACTATGTATTCTCTTTTAAAAAAATAATGTTGTAAAAGGACATTAGGGATCGAATTTATTATGTTGAATTTGAATACAGAGTATTATCATCAAAATGTAATAGATTAAATTAAATACCCAGACAACTCAGAAAAGGAAGCAGAACAGGAGAATACAAAAATCGCAGAGCAAAGCGATCAGGGTCATTGGGCAAGTAAAGTTGCAGGATGCACTCTACGACTGAAGAAAAAACAAAAGATCACAAAGTCGGATTGTAAATTAAACAAGCCTGAAGACTGAACTTAGAGCTTGTGGAGACAAAATGAAGATTGCAAAGTATGCTCAAAGATTGTAAGGCCAGACACACTCGCAGAATAAATCGAAGAAGTCACATTTCGTAAAGTTTGCATAAAGATCGTAAAGTCAAAAGAAGGTTGTAGAGTTTACTCAAGGATTGTAGAGACCACTCTGAAGAGTATCTGGAAATTAGAAGAGTAAGTCAGAATAATTAATAGAGGAACCTGAAGCTTAACTCTACAACCAACAAACTCTCAGATCGTCGAACAGAATCATCAAATACAGAAGGAGATTGTTAAGTTAGAAGAATCAATTAATGAAGTCAGATACCTTATGATCAAGAAAGACAGAAGACTACAGACTCAATCCTACAACTCATGACCCTTAGGTCATCAAGTAAGGATATGTTCATAGAATTCAGAGCAGATTTCAAGATCGTTGATTAAAATCGAAAAGAATCATTAACGACGAAGTCAAAGCCACTAAGGATAAAGTTAAACAAATCAAAGGAAGGAGTGAAGAGACCTTGTGCTAAGCATAAAGAATTCAGAAAAAGAATGCTTAAGCACAAAATTGAATAAGTCAGACATACTTCACAAAGAGAAAGAATCAGAAAGAGAAAGCTATTCCATAAGATCAACACAAAGAAAGTGTTCGTAGAATTCTGTCAAACAGACTCATCACAGCACAACAAAGACAAAAAACTCTAGTAGAATAAATAGATATGGAAGCTCACATATGCTGAACAAGTCAAAGTACTCAAGATTGCATAATGGAGTTAAATTGAATATCATTAGATCGTTGAGTCTATCATTATCGTTGAGTTACTTCAGAACGGAGAGTTACAACATTAATGAGTTGCCTCAGTGCCATACCTATCAGAGAACATAATGCCAAAGGTATTGAGAGACAGATTCACTACGACACAAAATTGGAATGATCTTACCAAAGAACACTTTAACAAAGAAGTAGTCTGAGGTAATTTAGCTTAACGAGACAAGGAATAAAGCAGGACCATGAATCAACTAAATTATCAGAAGAAGAATAAGACATATGATACCTACTACAATAGGAGTGCACTGAACAGAGATTATGTAGAGATCACAATCTTGCAAATAACAAGTGCTCGAGTAAGGGGGAGCTACTCGATCAAGATAAAGAAAAAGCAAAATCAATAATCCTGAAGATAGCAAATGGTCAAGTAAGGGGGAGCTGATAAAGTAGAAATGAAAATGAACTGGAGAAGAATTGAAGATCAAGTCTTAGTTCTCAGAAAGTGAACCAAGACTATCTAGCAGAAAAGTGAAGATTGAAGTACGTATAACTGTAGACACTAAAAAGATATAAGATAATCGTAGAGCTTACAAAGTAGAAGAATAAAGTTGAACATAAAGTCTACAAATCGTAAAACAAACCGTAAAGCTATAAGTTCATAGAGTAAATAGCAGAGTAAGATAATTGCAAAGTCCAAAAAGCTGAAGATCATAAAGCAACTCGAAGAACTAAATGAAGAGCTAATCGTAAAATAAGTTAAACAATATGATAAAGAGACAGACAAATCAGTTAGATGCAACCATAGATTGATACTTGAAAGATTAACATAATGGAAGATCTTAAGAATATTGTAATATATCTAAAGCCTAATCTGAACATCACAAAAGTAATGTTTAATGGCTACTTAATATAGTGACGTCATCCACGTGAACGTTGCTACTAAAGATTGATGTTACATAACAGAGTAGAAAGCAAACTGACATGCTAGAGCAGAAAGCAAGCTGATATATCAAATAGTAATAGCAAAAATAAAGTTACCATTTCTCAAATATCAACATCAGAGATCTTCAATATCAAAGCATTAAGTGAAACAACAACTATATTCCAACGGACATATTTCCAACAGACAAACTCTCAATGAATAAATTTTTGTCGGGCAAAATGGTAGAGATCTCTTTATATAACGATCATCATCTGGAAGCTAAAAAGAGAGAGAAACGGAGAAGAAGAAAAGCCATATGAGAGGAAACTCGACCAATGCAGACATTAGGTCTAAAAGAAAAATAAGTGGTGAAAGAAAAAGCTAAAAATAGAAGAGAGAATCCACTAACTAAGAGAAAATACAGAGTTAAATCGGTCAGAGCTGAATGAAGAAGATTGGTCTATACACTAAAGGAGTATAAGGAGAAAAAGAACAATCTATAAGAGACTGAAGGGGGATCGATTACGTACATCAACATCATTAACCCAGTGCTACTTTACGCTTTAGAGGATCGATCAAAAATGATTCCAGAGCAGGAGCTGATCAGAATAATCAAAAGGCTATAGAAGTCATTCCTCTATTGCCAAGCTCTTCATCATAGAGCTTAACGTTAGCTTGGCAGCACCCCCAATAATTCCAACACCAATAATAAGTAAGAACTTAATGACCCTCCAGATTCAGAGGAATCTTCCCCAAGATTAGAAGAGGACTGAGTGTCCTAGGAGAAAATCAAGTGAGGCCCATCTGATTCTTAGTGAATCAGCCCTTGTTGAGAGAAGATGACTTAGTTTCCTATAAGGAGAAAAGACGGGACTTAGTGACCCGCCTGATTCTTAGTGAATCAGACCTTTAGTGGAGGACTTAGTGTCTAAATTCTAAGGACTTGGTGTCCAATTTATTCTTAGTGGAATATCTTTGCTCAACGGAGTGGAAGAGAGGAGTAGGAGTAGTTCAAGTTCCGAATCTCTTAAAAATCACTGTGTTCTCAATGTCTTTTTACCCCCTTCTTTATGTTTTATGTTTATATCATGTATGTTATGATTGATATATCATAATGAAGATATCTTTTCGTTAGCAAATTTATGTACAGAACAGTGTATTATTTTTGAAATGATCTGAATGGGGAGTTACCAAATAAACATATTCCAATGTGCATACAATTGCTTAATTATTTGGTAAAAATATTCTTAAAAGAAAAAGTTATACATAATTGTATAATGATCTATTCAACCCCCATTCTAGATCATATTCGTGAACATCTGGGAAACAATAATTGGTCTCAGAATAGGTTCTCACAAAACTTGCTTAACCGCAATGAGTAGATCCCATGGTACTAAAACTAGTTTTGTAATAGATGAATAAATTTACCTATGAGCTTCAACATTTTTATTGCTATTTGGAAAGCTCAAGTATAGACATCAACATTAAAAGATTCTAAGAAGCAGGTTTGACCAAGACCATGTGAGAATATTCAAAGATGGCCTCGTCTATTAAAGGTTCATAAGTAAGGGTTGCAAAATCAAATTCAGAATGGTCGAACACAAAGAAGTATATTTCCACTCTAGACATGCAAATAGTGTCTTATTCATAGCTTTAGAGGACAACTGCTCAAGATACGTTTAAATGCCAAATCACTAAGGAAAGCTGGAAAGTTTCATTTTAATGCATGAAGAAACTATACTAAAAAAAGCATTTTTCTAAAATTCTCAAAAGCCTTTAACCAGGTAAGCTCGAAGAAAAATGTTTACACCAAATTCATGCGAACAACATCCAACATATGGACTTCTAAGACCTCAACCTTCTAAGCGTTTACCTAAGGTAATTATGCAGCAACTGTTTAAAAGAAAAACTTACTAATGAGCTAACACTTAATAGATAAAGCTGCAAATGAGCCACTTAAGATTCTCCTGGATATGAAGATATAGTTCTACTTGCTCTGAAAATCACAAAGAAGACAAGAACTACTTCATCAATCTCCATCTACAACAGCAAATTGAATATTCAAGTTTAAAAGATCTGTATTATCAGATCTCAATATTTGTTGATTGTAGCAAGCTCCTCCATTAGGGAAGATATATGATGAATTCTGGTAATCACTAAAGCCAGCCCATTATTTGTTGTTGGAATTAGTGGAGGTCATCAAACTAATCAATGTATGATGTTACCTAAAATTGAGAGAAAATGGTATGCTTAAAAGGAAATGGATGCATAACCCAGAGAGAAAAAAAAGAGAAATAAGGGAGGAAAGCAATGAAAAACATGAGCTCAATCAAGGAAGGATTTGAAATGAAGCTCAAAGCCAATAGACAGGAGGAAGAAAAGGCTAAAGGGACATCGCCAATAATAATTGAGAAATTGATGTCAGTGAGGTATGGCTTGACATCTCTCTTAATATATGTATGCATAAATCTTAACTACTTTATGTGTTATATGTAACAACTTGCATACACACAACACTGTTCAAAATTGCTTGGTTAACCATTATCAACCTCAAATTAACAAAAGAAAATGATCTGACTGAGTTGGGAGCTTCTTAGGAACTCGTTTTCTCCTTATCTCAATCTGAGGCTAAAAATAACATTCCAAGACCAATTCTGAAACAGTATCCTAAGATGCTCTTTTGAAAAGACTTAATGGTTCTGACTGAGATTGCACTTTTGAAAAGACTTAATGGTTCTAACCACTTCTGTTAATCATGATGGTTAGATGCTAATCTCTGGTTTGGTACGTACAGAGTAAAATGATTCCTATGATCAAAATCTTAAAAGATCGTAGAGTTAGTCAAAAATAAATTCTATAAATCAGCTTGATGAATTTTATAAAATTAGCTTATACATTGTAAACTCTGAAACCTGAGTCTAGTATACCAAAAGCAAGGTTAGCCGATTTAAAACTGTTCCTCAAGAGAAAAACACCTAGTCACGCGCGCGCACACACACAAGCATGCATCTTTCAAAATGATGTGATTGTGCAACTTTAACCTTCAAAAATGGAAAATGAGTTTTTAATTTTTTTTTAATCTAAGTTGTCTTTTTATCACTACATTTGACTTTGGTGTCAAACTCTTCAAAAAAAAAAAAGAGAGTCCAGCTATTATGCTTGGAATATTAAATATAATTGATATCATCACCTAAAGGAAGGTCTTGTTGAAGGATTAATGTTCAATTTTTTTTCTCATCAGTTACCTAGGTGTCAAGACACTTCAAATCTGTTTTTCCTGAAGAACCAAAGTTGATAAAAGTGATTATGAGAAGGAGTTCAACTCTTTTAAGAACATAAGTTATGAGTATTGAAATGACCATATCAGAAATCTCCCTGCACTAGAAAACTTCACCAACTAATTGGTGTAGTAGAGAACAAAACATTTCTTAAAGCAAGAAGGACACTTCTGACCATTAGGATGTCAGAATGTAATCAAAGTTAAATTTGTCAACACTACCTGCTTTACTCAGAAGAGGCTTCTTAGTCACTCTACTTTCAACGATGGCATCCTATAGTCTTAGGAAAGGAAAGGAAATTAATTCTTGATTTCTGCACATCTTTGACGGTACATGTTTAAATCCTCAACAAACAGTAAGAATTAACTAACTATTTCAACTGAAGTTAAAATGAGGCGTGATCAGTTAATTATAAAACTTACTAGGTTTAAGATTGTTAACAGTTGGCATTGCATAATCACTTACGCTGACAATCTTAGAATAAAAAAAGCTACTGCGTATGATAATAGTAGAAAAAGATGATATCACAATCCTTAATTCTCTAATCTTAAGGAAGAACTAACCAACTTTTCACAACCCCCCAGTGATGACATATCATCTCTTTATTAGTTTAGATTGTATATTCACGTGTAAGAAGTGTCATTTTTTGGAGGGAAAGTAAAATACTATTTAGCAGTCTTGATAAGGATGTGAACATGTCTTCCGCATTGTTCTATCAAAATCACTGCCATGTGTGATTGCAAGGGGCTTTGTTGTTAATATAGAGGAGTGACAGTTATGGAGAAGAGGAATATGGTTGTTATATTTCCCAATGTCCCTTAGTTCGCCAATTGATACGAAGGAGTCTAGTACCGAACACCCAAAGGTTTATTTGAATCCCAAGATCTGATGAAAATTCTATTGAGACTCGCATATCCTAACTATACATATTCACACGTGTATAAATTCTACTATATTTTTATTGATATAAAAGCTTATTTGTATCTAAAGTATTTAATTAATCTCATATTCATCGCATCTATTAATCTTCGTCCAGGAAACCAAAAACCCATCTCAGAAATCTTGTAGAAAAACACCATCAATTCATTAAAAGTTTCTAAATTTCTTCTTTCTCCTTCATTCATATTCTTATCCATCAATCTTCGTCAAAGAAACCAAAAACCCATTTAAGAAATCTTGAAGCAACACCATCAATTCATCAAAGTTTCCTACTTTCTTTCTTTTGGGGAGCTTCTCATTATGACCAGTAATGTTAATGGCAGCGAATACAAATCTATAAAAGTTTTTAGTAAGAGGATGAGTAATACTCAGTTGGGCTTTATATAACTCTATTTTTGAATAGTTTATTGATGTTCTTTGGATTCAATGGTGTTTGGTTAATGAAAAATAGTAGCTATTGATTCAATTTATTTACAATCTTAGCAAATTCCAACTAAATAAACTAATGTGAATTGTTTGATAATGATTAATACATTAGTTAATAGTATAAATTACTCAAAAAGTGCTAGGTACAAAATTATAAAATAAATTTACATGACAATTTGAGTTTTAGTAGGATAAAAGTCAAATGAAACTCCTTTTTGTGGAATTGATGAAATATCTTCTTTGGTATCCTTAAACTTTTCTTTATAAAATTTGAATTTAGTATAAATAAATAAGGTGATGAAAGGCCACTCTCCTATGGATACTAGGGAAAATGGTAAATGACTATCTATTTTTAGGTTTAAAATTGAGGTTGCCATTTATTTCATTCTTTGCTACTGTAAGAAATGCAATGAAAAATAGTATATTTGAATAGTGCATCAAAAGTAATCGTGCATAGGCATTTATGGGTCTTCTCCAGTGATATTGTCATTCCTTCTAAAATCAAAACAGAATTTAGGGCATTTAGGTTTAGAGACGTTAACTAAGAATATGGGGAAAATACAAAGGAAATAAAAGAAAAGCAACACATAGTTTCAATATTTTGTAATAAAAGTGTCCTAAAAACGAAAAAAAGAAGAAGTTATTTTTATTATTTTTCTCTTATTTTTGTTCTTAAATATAATATCGCTATTGACTTTTTGAGGTAAAATGAGATATTTTTAAACTCAAAATTGATATTGATTTAATTAATTTTATTCATGATAAATATTGTCAAATATCTAAAAGTGCTACTAATTATAAAATTTATTATTTTATAATTGATAATAGAGTGTATTAATTTTAAATTTGAAAATATTTCAAATTACCCTACACATAAGATATATTTACCCATATTATTTAGTTGGGTGAGAGAGGCGGGCAATTATGATAAGACATTCTATATAATAGGGAACCTTTTTATTCTATATGAAGTTGAAAACCTTTTTATATTCACATTTTTTTAATTTTAAAGTTGATCGCCATTCCTATTATTAGTTGTAATTTTCTTTTTTTTGTTATAGATACTCTGATTGTGAAATTTTCAATAAATTATTCAATCTCTGTTAGTGTTAAAAAATTATTTCAATTTCATACTTCCTCATGCGATAAAAGTATTACTATTTTGAGTAGTTATAAGTTAAATGTCCATTTACTTTCATAATTTATTTTTTCCAATTTTTTTCCTATAATACCCTTAGTATTAATTGTTTTATATATATTTTTTTTCTCTACACATATTTACAGAGTATTATTTGTCATGTACAAAAAACTATGTAACTAAATGATAAGCTTTAAAGACTTTTGTAGAAATTCAATACTTAAAGTTAGAAGTAATGTTAAATGCATTTTAATGAAAAATTGATTCTAATGAGAATTTTTTTGATAACTTTAATTATAAATATGAATAATTTTGTCATTTTATTATATTTTTTAACATGCACAAAAAAGTTAACTAGTACTTTTATCCTTAGACAAATGGTATTTGTTTATAAAAATAAATTGTTAATTAATTAATGATGACATGATAATGAGAAAGAAATTTGTCAAACATTAGATGACATACTAAAATATTAAAATTATGTGTATAATAATTGTCCAATGTAATTTATAAAGGTAAAATAATAATATACTCTTTTAGTTAATCTTTTGAATAATGTTGCATATAATTATTTGGGCCCGTTAAAAGGTGTAACTCAATTTATTTTTATGACCCGGGTTTGGTGTTGGTTATTGGGCCATGACTTGTGTCGGCCCAATACAGTTAATTCTGGTGACTTGAGTTAAGAGTGTCAAAGTACATATCTAAGTTGGATTGAGTATCCTAATTTGGAGAGATGAGGTAGTTCTAATTGGGAAATGACTCATCAACTAAGAAATGACAATTATAAGGAGAATTAAACAAAGATTCACTCATAATTGATTTCGGGTGGATATTACATATATAAATATAACCATTAACTGTAATCACGATACACATATTCATACAAACATAATTGTATTATTTTATACCAATTTAATTCCCTTCATTGTTTATGCTTTTGACTTGTATTTATTCTCACATCAGAGCCATCCCCTAACGGCCTAAGTCGTCAAGCTCCTCTCAGTGTGACTACTAATTATGCAGGTTACTCATGTTTTTTTTGTGGTGATTTTTGGTGTGCATACAAAATCAGGCATTAACATTGGTGCTAGAGGAAGGGCCTTGGTAAAATTCTGTTAAAAAAATCCCAGGTTGTTCGAAGTTTTGGTTAGATTTGAATTTGAATTGATGGTAAGGCGAGTTGAAGAATTAGTAGAGGAGGCAGTTTCATCGGCAACCCCATTTAATCTTTGTGGTTCAGTATTGGATAGATTGGGTTCATCCACTAATAGACGCTGACCTGTAGCAACACAATCAACACCTCTAAGGCGACAATTATTCTCACCACCCAACTCACCGGTTCAGGATTTACGTGCAAGGTTAATAAATAATCAGTCCCAGACTCGGTAAGATCACACCAAAGGGACAGGTAGACAGGATTGGATAAAAAAAGATTCGGCTAGACATGATCAGTGGGAGACGATAAGGAGGAACACCATTCAAAGGGCTTAAAAAGCATTGGAAGCTCTATGCCGATAGCAGGAGGAATGGATAAGGCTTCTGGAGGAGTTACAGGATGATAACGAATCCTAAACTACTATCAGGGGGTCTCGGGAGCCAAGTCCCCAAAGTCGAGCTCACTGCGGCAGTGTGAATGATCCTTCAACATCACAACTGAGGGAAAATTCGAAGGATCGCAGAGCAGAGCTAGAACAGAGGAATATAAAATAGAATGAGGAGTATACAAGGAGAAGAGGCACAAGACAGGCTTTCCATGATAGAGAAACCATTCACTTGCACCACTATGGTCGAAGGAGAACGAGGTCCCCACTTGCTAATAGGGTTCACGATAATGATAGGAGGAGAACCAGGTTCCCACCTATTAATAGGGCTAATGATGAAACAAAGAGGAGAACCAGGTCCCCTCATGCTAATAGGGCTAATGATGACACAAGGAGGAGAACTAGGTCCCCGCCTCCTAATAGGGCTAATGATGACACAAGGAGGAGAAGATAGGGCTAATGATGACACAAGGAGGGAGGATAGATGTGACCGAGTATTGGACATCCTTGACCCAATCTTGAAGAAAATGGATGAACTAGGTGAAGGTTGCCAGGGAAATATCCAGTTCCGAAGCCCATTGATCCTAAGTATTCATTTCCCCCAACTATTGTTCAGGAAAGGGATGATCCGACCAAGAAGTTGCCACCGTTTAAGTCATACGATAGAACTGGTGATCTATATGACCATACTTATTCTTATCAGAATGTCATGGACTACTACAACCACTCAGAGGTCGGGATGTGTAGGATTTTTTTTACCACCTTAAAGAAGTCGGCAAAGTAGTGGTTCATGTCTTTACCCTGAACTGCAATGAATCTTGGCAGGAGCTATTCAAAAAATTTTAGAACGGTTCAGAAGCAACAAAAGGAGGGGAAATCTTACTGCTTCACTCATGTAGATCAAACAGAATCCCACCAAGTCCTTGAGTCAATATATGCAAAGGTTTAGGAAAGTAGTCGGGACAATCACAGATCTTAACATGAATCAGGCTTTAGGTTTTTTAACCTCGGGTTTAGATGTTGGGAGGTCTCGAAAGCTTATGAAGGACATTACGTTCAAGCCTCCAAATGATTTATTAGATGCATATGATCGGGCAGAGAAATTCATTGCAATAGAGGAGATTATGAAAAATTTGAGCTAGAATCAGAAGATGGTCGACCGACCCTGGAATAATGATACTAAACTGGAGGTGTGGGATCAGGTCGGTTTAAAGGTAAATCCCCCTCAAACGGACAAGGCCTTTCCTCGGCCAAAGCAACATATGAAGACTTATACTCCATTAAACACTAAAAGAGTTCAAATGCTGAAAGATATTTGGGGAAAACCATTTTCTGAATCCCCTTGTAATAGTGTTCAAGGGTATAAGGGGAACAACAAGATGTATTGTAACTACCATCAGATGACGGGATATACAATTTGGCGGTGTCATGAACTTAAAGACCTCATAGTAATGAGGCAGAACATGTGGTGGGTACGGTATAATTACCAGTAGTCTTCGGTACAGCTCCTCGACAGATGCAGATCAAGGTTAATTATTTATAGTTCAAGTAGACTCTGCTTATAATGCTATATTGGGACTTACCACTCTTTCAGCACTAGATGTAGTGACTTCTATCTCCCATTTTAAGATGAAGTTCCCCACAACCAATGGGGTCGGTGAGGTGAAAGGAGATATGGACATCGCAATGAAGTGTTATCGGCATACTATGATATCATTGACTATGGGAATTAGCAAGCAAAAATAGGCTATGATGGTTGATTTGGAGCCTTTTACTGTGGGCGTGACTAAACCTATAGCGACTCCTGCCGACGAAACAAAAAATATAGAACTCATCCCCGGTAATGCTATTAAGACTGAAGATTGGGATCGAGTTGCAAGATACTATCAGAAGCGGATTGATAGAGTTGCTCAAAACATATGCTAATATCTTCACCTGGACTTCTCATGACATGCCAGGGATAGCAGAAGACGTGGCCATCCATAAGTTATTGGTTAATCTAGAGAAGAAACCAGTCTTTTAGAAGCGTCAGATCTTTGCTCTGAAAAGACAAAAAATGATTGACGAGGAAGTAACGAAGCTCTTGGATGTTGTATAATAAAGGAGATTGAATATCCTGAATGATTAGTTAATGTGGTGTTGGTTTGGAAACAGAACGAGAAGTGAAGGATTTGTATAGACTACATAGATCTTAACAAAGAATGCCTAAAAGTCTTTTATCCACTACTCCACATTGATCAACTCATTGATGCAACATCGGGTAATGCCATCTTGAGTTTCTTGGACGCGTTTTTGGGGTACAATCAAATATTGATGGCGAAAGAAGACATCCTGAAGACAACTTTCATTATGCTTCAAGCCATTTATGCTTACAATAGGATGACGTTTGGGTTAATAAGCACAGGGGCGACTTATCAGAGGATGATGAATAAGGTATTCAGGAAGTAGATCAGCCATAATACAGAAGTCTATGTGGATGATATGATCGTCAAAAGTAAGGGGCTTTAGGACCATTTGGAAGATTATTTCTAGACTGTCAGACACTATAATATGTGTCTTAACCCTACAAAATGTACCTTTGGTTTGAGTTCAGGAAAGTTTTTGAGTTATTTGGTCAGTAGACGTGGGATCGAAGCTAACCCAGAAAAGATTAAGGTTATTTTAAATATGAAGTCTCCTTAGTCATTCAAGGATGTTCATCTATTAACAGGTCGGGTAGCTGTTTTAAGGAGGTTTATGTCAAGGTCGACAGAAAGATGTTTGCCCTTCTTTGACACATTAAAAGGGCCGAAGAATGAGAAGAAGTTTCATTGGATATCAGAATATGAGGATGCTTTTCAAGGGAACAAAAGATACTTGTCCTTAGCCCCCTTGTTGCAGAAGCTGTTACCGAAGGCGGTCATGTATCTTTACTTACTAGTCAGTTCATTGGCAGTTGGGGCTTTGTTAGTTCAAGACGAAGGTGGCCAATTGCGACTGGTGTATTATGTGAGCCATGCTTTAAGAGATGCAGAGATAAGATACCCAAACTTGGAGAAGTGCGCATATACATTGGTGATTGTTAGTAGGAAACTTTGGCATTTTTCCAAGGTCGGCTTCTTGTGGTGTATACTGATCTACCTCTAAGGAAAATCCTACGTAAGTCGGAAGCATCAGGAAGAATGATGGCATGGTTAGTGGAGTTAAGCCAGTTTTCGTTAGAATATCACCCTCGGATAACAATAAAAGGACAAGCCTTGACAAATTTTATGGTGGAATGCATGTTCTCGGAAGAGGATTAGAGGCCAGATTCTGAGGTGGATTTAATAACTATGGGGCAGCAAGTCCTGACATCTTCTTAGATGTTATATGTAGACGGGTCGTCAACTATAGATGCAAGTGGTGTAGGGGTCATCCTAGCTAGTCCTGATGGGTTCAAAGTTCAGCAAATGATTGGATTCCGTTTTAAAGCAACTAACAATGAGGCAGAATATGAAGCCATTTTGGCAGGATTGAGACTGGCCCGGAGGTTGGAGGTAAAGAATATCCTCATCTTTAGTAATTCTCAATAGGTAGTAAAGTAGATTCAAGGAGAGTATGAGGCTCGGGGGGAAAGAATTACTAAGTATTTGTCTGAGGTGAAGACTCTTTTACAGTGCTTCAATTTATATTATCTTCAAAATATGGATCGGGACGATAAATCAGTTGTTGATGTTCTTTCTAAGTTGGTAGCTACCCAGGTAGACTCATTTACTGGTTTAGTATATTTGGAGGTTTTAAACGAGCTAAGGATTATGGGGAAGGAGGTGAAATGTATCGAGAGGTCAAATTGTTGGTTTACACCCTATTTGGAGTATTAGACTTATGGAAAATTGCCTTCGGATAAAGTGTAAGTGAAACGGATAAAATATCAAAGTTCTTATTTATGTATCATTGATGGTGACTTATATCGACATACTTATTATGCTCCGTTGTTGAAGTGTTTGGTTCTATCTAAAGCAATTTATGCCATTCGAGAAGTGCACAAAGGCATTCGTGGAGATCATATAGGAGCAAAATCTTTGATATACAAGTTGATTCGGCAGGGTTATAATTGGCCTACTATGTTTCAAGATGCAAAGAAATTTGTACAAAAATGCCCGAAGTGTCAGTTGAATGGTTTTTATTCCTCATCGGCCTCTAGAAGAGTTGTCATCTGTGTTATCTTATATTCTCTTTGCAGTATAGGGGATTGATCTATTGGGTCTAATGCCAAAGGCTAAAGGGCATGTGGCTTATTTGGTGGTAGCGATTGACTATATGACTAAGTGGGTAGAAGCAAAACCTCTTCGGCATATTACTGAGTAGGACTATATTCAATTTCTTAAGAAGTCGATCGTCTTTCACTTTGGCATGCTTATGGTTTTAGTGTTGGACAATGGGTTGCTTTTGTTGGGGCTAAGTTCAAAGAGTTCTTGTCTGACCTTGGTATTCAACATCGGAGGGAGTCTGTGGCTTATTCCTAGGCTAACGGACAAGTGGAGGTTATAAATCGAACCTGGATGAATGGGATCAAAATGAGGTTGGACGAAGTAAAAGGTAGGTGGCCCGAGGAGCTTCAAAGTGTGTTATGGGCATATCAGACTACCGGTGATTCTCCGTTTTGGTTGGCATATAAGACTGATGTATTGATTTTTGTGGTGATTGGCTCACCTTCATTCCGGGTTGTAAGTTTCAGGGAGGCATATAATGATAAAGGTCTTCGACTTAACTTGGACCTACTAGATGAAGTTTGGGATGTGACGATGTTAAAGTTAGCAGTTTATCAGTAGAAGATAGCTCGACACTATAACAAGAGGGTTAAACAAAGAAGGTTTGATGTTGGCGATTTGGTGCTTTGGGAGGTAGAGGCTTTAAGTCCTCAGAATATAGGAAAACTGATGCCTAATTGGGAAGGTCCATATAAAGTGATAGAAGTTATTAAACCTGGTGCTTATCATCTTCGGGATATATCAATTTCTGAATTAAAGCATTTTTGGCATACTAGTAGGTTGGAGAGATATTATCAGTAATTCTAGTTTATTCCTTTTAGGTAGTTAGAGGAGTATTATTGGTAGTTCATTTGTTAATTATTAGTCAAATATGGAGATTAGAATTCTGGTAGAGTAATGATATGGAAGAATTTGTACAAAGCAAGAGAATTTAATAAATGAGATTATCTTTCATTGATGATCAGTGATTAAGTACAAAAGATTCTTTTATTTTGCACATAAAAATAAGAATACAAATTGATTAGTTATGTGATGGGTCGTCCGAGGAGAAGCCCATGGGTTTCTGGTCATGAGCAACCATTTTGATCATTCCCTTGGCATATATGGCTTCGGTCAACTCCTTGGACTTTTTGTAGTCATCTATTATGGCTTGGAGGTTGATTTGTGCTTGGGTCTTCAGTGATTAATTTTCCTCATCGGGAAGTTTGTTGGCTACTGCAGATATTTGAAGAGCTTCGTCCTTTTGGTTGATTTGGTCGGAGAGAATACGGTTTTGTTGGAACAGCTCTTCTATTATGTTGTTGTGAGCAATTTTTTCTTCGAGGAGTGTTCGTTCTGTGGCCAAGTCAGCTAGCTTCTTTTGATTTTGTTCATTTTCGTGTTCGGCTTCGGCTAGTTGATTTTGGATGGTTTGCAGGAAGGAATCATGTACTTCATGCTCTATGTGGAGGGTGGTATTGTCTTTTTTGACCTTGATGAGCTCAACTTGAAGTCGGGTAATGGTCGTTGTTTATTCTCTATTTTGTTGGTCGACCGTGCGAAGTCTACTAAAAGCTCCCAAGGCCTGTTGAGGATAAGAGTGATTATATTTTAAGCAAGTGTTGATGGAAATAATGATTTTAAAGAAAAAGGAGTTATTCTTTATCCGACCGAGATGGAGAGATGTCAATGTCATCAGGTTGCTAAAGTAGGGGGATCCATAGCGAGGGTTGTCGAATGGAAGGTTGAAAAAGCTGAAGAGCTCGAATGTGAGGGTTTCTTCAGGCTAGTTTGGAGAGGTTTGGGTTGGAAGTTGAAGTTAGCCGAGGCTTGATGAGGTTCTTCTATGGTTGGGGTTGGGATTAGAGTCTGGGGTCGGGGTTGAGGTTTGTAAATGATCACTACCAAAATAAAAGAAAAAAGAAGGGGTAGAATGTTAGAGATAAATAATAATATTTAAAAGGACTGTAAGGAAAGAGTAGGGTCGGGTAGAAACTCTATGTCCCGTGGTTCAGTGGGCATATGAGAGAGGAAATCTTGGAATTCTGCTTTTCTGTTTTTAGGAAATTTGTCAATTTGGGGTTTGTCGGGGTCACCCCATAATTAAATGTGTGTTTTGAGGACGGAGACGAACGTCCAGTAATGGTGTCAACCTTTGTTGCTGCTTAGGGATTGCATCCAGGCTTGTTGACCAAGGAGTCAGTTTAGGGCTCGAAAGCCTAGTTCTCAGGTCTTGGTGATGGTGAAGATAGAAAAGAAGAAATCAAGAGAGGATTTTGATACCCCTTTGTTTGCAGTAGACTATAAAACAGATCAGGTAGATGTATTAATTTGGCACGAGTTGGGCGAACTCGATGCTAACAAAAGTTAAGAAATCATAAATGAATTGATGTAATGTGAACCTGACTCCGTTGTTTAAAGCATAGATGGGCACCCCGAACCAGTAAGTGTTTAGTCGCCAGTATATTCTTTCTTAAGGTTCTAAGGCTCTTAAAGAATATTTTGTTGGGATTTCAAATTTGGCTTGAAGATGTGGAATGATGACATCTTTGACAATGGATTTAATGTTGGCATGGCTATAATCCTTGAACATCTTTTTAGTTTTCGCTTAATTGTCTCTGATGGCAGCTATTTGGGTTTGTAATGAGTAGGAAATAGTGGAAGATAAAGGGTTGAAAACCATGGGCGACTGGGTAGGTAAGAGGAAGTAGGGGTTTTAATTGAAAGGTTGTGGGGAAACTGTTTAGGAAGGAGAAAAATGAGGTAGCCACCTTGATCAGTGGAGATTGGGGGGAAATTTAGAGAAGAAAGGGTTTATAGCTGGGTTCGCAATGAAGAGAGAGAGTGGAGGAAGATTTTTTCAGAGAAAATGAATAGTAGTGTAACCAGTTAGTTCAAATTTGGGTTTTTTTCTTAATGATGAACGTGATTTTTAAGGGTGGTAAAAATGTGTTGTGCACATGTGGATATTGGTGGTTGCAATTAGCAGTTAAGGAGTTTTTTTTAATACATTTTTGGATGATACTTCCCTATTTTATTTCTTTAAAATAGGGGAGTAGGGGCAATGTTGGGATATAATTATTTGGGTCCGTTAAAAGGTGTAGCTCAGTTTATTTTTATGACTTGGGTTTTGGTGTTGGTTATTGGGCCATGACTCGTGTTAGCCCAATATAGTTAATTCTGGCAGCTTAAGTTGAGAGCGCCAATGTCTATATCTAAGTTGGATTGAGTATTCTAATCTGGAGAGATGAGGTAGTTCTAATTGGGAAAAGACTCATCAACTAAGCAATGATTGTTTTAAGGAGAATCAAACAAGGACTTTCACTCTTAATTGGTCTCGGGTGGATATTACATATATAAATACAGCCATTAATAGTAATCACGGTACACACAAAATTTTATTATTTTTCAGTAATTTAATTCTCTTCATTATTTACGCTTTTTACATGTACTTATTCTCATACCAGAGTTATCTTCCGACAGCCCAAGCCGTTAGGATCCTCTCAGTGTGATTACTAATTGTTCAGGTTGCTCGTGTTTTTTTGGTAATTTTCGGCGTGCAAACAAAATCAAGTGTTAACAATACATAGACCAATAAAAAAAATCTATATTTATTCTTGGGAAAATTTTCACAAGAGCAAGGTGGCAATCTAACAATTATGGCCTAATTGGCCCCAAATAACTACTTTATGTGAAACCATGAGACCACCAGAATATACTACAGTGAAGTCTAATTGGGTTTCCCGGGTATGACAAGATCTCAATAGCTTTAGGCATAAATAATGTGGCCCATGAATCTCATTTTGATTGTTTGTGGCTCCAAGTAATGAGAAGTTATTCAGTGGTCCTGATGCACCACGTGATTATGCCCCAAGACTATAGAATATTTTTTTTCAATTAATTCATATGGCCAACAAAATGTCTAGATGATAAGAAATAAATTTAAAGATATCTATACAAAAATATTAATAAAAATAGTACTTAATTTCAGTTTTAACATAATAATTCTAATACAATGCACTATTTTAACACATACAACAATATAATACAGTAATAACAACATAATACAAGATAATACAATAATTCAAATATAATGCACTATTTTAACATAATGCCACAAAACAAACTTATTGAACGGATAGACATTTAATACCAAGTTCTTCAAAAAGTTTCTTTAGCTCAAACACAAGCTTATCCTTATCCATGCAGTGTTGGAAATTTATGGTGTGTGTAGCATGAAGGCCAAATTTCACCTTCCCATCAAATATCTCAAATTGAATTTCAGACTTGCTTTCAAGGAACCTGAATGTTTCAACATATAGATAGAAAGTTGATAATATATTCCAACCTCATAGCTTAATTGCATGTGAAAGTGGAAATGGAAACAATTGCATTGACAGTTGTATTGTACAACTCATTTTTATTTGATGAGTTATACAGTACAATCGATTAATGCGTGACTATACAAATATTATCTAATTGCCTTGCATTATTGGTATAATTCATCTTTAAACAGAAATAAAGAAGAGTTGACGTACTCATTTAGTTTAACTTTTAAAGTTGCATTGTTCTCAACTGAAGTTTCACTATTGACAAAAAGCTCCATAGTATCACTCATCCAAGAGCTCCTGGTAAGATTAATGATAATTTTGGTTGCCAATTTGGAATTGGGATAATCCATCTTGTTATTATTCTCCCTCAAGAAAATTGTTGTCATTATCCCTATCTCTTCAACAATCATCTGTGGATGTTGAATAAAAATATCAAAATAGACGAAATAGATTAATAGAATAATAATATGTCAGTTACTAAGACAAATCATTCGCGAGATGTACAGTATAAATTATTAATGCTTCATCTATATAAACTAAAAAGAAAGCTTTAGTCTAGTTGCTTAACATTGCTCTTCTAATTTATACGGTACAATGTCACGTATCAGTTACTTGTTCATTATCGATGAGACAAAAATCACCTTTGTTAAATGGTTGTCGTACAAAAACAAACATTATTCCTTCGCATATTGTGTTATTGGTGTTGCCGAATGTAAACACCGCCAATAAAAGACTAGATAAAATGGAAAGTAGCACTTTGTTCCTCACAAAACCCATCAAAATTAACCATATAATGGATATTGAAATGAGTAAGATCAATGATACAATGTTGTTCAGCTCTTTAGAGGCAGTGTTGGTATCATTTAAGAGATGAACCAGAGTTTTGCGCTCATTACAGACTTTCATCTGTGAAAAATGAATGATTTGTCAGACCATGAATACATGTATCTACCTTTTTTGTAAAATTTAATGGTTTATTCAATAAGAAGCTTCTCAAGTAATAATATGTGGGAGGACAAATTTATCCGATTTTCCAAATTAAATGTCCAATTTTATTTTTTTTGGTCAAATCGACTTTTTAAACTAATTTTGTTTACCATTTTTGTCAAGGTATATGTAAAGAGATTATAACAAAAATAAAGTATATATTATCTCTATTCTAAATTATAAGATTATTACTGATTTTTGAAAGTCAAATTAGTATATTTTAAAACTTCAAATTGAGATAATACATCAAAAATTATAAATAATAAATACTAGAGTAACTATTATAGATTAGTAATCTACATAACCCACTTTATATGTAGCTTAATTGCAAATTAAAAATATTTCTAATTTATGGTAGGTAATGCTTAATAGACTTCAAAAATATTTTTTCATTTTGATAGATACAGAAAAGTTTGATACCATTCCTTTATTAGGAACATGACTACATGCATGATAAAACAACATAACAGTATTGATGTTTCAAAAACACAAACTTCAAGATCAAAAGTAAGTTCTATGGAGAAAAAACAGAGCAATTTATCGACAGAGTAATGGAGAAGAGAGGATTTACCGTCCAATCTTTTAAAGATGTTTCGGTAATGCATTTTGTTTCGAATGCTCCTTCAAACAATTTGAGCGCATTTGGTATATGCTCCTGTTTCATGAGTTGTAGAAGATCCGCCACGTGTATCTCCCTGATTCAAATAGCATCAATTAGTGAACAAGTTTGTAAATAATATGAGCTAAATTAAATCAATATAAACATGACTCCAGATTCCAAACTGTTAAAAATGGTCGCTCCATTTAGACAGTCCGTAGAAATAAGTTGCGTTAATTTAGCCGATCTTTGTAATATAAGTTGCGTTAATTTAGCCGATCTTTGTAATACAAGTATTACATAATTACGACTATCATTTATGTAAAATGTAATTAATATTACGTAAATAGCTCAAAAGGACTTTCTATTTAAGATCACTTAGAATTAGAATTCTTAAAAAACAGAAAGACAATCAAAAGACATGATGCTAATACGTACCTGAAATCATTCATTGCCAAATTCTTAAAGATTCGAGAAACAAGAGATTCAGTATCCTTCTCTGTCAGAGTTTCATCATCAAAAATCTTGTCTAATGCATTGCAAATACTAAATAACCTTTTTCCACCAAGCATTGTAACAACTACTTCTTTGATCCATTTTAGTTGAACTCCAATGTTATTAGTGACTGTGCCCACGCATTTCGCAGGCACGAATACTAATGAAGGTCCCCGTAACAGGATTTGAAGAATATATTGACGAAAGATCATGAATTGGATTTTATCGAAGAATTTCTTGTCGTGAAAAAAATAAGATAAAACATTCAAAATCACAATCTTGAACATCCACTTCGCAGCGCCAATCACAAAAGTACCCAGGGTAATTGTAATTAAATGAATCAAACTAGTCCTCTTAATATCCCACTCTATTAACATAATCCAAGCTAATAGAACAGAACACGAACAAAGAAAACTCACCACACTACTTTTTATACCATAAACAAAATACATTATCTTCTTCTTCTCGCTCATCACAAAATTCATCTCGATCAAGAAAATTACAACATGAACAAACCATGCAGTAAGACGTGGAGTACAAGATATGATGAGTACGAATGCAAACCATTTCCAAAGATCCATCCCCAATAGCATCAGATTACTGAATAATGTTTTGGAACTTAAAGTCGCAATAAACAGTGACACGGTGCATATAAACCAAGTAGACTGAAGTAGAAGCGTTATTACCTTTGGTAGCTTTCTCTCTTTGTCATCAGCTCCAACATTTTCATCAACTATACTTGAATTGCCTCTCGTGTTTAAAGATTCTTCAATTTCTATCACCACATCTGTCATAATATTATTTTCCATTTTTCTGGTGCATATAAACCAAATTATGTTGATTTGAGAAAACTGTTGAATACTAGTGAAAAACTTGTATACTCGTTAGAGGTTGGCGATGCTGCCTTCCATTTGGCTATAGACAATTTTTTATTGTCAAAAGTTATAGGTATGTACATGTCTACTGTGATGTGACCGTAGATTTTACTCGGAAGCTGTCGAGAAGTTATGTTTTGGTACTTAAAGTCGCAATAAACAGTGGCTTTCTCTCTTTGTCATCAGCTCCAACATTTTCATTAACTTTACTTGAATTGCCTCTCGTGTTTAAAGATCCTTCAATTTCTATCACCACATCTGTCGTAATTTTAATTTATTTTCGATGTTTTCCAGGTGCATTAAACCAAATTATGTTGATTTCAGAATATATTTTTGAAGTAAAAAAACTAATGCAAATTCTTTTAATTATAAAGAATATAATTATGAAAATTATAAACTATTCAAAAAATACTACTAAATACAACATTTATTGAATTTAAAAGTTAAAAAACTCTCATCATTTTAAAAATTTTAAAAGTCCAATGATCATTGTATTTGGTTATGACATTATTAGAAATGATGATGGAGACCATTACAAATATTATATTTTTCGCAACTTGTTATAATAACTAGCGTAAATGTTTAGAAACGGAGAGAGTATATTTTAAGAATAAGTATAAACGCAGAATAATTAAACACTATATTTATCTATATTATTAAAAAATGAGATATGATATTGAAATTTGTGTTATACCCCAAATTTTAATAGTGTATATAGATGTAATGTTTGTTTGTTATGTGTGTAGACTTATCCTATTTTTAATTATAAAAATTGTGGGGTCCAGCTTAATGTAGTCAATATGCTTATATGTGAGATTGGGACAGCTTGCTTACTCCAGCTTAAGCATGAAATTTCAAAGAATTTCTATCGTTATTACAAGTTCTTTATTAATCAATGGAAATGTTGTTTGTAATCTTTCACATCACTATTTTAGATAGGATCGTGTAACAAAAGTGGCAAAGAAAAACTTTAGTAACGGTACCTCCTTAAAGAAGAAAACAACATCCAGAAAATATCCCATGCATGCCAGTCTATGGAATGAACCTAAAAAGCTGGTCTAGGAATCTGCGTATATGTGATGATTTGGATGTGAGATTGAGACATTTAATTCGTAACGCAATTCTCTACAAATTTTAACTAGGGTCACAGACTCAACCACCCCAGAGAAAGACTTACAAAATGTCCCAATCTTACCGGTGGCGTTGTGCGGGGGACAGTGGAAGAAAAACGGTGACAAAAAAGACCCAAGATGCAATGACTTGCCTAATTTGCCTAGAATTTTCCAACAAACAAGACCCTCATCTTATCATCATCATCCACTGGATATTTACTTCTTAAGAGTTATGCTATGTATTACGTATTTTATTTTTTAAAAGGTTCCGTTATGTATTGTATATATATTATGACAAATTTGTGTTTTATTTATTAAAAGGTTCCGTTATGTATTGTATATATATTATGACTAATTTGTGTTTAATTATAATTGTGAAATATATTCATGTATTAGAAACAATTATAAGAGATCTCATCTATCATTTATTATATATCTTTTTATAAAAATTAGAACTAATATTTATGTACGTAATTAACAATCAAAAAGTTAAACATGAACATTATTAATATATATTATTTTTTCTTTTTAAATTTTCTTTCATTCGAAATATAAGATTAAGATTGAATTATTACGGTTGATATGAAATATTTTTAAATTTAAAGTTGATTTGATATTTAACTTTTGAAATGATAAAATTTGAAATTAATTAATAGCACTTTTTGAAATGATAAAAAATAAAAATAAAAAATAAACCTCTGATATAATTTCATCCCTAAATGTTAGCTCGTTGGTAAAAGGACGGAGAATTGTTCATATTCAACTCATGATTTTATTTTTAACTAATTCAGCTATGGACATGTATACAAATTGACATGATGATATATAAAATTTTAAAAATGTATGTCAAATTGTTTAACGTACGGCTCCGCTATATAATTTGGTATGGTGAGTTGTGGGTGATAATATTTAGTAGGGGTTCCTCCGTCAAATTACTCTCCAGTTTTTTTTTTATAATTATTTTTTTTTACAAATAAGAGAACACATATTCATTAAAGATAAAGTGTCATGGTACATTGGTACGTGTGATAAAGTTGTATGATTGATGAAAGGAACGTATTTGTTAATGTTAAGTTGGAAATTTAAAAGGGTAATTTGACATCTAATTAACGACTTTAAAAAATGTCATTATAAAACGACGGACGAAGTGGAAGTTTATCGGGCTGGGGTAAGCGAAAGTCGTGTAAAATGACGGTGTGTCGTACATGTCTATCAAGCTAAATGTTCGGTAATCAACAAAGTAATTTGTACATCAGATTAGACTTAATTGTCGGACAATATTAATACAGAATGTGTAACCAACCCAGCTTTGTCTTGGAGTATATTTGACATCGTTTAAAAAATTAATTTTGTTATGAATAATAATTAATGTAATGATGGGTATAATGACTCAATGTAAAATAATAGGACCCACAATATAAAAATGGTGGATAAGTCATTGTGCTCGACATTGTATAAATCATTACATATAGCAAACCTCTTAAAAAATATAATTACAGATTTTATTTTCATTGCAGTATTAAGCTTCAAAATGTTCTTGAGGAAAAAAGGAAATATTGTCGTCTGATTTTGTTCGTTCATTAAAATCACTAAAAACATGAACTACCTGCACAAGGAACAGTCACACTGAGGAGCCTGACAGCTTGGGTCGTCAGGAGATACCTCTGGTGTGATAATAAATACAGGACAAAAGCGATAACAATGGAGAGATTTTACTGCTGAAAAATAATAAAATTTTGCAATAAATAAGATGAACCGTAATTCCCTACTTAAGACTGTATTTATAGAGGGCGATGCTATGCTTGCCCGAGACTAATTAAGAATGTGAATCATTTTTCAAATCTTTTTATAACTGTAATTAATTAGTGATTGAGTACTTTCCAAATTAAAGTTCATTGTCCTTCATAAATAAGAAAACTCAATCATATTTTGATATAGACCCCGCCAAAAATATAGTTTAGTGGACCAATACAGGGTCGGGCCCAACGTATACTTTGGATATAGACCGAATCGAATTCGGGTCTTTTAATAAAATATAATATGGGATGTACCTTAACTGGGCCCAATTAATATTATAGGAGAGTAATAGAAAAATAATTATAAAAAAATAATTAACTTAACTACCAGAAAAACAACTGACCTCTCCTATTAACACTTCTTGGATAAACCAACAGCCTACACATGTCTGCATTAATTAGCTGTGTCTTCTCATAACAGCCGCCCTTAAACTTCGTGCCTCATCATTAGCTTTTGCTAAATCCACCCAAAACCCCCTTTTCAAATCACTTTTTACATATCCGCCTTTACTCTTCTGTTTCATTCTTTCTCTATCAGCAATCAAGCGATTTTTGAACCTTTTGAAACAACATCATCTTTTATCTCTTCCCCTTCTTCATCTGAGGAACCAATAACAACAGAACCTAAACCACCATCGCCAAAGGCCAAACTTAATTTACTGATCTTTTCTCCCTTCCCAGTTCTTTGCATCTTTTAGCAGACTTTTGGGCTGAGTGGCAAAAGAAATTGGCTCTAATGGAATCATTAACGAATAGAGAATCAAATTCGAGTCTGCTGAATAATAAAGAGTCAAACTCCTCCAACAGAATAAATAATTGCAAACAAAACTGTTAAATTGCCGAACAGAACAATGGCAACCTTCTCACCCAGAATAGCAACCTTCAACTATGACTTTCCAACACCATTAAAACTAATAACAAACTGTCTGAAGAACACAAAACAAGAATCATAAAGAAAATAATGAGAAACTTGTCACTGAACTCCATAACCAACTCGAACCCTACCAAACCTCTGTTTCAACCCTAAGTCAACTTGAAAAAGTCAACAAAGAGCTCTGAACCCAAAATGACGAACTCCAACAACAAGCAAAAGTCGAATAAGAGAAAATCGTCGAACTCCTTTCCACCATCAGAAAAGGTCATGATGTACACAAGGACCTTCACAAATACGTCGTTCAGCTCGAACAAAAATACAAGTTCCTCAAAGATCAAGCCAAAACCATCACCAATGAACAACGACAAAAAATCATCACAGAATACCGATCCTCCCCCAAACTCCTTGATGAAATACTCGTCGAATTTTCCAAAGGGTACTAAGCTACCATGTCCAAGATCCGAGCAGCTGGTGTTGACCCAAAAATAATAGGCCTCTCCGATGATGATGATCCAGACGACAACCAAACTTAATTGTAATTTTCTCCTTTTTCGAACAATTATAATATAGAACACCCTCTTGTACATACTTCAACATTATATCAATGAATTAGAAGTTCTCATATTATTGACATTCTTCACTTGTACAAACTAATTATCACTTCTCTGAATGTATGACAAACTCCCTTTACCGAAATTGCCAAAGTCACTAAAACTTTACCAAGATGTTTGAACTATACATACTGCCAAACCAATCATACATACTTTCGAACCAACCACATATACTACTGAACCAACCATACATGCTGCCAAACTCACCAAATTCCCAAACATAAGAATCTCCACCATTATTGAACCCACTAAACTCCAAAGCATAAGCTTTCTGTCATTCCTTACCATCGAAGCCTCTGCCCCCCAAAATATCAAATCTTTTTAGCTTTAAATCTAGGATGACGACAACTGCTGCCCCCAAGCCACTTCTAATCCAATTGAGGTCCAAAAACCTGGACTGCCTTATTTCTCCAAAATAGCGCTCCTGACCTTTAGAGAGGCATTGGATTGAGATTCGAAAAAATTGTCATACCTTATATCTTCATGATAGTGCTCCTGATCCCCTAGGGAGGCTGTATGTATAGATTTTGAAGAATCGTCCGCCTTATATCTTCATTATAGCACTCCCAATTCCCTAGGGAGGCTATGTGCCGGTTTAGGAAATCGGGCTTCCTTATGTCTCACATCCTTCTATCGCCATGATAGTGCTCTCGATGTGACACCCCCAAATCTGGGCTCACACAGTCCAAACTTGAGTTGTCAAAATAAACAACAACTATTACAATAAACGTACCACAATACAATATTCAAATAATACACAACTAAGTCTTCATTATTATTATCACACTATTTTACAACTTATGAAGACTAATACAGCTACAACTACGACATTCACTCCATCCTCCGACTAGACCCAACTACTCTCTCATCTCTTGTTGAAAAATAATGGAACAAAAGAAAATGGTGAGCTCAAATAGCCCAATAAAGAATATCTTGACTAAGATAATGACAAATAAATTATCGTTAGCCTTCAACAGTTGAGTTTTTGATAGAATAATTTAAACAGCAAGTTTTAATTCAACAATTGCAGTTAAGTTCTTAAACAAAGTTCAGATAAATAACTGTAGCAGAATAACAACCATTAGAAAAATCATATGGACCATGATGTCCACTTGCTTCTCTCTTTAAGTAAAACATCATCAACTTTAATCATCTGAAACACCACTGGCCATGATAATACAATTTCATAGTTCCTGGTCATAATCATGCAAGTCAACAGTTCATCTTTGCACTACAGGCTAAAAATATTCAATATAGCACCAACGATCATGATTATACTAATCTACAGCCTTTGGTCATAATCATACCAAACAACAGTTCATCTTTGTCCCAGACCAATGAGAATATTCACCACGTGCCTTAAAAGACACATCATCAAATATATTGCCTTTAACTATTAACTCCCACATTTAACCATTTGCTTGTTCTTAAGCAAAACAAGAATAAAAAATAAAAATTATAACCAAACAACTTACTCGAGCAACAAATCAAAACAAATTTCAACATTAGCCTCAAAGATTTTTTTAAATGATAACGCAAAGAAAATTTCAAAATATGCAAAGATCAAAATTTTAACATATTTATTAATCTTACTCTACTCAAAACCTTTTGTGTGTGTGTGAATCCAAATGTATCAAACTAATCAAAACTCAGATAAATTTCGGTCATTAATTACCTTATAAAAGACATATAACAAAACTCAATGTACTTATTTTTCACATCACTCTCAGCTCATACAAGTAAATATAATCGAAAGATCAAAAGGTTTTTTCATAATTAAACACAATAGGATTATTAATATCACTTTTCCAAATATTTTTTTCATTTCATTTTTTTTTCTTTTTCTTTTAATGGGTGCATTTTATGCTCCATCCCATTTTTCTTTCTTTTTTCTTCTTTTTTTCCCTTCTTTAGTGAGTGCATTTTATGCTCCATCTCACTTTTTCATATGTTTATGAGTGAGTGCGTTTTACGCTCCATCTCAACCCACCACAAGATTTTTTTTAACAATCCTAGAAAAAGTACCTAAATCATCTCCTCCAAATTATATTTTGTCATATATTTCACTTTAATTAATGATCAAATAAGATATAGAGTTCAAAAATATCTTTCATAAACATTTAAACATTTAAACATTCTCTTAATTAAAACTAGCTCAAACAAATGGATATAAGTGCACAAAAATTTAAAGGATCTCAAACAAAGTAAATATCAACAATAGGTCAAAAATTCAGTCTAAGTAAAAATTTATCCATTTTTCAAAAGTTGTTAAATAAAATCAAAATTTTTATCATTGGCTAAAAATTTTAAATCCAATTAATTCATTGCTCAAGTAACACATCTTAAAAATAAAATAAAAAACTACCCAATTTTCGTAGGAAACACGGTTACACTTAGCATGTATAACAAACCTTTAACCCCCAAGGTTACCCTAAGTGGACCCCCACACTTAAAATTTACATTGTCCCCAATGTAAAGTAAGATTCAAAGAAAAAACAAAAATAACTAAACTATAAATGCAAAAAAAAAAAAAAAAAAAAAAAAAAAAATTTGTACTCCCATTGGGTTGCCTCCCAAGCAGCGTCTTTGTTTATCATCATTGGCTTGCCAGCATGCCAAATCACTACGTCACTCATACTTCATGAATTTTGAGTACCCCATCCATCACATTATTCTTCAACGGTAGATTCAATCTCATTTGCATTTGACATGAATGTTCAACTCCCTTTTCAAGTAATAAATATTAGAGATGACTATGAAGATTCTTTAAATTTAGAATGGGATCCTGCAAAACAAAAGATAAAAATTTGTTATGAGTAACAGGCAATGGTATGGAAATAATTGCATTATTATCAAAAATCATTGGCAAAAAATTTAATGGAGCTTCATCCTCCTTCAAATTTTGTTTCAGCTCAATTGTGTCTTCTTCCTCTAACTCCAAATTGTTGGTAATTGTAATCTCTAACTTTTTTTTGTTTATTTCTTCAACAACTTCTGCCACCTTAGGCATGTCATCATCAACAATAACATCATCGTCTACATTAATATTGTCCGCTTCATTGATATTGTTTGCTTTCTCTTGCTTCGGTGATAGAGGGATTGTCTTTTCTGGATCTTTTACATCGTTACCACTTTTTAACACTTGTGCACTTATATTCTCCGTTGGATTATCCACCGTTTGAGAAGGTAATTTTTCGAAATCTTGTTCCTCCAATCGACTGAGTGCGACTGCCATTTGTCCCATCTGTGTATTTAAATTCTGGATTCTTGTCTTCGTTTCCTGATGAAATTGCAAATTATTAGTTTCAAGTAATTTAAGCATATCCTCTAAAGACATATCATAATTAAATGATTGGCCCTGTTGTTATTGGGGGTATGACTGAATGTATTGTTGACAACTTGAAAAATTCTGATTTGCGGGCGGATTCATTTGTGGATTCTTATAACTAAAATTAGGATGATCCCTCCATCCAGAATTATACGCTTTTGAATAGGGATCATATTTCCATTGGGGTTGACCAGGAAAATCACTTACTATATTGACTTGTTCATAGGACTCCTCTCGTAGAATGTGGCACATATTAGTTGAATGTCCTACCACCGCACAAATCCTACAAGCTTCCATTGGTTGTACATTACATGCAGCCAATTGATAAATAAGAGAAGTTAGATCATTAATTTGTTGCTCAAGAGAAGAAATAGTTACCTCATTGACATAATCATGCATGACTTCCATCCTGAACCTGCACAACTAAATTAAATTATGAGAAATCAGATAAATAAAATCTGAGAAAAATTACTAAATTAAATAAATATTTACAAAAGCACAAAATCAAATTAAAATCATTCCCCGGCAACGGCGCCAAAATTTGGTGTGATGTCACAAGCACCCAAAAATAAAATCTTACTTTTGAAAAATATTAATGTAGTAGTGCAAGTAAAAGTCGATCCCACAAAGAATGATTAATTTAATTTTATGTTTTGTAAACCAAAATTGGGAGATTTTTGAAGAAATAATTTAAATTAACTAAAATCAATAAATATGCAAGTAATTTAATGAAATAAATAAAAAGAAAAAGCCTTGGTTCAAGTTAACATCCACCATCATGAATTTACAACTTATCATTGATGCAAGAATAAATCAATTAATATTTTGAACATTCACCGTAGAAATAATTACTCGCAGGTGGAATAATTTTTCTCCACTCTCCTTAATTTTAGATAAATAGAGTCACTTGGTCTAAATACCCTTACTACTAAATAACCTTCGGCACTTGCTAAAGATTTAATTTAATAGCAGCTTTAAGAATTAGAGAGATCATTGAACTAAACAACACAAGCCACTTGTTTCTATTTAATTTAGATGAATATTCTTCCTAAGATATAATAATCTTTTGATCTGCAAAATAATTATTAAACTTAGTTGCTTCACAAATAGCAGTAGATTAATGTGAATAATAAACTAGTAGGTCTCCTAGCAGTTAAACAAACCAATCATAAAATTAAGCACATAAAAACATTCAATACTCAAAATATAAATTGAACAATTAAAATAAATTAGATCTCACAGTGTATAAATCTTGATGGCTTCAATCACTTAACCCAAGAAAATAATTTAGCTACACATAGCTGTAGAAAACACCAAAGAATAGAAGAAAGAATTTTTCTAATGAAAGTTGTATATTCAAGTGTATCTCAAGCCTTCTATTTATAGGCTACATAATCCTCCTAACCCTAATAGGAATTATACTTTCCAAACCCTAATAAGATTTAAAATACAAAATAAAATTTTTCCTATTCCAAATTGCAATTGGATTCCTAAATTATCCTTTAATTTATCTGCTGATGGAACGCCACGTAGAAACAAAAGCCAAATTGCCATCAGCTCCAATTTTCGTACAAAATAAAATATAAATTAATTAAAAATAAATAAAAATAATATAAAAATACTAAACATAATAATAATGCATTAAATTAAATAAATTACCTAAAACACTAAAAATACTTAAAAAGCCCCAAATAATTAAGCATAAAATACCTAGTAAATAGATATAAAAAACCTACTTATCACCTATCAACACCTTTATCCAATTTGTGCCCCAGACCACAGATATCAATAACAATTTGATTCTTGATTATTAGAATAATACCAGAGATATTAATAATGAACAGAAGAAACAGGATAAACAATAAATATTGAAAGTTTATAATTTTTACTTTGTGCAGATTAAAATAATGTTCAAATTGTCAACATGATGTGGAGTGAAATTCAAAAATGATATTCAAGATCCATAGTTCAGAATAATAGTTACAGTTCAATAGAAAAGTTCACATAAATAGGAAGGTGCAATCTAAATGATATTAAATGAAGCGCAAACTATTAAGGAACATATAATCATTTCAGAAGTTTTACCGAACAATACTTACCATAATAAGTTTAAGAGTATAAAAGAAATGATATCCCTTACCGTAGTAAATTTGAATAATGGAATATGAAAAAAATGGTATCATTTACAAGTAAAAAAGAAAACAATATCCATTTATGATGATGAAAAGAATTATACCCCTTACAAGTAAGAAAAAAAATAATATCTATTTATGATGATGAAAAGAATGATATCTCTTACCTTATCACGTGACTGGATATTGATAAAAATGAAGTTGACCAACTTATATATTTATAATATAATTAGTAATTACCACATATAAATTTCAAGGTGTATGATAACTCATATATTATGAACTATCAAAATTATTTATATAATATAAATTTTTGTAGTGTAAAATAATTACTTCAAAAATAGTTTTTGAAATAATATATCAAAATAAATCTTCAAAAGAAAGCTTTTCAAAATAAATATTCTCAAAGAAGGGTCTTCTAAAGGAAGATTTGTGAATACCATGTGAAATAGGTTGTACAATTACTATTCTTTAATAAAATACTTACTTGAAAAATTCTTGCACTCTTTTTGGTTTACAAACACTCAAGATAACCTTACTATTCTTAAATAAAACTCACAAAATACTTGTAGAAATGTTTTATGTTTTAGGTATGATTTTTCTATTCAGCTAAGCAAGCTATTTATAGGGGAAAAGAATGTACTATGCGCGGTAGGTGGCTGGCGTCCTACACGCCAGCCTGAGAAATTCAGGGCAGCAGCCTGGCTGCTTTCTTACCAACCCAGCAACTCATTTTTCAAGCCATTTCTCATGTGACTCTCACAAAGGGCCCACATGTTTACTATTCAAAATAATAATAATAATTATTTTTTTTTATTTCTTCCTTTGGGTCCAACATATATAATAAAATAATGCTACAACAATAATTCAACAATAATGTAAGAAATACGTTACATACTATTATTAATTTAATAATATAAATTACTGTATATTTGCTATTATGATAATTATTAGGTTCAATAATTTTAAAATATAGTGTAATAATAATTATTGATTCAATGATATAAAATACAGTGTAATGATAATTATTGAATCAATAATACAAAATACTGTGTAACAACAATTATTGATAAATACTATGCAATAACCACATTATCAGATCAATAATATGAGATACTATGCAATAATGTATGCTACTGTAGAATATCGTGTACTACAGTAAAATACCATAAAATACCATATGCTACTATTCTTTTATCACCGGTACTTTAACAGTTAAAAGTGATAATACTGTTGACTATATATTTTTATTTAAAAATGTTACTTCTGTCGTTTTCGATATCCAACAAATATTCCATTGTGAGGTCCACCAAAGATTAGTTATTTCGGCGCCGTCGTATGACCGCATATTTCCCGACAAAACGAATATTCCTCGACAAAACGAATATTGTCCGACATAATAAAATTTGCACATAACATCCTTAACTTTTAACTTTGTCAATTTAACTACTTACTGTTTCAAGAAAAATATATATGAAGAAAAATTAATTTAGTATTTCATAAAATTCGGGGTCTTACACCCGACCCCTAGGGAGGTTGTATGTCAGTTTGGGAAATCGAGCTTCCTTATGTTTCCTCTACTTATATCGCCATGATTTGTTCACCGTCCCATATGGGTAAACTCTTTGCCGAGGGGGAGACTCTTGATGGTCGTCCCGCCTGACTTCTTTTCGCCTTATTTTTTCTTGATGATGCTCCCTTGAGTTAGCTCTCTGATGCAATTTGGGAGGCTCCTCAATTCACCTCACCTTGCTTAACTTTGCAGTGTAATCTCCTGAGATCCTCCTCTGGTTATAGTTGAGACATAATCATCCTTTAGCAATTTTGATAAAAGAGTATTCCACTCCTGTTGTTGCTAGTGTAGGGATTCCAATGCGTCTCTACTGCTGATCCGACCTGTTAGATTCCATGTCTCGCTCTTGCTGGGTAGGGGATTAGTTGTTTGCTCCTCTCCTACGTTGATCCAGAATTGGTGAGTTTAGAGGAGTGAACAACCAATGCCTGATTGGAGCTGACTGCATCATCATTGGTTTACCCTTCTGTCCGGAAGGACCCAATCTATCTTTAACAGAACCACAAACGTTAGGTGGTGGAGGTACCATCAATGAACCTACCTGTTTGACCATCTTATCACCCTTATGGCCATAAACTCCGATTAAATTACTACCAAATGATTTTTCCAAATAGAATTTTATCAAGGCCCTCTTTCTAGCGCTAATATTATAGCCTGATTTTGTCCGCCTGTTAAAATCAAGAAAAATACGAACTACCTGCACAGGGAACAATAACACTAAGGAGCTTAATGGCTTGGGCCAAGGGGGGAAACTCTCATGTGAGAATAAGTACATACCAAAAGCGATAACAATGGATGGATTCTATTGTTGGAAAGTAATAAAATTCTACAATAAATAAGATGTAACCGTAATTCCCTGCTTATGGCTATAGTTATAGTTGTTATGCTCGCCCGAGACCAATTGGGAATGGGAGTCCTTTTCCAAATTTCATTATAATTATAATTAATTATTTATTGAGTCATTTCTAAATTAAACTTCCTTGTCCCTCCTAAATAAGAAAACTCAATCATATTTTAATATGGACCCTAGCACTTCTTTAATAAGTCGCTAAAAATATAGTGGACCGACATAAGTTAGGCCTAACATATACTTTGGATATAGATCAAAACGGATCCATGTCTTTTAATAAATATAATCTGGGTTGCACCTTAACTGGACCCAATTAATTATATACCAACAGGAAATAAAAGGGAAAAAGTAAAACACCCATTAGCCTTTCATTTCCACGTAAATAGGGAGTATCAAACCACTTGAATTTGTTTTTATTTTTTTTTTCATGTCATTACCTCTCACACACACTAGGGATTACGTTGGTCACCTACAAAATTGTACAAGGATAATTATAAAATAAAAATGTAGAAGGACTAAATTGAAACCAAACTAAGAGTACAAGACTAAAAAGGTCTTGTTGCCCTACTTTCCTATATGAAACTATCAAAACATCCAAACGACATTGTTAGAACAAGTCTGAGAGGTTTCCACAATGCATTCAAAAATCATAACCCACCCGCTATTTTCTTGAACCCAACTGCAATAGTCAGTAGACTTTTAGTCACTTCTCCCTACAGAATATTGCCTGAAACATGGTCCTGGCCCCTTATAATCTTCTAAGTTTTGCAATAAGAAAATTAAAAAAAAATGTCATATTAATAAATTAGTTAAAAAAAAACACAGTTACCCCTTACTTAGACAACAACTAGATATGGTTGTAATGACAACAATCATCCTAAGCCATATATATATAAGCGAATTGTTAACTTGTTAAGTATAAGCAACTTAATGGCCATATATATCGTATATGTTAGACAATTCAAATCCATTTAGGACTTGTGCAATTTTGTATTCCGTAATTGAGACTTGGTCTCATGTGATCCAAATAAGAAAAGGTATTAGGCTACTGATAAAAGGGAAAACTAACTTGAAATTGGAATCAAGGATGACCATGTGCCGTTAAAGTGGTATCAAAAGAAATTCAACTAAGATTTGGATATTATATAATATGGACAAGTCTTAGTAGGAAACGACTTGGTTTGTCGAACCCAACATGAAGTTGGGCATGTCAGGATGTTATGTGTGTGTGTGTGTGTGTGTGTGTGTGCTGTGGCGTGAAACATTAACATAGAAAAAGCTTCAGGATAATTAACAGTAAGAAGCAACAGTAAGGTTATTTCGGTAGTAAACAGGGGGAGTCTTGTTGCGACCGAACAAAAAAAGAGAGACAAATGTTTGTTTGTGATCCATCACTAGTGTTGATTAATTAATAGTTTTAATTAATCCTTAGTTTTGGGTGGTAAAGTTAATTAGATTTCTCAATCTAATTAAAGGTAAATTTGTACTATCAGTTTATTGTGTAACCTTAAATTTTAGTGCGTAAAACTTGAGAGGTTTACTGTAAGCCCATTATTTTGATATAGTAAAGGTTTGGAGTTTGGCCCGTGGTTTTTTCCTTTAAAGGTTTTTCATGTTAAATATCATGTCTTGCTTGTAAATGCTTATTTTTTATTTTTGTTCTCATTATTGGGTTTGTTGATTTCCTATTTAATTGCATAAAGATGAAAAAGTAATTCCTATGATTGGGATTATTTTAGGTTTACTTTTCCCAACAGTGGTATCAATAGCTTGGTTGTTTTGCGATTTTCTTGTGCGAATTAAATGGAAGACTAGACAATAGGTTATATGATTAAACTCAATGCTTTAAATTATTCAATTTGGAAGCCAAGAATGGAGGAGTTGCTTTACTGCAAGGATTTGTACGAGCAAGTTGAGAATGATGGAGTTAAGCCCACAAACAATAGTGATGCACAATGAAACAAGATGAACATGAAGACTATTGGTCTGCTCAGATTGTGAATTTATCAAAGTGTGTTTCATCATGTTGCCACAAAAACTAAAGCCTATGATCTCTGGCAAAAATTGGAGTCCATGTATGAAAGGAAGACGGCACAAAATAAAGCTTTTTTGATTAGGAAGCTTGTGAATTCTAAGTTCAAGGATAGAAACTCCCTTGCAGAACAATTGAGTGATTTTTAGAGTTTGATAAATCAATTGAGGATGATGAAGATGATCATTGACGATGAGATGCAGGCTTTATCATTGTTGACTTCTTTCCTTGATAGCTGGGAGACGTTGGTTGGATTGATGAGTAACTCTACTCCTAATGGTACGTTGACAATGGATACAGTCAATGATAGTTTGTTCAATGAGAAACAGAGGTGAAGAGATACGGTAGTGACTGGTGCTAAAACACAAGCTTTTGTCAAGAAGAGTAGGGGCAGAAACAGAAAGAAAAGCTCCCCTGAAGATGATAAATTTAAGGGAAGGTCTAGAGATAGAAAAGAGATAATTTATTTTCACTATAAAAAATCGAGTCTTATAAGGCGATAGTGCATATTTTTTTAAGAATGAGCAGTCTAAGGAAAAAGATGAGGATAAAGATTTGATTGCGTGTCTATCCGACATTGATGTAACCATTGTTTATGATGGTAAACCCAAGTGACATGTTAATGATTGGGTGATTGATTCTGGCTCTTCATTCCATGCTACTTCGCATGGTGAGATCTTCACATCCTATACTAGTGGTGATTTTGGCTATATATGGATGGAAAATGAAAGTGAATCAAAGGTTATCGTCATTAGAGATATTTGTTTAGAGACTAACAGTAGTTGCAAGTTGATACTTAGAGATGTCAGACATGTTTTATATATTTATCGGTAAGCTTGATGAAAATGGTTATAACTGTTTATTTGGTAAAGATCAGTGGAAGCTCACCAAAGGGTCTATAGTGGTAATTAGAGGTAAGAATGTAGACACTCTTTACACGATACAGGTGCATCTAAGAGGTGTTGAAGATGGGGGAGTGAGGAACAAAAAGATGTGGTATAAAGCCGTGAGAGATGGAAGAAAAGACTTGCATGAGAACCATGAGAGGAAAACTCTTTGCTTTAAATGGGTACCAAAAGTGAAGAAGGAAAGTAAAAGCTCGTAACCAGGGTACAAAGCAGTTCTGAAAGAATTTGACAAGGAAAAATCTGTCAAGTTTGAGTTGGATCCTCCCATCGAGAAGAACCATGCTGATGAGTTCGGACATGAAGACAACTGATAATTCCAAGAAGCTTGAGTTGAGCCAAGACTTCATCAGGATTAACTCCAAGTGAGGAGTTATGGTTGGTGATCTTTCATCTCCTGAATTTAGAGGGAGTTGAGACTTAACAGCAGAAAGTATAATATTGCGTAATGCCCTTCACTATCTACCCAGGGTTGCTGCTGTGATTTTATACATAACAGAAGGTGATAATGTTTGTTACAATAGATTGTTACAAAGATAACTACATAACAAATATAAGAGTCCTAGAGGTGTGGAATACAACAATCCTAACAGATTAGTACAACTATGTAGAAGAGTACTAGAGGCTTGTGTCAACACCCCCCGTCAAGCTGATGGTCCTGGAAGAGCTGTTAACTTGTCGCGAAGAAACTGAAAACGAGGACAGTGCAGAGCCTTAGTAAAAATATCTGCGAGCTGATCCACAGTAGAAATATCACGAACCAATAACTTTTCGTGAGTAACCTTTTCCCGTACGAAATGAAAATCAATTTCAATGTGTTTCATGCGAGCATGAAAAACAGGATTGACAGCGAGATATGTGGCACCAATGTTGTCACACCAGATGACTGGAGGTTTTGGTAAGTAAAGTCGTAACTCTCCGAGAAGAATCTGCAACCAAGACAGTTCAACATTTGTATTAGCAACGGACTCGTATTCAGCCTCCATGGAAGAACGAGTAACGGTACGCTGCTTTTTAGAAGACCAAGATACCAAATTTGAGCCCAGGTAAATAGTATATCCAGCAGTTGAGCGGCGGTCATCTAAACTGCCAGCCCAATCAGAGTCGGTGAAAGCTTGAAGTTGGACTGGATTGGAGGGAATAATTGATAAGCCAAAATGAGTTGTGTATTAAAGATAACGAAGAATCCTTTTAACAGTAATCCAATGGTTATGACTGGGCGCATGCATAAACTGACAAACCTTATTAGCAAAGTATACCAAATCTGGGCGTGTCAAAGTAACGTATTGTAAAGCTCCGACTAGCTGCCTATATAACTTGGGATCACTGCAGGCTGCAGAATCAAACTTCGATAGTTTAGCTAGAACAGAAATAAGAGTTGTTAATGGCTTACAAGTATGCATGTTCGCCTGACGCATGATATCCAAGATATATTTGCGCTGAGATAATATAATACCAGTAGGTTGATAGAGAAACTCAATACCCAAAAAATAACTAAGTTTGCCCAAATCTTTAATTGAAAATTCTCGACCCAATGTAGCAACTAACTGATCAACATCCACAAAGGAGTTACCAGTAACTACTATGTCATCTACATAAACTAGCACAAGTAGTTGGACATTAACAGAACCATACAGAAACAATGATATATCAGATAAAGAGGCAATGAAACCAAGTTGTAGTAAGAATGTGGACAAACGATGATACCAGGCACGTGGAGCCTATTTTAAGCCATATAAAGAACGATGAAGACAACAAACATAATCAGGATGAGAGGGATCCTCATACCCAGGTGGTTGAAGCATGAAAACTGTTTCAGATAGTGTTCCATGAAGGAACACATTGTTAACATCTAACTGGCGAATCACCCAAGAATACGAAATAGCCAGAGAAAGAACCACACGAATTTTAGTTGGTTTTACCACCGGGCTAAAAGTCTCATTAAAATCAACACCTTCTTCTTGGTGAAAGCCCTTTGCAACTAACCGTGCTTTATATTGTTCAATCTGCCCATTGGCCTTCGTTTTTATTTTGTACACCCATTTACACCTGACAATGTTCATAGCAGCTGATTTTGGAACTAAGGACCGTGTTCCAGTAGAAAGCAAGGCATGAATCTCGGTAGACATGGCATCACGCCATTTTGGATGCAATTTGGCTTTGGAATAATGAGTTGGTTCAGTCAAGTCATCAACCGTAGCGATTAAAGAAAGAGGTTGGAAATGACCTTGCCTCTTAGCCATAGCTCGAGTGAAAACAAGTGTATGTTGTGGAGGATCAGGAGGTGTAGTTTGGGAAGAAACAGAAGAGGCAAAGGTAGGATTTGGTGAGGCAAGAGGGGAATGTGGTAAGGAGTGTGATGAAACAGGTTGTGCTGATCGGTTATAAACATTAATTAGTTCCCGAATTTTATAGTGAGTAGGAGTAGAGAGTAAGGTCGAATTTGGGGTGGAGAGGGAAGACAGTGATGGAGAGGAATGATTAGGTGGCAGTGGAGTGGATAGAGGAGGGCCCGTAAGGGCTGTATGAGAGGTTGTGGATCGAGTAGGAGCAGCAACATGTGGTTTGTTTGGTGTGGTGACTATTGCCCAATGTGAGGAAGTAGATGGCGACACAGCGGAACTAGTTAACTGATGGTGAAATTGAGAGTAAGGAAGATAATCTTCATTAAACCGAACATGTCTTGCAATATAAAAACGATTATTTTTTAAATTTAGACAACGATAACCTATATGGGAAGAACTGTAACCCAAGAAGAGACAAGGACAAGAGCAAACATCAACTTTATGAGAATTATATGGGCAAAGAAATGGATAACAAAGACATCCAAAAACCTTTAAAAATGAGTAGTCAGGAGGCTTTGCATATAGACACTCAAAAGGAGATTTACTGTGAGATACAGTAGATGACATGCGATTAATTAAGAAAACAGCAGTATCAAAAGCAAAGTGTCAATATCGAAATGGCAAGCAAGAATTGGCAAGTAGAGTGATTCCCGTTTCAACTATGTGACAATTTCGTCGCTCAACCATTCCATTCTGTTCATGCGTGTGTGGGCAAGCTAAACGATGGAAAATGCCTACAGATTCAAAAAAAGAGCTTAGTTTCCTATACTCGCCCCCCCCCCCCCCAATCCGTTTGAACTGATTTGATTTTACAAGCAAATTGACGTTCAACAAGCAATTAGAATTTTTTAAAGATAGGAAATACATCTAATTTGTTTTGCATGGGATAAAACCAAATGAACTTAGAATAAGCATCAATAAAGATCACAAAATATTTGTGTCCTTCCATAGAAAGATAAGGGGAAGGTCCCCACACATCACTAAACAAAAGTTCAAGAACAGATGTAACATGTGTATTTGTTAAAGGTAAATGAATTTGAGAAGCTTTTCCTAACAAATAAGCATGACATAAAGTCATGTTATTAACAGACACTGGCAACTTACTATTTCTGAGAATTTGATGAAGAACACGACTGTGTGGGTGACCAAGCCGATTGTGCCAATGATCGGACGATGCTTTTGCGGAAAGAAATGCAGAAGGAGACAGAGGTGAGGAGAAGATAGATGTGGGAAACTGATACAAGCCATGGTTACTCGGTCCTGAAAGTAGTGATCTCCCCGACTTGCGATCCTTCACAATAAAATAAGTTGGGTGAAATTCAAGAAAGGCATCATTGTCAGTAGTAAACTTATGGACAGAAAGTAAGGAGTTAGTGAGAGACGGGACATGGAGAATATCATGTAGCACAAGTTTGGAATTATTGGAAATGAATGAAGTAGAGCCAACATGTTCAATAGGTAGACCATTACCGTTGCCAACTTGAAGGGTATCATTACCATTATAGGACGTTGCACGAGTCAATAAGGCAATATTAGGAGTTGCATGATGTGTTGCACCTGTGTCCGGAAGCCAGTGATGCATAGGGGACTGATCATATGGATAAAAGGATGCAATATTAGCACTCGGCAACTGAGCATGGTTGTAGCGCTGATCACAGTTTGCAGCAGTATGGTTAAACTGAAAACAGATTTGACATTTAGGACCTCGATCTGCACGGAATCCTTGATTACCAAACTGGGAATTATTGAAATTTCACCATCGAAAATTGCTATTCTGAGTATTATTGAAGGTGCGTCCCCTGTTAGTACCATTGTTGCGAAAATTTTGTTTATAATTGCCATGGAAATTGCGTGACCCAGGAGTGGTATTTTTCTGTGCCAAGTTTGCTGAAGGGGAAACATTGGAGTTGATAACAGGTGTGTGAGAAGAAACCACTACACTAATGTGGCTAGTAGTTTTCTGATACAACAACTCCTGATTTAATAGAAGACCAAAGAGAGTTAACAGTATGATATTCAGGGTGGATGCCCCTTGAAAACATTCACAATGAATTCCTTCATTGACATAGGACTACCAGTAGCTGCAAGTTGATCCCAAATAGCTTTTGCTCGGTATAAATACTTGGACACACTATCATCATTTTGCTTGCATTCTTGTAGATCAAAGTGAAGATTAACAATACGACTTGTAGAGGGGGCAGCAAACGCAGTGTCTAACATCTCCCACATTTGCTTGGAAGACTGGGCATCAATCATTAAAGGGATAAGTTCTTCTTTGAGAGATGAAATTAGGAGGCTGAGGAGATTCTGATCCTGTTGATACCATGGATCAAAATCAGGATTATGGACAGCAAGAGCATTTCCAACAGCAGGTAATGTTTCAGGTGGGTGGTGGTGGGTATGAACCATCAACAAAACAGAGAAGACGATGACCACGTAACATCGGCATTATTTGGGTTTTCCAAGCTAGATAGTTGTCAGGACCAAGTTGGATACGTATAAAATGGCTGGGGTTATTGAAAGTCAGGGGTGAAGGAAGGGATGGATTAATTTCAGCTGAGGAAGAGGAGGATGAAATCGACATTTCTGTATAAAAGTGCTCTAATACCAAGTTGAGACTTAATAGCAGAAAGTATAATATTGCGTAATGCCCTTCACTATCTACCCAGGGCTACTGCAGTGATTTTATACATAACAGAAGGTGATAATGTTTGTTACAATAGATTGTTACAAAGATAACTACATAACAAAGATAAGAGTCCTAGAAGTGTGGAATACAACAGTCCTAACAGATTAGTACAACTATGTAGAAGAGTCCTAGAGGTTTGTGTCAACAGAGGGGGAGATTGTTAAGTAATCCAAATCCATTTAGGACTTGTGCAATTTTGTAGTCCCGCAATTGAGATTTGGTTTCATGTGATCCAACTATGAAAAAGTGTTGGGCTGCTAGTAAAAGGGAAAACCAACTTGCAATTGAAATCAGGGATTATCATGTGGCGTTAAAGTGGTATCAACAGAAATTCAATTAGGATTTAGATATTATATAATATGGAAAAGTCTTATAGCATGAAGCGGCTTGGTTTTTCGAACCCTACATGAAGTTGGGCATGTTAGGATGTTATATATGTGTGTGTGTGTGTGTGTGTGTGTGTGTGGTGTGGCGTGAAGCATTAACATAGAAAAAGCTTCAGGATAATTAACGGTAAGAAACAACAATAAGGTTATCTCAGTGGCAAACAAGGGGAGTCTTGTTGCAGTCAAACAGAAGAAGAAAGACAAACATTTGTTCATGATCCATCACCAGTGTTGATTAATTAATAATTTTAATTAATCCTTAGTTTTTGGTGATAAAGTTAATTATATTTCTAAATCTAGTTAAAGGTAAATTTATACTCTCAGTTTATTGCGTAATCTCAAGTTTTAGGACGTAAAATTTGAGAGGTTTATTGTAAGTCCATTATTTTGATATAGTGAATATTCGGAGTTTGACCCGTGATTTTTCCTTTAATGGTTTTTCAAGTTAAATATTGTGTCTTACTTATGGATGTTTATTTGTTATTTTTGTTCTCATTATTGGGTTTGTTGATTTCCTATTTAATTGCATAAAGACGAAAAAATAATTCCTGGGATTGAAATTATTTTAGGTTCACTTTTCTCAACAGTATACTCATAAGCAACTTGTTATCTTTGCAATATTTAGAAGCAGCCAACAAATTTAGAGTAATTTAAGGAAGTTTATTAACTCTTCTGGTCCAGATTATGAAAACCTGCCTTATAAGTTGAATGGCAGTAGTACTAACTTATTGTAATTTGTAACACATAATTAATAATTATTTTATGCTCAGTTACGGCCTTACAGGCTCATAGTTCAATATTACACACATATATGTATAACATAATACCGAACAACGAAATACTTAATACCAAGCTCTTCAAAAAGAATTATTAATTTAAACATAAGCTAAAATCTTCGATTTTTCTTCTCATCATAATTCTGAAAATTCATTGTATGAGTAATATGGAGCATTAATTTCAGTTTCACATCATCGATCTCCTTAAGTTGCATACTATGCTCAAAATCCAATACCTTCAACAATTAACCGTGAACATTGGAATATATTAAAAATGACAAACTAATCAAATAATCTATATCTTCTAGCTCATTATCGATGAGACAACGATCATAATGAGCTAGAAGCATGATCACAAGTATCCTGGTTATTGCAAAACCCAAAAAACATAACCATGTTATGGATATTAAGAAAAGTACAATTCCTGACATGATCGTGTTTATCTCGGTGCTGGTGTCATAAAAGAGATGAACCAGAGTTTTGCGTCATTGTAGACTTTCACCTGTTGGCAAGGATTGTTTCATTAAAAACACGCATATCATCATATCTAAAGCATGATGCAAAAAAAAAATAAAAAAAAATCCAAACTGTAAAAAGATATGCTCTATTTAACTAATAATATGTTTGAGTACAATATTTAAATTAGACAGCAGTCAAAAGGTCACGTTCCAAAATGTTTAATTGCAAGAAATATATTAGAATATAACAGATTTAAAAGGTTAACCAACTAGGTCTACGCGTGTGATATTCCTATATCAACTCACTTGTATTACGTAATTATGACATAATAATGATAAGGAACGATTAATACCATCGTAAATTGAGAGAATCAGGAATCGTCTATTGAAAATCCTAAATCAATCAATAATTAAATTTTTTATGGGTCTAGATGATCAATTGTCATAATTTGGATAAATTGGAGTTCTGAGTGGCAAAATGGACGTCATTAGTGGATTCAGAGCGATGGAAATAAATGGAATAAGCCAAGTCAGGAATTTCGCATGAAATGTAACCAAAATGGGTGGATTCAGAGAGATGGAAATAAATGTGAAAATTGGTCAGAAAGTCTTAATATTATATAGACTTGGGGAGGGTTAGTGGACTCATTAGGTTTTGGAATGTGGTGGATCGTGTGTTAACTAGTCAATAGGCATAACGATCTTCTCACACGATGGTCAAGAGTTGGTGAGAGTTTAGTTATACTTTTATAGTACGATATAATGTTTAGTGTTAATATATCACTAAAATGTGTTTATGGACTTTGAGTGAGGATTTTGGATCGAAACAAGCCTATTTAACCTAATTCGGAATCTGAAAGTCGAGCAAGAATGTTATAATGGTATAAGTAAGTTATACTACTTATTTTATACGTTTTATTAAGTATTAATTATAGAATTGCGTAATTAAAATTAAATTACGTGTATGTGTTGGCAGTTAGTATGTGTTGGCACAACTATTATTTAATTATTGTGTTGAGTTAAATTAGATTCATATATCGTCGTATAAATCAGGTGCAATAGATCACTAAAAGTGGTATATATCTGGACAGATCGAGCATGCTGGCTCAATTATATGGCTATGTGATTTTGTAGTTGTAGTATTGATTTGATTTACAATTAAATAAATCATGTGGTGGACCCATTGATGATAGTTTCTGGATATCGAATTAATAAATAAATCTAATAATTGAAAATATATATGGTGGAAGGCTTGAAAGAGACTTGTTGGGGTGATCAACAGATAAAATATGTAGCGTTGTCTGTGTGAAAATGAATTATGATATTTATTAACGTTGTGAAACTAGTATAGTTATTCACAATAAAGGTTGTTTTATTTTTGAGTAACATGATTTTTAGTAGAACTTTGATAATAATTATAAAATCTCAGTAAATGTAGTAGTATATACTTACTAAGAATTTATTTTGCTCATGTGAATGTATTTCTTTATGATTCACATGTAAGCATAGGAACGATAAGAATTGTTAGATAGATGAAAACAATTGAGCTCTATGGGTGACGTTATAGGTATGTCATAAAATTGTGTAGATTGATGGACTTCAGGTCAAATTTTCTTGAGATTATTTTCAAGGACGAAGCCAATGTGCAAAAGTAATCACTCTACTATTGGCGTATTTAGATGTTGCAACTCTTTTTTTGGTTAATGTAAAAAATGAACCCTTTGATGCCATCTTCCATTGATCGTCTTATGTGGCGCAATGATGTGAAACTCAACACATTTCGGGAAGTTGGAGAATGAACTTTTTGATGCCAGCTGGCATTGATAGTGTTGTGTGGCCCAATGATGTGGAACTCAACCATCACGTCCCAAAATCGATCTCAACCTTTTGATATCAATCCAAAAGGTTTTTGATCAACCACCACCACTACTCAAATCTGAATATTTTAGTCTCGTCGACAATGATAAGAGAGTTAGAGTAGATATATAGAAAATGAAGGGGGGAAGAGCAGTCGATGTGGAAGCGAAACCCATCTAGGTTCTTTGAGGAGAATGGATGTGTTAGTTGTATGACCACCATTGTTGAAAAAATGAATGTTAGTACTTACATTTATATTATTCCCTATTTGATTTGATAATAACCATGTCCTAATGTATATTTTGTAAAAAAAACAAGTATCTTTTGTAAGGTACTTGTGAGATTTTTTATGTAAAAAGAGTTAGGTAAGGATTTAATATGTTAGGTAGATCCATAATTGTATGATATAGCCATGTAACTTTGTAAAAGCTAAAGATAATCAAGGATATGAGTGTTTTTTGCAAAAACATGGTATACATATAATCAAATTGTAAAGCGCAACGGAAATAAGCAATAAATCGTATTTACAAACTAAAAATCAGGATCTTTCTTATGCAAAACTATTAATTGAGGAATGATAAACAATTTATACATTTGTAGAACCAAGCTTCTATAGGTACGAGTTCACCTCCCTTTAATCATTCGCATTTTTTTTTCAAATTCAACGATTAGATTGCATAGATCAATGTTAGCTACCCAAGTGTGTAGCCTCTAAAGGTGATCCACCAAGAGATCTATGAATTAAAGAAGTAGATTTTAGTTTCTCAAACCATGGGTGGCTAGCCCTAATTTTTTTTTCTCTCTCTCTTTAACTCTTAGATGTAGATAATTTTGAAGTACTCTCTCAATTCTTATGAAAAAATGTGCAACCTAAATTCATAATAAGACTCCTCTTATTTATAGATATAGTCAACCCTCCTAAACTCTTTAGGATTAAGGTTTTAATTTAATTCATAATCTGATTATGAACTAAATTAATTAATTATAATTCATAAACCATTTAGGAACTTAATTATTTAATAATGAATGTACTTCTTATTAAATAATAATAATAATAATAAGATTCATCTTATTAATTTATAATTAATATTTCCAAAACACTAAATTATAAATATTAAACTATTTAATTTATTCTATCACCATAGTATAAATTAAATACACTTAATTTATTATTACCATTTACGTAATTCACTTCTAAAATAAATATTACTCTTTTGCAGTGTGACCCTTTAGGTTCAATATTATCACAATTGTAGAATAAATAAATTAGAACAATTCTAAAATTATTTATAATAATAAATTAAACTCCTTTAATTTATTTTATAAATAAATGCTTATTTATTCCACAATAAATGTTAGCCCCCTTAGCAATTCATGACTTTCCGTATAATATGAATATCAACATTTGATCACAAAGAACCTATTCCGCATATAGTTATCGTATAATTCAATCATTCTACCACACAATGTCTCAATCAAATATAAGACATGGAATTACTGTCAAGTCTTATTTTTATTTAATCATATGTATTTCAATTCTCAAATGCACAACTCTAATATAAATTAGAATCTCCTTTCTAATTTTTATTCCATTTTGGCCAAGGATTTCTGAGTTGTCATTTATCGAATTACATAGAACATTCTCTCCCTTTACTGGAAATGACAGATCATTTATTGATCATTCACTTACCTCTATGCACAACTTATTATACTCGAACATATCATTTGTTATACCCAACGAGTCTTAAAAAATATGACAAAGTATAACTCATCATACATAAGATACTATGATGATCTCAAATCTAATGATCACTTGTACTATTATCACATAAGGAACTCCTATTGACAGGCAAGTAAAACTTCATTACGTTTTTTTTAACGAGTCACGTTCAGTGAACTTATTCTTTAATAAGTATTTACATACTTGTTTTAGTGTCTCCACACAAACGATTATGAGATCAATCATCATCTTTATAAGAGCAAGCATAGTTTATACTAATCTATCCGGATTCACTAATTTTCATTTTAGTAATCCTACGATTATGAACATTTTAGTTTTGAGCTATCTAGAATTTAGATCTCATTAGTGTGATCAACATCATAATTCTACAAGCATTGCTCAGAACTACTATGGGTTTATTCATTTAATTAATTTAATCAATTAATCATGAATAAGGAATGCCTTTAAATAAAACTATTATTAATAAACGAATTAGATTACAAAGTATATATTTATCACATCAAATGTGATTGACTTGAGGGCATATTACTTTCATTTCGTTGAGTAAAAGTTAAAATCACTCAAAGATTGCAAAGTAAAAAAAGTATTTGTGAAATCATTGAGTGAAGAACCAAATCGTAGAGTCATATCTCAAAGCTACTAAGAATCGTAAAGTCAATATCATTGAGTAAAGACACTCAACGATCTAAAGACCAACTCTACGATTCTATACAAAGTTATCAAAATTCGTAAAGTGCAAAAGTCTGACAAGTAAGTGACAGATTTATGACAAGGGTCATATAACCTTAACTCACACAATTTAAAGTTGATATTCAAATTAGTTAGCGATAAGGATAAAGAGACATCGCAGCTTTTACAATAGCTAGCTTTCAAGGATAAGGACACGTGTATGTTGTTGCACTAAACATAGTATTATTGAAAGTGACAGTTTGTGATCCAACAAACAACAATTTAAAGTCAAAGAAATCATCAATTAACATGTGTCTCTAGCTATTTGGAGCAACGGCAATAATCTAATGGACAAATACCAATGAAAAACTATAAAAGAATTGCTACTATGACACCGAACAACAACTGATCCTTAAGAATTAAGCATCTAATTAAAAATCTTAAGTGTTCAAGTACTCCATCCTACGATTCAAAGATTTGCTACGTGTTGCTAATATATTTGAAAGAAGACTTAAAACAAATTAGCAACACCTCAAACAACAATTATCTTATTCTTTGTGATTGTAGACCTTAATCTTTGTATTCCAAGTCTATGTCACTTGAAGGGTTCTAAGTAAATCAAGAGACGTACTACTTGTTAGTGAACCCTAGTTATTTGTATCCCTTATTCTTAGTGGATCATCCATACCCTTAGAGTATAAGGGAGAACTAGGAGACTTTTGTGCTCCTAATCTCTTAAAAAAATTTGATCTCTGTAATTTATTTTTTTGTAACTATACGATTTATCACTGTAATTAGTTTCTACAGTTACACTAAATTAAGAGTTTTGGATTTTCTTATAGTCATTGAAGGGTTTTCTAAACTATATGTTGTACTAATTAAGTTAAATTAACTTGTATAATTATTTAGTAATTCATTCTTTAAAAAAATTAAATAAATTTATTCAACTCCCCATCTAGATATCTTGTGTCTTTGAAAATAACGACGACCATAGAGTAGAGGGGAAGAAGGAATGGAACGGCCGAAAAGAGGGAAAGAGGGGATGGCAAGGGGGACGGGGATGGGGAAATGTAGGGGAAGATTTGGAGAGATCTGGAGAGGGACTGAGTTTTAATTTTGTTTAATTATTATTTTGATTTTATGTTGTTTAATTATTATTTTATTTTTAGAAAAAATTTGATGTGTTCTATTACTATTTTGCCCTTATTACTTGTATAAAATGAGAAATGAAAATTTGCAAAATGACTCATTTTTACGAAGTACTTGGTAATTGACTTGCGGCAAGTAAAAGCGTAGTAAGAAAAAAAATACGTTAAACGCATTACCATTACCAACCAGAACCTTAGAAATAGGAAAAGATTAGGGACAAAAACAAAATAAAAAATAATACAGAATACTTAAACAAGTATTATCAATAGCCGAGGCACCTTAAACCAAGAATTCGCTCATCTGATTGTGACCTTAAAAGGAATTGCCAATAATATACTAATAGATTAGGATGGACTTTCCAAGATTCATAAGCTATGAAAAACAAAAACAAAATGCTCCCAAAGAAAAATAAAGAGTCTCATTTACAAAATTATATATACTTTCTATTTACGAGAAATAAATTATTTATAAAAAGATTTATTCACAAAAAAAAATGTAATTTTTATTAATAATAATATAAAATAACATAATACTCTCAATTTTATCATGATAATTACATTATCATGTTAATCCAGATGAATTAATAACTTGTCAACTCTAGAATTATTACATTATCATGTTTAGAGAGAGACTTCCATTATTTCCGTTCGTTCAAAAAGTCGCCTGGACAGACACTCTTTGAGACGTTCAATGAATCAAACATTCACGTTAGGGAAGGGGGCTGGAATTGACGGCCAAAAGGGTGTTTCTGTCTTTACGCCAAAGAAGAACAGTATCCCGCCAAATTTTTTTTGTAACACACCTACGACGTCGTAGTAGAGGAGATCCCACTCCAGTAATTAGTTCTTTATTTCTCTGTCCCTCTCCTTATCTGACAATTTGCCAACAAAGAATTTACATGTTGGACTCTCTCTAAATGATCCATTTATTCTGTGTGCATTTCTTGTAGTATGACCAACATCGGAGTTAGTTCTAAACATATAATTAACAACCAGAAAAATAAATGCAACAACTAAATAATAATGAATCATATTTATCAGGCATAAACTTTGTATTTATGGGAGGAATCCCCTAAAAAGGGTTAGAATGAATGTTCCTGTTAAGATACGAAATAAATGACTATTTACCTTATCCAAGTGAAGGAACTTACGCCGAAAAGTTCTGATAAATGTTGATTAAAACGAGATTTGACATTTTATAAATTACATAACACTCAATTTCCTTTTCGGTTGTAGATATAACCAACGAACCTGCTATTAAGGATATGATAGAAAAAGATAAAGAGTTCCGGTATAAAAATCTTCATTAATACATAAACCGATTGTATGCCACCACCAATATACACAAGAATACCCAAGAGCACCTACTCGAGTAAAAACTTCCGCAGCTAGTTGACCAAAATGTGGATCCCAGAAGTAAGATAAAGTTGTAAATGAGCTGACTCCTACAATTAAATTATTAATACGATTTATTAATTTTTTATATTATTTTTTTATTCTTTGATACATGGAGTAATTGGGTTTGTGCATATAAAATTATTCTGTGGATAAATGCCGGCGATTTAGTCCAAGAAGTTATTTGTGCGTGTTTGTGCTGATGTGAGCCTTTTCCCCGATGGCTAATATGTGCCAACTTGAATCTTGAATATGGAAGCTCTGCACCGCCGTGATTGCAAGAATTGCCCTGTTACTCTAATTTCTTGTTCATCCATTTCTGGGAAACCATCGACCAAAACGTCTTTCAGTGAAAAGGTCAACAAAAATACATGGTCACTAAAGAAATCACACTTGTAGGGTAGGATTCTCTGGACCATTTATCATTACATTCTTGGTTGATTTTCCAAAGTAAATGTACTTTTTATTTTTCCAGACTACCAGTATAAATCTCTCATAGGTGGAGAAATATATGTATAATTAACAGCGCAAGCACTAGTTGTGCATTAAAGCTAACTTCATAAGAATTATAGTTGAGAGTAGTTTCCAAAAGAAAGACCAATGGTAACAAAAATGCATGAACAGTAAACCAAACACAAATACAAACCTATACCGAGGATTTATACTAGATTTCTCAGATAAATTCAACTTTGCATGTCAGGAGAACCTCTCGGAAATATCAATATCTTCTGAACTAGATTAAGTTTTTTCAAACTTACTGCATCGTTTATGCCAACACAGCAGAGAATGCTATCACGAGTGGATGTGGAGCAATCAAATCCAGTACAGTGGAGCTTCTCCGCCTGCATTATGGATCAAGGACAAAAACCCTGTTAACAAAATGCACAAAACTCAATTTATTCATCTCATATGTAGAAGGTTTTTCCAAATGTAGGTAGTAACAACTTTTTTTCAAAATTGAGATTGGAGATTGAGCCTCATCAGAACCTCCATCTTCTTGCTACAATGCTGGTTGCAACTGCATACTTAGGAGAGGAGAGAATTCGGAAAAGTACAGTATGGAGAAGTGTTGATCATGTATGGGCTACTGCTAACTTCTGAAACTTTATTATGTAAAAGCCATCAAAATCAGTAAACACACACACCCACACAAACACACCCCAAAAAAAAAAAGACATGGCTATTTGGAGTCAAAGAAGAAGTATTCAAAACTTCAAACTCTTTTAGCCTTTTGGAAAACCAAAGATTTAACTCTCCAAAAGGACAAAAATCTCTTTCAAATTTGTTGGTTTACTTAACTTCAACTTCTACTCTTCTATGCATAACATCATGTACTTTATTCTTCTTCTTCTTTTCTTTTTTCTTTTTTAAAAAAAAAAGGAAACATGCATTTCTCTAAAATAAGTATTTCATTTAATGGTGAACATAATATGTCGTGCTTTTTTACCAAAAAAAATTCTCAACGGCATATTTAAATTTTAGTCATACTAATCACGGCCAAACAACGTGCGTTACTGCTAGAAAATGGGTAACAGAAGAAAAACACACAAAAGCATACTAAGTAAAAGAAACTAACCAACTCCACTTGCTTGAGTTTTTTTAGATATCCCAACATTGGGAAGAGACATAGCTTCACTAATGACAAGAACTTTAGCAGCTAACAGCTGAATTGTACACAAGGGGGAATCAATTCACGTCTGCCCTGCAGAAAACTCTCTTACCTGCAAAATAACAGAAAGAAGCCTCAAGCCTGCCCTGCAGAACTCTATGCTTCCTGCTAAGTCACACGAGGGAGCCCTAAAAATATCTTCTTTTTCTGAAATAATTTGATCCTTAACTTTTAATAAATATTAAAATGGACTATTACAGTTCGTAGATTTAGTAAAGTTTTCATGGATTTAATAGCTGTAAGAGTATAGTTTCACTTCTAGATTTCACATAGAAATAAATGTTTGAATTCTTCCCAACTAAAACCAGGTGCAAGCTACTTTTTAGTTCTATCACAATAATCAATCATAAATAAAGCAACAGGTCCTAATTGAATTTCAAAGAGACAATCAACACGAGCAGGTCAATAGTCGACAAAACAAGAAAGAAGGCTAAAATGCAGACTGCAAGCAGGAAACATGCCATTTCAAAATGAGCAGCATTTAAATCATGTTTATTAGCAGTTTGAATTCTGAAACACTATTAGATGACTCTTAATTACTTCCCAGGTGCCAAAGTATCACAGGAAACTGAAACCTCAACAACAAAAACAATTTCTACTACAATACGTATATATTCAAAAGCAACTTAAATTGCACAACACATTAATAATTTTTCTAATAGATGGATTACGCAGATAAAAATTTGCTTTGTTCTCCAACAAAATTAACCCATTGCAACAACCAACTTGATACAAAATAGAATTGGATCTCATATGATTATACTCTTGCCGAACAAATGTAGTTAATGTGGTCTCAGCTCGTTCATAGCAATAAAACAGTCATAACGACTATATAAGCAGAATTGTTAGCGTGATTTGAGATTGTGCGATTGAGGTGGGTGTTCATGAAATTAGGGTTTCTGATGAGAGCGTACCATCGAACAATTCATCCTATTGGATTTCTACAAATTCTCATCCGCGTCCATATTCCTCCCTCATTATTAGGCTCAATGGATTTTGTACAGAACAAAGAGAGACCAAAGGAAAGAGCAGCGGAAGAGAGATGTATGTGAGCTAATATTATGAGTGTTGTGTATGTATGTTATAACAAGGGGAGGTTTAATTCCTCTTTCTTTATAGGACAACAATAGCCGGGGGCATATACATACATAGTGACCAAGGGCGATAGCCAATGGTCAGTATCCATGGGTCTCTGCCTAGTTGGCTCATGACAAAAGACAAATGACTACTATTGTATATTATTATTATATACAGTACTAGTTTTGTTTTGAAAAAATTGGTTTAATTTAAATTTTAAAATTAAATATATTAATTTAAGAATCTAAATTTATCAAATTTTCTTCTAAGTATAGTTAGAAAGATTAAAATCATAAAAAATTACGTTTACTTACTATAATATGTAATTTTTTAGAAAATTTAAAAATATTAATAAATTATCAATTTTAAAATTGGTCAATTGACTATAGAAAGATTAAATATAAAAAAATTGTGAAACAAAAAGAATAATAATAGATAACCTTATTTTCTTATATTTTATCCTTCTAAGGGAGGGATCTCTTCATCTCACGTGTGTGTATATAGAGAGAGAAATGGAGTTAAATCATATTACAAGATTTAAATTTATTTGAATATTATTCTCTTGTCCTGAAAAGACTTGAAATTTTCTAGGTTTTTCAAGGTGTCTTTATAGATATTCACCCACACCCTTTTGTTTATTCTAATTTTTTAATACTTCATTGTGTTGGGAACCTAATAAAGTTCCAAATACTAGATGTGTCAATAAGAGAAGCTCTGTGAGCATTTTTCACAAAATTAATATTAATTGGACTTTATAAAGCAAGATAAGTACATATCCAAGCACACCATACTAGTTGCGGCATGGTAATTGAAGGATATACTACTGCCATCTGGATAAGATGTCCTACTTTTTTGTTGATTTTGCATGAGATACAATTAAACATGTTTACTTATAATTATTAATAATATATTATAGTCAATATTATTAGTGAGGAAAATTATATATATATATATATGGCTATCTTTTTGTTCCGAGTTACATAAATAATTATAGTTGATAATATTTTAATGATATATAAGAGTATTTAGGTAAAGTGACCATTTTTTATCAAAAAATAAATTAACATAAATTTATTTTATCTTAATCAAAATAATAATAAATATTATAAACTATCTACAAAATAATAACAATTATAAGATTTATTAATTATAATATTTAATAAATCTCATTAATTTTGAATTTGAAAAATATCTAAAATTGAATTTTAAAAGCAAAAACTAATCTTATAAATTGAAACGGAAGAAGTACTTTTATTCTTATTTTTTATTTTTGAAATCCATATTTGGTGACTTTAATTATTTCTTATGTTTCAAAGTAAACGTGTCTCATTTGTCAATTGTTTTGTTAAAAAGATTCCTCTTTTTATTAATAGTAACATAAAATGATACAATATTTATAAATTTTTAATCACAATTTTATTAAATGTCACAATTAAAAGTCATTAAATTTAATGATAAATATGAAGAAAAAAAATTATTAATATTTGTATAAATTATAATTGAGATTATTTTTGTGTGACAGATAAAATAATTTTAATTATAAAGAGAGATCTTCTTGATAAATTTTTTTTAATAGAATTTTAGCATTCTTGCCTTTGGCAAGATTAGATCCCAATACCTCGTGCACTCAAATTCTCTCTTCTTTTTGAAGATGCCTTACTTGGAATTTTTTTTATGCTTTATGTTTTACCTTTCTTCGAAAAGGCCTTACTTTGATCTCTTCTTATGCCCTATTTTTTTAAATTATTTGTGTGGGCTAGCCTAATGTGGAGTTTGTTTTATTCCTTGAGGGGTAGTGGTGCATATATAGCATGCGGCCCAGCCTTAGTTCGCCCTGGGCCCAGCCTGGTCAAAGACGGGTCTGGTCAAGGCCTGGTTTGACTAGGCCCGGCCTAGAGACCACAAACAGACCATATTTTTTGACTCAAATCTGGCCTGGCCCAGCTTGGCTAACCCAAAGCCCGGTCCGGCCTGTCAATTTCTTTTCTTTGCTATTTCAATTCTCCCACTTCAAATGAAAGCTTTCTCTTTGTGATAACTCATTCAATAAATTAAATAAAATTAGCGTCTTTCAATAACTTCATTCATGCATGTTTGTTTATATACGAATAAAGAAATTCATGAAAACACATTGGGTAGTGTGATATATAAGAATTTTTCTTGCCTAGCTAGCAACCTACACTTTTTGCAGATTTTTCATTGCATTTTCATTTTAATAAATATTTAGCGTAAAAACTAGAAAGTCATTTGTAAAATAATAATAATAATAAAGATACTTTTCATAAATAAAAAAAAAATAGTAATGATAGTATAAAATAATATAATATCTTTAAAAATGTACAATATTTTTATTCACTATTGTAATTTGTAAGTTGTAATACATTACTTTTAATTAATACATAAATTAAGTTTAAAATTTTAATTGGTATTTATATAATATTTAAAATTACTAAAAAAAATAAATTGAGTGGACCAGATCGAACCAGCCTGGCCTGGCCTGCAAGCCTCAACAGGCCCCCTTTTTAAGCGCCAAGCCCGACCTGATTTGGCCTGCAGGCCAAAAATTAAAGGCCCAGCCTGATCAATGGCCAAGGCCTAGGCTGGCCTGTTATGCATAACTATTGAAGGGAGTGATTTGTTTTTTTGTTGAGTGAATTTCTTAATTTCTCCTATTTTATCTAATTTTTTTCGATTTTATGTGATTTTGTTTCTAAATATGAAAGTTATGTCAATTGTGTTGGGTAAAGATGGTAACTAAGTATGCTCACTTGTGCATTTTATTAATTATATAGAGAATTATATTAGGATATCTAGGAAATTAAATCTTGACCCAAAAGGTTAGTTTTTTAGGTCTATTATGGGTCATTTGAGCATATTATATGTCCTTAATTAATCTTTCTCCTTATATTCCGATGTGGAAATTTTACTATCACTCAATACCTCAATAACTTTCCCCTTAATGGGTGCTTTTTACATCCAGATCGATATTAAACTCCTTTTTGAACGCTTAACCATTATACTCTTTTTGAACATTAACATGAAACTCCCCCTTGAACGTTTAATGATTATACTTTTTTTAGCATATCACATCACTTCTTTAAGTTGACTAGTCACTCTTTTCAATACCTCTTTATTTTATCCACAAGAGCCTTTGTCAAGCCCATCAAGTCTCCTCTATTTAACAAACTTATCTCTCAATATTTCTCGTTTAATCTACTAAGAGTCTCCCCGAATATAGTCCATCACTTACCCAGATTGTAACGCCCCGAAAATCCCCGCACTCTGGAAGCGGGCGACCCCTGGTCGTTAAGCACGACCTTCTCATAATAACCACAACATTATATAATTTAATACTGTTAAAACTCAATAAATTAATTGATAAAACTAGTTTATTTAAAAACTATTACAATCTTCTTTATTTCTCCCGAATCGAAATATTTACATTAATTTTCTTGATCATAAGATTTTAAACCTCATGATTTAAATTACCACAATAACTGTGAGTACACAAAAACTCACACTCCAACAATAAGCCATTAAAACAATACCTTGGCTTTTATTATCTGATTGAGTTCAATAATATTAGCATTCAACTAACTTAGGTTCATCTTTTATTACAAATATCTGGTCTCTAACCAAGGATATTACAACCAAATAAGTATCCAACAAATTTTACATCAAAGGGATATTAAAATCTCACTCCATAATTACATTACCTTGATATCCATAATCATACCCGATGACAATGTTCACCTCAAATTTTAAAACTTCAATCATGTTGGTCATTAAGCTTTTCTTGTTTCTTGGTCTTTATTCTAAACCTCGGATGCCAACATTTAACTACATAAATATATCTTAAAGACATTAAATAATTTAAATTATTACAAAATATCTTTACGTAAATCCAATATATTAACCTTTTTATGAATACAACACTATATGTTAAAGATTAGCAACAAATACTAATTAAGTAACTTATTAACTCACAACTTCAATTCTTTTTAGAATCTTAATCTTTACATCTTTTCTTAACTCACAAAATCATATATATTATGATTTGTTCAATTATAAAGTTATGAGTAACTAATACCTCATCAAATGACTTTAAGTCTGTCCGTTTTACAAAAACTTCTTTTGTCTTTCGAGTTCGTTATATACGATGCTCATATCTCTTAATTACAAGTTATACGAACTATTACAAGTTTTATAACTTTTACTATTACAGATCAATATTGCTACCTCAACAAGTTTGCACAATATAAAACACATTTCGGATGACACAGTTTAACACCAATAATATAAGTGTCGAACAATTCTATACCTTATTAGGCTTAAATTACTCTAACATATTTATCAAATTGCCCAATTTGGTAATTCAATAAAATATTCTCCATTTGCATCTAAGCAATGAGTCATCCTTACTCTTTAGCTTTATCGAAGCATCTGGCCTTCCCGTACTTCGCTGAAAATATTATTTTATGCAAGGGTGAATACCACAGCTCAACAAGTATCACATAGCACATAACGATATTTTATCATGCTTCATGCAGCGTATGCTTTGCAATTTATACATATTTTATGCATATCATACATTGCATTTAACTCTATGCTTCATGTTTTTCATGTATAACGTTTACCCTATCAAACAGTTCAATATAGAACATGCATCTATTATCATTAACTGCACATCAATCATTTATAACACCTTATTGCACAAAGCCACATTAACTCATGTTCACACATAAAAACATGTAACATATAAGAGCAAGTTCTGAAAGACTTATCTGGATCGCTCATTCGGCTTACGCTAGCGCCCTGTGTTTCTTGCACGACCTACATTTTTCATAATATTGGTTTATACATTAGTCATCAACATAATATGTTCAACTATTTCTTTTTAATTATTTCTCAATCATGACTTCTTACTAGTTTACTTTACTAGCTTTTAAGTCATTTATAAGTTCAATTAATTACCTCAAACGTTAGTTTAGTTAATACTCAACTAGGTTCTGCTTAACTTAACCGCACAATGAGCAACAACTGCTCTATGGTCCAAAACATGACCTAACTTTTATGCTTCTTAATGATAAATTAAACCAAACAACCAAAACAGACAACCTTACATGTATATTCTTTCATATCACTAAAGCAGACACTTACACAGACAAAATTTACCTGTATGCTTACTCTCAAAACTAAAACAGACACTCCAAAGCAAACAGTCGTACCTGTCTGCTTACTTACAAAATCTTATTTTCAATAACACACACTAAGCAGACACTTAAGCAGACAGTTCTACCCTGTCTGTTTACTAACAAAAGCTTATATTCATGATTTTAAACTAAACAGACGCTCAAGCAGACAAGTACACACTATCTGTTTATTCACAGAACTTACATTCATGAATTTACACTAAAGCATACAGCAAAGGAGACAAGTATACCCTGTCTGTTTATAAACATATTCAATTTTTACGAATATTGTTTTTAAATTAATCATAACTTCGTCGTTACAAGTCCAATTTTCATTAACTTTACATAAAATTAAAGTTTATAAAATCTACTTTAATTCTTATTTAGACCTTGACTTCATCCTATTCACCAAACAACACAGATCTAAGCGTTTACCCAACCTGTCCAAACAGTTTCATTTGCTGGACAGTCTCACACAATTAATTCTTTCAAAAATACAATACTCCATAAAATGGTTAAATCTTTTGGGTACTTCTAGATAACTTCCAAATCTACAACTTCACAGTTTACACCAACTTCAAATTCGACAAACGTGATTTTATATAAATTTTACAACCTCAAAATTCGCTGCAGTTGCTGGGCATTCTATTTTCGTCCGACCCAGTCTTCTTAAAACAGTCACTACACACAAACCACAAGGAATTTCTGTGATCTAAAAATTTCTGCGTGTATCTTACTTCCATACCTTTAATTTGATATATCACCCACTCTCTAAATTCAAAAACTCGATTTTATAAAAATCCTCAACCAACAGCAATAAAAACCTATTTTCTGTGAATTGTTCTTCGACTTTACTTACACTTTCAATTAATCCGTGAATCATATAATAGACCATTACCCACAAGTTAAATCATGATCTACAACCATTAATTTTACCAAAATCCAACATATACCAAAGGAATTTAAATATTACACAAGGATTTAAACATTATACCTTCATAGCTTTCCTTTCTCTTTGTCTTAATCTTCTATTTCCTTCTCCTTCTCTTTTTCTCCCCCATCCCGTGAGTCTCTCTCTATATATCTCAAAGTTGCTGATTTCTTTTTGGTAAAAATGAAGTGGGTTTAGTCTTAATTAAGTGATATATTAAGATAAGAGATAAAGAGAGGTGTTGAGCCATGATTGATTAATTTAGACTACATTGGATAAGGCATGAGTGGCTCAAATAAATCCACTCATTAAATCTGATAATCCAGTTCGACACTTAAAAATTTGGAGATTAAATTTATCTTTTGGGTCTCACTTTTAATTATCTGACCCGCTCTTTGACTGTTTGACCCGAAAAATCAAAATTTTAATATTATAGTCAATTCCTACTAATTTTGACATTTCCGTCGTTATGGTAACATCCGTTTCTTCAAATTCACTTTCGAACTTCAAGTTTGACCTTTTTCCCTAAAGAGTCAAACGGTCAACTTTGACCAAAAAGTCAACCGAAACGCATATCGTGTTTACAATCCATACTTACTAAATTTGACGTCCCCGTCGCAATGGTGAGGTCCATGTCTCAAAATTCTTCTCCAACCTCAAACTTTGACTTTTCAACTTTACAAGTCAAACGGTTGACTTTGACCAAAAGTCAACCCCGACAACAAATTATGTTTACTATATCTCTTTGTTAAATTCGACGTTCTGAACTCAATGGTGCAGTATGCGTCTTCAAATTCTCTTCCGAACTCCTAGTTTGAGTTTTCTTGAGTCTCTTTCATTTTCTTTTAGTCAAACTTTGACTATTTGACCACTTTGGTCATTTCTTGATATTTTCATTTGTTACCTTATTTTCACACATTTAAGTGTATTCATGATATCAGGTATACTTTATCTCATTCTCTTCACACCACTATTCCACAAAATAACAACCCCACATAGTTCATTCTTAATCTTCGACTGCCACTTTAATTAATTTAGTCACACATACAAGTCTTACAATTATTAATTGTTTTAGCTTGTTCACTATATTCGTATGGCTTGTCATACATATTAATTTGACTCGCCATAAACTTAATCCATTTTGGACTATTCTTTAATTTTCAACAATTGGCCACTAGGTTAGGTTTAAACTTAATTGTCACCACAATACTCAACTTGTCTCTTCCCAATTTACTAATTTGGGCTCTCTTAATTTACCATTCAAGGTTTAACTCTCAAACACTTGCTTAATTAATATATTAAGCTTTGTACTATTCTTGATAATTAATTTTGTTAATCATTTATCACGATCAGCTAAAATATAATTAACGCACCTCCAACTATATATGTATTGATACATATACACCTTCACGTTAATTTAAAAATATCTCACCAGTTGAAATTTATTCCCTTAATAAATTTTCTTATACATCACATTAAAAACTTCTTACATAAACTCTTGTAGTCAAATACATTCATCAAACTTTAAAGGTATTATACTACCTTATTATTAATATACCTCCAAGTATACATAGTAATCAAATTCTAGGTTTTAAAATTTAAAAATCTATATTCACTCACATTTCAATCCTAACACAAAGGTTAGGGTAAAATGTTTACTCACTTTCTACAACTTTTACTTCTCCAAATCTAGGTTTTAACCTCAACTTTTATTTTATCATCAAGACCTTATTTAAAAATCTTGTGAAATATCCAAAATATTACATTCACCCCTCCTTATAAAAATTTCGTCCTCAAAATTTACAGCATACTTATTTATGCTCATTCTGTCCATTAGGTTCTCAACCAAACCTATCAAATTTTCCGTTCCCTGAGGATTCTTCATTGATAATCTAATTCTATGACCCATCTCCTATAAAATGTACACCTCTACCCATTCTATTCCCAGAATATTAGGATATTTTTCAAAAGTCTTCAATAATTGTTCAATAATTGTGAAGGAGCTTGAATAATTAGGAAGTAACAAAGAATTCCTTTAAAATAATTTCAATTATAACTGAAGGGTCATAAAGATCATGAACAAATGCCAAGGAATCAATCATTCGACTGACCCTTTTAAATTCACAAAATGATTCAATAATATGAACTCAATATAACCAATGCACAATTTGATAAGTGACAATTGATTTTAAAATGCTGAGTGGTCACCTTGACCATGAACGTCTGGTGAGGCATCAGTCTCTTGCTTGACCCTCTTAGGTTACATGTCCAGACCGCACTTGAGGCATCAGTCTCTTAATTGACCCTCTTACGTTATTCTATGTATCATTTATCCGATACTTAGGTTGCTCCCCATTATGAGTTGTTCTCTCAGCTTTAGAATCCGTACCAATAACAGGTTTGGATAGCTTTTAAATGTCTAACATGCAAATGTCTAGCCGAATCAATTGGCATAGACCGACAATAATAGTTCAGATATTAATCGGAACTTTAAACTCCTCAAGAACACATACGTACAATAAAATTTTGAAATTTATCACTTTCGATTAAAAGTTGTCTAGCCGAATCAAATGGCCTAGACTACCATAATAAACTGTTCATGAACCATAAACCATATAACTTTTTAAACCATTTTAAGTGAAAGTGAAAATCATTTTATGACTTCATGATACCGCATCTTTGGCATAGTACGTTGAGGATTCTATCAATAGCAATTTTGACGTCATCTTTATTGTGCAAATTACTTTATGATATTATGATACCGTACCTTCACAGAAAATACGTTGAGGATTCCGTCATTTGTCATATTCACACCACATAGTGTGTTGACGTTTTAGAAATACATTTTGATATTTTTAAATCATTTTGATATTTTCAAATTATTCTGGTCTAGCCGAAACAATTAGCATAGACCCTCATTTAAACGTTTCAAAAACAATCAAAAATCATCATTCATTTTTTTTTAAAAGGTACAAAAGTGCAAATTATGGCACGATTTCAAGAATTTTAAAATCTAGCATAGCTAGAAGATTTGGAATATCCTTAAACCTCAAATAATCACCAATTTTACTCCACATCTTTTTCAAGCTTAATAACTATATCTAGTATAGCTTTAATCTTTCTACTTAACTCTACCCACACTCACTGTTCATCAAAGTTATCACGTATTTGGGCTCAAGAACTTACCATAATCATATGGTTTGAGGAGTTTGTCCTAGTCAGGCCAAAATCGCTCATTCGTTGAGGGGCTCCACCACACAATTGTGAGTCACGAACTTACCATACGTGTCGGTTCTTAGAACACGCAACTAACCTTACTCTTTCTCTCTTCCCATGTATCAGGTACATATAAAAGAAAAGAATCATATTCTCATTATATATTTATCGAATAGCGCGATACCAAGTTTCAATTGATTATCATTATAGAAAGCTAAGTGATCGTCAAACCAAACACAATCTCCTGCCCATACAAGAAGTTGGTCAACTCAACCACTAATCAATATAGGAAGTTAAACGTTCGTTAAACTAAAAACAAATCCCCTGCCCACTCAAGGTTTAACTCTCAAACGCTTGCTTAATTAATATATTAAGCTTTGCACTATTCTTGATGATTAATTCTGTTAATCATTTATCACGATTGGCTAAAATATAATTAGCGTACCTCCAAGTATATACGTATCTATACATATACACCTTCACGTTAGCTTAAAAATATCTCACCAGTTGAAATTTATTCCCTTAATAAATGTCCTCATATATCACATTAAAAACTTCTTACATAAACTCTTATAGTCAAATACATTCATCAAACTTTAAATGTATTATTCTACCTTATTATTAATATACCTTCAAGTATACATAATAATCAAATTCTAGGTTTTAAATTTTAAAAACATATATTCACTCACATTTCAATCTTAACAAAAAGGTTGGTAAAATGTTTACTCACTTTCTACAACTTTTACTTCTCCAAATTTAGGTTTAAACCTCAACCTTTTTTTTATCATCAAGACCTTATTTAAAAATCTTGTGAAATATCCGGGATATTACACAGATAGTACATAATTCATATAACATTTATAACTAATGCATTGAACCTAATTGTAATGACCAATAAATTTGTAAATACTATATTAATGAAAATAAGGAATTATTTGAAAAATAATTGTGTGCTCCTATGTGTCTACATGGGTTATGGAATTAATAATTTGAATAAATTGAATTAATTATAACACAAGTAAGAAATGAATTGATAATGGTGATGATAAGCTTAAATTATAATTAATTAAGCTTATGTAATATGTCTTGTGTGACATAATGGTTAAAACGGATAAATTAATTAATTTAATTAATGGTGAGATGATTAAATAATTAATATTTGAGTCCAATATGAATGTCAAATAATTAATGTGACATGGTCCAATAAGTGAAGGAATTAAAGTCCACTAGGTATAGATTTCTAGAATGACTAATTAGCCCAATAGAATAAATGAACATGGCCCAATGGAATTAATTGGTAGCTCAATGATATTTTAATTGGGTTAGCCCAATGTGTGTAGGATGATGTGTGTGTGTGTGTGTGTATATAAAGTTGCATTGTTCAAAGAGATAAATAGAGTGATATATATATATATATATATATATATATATATATATATATATATATATATATGCCGTGACCGACCATGGCCTTGTTTAGCTCTTAAAATGCTGAATTTTTTTTTTTTATATATAATGGGAGCCTTGTAGGTAATCATGGAAGAGGTGTATGGCTAGTCCTTAAAATAGGGAGGATTAGTACACCTTTTTACCAACTCACCTTTTACCAATGGGTATATACATGTATAAAATAAGAATAGTGTATAAAATACATGTATGTATACATGTATTAGTATGTGTATGTGTACAGGAAGCTTGTGTAATGACCTAGAATTTTCACGTCATTATTAATTAAATTATTAATTCAATTTCTAATGAGTTAGTTTTACGAGGTTATTTAAATCTTTTTATGTGATTAATTAATTTCATGATTAAATGATTATGTGATTAATTGCTAGAGTTAATTAAAGGGAGTCACTAATAGTTTATTTAAATTAGTGAACAAACCCTAAAGTTTAAATATCAAAAGAATTGATAAGTTGTCATTAATCAAATATTCAATTGAATTAAATAACCAATCATTGGGTTATCTTTAATGGCTAGTGTTAAATTAAATGGACTTGATTAAATAATAGTCCAAGTCATTTAATAAGAGTCCATTGGGTATTAAATGAAGTCCAAAGCATGAGCCCACATGGAATTAATTGTGTAACTTATTATTTATTAAAAGAGTTAACATGTGACAATCTTTTGGGACACAAATCCCCAAACCTGCAGTGGAATAGGAGGAGAGAGAATAGCTAATTGAGTGTATGAGTTGCTAGATAGTTAAGTCAGTATATTGTCCCAAATCAGAGATGACCTGGCATGGGGTCCTTTACTATTAACGGTTAATCTAATAATTTATCTTTGCGTGTGTGTACAATCTGTCGAGCTCAGTCAGCGACCCTACTCTGCCGAATACAACCTAAAGTGGTGATTTCTTGGTACGGTTGAAAGATGGGTTGGTAAAGTCTCCACCTAAACTTCAGTAACCAACGGGTAATGATTTCCTATAAATAGAGACCATGTTTTCTCTTGGAAAAACTTGCTGAGTTATTCAATACTGATGCAAGAGAGTCATTGTGAGCTCCGAATTATAGAGGGAGTGTAGTGAGTGAGAGATATAGCAAGGAAGCCATCGGAAAGTTGTGAGTAAAGTATCCAGTGGTGGTAACTGTGAAGTGGATGTCTTCGGATTACATCACCTACTTCGGGAGAAGAAGAAGAACAGCAACTAGGAACCCATTTCGTTTTAAACCAGTTTTAAGGTATAAATAATTCTATTTAATATCTTAAGGAAGTTAGTTATTGTTTTATATTATGTTAAAATGGGTTGTTGTGGTTACTTGTTGTTGGGAGGAATTTGTTATGATTAAATAAACCAGTAAAATCACCAAGTAATGATAAACTGTCTAAAAGAATCAGAAGGGTTAATATGTTCACTATTGTGTTTAAAACTGAAATCTGAAAGCCTTCGGCTATCGTAGAGTGGTCTCAGCCAAAACCTTTGGCTATCGTAGAATGGCCTCGGCCAAGCTTTCGGCTATCGTTGAGTCCTTCGGCTTTCGTAGGGTAGCCTCGGCCAGGTCTCGGACATTACAGAGTAATCGTAGGGTGAAATCACTTCGGTCGTAAAACTGCTTTTGATCGTCAACTAAATTGATGAGGCAAACCATTTGATTCGTGGAGTAAGTCTGCTAAGGCAGACTGTACAAATCGTTGAGTGACTATTCACCTAACGATAGGAGGACAGAAAACTTTTGATTTTGGTTATCAATGACAATCCAAAATAAATAAGATTTATCTTTTAATTAATTGTCATTTAATTAACCATTAAATAATAAGTAAAGATAAATAAATAATTAATTATTATTTAATTAATGGTAAATAATAATTAAAGAAAAATAAGATTTTAGAAGTCATTAATTATTATGTATTTAATAAATAATAACTAAAGATAAATAAAGTTAATAATTTAATTATTTATTATTTATTTATATTAAATAATAAATAAGGATAATTAAGTAATTAATTACTATTTAATTAATATTAATGAAAGAGATGTAAGGTTAATTAATTAATTAATTAATTAATATTTAATTAAAATTAAATAATAATTAAAGAAAATTATAATAAAATTAAATAATTAATTATTATCTAAATAATCTTAAGAAGCATTAAAATAAATAAACTAATTACTTATGTTAGACTAATAAGTTATTATGTATAATTAAATAATAACTAAAGGTAGTTAATTAATTACTATTTAACTAAGAATAAATGGTAATTAAATAAATAAGAGTTAATTAAATATAACGTATTTAATAACTCACTAATTCTGCAATTGGATTAAATTGTTTAAAGGTTCCTTAAGTGTTTAATACTTAGGATGAATACTCATAAGTTATTAAATCATTAACTTAAGTGTGTTTACGTAGGGATTATGTTAGTATGTCGAATGATGTGAACGATGTGTTAAACTTATTTGTTAGATAAGTTCATAGTAAGCGTACAAACATGCCAGTATACGCAGTACTAATTGTTAGACCGACTTGATTAATGTTAGGTCATTCAAAGCCATTTAATTAAAGCTAGGTTGTTGTAGCCGAGCAGACAGGCAAGTTTCCTAACTTCAAACTTTATTTTGCGCAAGTTCATTATCTCTAAACTCATTTCATTGAGCAAATTATTTATTTAAGCTTGAATTATAATTTCAAGCATGCTTTAAGTGGTTTAAATTACTTTACAATTATTCCACATCGATATTATTGTTATTCGCACTTGGTGCACTTGATCTTGTATAGTCTTTGACTTGTACCTTATTTAATGTTCTATTGTTTAAAGAACTGTTCAAAGTATGTCTAAGTCATTGTTCGGCTAGACATTTATGTTAAAGATTTTAAAAGCTATCCAAATTATTGAAGATACAGATTCTTGGACTATTATGAACACCTCCCTATTATAAGGGAGTACCCTATATCTAATATCAGGTACAAAACACAAAAATTAAATATTATGCATACACATATTGTACTGAGGCTGATCCCCTCGGGTACATATTTTTGGTAGTAACTATTGGGTCAACCTGCTATTGACTCCAGTGGATGTTTATAGTTCATAGTCTATTTAACTATCTTATTTCTAAACGCAAATCATTATTAATGCTTATGTTATTCATATTGTTGAATTGATTCAACTATTCCCTTTTATTCATGATATATTGTTTCCTTTGTTATTTAAACTTGTTGAGCAAACTAGTTGTTCACTCTTGCTATATCATGAACCTTATTGCAGTGGAACCTGAGGCTTCTGGAAAGAACAAGGGTAAGGGAAAGATGAAGTGATAGACTTCAAGAGACAGTCTTTAGTTTATTCGTCTAGCTAAAATTACTTGTTTTATTATGTAAACCCTAAGTACTTTATTAAGGGTATTTATGTACTTTTGTGTAAGGTTATCGTATCTTGGGACTAGTAACACCTTTTGAATGAACAACATATGTTTATTATTCTGCATTTAGTTATTGTATGTTGTTTAGAGGTGGATATTTGTATTGGATCGTGATGACCGGATTCGAGTAATTAGGACCCGAATTTGGGGGCGTCACAGCTTGCCTATAAATAGATTTTCCTAGATCATTATTCAAGGTTACTTGAATTTGGTTAAGTGCAAGCATAGAGAGAGTAAGAGAGAAATTGAGAGAGAAATTAGAATCCTAAGGAGACTCTTGCAAGTTGGTGATTCAACTAAAGAAAAAAGTGGAGAACTATCTAATATTCATCTCTAGAAGAAAGAGGGCTTCAAGGAGGTATAAAAAATCTCTAACCCTAAATGTTTCCTTTAGTTAGCATGTTGTAGTTAGTTGTGTAAATACTTATGCTTGGTTGTGGAAGATTTGGGTGATATGGGATCATGAAGGATCCAAAGATATACGGATGGATGTGTGAAGGAGAGTATGTGTTTTATGTTTAAATGTATAAAGAACATGCATATTAACATAAAACTTAAGTGGATTAAGTGAAAACATGTGACTTGGTTCAAAATATAATTAAACGTGTAACCTATTTACATGATCTAAAATTTTTATGTTGTAGATCTATGAAATACGAAACTATTCCAAGTGGAATGAACAAAAACGAAGTTGAGATGAATATATTATGAATTTTCTTGTAAAAGATGTCAAATGGAAACCCTAGCTTGAAGAACCAATACTTATGGTTAAATAATCATTTTTTAAAAATAATTTAAAATTTGAAATGTTGAATATTTTATGAGTTTATGAAATAATAAAACTTATTTGAACTCATTTGGATGTAAAATAAGTAAGTTATGGAAGATTGAATCAAAAAGAGTTAAAGTTACAAAATATGGAAAATGCTTTAAGAAATTCAGCCTAGATTGTGTCGGGACACAGTTTGTGTGTTGTAAAATTGAGTTGGGGCATAGTTGCTATTTTTCTTGAAAAATATGGGCATTGCGTCGGGGCTCAGTTACTAAGTGTAAACACTACGTCCGAGCACAATGTTAGTTTTAAGTTAATAATAATAATAATATAATAATAATACTATTAAATAAATAAAATAATTTTATTTAGGAGTTAATTAAAATCATATTAAACAAATAAAATAATAATTAAAATTTATTTTATTTGTAAGTTAATTAAAATAATATTAAAGATTATTTTAATTAATGTTAAGAATTACTTTAAACAATTAAAATAATATTAAATATTATTTTAATTGTGGATTAATAATGTATTAACAATTAAAGAATATTAAAGAGATTTAAACAGGTAAAATAACAATATAGATTATGTGACGCCCCCAAATCTGGGCCCACACAGCCCAAACTTGAGTCGTCAAAATACTACAACAAAATTATTACAACAAAGCACAACGTACAACAATACAGTGTATAATAATACACAACTAAGTCTTCACTATTATTGCCACACTATTTTACAAAACGTGAAGACTATGATAGCTATTCCTCGGACCCTCACTCCATTCCCCGGCTAGACCCTGTTATGTTTTCATCTCCTGTTGAAAAACAATGGAACAAAAGAAAGGGTGAGCTCAAATAGCCCAGTAAAGAATATCATGACTAAGATAATGACGAATAAATTATCATTAGTCTTCAACAGTTGAGTTCTTGATAGAATACAATAGACTACAAGGTTTATATCAAAAACTGCAGTTAAATTCTTAAACAACGTTCAGATCAATAATAGCAGCGGAATGAGTAATCTATTAGAAGAATAATGCAGACTATAATGTCCACTCGGTTCTCTTTTTAGGAAAAACATCATCAACTTTTATCATCTGAAATATCATTAGTCAAGATAATACAAATTCACAGTTCCTGATCATAATCATGCACATCAACAGTTCATCTTTGTACTACGGGCCAAAGATATTCAATATAGCACCAACGGTCATGATTATACCAGATTCAGCCTTTGGTCATAATCATACCAAACAACAGTTCATCTTTGCACTACGGGCCAAAGAGAACATTCACCACGTGCCATAAAAGACACCGAACAGATGTATCGCCTTTAACCTATTATATCGCCTTTAACCTATCATCTGTTCAACAAATATATCACATCTGTGCCCCCGGCCACAGATATTCACAACAGCTTGATTTTTGGATGATTAGAATGATATAAATGATGAACAGAAGAAATAGGATAACAATAAGTATCGGAAGTTTACTTTGTACAGATTCAAATAATGTCCAAATTGTCAACATGATGTGGAGTGAAATTTAAAAATGATATTCAAGATCCACAGTTCAGAATAACGGTTACAATTCAATAGAAATGTTCACGTAAATAGGAAGGTTTAGTTGAAATAATGAAGTTCAACTATTATGGAACATATAATATTTTCAGGAATTATAGAAGCAATAGTTCCATAATAAATTTCGATTTAGGAGTATGAAAGAAAACAATATCCCTTACCGTAGCAGGTTTGATTAACAAAAGGTGAAGGAAATTAATACAAAGGGTTATTCACCAACAGGCGGCAATCCGCTCCGTAAGGTTATTCCCACAATTTAATAGAATTTGAGTACAAAGAGTTATTCACCAAACAGGCGGCAATCCGCTCCGTAAGGTTATTCCCACAATTTAATAGAATTTGAGTACAAAGAGTTATTCACCAAACAGGCGGCAATCCGCTCCGTAAGGTTATTCTCAGAGATTAATAATGAATGAATACGAAAGGTTATTCACCAACAGGCGGCAATCCGCTCCGTAAGGTTATTCCCACAATTTAATAGAATTTGAGTACAAAGAGTTATTCACCAAACAGGCGGCAATCCGCTCCGTAAGGTTATTCCCACAATTTAATAGAATTTGAGTATAAAGAGTTATTCACCAAACAGGCGGCAATCCGCTCCGTAAGGTTATTCTCAGAGATTAATAATGAATGAATACGAAAGGTTATTCACCAACAGGCGGCAATCCGCTCCGTAAGGTTATTCCCACAATTTAATACATGGAAATAAAAGGCACGTCTTATGAGTAAGGAAGAAACAATATTATTATCGAGAATCAAATAATGATAATCCCTTACCATAGTATGTTTGAATAATGGAAGATGAAAAAGATGGTATCCCTTACCGTAACACGTGACTGAATATTGATTTAAATGAGGTTGATTAACTTGAACAGTACACGTATACTTATAGATCTTCACAAATACTCAAGATGACTTAAGCACACTTAGAGAGAACTTTCACAAGAAGTATTTAGAGAGAGAAAGAAAGAACAAATAAGGAAGTTTATGAAAAATCCTTAAGTTAAGGCTTCTATTTATAGCCAAAAATCTTATCATTCATTTAATCTAAACTATTCATTTAAAGATCATCTTTTAATCTACACCATCCATTTCAAATATTATATTATCTTTAATCTACACCATTCATCTCATATCACCTAATAATCACCTAACTTTATATTATAAACAAATCAATTTAATTATTCAACAATAATTCACACTTTAATCTACACCATTCATTTCATATCACCTAATAATCACCTAACTTTATATTATAAACAAATCAATTCAATTATTCAACAATAATTCACACTTTAATCTACACCATTCATTTCATATCACCTAATAATCACCTAACTTTATATTATAAACAAATAACTTTATCAATTCAATTATTATGACTAATTGTTATAAATACAGTATAGTTAGCTCTTAGATATCAAGTCAATAAATTAATGAAATACAACTGTTTAAATAACATCATAATAGAGATAACAATAATGTAAAATAAAGCATACGTTACTGTGTAATGACAATTATTGATTCAATAATGTGAATTACTGTGCATATGTTACTGTGACAATTATTAGGTTCAATAATTTTAAACACAGTACAACAACAATTATTGACTCAATGATATAAAATACAGTGTAATGACAATTATTAAATCAATAATGCAAAATACTGTGTAACAACAATTATTGAATTGATAATATAAAATATTATGCAGTGACAATTATCGATGAAATGATGCGTAACAGTTACGGTGTCAATTATCAGACCAAAAATATGAGACACTATGCAATACCGTGTGTTACTGTAGAGTACCGAGTGCTACAGAAAATACCAATAACTACCGTATGCTACTATTCTTTTATCACCGGTATTTTAACAGTTCCGTTGACTATTTTTATTTAAAAAGGTTATTTCTGTCGTTTTCTATATCCGACAAATATTCCGTTGTGGGGTCCACCAATAATTTGTTATTTCGGCGCCGTCGGACCAAACGAATATTCCCCGACCAAACGAATATTCCCCGACAAAGCGAATATTGTCCGACAAAATAAAATTTGCACATAACATCCTTAACTTTTAACTTTATCGATTTAACCACTTACTGTTTAAAAAAAAATATCTATATGAAGAAAAATTAAATTTTGTATTTCATAAAATTCGGGGTCTTACAACCTCCCCTCCTTATGAAATTTCGTCCCCGAAATTGACGTACCTGACATATCGAAGAGGTAAGGATACTTAGATTTCATCTCAGATTCTAGCTCCCAGGTCATTTCCTCAGTATCTTGGTTCCTCCATAAAACCTTAACTTGAGGTATAACATTTGAGCGTAGGATCTGCTCCTTCTTATCCAGGATCTTAACAGGTACCTCCTCGTATGTTAAATCCTCTGCTATAACGTCTGGTTCTAACTCAATGACGTGGTTTGGGTCCTTCACATATTTACGTAACATAGATATGTGAAAAACGTTATGGATGCGAGACATTCTTGGTGGTAGGGCTAGTCTGTAGGCTACGGTTCCTATTCGATCGAGGATTTCAAATGGGCCAATAAATCGAGGGTTGAGCTTTCCTCTCTTTCCGAATCTCGTAACCCCTTTCCATGGAGAAACACGTAAGAATACATGATCTCCGATGTTGAAACTTTCGTCTCTCCGATGAAGATCAGCATAACTCTTTTGTCGTTCTTGTGCGGTCTGTATTCGTTGTCGGATCATTTGGATCTTTTCGGTCGTCAAGCGTACCAACTCGGGTCCCAACAATTTTGCTTCTCCTACCTCATTCCAACATATTGGAGAGCGACACTTCCTTCCATACAATGCCTCGAATGGAGCCATGTCTATGCTTGCTTGGTAACTGTTGTTGTAAGATAAGATTTTCTGCTCAAAGCGTAAGCTACAACGTTCGCCTTTCCCGGGTGATACTGGATTGTGTGGTCATAATCCTTTAACAGCTCAAGCCAACGTCGTTGTCGCATGTTGAGTTCCTTCTGGGTGAAGAAATACTTGAGACTTTTATGATCCGTATAGATATCCACTTTTTCTCCGTACAAGTAGTGTCTCCAGATCTTCAACGCGAAAACGACTGCTGCCAACTCTAGATCATGAGTAGGATAATTTTTCTCATAATCTTTGAGTTGTCGAGAGGCGTAGGCTATAACCTTTCCATGTTGCATAAGGACACAGCCTAGACCTTTGCCAGAAGCATCGCTGTAGATAACAAATTCTCCTGATCCTGATGGTATGGTCAGAACAGGAGCTGAAACAAGTCTCCTCTTGAGTTCTTGAAAACTCTTCTCGCATTCCTCGCTCGATATAAGTTTTGTACTAGAATGAATGATACCGATATCTAGTAATTAAACTTTCAACTCTTGGTGTTCTATGGGAGCCATTTGGTATGGGACTTTAAAAATGGGCTTAGTGCCGGGTTCAAGATCGATACAAAATTCAATTTCACGGTTTGGGGTAAGCCAGAAAGTTCCTCAGAAAAACGTCAGGAAACTCATTAACAATGAGAATATCATTCAAGTTTGACGTGTTTTTGTTCAAATCAGTGACATGAGCTAAAAAGGCTTGACATCCGTTTTTCAATAAACGAATGGCTTTATGGCTAGAAATAACAGTTATAGATTTCAATGGTTTAGTTGCTTGAATTTGCATGACAGGTTGATTAGGAATATGAAAACTAATAATCTTATGAAAACAATCAATTTTAGCATGATGGGTAGTCAACCAATCAATTCCTAAAATCACATCAAATTCACGCATCTCCAAAGAAATAAGGTCAACAGGTAATGTGAGGTTGTTGATTTGAACTAGGCAAGATTTATAGATAGTAAATGTAATAGGTATTTCTCCCAATGAGGTTTCAACTGATAAGACACGATTTAAGTTTTCAATAGTCAAATTTAAACGTTGAGTACATATAGGTGAGATAAAAGAGTGGATAGAGCCAGTATCTAATATGGCATAGACTTCACGAGAATTTATGAATAGCTTACCGGTTATTACCTCATTCGGTTTCTTGACTGTTATCGTCAAATCGAATCCCAAATACTTCATTCGGATCTTCACGTATTTCAACCATGGGAATACCACTGAATAATTTTCTAGCAAACTGTTTCTCGGGTTCATCAACTTCATCAGTAGTAAGGTACCAATGATTTCCATTAAAATAGTATTTTCGATAGACTGCAGTTTCCACGATAGTGACTAACTTAACCTGAATTCCTCTAAATTGTAACGCCCAAAAGTATAGAAACATCATTTTTAAATAATCTTGAAAATCATAGCTGGAACACCATAAATCCCAAAGACTAATATGAAAAGTCCATATATTCTGATCCTTTGTTATAGAGCATAACCAGGTGATATCACTCTCCCAATTAGTGAGTAAATTAAAGGCAATAATTTCCGCAAGTTCGTTACTTCCTTTAATTGCTTCTAAGAATGGATCTGGAATGACTGTAGCAGAGCTTTCACCTTTATCCTTACTGGATAGAACACGCATAATTTTTGCCTTAGGCAAATGATTCAACTCTGAATTTGTAAGAAGATTATTCGTCGCCTCTTGTTTTGCAGCTACATTTGTTTCGGTAATTTCATAGTTAACCTCCTGATTTCCAGATGCCATAATTAACTGTGGTCACAAAATAAATGTTAGTTCAAATAAACTGACTCATCTCTTCATGTTCCTACATTCAAATCGATTCATTAGATAATAAAATCTATTTTATGTAGGACACACTAGTGATTGATTCTATTCGTCTCTCCCCTCCTAGTTCTAACCCCAGATCTCCATTAAAGACCATATCCCTAAGCTCTGATGCCAACTGTGACGCCCCCAAATCTGGGCCCACACAGCCCAAACTTGAGTCGTCAAAATACTACAACAAAATTATTACAACAAAGCACAACGTACAACAATACAGTGTATAATAATACACAACTAAGTCTTCACTATTATTGCCACACTATTTTACAAAACGTGAAGACTATGATAGCTATTCCTCGGACCCTCACTCCATTCCCCGGCTAGACCCTGTTATGTTTTCATCTCCTGTTGAAAAACAATGGAACAAAAGAAAGGGTGAGCTCAAATAGCCCAGTAAAGAATATCATGACTAAGATAATGACGAATAAATTATCATTAGTCTTCAACAGTTGAGTTCTTGATAGAATACAATAGACTACAAGGTTTATATCAAAAACTGCAGTTAAATTCTTAAACAACGTTCAGATCAATAATAGCAGCGGAATGAGTAATCTATTAGAAGAATAATGCAGACTATAATGTCCACTCGGTTCTCTTTTTAGGAAAAACATCATCAACTTTTATCATCTGAAATATCATTAGTCAAGATAATACAAATTCACAGTTCCTGATCATAATCATGCACATCAACAGTTCATCTTTGTACTACGGGCCAAAGATATTCAATATAGCACCAACGGTCATGATTATACCAGATTCAGCCTTTGGTCATAATCATACCAAACAACAGTTCATCTTTGCACTACGGGCCAAAGAGAACATTCACCACGTGCCATAAAAGACACCGAACAGATGTATCGCCTTTAACCTATTATATCGCCTTTAACCTATCATCTGTTCAACAAATATATCACATCTGTGCCCCCGGCCACAGATATTCACAACAGCTTGATTTTTGGATGATTAGAATGATATAAATGATGAACAGAAGAAATAGGATAACAATAAGTATCGGAAGTTTACTTTGTACAGATTCAAATAATGTCCAAATTGTCAACATGATGTGGAGTGAAATTTAAAAATGATATTCAAGATCCACAGTTCAGAATAACGGTTACAATTCAATAGAAATGTTCACGTAAATAGGAAGGTTTAGTTGAAATAATGAAGTTCAACTATTATGGAACATATAATATTTTCAGGAATTATAGAAGCAATAGTTCCATAATAAATTTCGATTTAGGAGTATGAAAGAAAACAATATCCCTTACCGTAGCAGGTTTGATTAACAAAAGGTGAAGGAAATTAATACAAAGGGTTATTCACCAACAGGCGGCAATCCGCTCCGTAAGGTTATTCCCACAATTTAATAGAATTTGAGTACAAAGAGTTATTCACCAAACAGGCGGCAATCCGCTCCGTAAGGTTATTCTCAGAGATTAATAATGAATGAATACGAAAGGTTATTCACCAACAGGCGGCAATCCGCTCCGTAAGGTTATTCCCACAATTTAATAGAATTTGAGTACAAAGAGTTATTCACCAAACAGGCGGCAATCCGCTCCGTAAGGTTATTCTCAGAGATTAATAATGAATGAATACGAAAGGTTATTCACCAACAGGCGGCAATCCGCTCCGTAAGGTTATTCCCACAATTTAATACATGGAAATAAAAGGCACGTCTTATGAGTAAGGAAGAAACAATATTATTATCGAGAATCAAATAATGATAATCCCTTACCATAGTATGTTTGAATAATGGAAGATGAAAAAGATGGTATCCCTTACCGTAACACGTGACTGAATATTGATTTAAATGAGGTTGATTAACTTGAACAGTACACGTATACTTATAGATCTTCACAAATACTCAAGATGACTTAAGCACACTTAGAGAGAACTTTCACAAGAAGTATTTAGAGAGAGAAAGAAAGAACAAGTAAGGAAGTTTATGAAAAATCCTTAAGTTAAGGCTTCTATTTATAGCCAAAAATCTTATCATTCATTTAATCTAAACCATTCATTTAAAGATCATCTTTTAATCTACACCATCCATTTCAAATATTATATTATCTTTAATCTACACCATTCATCTCATATCACCTAATAATCACCTAACTTTATATTATAAACAAATCAATTTAATTATTCAACAATAATTCACACTTTAATCTACACCATTCATTTCATATCACCTAATAATCACCTAACTTTATATTATAAACAAATCAATTCAATTATTCAACAATAATTCACACTTTAATCTACACCATTCATTTCATATCACCTAATAATCACCTAACTTTATATTATAAACAAATAACTTTATCAATTCAATTATTATGACTAATTGTTATAAATACAGTATAGTTAGCTCTTAGATATCAAGTCAATAAATTAATGAAATACAACTGTTTAAATAACATCATAATAGAGATAACAATAATGTAAAATAAAGCATACGTTACTGTGTAATGACAATTATTGATTCAATAATGTGAATTACTGTGCATATGTTACTGTGACAATTATTAGGTTCAATAATTTTAAACACAGTACAACAACAATTATTGACTCAATGATATAAAATACAGTGTAATGACAATTATTAAATCAATAATGCAAAATACTGTGTAACAACAATTATTGAATTGATAATATAAAATATTATGCAGTGACAATTATCGATGAAATGATGCGTAACAGTTACGGTGTCAATTATCAGACCAAAAATATGAGACACTATGCAATACCGTGTGTTACTGTAGAGTACCGAGTGCTACAGAAAATACCAATAACTACCGTATGCTACTATTCTTTTATCACCGGTATTTTAACAGTTCCGTTGACTATTTTTATTTAAAAAGGTTATTTCTGTCGTTTTCTATATCCGACAAATATTCCGTTGTGGGGTCCACCAATAATTTGTTATTTCGGCGCCGTCGGACCAAACGAATATTCCCCGACCAAACGAATATTCCCCGACAAAGCGAATATTGTCCGACAAAATAAAATTTGCACATAACATCCTTAACTTTTAACTTTATCGATTTAACCACTTACTGTTTAAAAAAAAATATCTATATGAAGAAAAATTAAATTTTGTATTTCATAAAATTCGGGGTCTTACAGATTATTTTAATTATAAATTAATAAAGAATAAACAATTAAATTAATATTAAAGATTATTTTAATTGTGTACTAATGAAGCACAATAAAATTATATAAGAGTAAAGGTTACCTTAATTGGGGATTAAATAACTAATAACTTAAATTGTTTGTTGGTTATTAAGGTATGAAAAAAGAAATTAAAAATTGAATAATAATATGCTATTAACAAATAGAGTGATGACACTTTATTTACGAATAAGTAAACGATAATTAAGGATAATTAATCAAATAGAATAATAATAATAATAAATATTATTTTATTTATAATAGATAATGAATGAATTAAAGGAAAAGAGGGATAGTAGTACGTAAGCAAATAATGAATTATATGGATGGAAACAAACACTAAGAATTGTTGTGAGTTTTCGTTGTATGTCAATAGTAAGTTAGATCAATTAAATTATTATTTGAAAGTTAATAGAGATTAACCTTTAGATGAATATGATGAACATAGGTTGTTCGAAGGATAAGGAGTTAAATTCGGATAGAGTCGACGATCTAGGCAAATACTCTAACTTGTACTCTTATTAATCGTACAAGTAGAATTAATTAATGGAATAATTCATGTTTTATCTATATGAATGATGATTAAATTATTAACTCTAAAACTTGACTTAAATCATGATTATATTCTTGAATAATTATTCGAACCCATTTGCAAACATTGAACATATCAATTGTTCTTAATTGTGTTGAGAAGTAATGTTTATGCCACCTGTACCTGCTAGACCAATGATAAGATCGATTATTAATCAATCATATTTTTTTAAGAAAGTTATGCAAACCAATTGCCTTGGTGCGGAATCTTATATGTTGAGACGAATAACCAATTTACGTCGGAAGACCGACACGTGCGCGAACTGTATGTCTGAGTATTATGCATAACATATGGTACTTTAGGCTGATCACCTGTTGTACTTCGCTTATATTGTGAATTGTCAGTGAAATGCTGTTAATTCTGGCATGTGTTCACAGTCCATAGCGACCACTCAGTTTTGATTATTCATTAACTTGGAATTATCGAATCTTGGATTCTATTTAAAAATTATTTGGTCCATGGTGACTTTTCAAATTTAGAAATGATCAGATTTAGGAACTATTGTCATTTACTTTGTTCACAATTCATATTTACTTTGTTCACAATTCATTTACTTAATTCTTGAGCTATTATTTATTTTTACATCCCGTGAGATATGAACCCTTACACATGAACACTTACTTGTATTGTCTTTATACTTGTTGAGCAAATTTGTTGCCCACTCTTACTTTCCTTAAACATTACACTTAAGACTAAGCAAGACACTGACTCAAAAAAAGATAAGGGCAAGAGAAAAGTTGTTGAGTAGATTATTTGTGATGTATTTGATGTTGTATTAAGACTTATATTAATACTTATTATGCTTGTATTAGTAACGGTTGTGAGACGTGGTACGCAAATATTTATGTTATATCAATGTAAATATTTCTATTATTCCGCATTGAAAGGTTATTAGTTTAATGTATGAGTTGGATCGTGAAGCACCAGATTCGAGATACAAGTATCCAAATTTGGGGGTGTCATAGTTTGATATCAGAGTTGTAAGTTATAAACCTTAGAAAAGATGATCCTTAAGCTATAACCTTAGAAAAGATAAGAGAAATAAAAGGAGATAAAACTCATATAGAGTTCTATGTGATGAACTTAGGAAAATCGTCTGAAAGGATTAATGATGCAGTAGACTATATTGTGAGATACCGATTAAGTTTGTGTTAAAAATGTAAGAGGTTAAGAGGAGAGGAATCCTAAAAAAGTTCTTATAGGCTGGGAAGGTTGCCTATAGCAAGCAGACAAGAGTAATAGTAATGTCAGAAGTTGAATATGAGGAAGTAGAGCTGTTAAAGGATGCGGCGCCCAATGTCATACTGTCCGAGAAGAAATCCTAGGACAACGGGGCAGATGTGAGAACAGTGGAAGGTTTCTTTTAGTATGGGTATGTATGAATGATCTAGTGACCTAGAACTTTGAAATGAAAAATCAAGTATGAGTATTAGAAGATGAGATTTGAGAATTTCATGTTGAGAAACAGTGTTTGGGTGTAAAAAGGAAAGAGGAATCACAGATCGAGTGAAGGCCGATGAATAAGATGAGGTAATGAAGGAAGAGTTAAGAGAGAAGAAGAGGAAGTTAAATAGTTTAATGAAATAATGTTGTAGTCGATGAGAGTCGTATATGTATGAGTGTGTGGTAAGATATGAAAGATAAAGTACGATAAGGAAAGAAAGAAGTTATGTAAATCCCAGTTTTGAGCAAGATGTGGGATATGACACCCCAGCTATTATAATAATAGAGGGATATGTAAAATTAATAGCATGATGCTATAAAGATATAAGTGTTATGTATTGCAAGAAGCATATTAATATAGAATGTTTATGCAATGTACTAGTAATGACTAAGTTTTATAGAAGGATAAGACAACGGTAGAACGAAACATTTATAACAAGAAATCATGGAACGATCAGAAGAGATTGTAAAGTTATGGATAAGTTATCAAATAGTACAAGAAGGAGATGTGAATAATAAGTGATGGACGTGGAAAAATAGATAGAAAAGGGTATGAGAGTGGCATAACACTGTGTCATGAGGAAACATGAAACTATTCTCTAATTGTGATTAAGTTTTCTGTATAAATAATACAGGTTGAGTGGACAAAGAAATAATAATATCGTTTTTGTGTTAAACAGAGATGTCAAGAGAAATACCTCAAATAGAAAGAGCATATCAAATAGTAAAAAATGAAAGTAAGAAACCGAATCAAAACACTTTACTGCGATTGGTGAATTTAATAGCGGACGTTTTTTAAGAAGAGATAGATAAATTTAGAAGAAATCAAATGAGCATTAATAATTTAAAAAGGGAAATCACTCCAGTTATGGGAGGAGGAATTGATGTTTTGAAAAAGGCGAAGGATGGTATAGTAGAAGAAAGTGATAATAACAGAAAAAGAAACTATAAAAGGGAGTGAAATAAGGATAAGTATAAAGGAAGTGCAGGGAAGTCAAGAAAGAAGGTGGAAGCATCTATAAGTTGTAGAAATAATCATTTGGGAGTGTGCCTGAAAGGACAAGGCAGGTGTTATAGTTGTGTGGGCAAGAGGGATAAGTCTCTCCTAATTGTTCTAATTCAAAGAGGTGTTACAAGTGTGGAGTACCAGATCATTTCTTTAAGAATTATCCTAGAAATAGGTTGAAAACCGAAGGGGGGAAGTGAGGCGTTGAAAAAATATCATCAAGAGGAAGATAAAAGGAGTGAAAGAAGGAATTAATAGGAAGTAATGGAGGAAGCAATTTAAATAAGAGGAAATGAAAGGGTAGCAACGATGTTAGAGATAAGAAAAGGAAGGGAGTGTTGTAGTAATTATGAGAAAAACCATTCAGGAGAGTGCTTGAAGGGTAAGAATGTCTGTTACAACTGTGAACATATATTTCTTCTAACTGCTCCAAATCGAAAAAGACCCAAGGGTGTTTTGCATGTAGGTCAACAGACCATCAAATCCAAGACTGTTTGAAGAAGAAGCAGAAATAATGAAGGCAACAACGACAAGAAGCTGGCAATCGCTGAATAAACACAACCAAATCAATCAACCACTCGAATCTTCAGCATAATTGTGCAGGATGTGACATCGACAAATGATGCGAAGTCAAGTATCACTCTAGTCAATAATATTAATGCGTACATATTATTTGATTGGTACGCTATCAGTTTTTTTTTTATTGTGCAATGAATCACTAGATGATTAAATTTACCCCCGAGGTGTATTAGAACCCTCTATGAGCATAGACTTTATAAATAAGGAAGTAATTTTCCGTAGGGCATTAAAAAAATTGTCATGTCTATATAAGGAGACATAGATTGTCAGTGAATTTAATCCCAAGTTGATTGAAACAAAATGATGTATTATTAGAAAAAACTAGTTGTATAGCCATGGTATAGTGATAAGACTATCAGAAGAAGCGCATAAACTTTCGGACTCCAAATAAGTCCACAATAATGTTTTATGGTAACATATCGCCCAGACAGTATTGTAGTCTGACGATGATGCAGACCAATAAATTATTAAGAAAATGATGAATATATGGTTTAATTTACGTATTAATACGCAGAAAGCGGTATAGAAATGGGCCACATGCCTATAGTGAAAGAATCTGTAAATGTATTTCTTGAGGAGTTACCCAGTCTATTGTCAAACAGGAAAATCGAGTTTACGATAAATTTAGTATCCAGAATAACACTTATTTCGAAGACTTCGCATAGAGTAACTCCTCTCAAAACGGAACAGCTACTGAATAAGAAGTACATTTAATTGAGCGTGCCTCAATGGGAGAGCACCAGTATCGTTCACTGAAAAGCACAGATTGTTGAAACTTTTGACTATAGAAAATTGTGCAACGTGATAATCAAGAATGAATACCCATTGCTTAAGATCGATGACCTAGAGATCAGTTAAACAAAGTGAGACATTTTCAAAGGAAGATTGGAGGATGGTGTATCATCTACTAAAAGTAAGAAAAAAGACGTTCCAAAAATGGCATTCAGAAACCGTTACGGACAATACAAGTTTCAATAATGACGCGTCAGTTGCATTTATGGAGTTGATGAACCGAGTGTTTAGGTGATATTTAGATGAAGTTATAGCGGTGTTTATAAATGGTATAGGAAGATAACTTGAAGGTGGGGTTGGATACGTTAAGGAAGAATAAGTTGTGTGCAAAGTTCTCAAAGAGTGAGTTATGGGTGAAAAATATTTCAAACTTTGGATCATATGACTAACAAGGACGGGAGGTCAGTGAAATGTACAAAGGTGGAGGTTATAATCAATTGTAAGCAACTGAAAGACGCCAACGGGAGTTAGGAATTTCCTTAAAGTTAATAAACGACCATCATAAATTTTTCAAAGATTTTACCAAAATAACAACCCATTTGACGAGGGAAACGGTGAAATTGGTCGGGGTGAGAAGCATGTAAGGAATTTTCAAAGATTATCGAAGAAATGGAGCAAGGCACCTATGTCATTCTTACAGGATGACACAGGGGGAGTTGAGGTAAGCAATGGTGTGTCGCATAATGGACTTGTACATGTGTTAGTGAAGAATGGTAAGGCCGTAATGTATAAGCCACAACAGCTAAAGGATTTTAAGGAAGGGTGTCCTACCTATGACTTTGAATTAACTGCAAGAGTTTTCGTTCCAAGGATTTAGAAGTATTATTTGGGTAGGAGTATGAGATATACATCGACCACAAAAGTCTAAAGTATATGGAGTTGAGTTAAGGAAGTAAAGATGATTAGAACTAATAAAGAATTATGATTATGAGGTGTTGTACCATCTGGGAAAAGCAGATGTAGTGGAAAATTTCATGAACATGTAAGAAAATGAAAAGTTGTTAGTCTTGACAACCCAGGGGTAACGTATAATACAAATGAATAAAGGAACGGATCATGGAGAATAAGGTGAAATTTAAGGTAGATAATGAGGAGATCTTAAGAATTGAAGAGCGAGTATGGGTACCAGTGGTATTGAAATCGAAAAGAGAGATTTTTTTTCCAAAGGAACTATAAATTTAAGATGTTCTGGAATTTCATCAGAATTTTTGGTGACTTACTATAAAAAGGAGAGAGATTGTAGAATGTGTAAGTAAGTGCTTAATTGTTAGAAAATCAAGGCGTAGCATCAAAGATTTAGTGGTTTATTGCCATGCTAAAACACCGAATAGAGAATGGGAGTGCATTACGATGAACTTTATGGTGGGGTTTTTAGTTACTCAGAAGGGGATGCGATGTGATGTGGATGATAGTAGATCAATCAGGATTAGCTAACTGAACTGTACATTAAGAATAGTGTTCATGATGTGGAGTGCCGACATTAATTGTGTCAGATCTAAATCTGCACTCACGTTAAATTTTTGAAGAAGACTATAAGAAAAATAGGGATCTAATTGAGGTTGAGTACCGCGTACCAATCTCAGACGAATGGGCAGAACGAAAAGACTAACGAACATTGGAAGACATGCTACGAGTCTAAGTCAAAGATCTTAAATGAAGTTGAAACAACCACCTACCTCCAGTAAAATATTTGCTTATAATGGCAGTTACTACACAATTACAGATATGTCGCCTTATAATGCCTTGTACGGGAGAAAACACAGAACACCCTTGTAGAAGACAATGTAAGAGAACATCTGCTCTTAAGATCGGGATTGGCACCGCAGACGTCTGTAATAGTCAAAGTAATAAGAGCTAGATTAGTGGTAGCTCAAGATAGTTAGAAGAGTACGCAGGTTTGCGTAGGTAAGTTAAGATTTTGTGGTAAGTAGTCCTGTATTGTTATCGGTATCTCTCTCTGGAAAAAGGGAAGGTAAGATTCAGTAAGATAGAAAAATTAAACCCAAGGTTCATAGGACCGTTTAAGGTTTAAAAAAAAAAAGTAGGCGAAATGACGTACGAGGTAGTTTTACCTCCCGAACTGGAGTATATCCATAACGTGTTCTATGTTTTAGTGTTACGACTATATAAGCTAAATTATAAACATGTGATCCCCTATGAGCCCATTCAAATTGAGAAAGATCTGACGTACGAGAAAATTCCTATACAAATAATAGATAAAAAAGAACAGATATTAAGGAATACAGTTATGAATATGATGAACTACCTAAAAAGTAGTACTAATTATAAGATTTATTATTATGAAAATTTAAATGAATTGTGTCAATTTTAAGTTTTAAAATATTTTAAATAGTCTTTTAAAAGTCAATAGTAATTTTATAATTTTGAAAGAGAGAATAATAATAATAATAATAATAATAATAATAATAATAATAATAGTAATAATAATAATAATAATAATAATATCATTAGATCACTTCCATTAGTTTGATATCTATTGAATTTCTAGCAACTTTTTGTTTGTGTTCGTTGTTGTGCACTTGTGCTTGTGCATGTGACAGCTAAATCTTTAGCTAACTTTATTTTCATTAGTTATTTGACATGGACATATTACGTGTGTTAAAAAAAATTTAAAAATAACATTTAAAGAAGAAGAGAATGTGAGAAAGTGGGAGAGTAAAAGGAAAGATAAGAAAGAAAAATAAAAGAAAAAAATATAACGACACAACATCCCTCTTCCGTTTTCCTATATGAACTTTTTTAGAGGGGACGGTTCTAGCGATCCGTTCAATTTTTATTTTATTTTATTTTAATTTTTAAAATATTTATAATAGTTATTTTAAATTTTTTTTATAAAATTTAATAATTTAGGTATAACTTACATATATTTAAATTACACTTAAATTATTGAATTCTATAAAAAAAAATATTATAAATATTTTAAAAATCAAAAATAAAAAATTGAACCCACGGCTAACACCAGTCGTTAGGACAGATCGTCCAAGACTTTTCTTATACTAATATGTATAGAATCGTAAGAAAACAAAGATACCATTCGTGGTTATTTACTTTTTCCTTCTCACTTCCTTTTTTTTATTCTTTTTTATTCTTTTTTTTTTTGTAATGGGAAGTGAGTTGGAATAGAGTGCTTATTTTTTCATTAGTCTTAACATTTTCTTGTTATTAGAATATTTTGACCTGAATAAGTAATGACCGAAAAATAAATTTTGTTGGGGAGAAGGAACCTTTTGGTGTGAGAAATCCTAATTAATTTGTAAAATTATACAATTTTAAGTTGTGATGTGAATTTATTTTAAATTTTAAAATAAAAATTTTGCACTTAATAATACATTTGCAAATTGACTATAAAAAAAATTAAATAAAATTCCTTTTGTGAGACAAAAAGAATAATAATAAATAACCTTATTTTCTTTTATTTTTAATATTTTATCCTTCTAAGAGAGGGATGTCTTCTTCTCACGTGTGTGAGCGTGTGTGTATAGAGGGAGAAATGGAGTTAAATCGATATTACTAGATTTAAATTTATATGAATATTATTCTTTGGACCTAAATTTTTTATAAATTTTTTAGGTTTTTTAGAGGTGTATTTATAAATATTCACCCACACCCATTTGTTTATACTTCATTGTGTTGGGAACCTAATAAAGTTCTAAATATTAGATTTGTCGATAAGAGACGCTCTGTGAGCTTTTTTCACAAAATTAATATTAATTGCACTAGCTTTATAAAGCAAGATAAGTACATGTCCAAGCACATCATATTAGTTACAGCAAGCTAATGGAAGGCTAAAATTTGCATGAGATACAATTAAACATATTTACTTATAATTATTAACAATACATTATAGTCAATATTATTAATGAAGAAAATAATATATACTGTGACGCTATATGTGGACTTTTTCGTTGTGAGTTACATAAATAATTATAATTATTAATATTTTAATGATGTATGTGATATATATATATATATATATATATATATATATATATATATATATATATATATATATATATATATAACAACTAAAACTGATGATATAGATTATTAATAATCTTAAAAAATAATATTTTTATAAATAAAAGTGATAGTATCTCAAGTTCTCTTTCATATAAATAATAAATAAGTCTCACACTTAAATAAAATAAATCTTATAAAAATATTAAATTTTACTTGTAAAAATATCAATTTTTTAATTTTATTAAAAAGATATGTGGACTAAATTTTTTGCAACCAACAATTTAACAAACGATACACGATCAGGGGTGGATTCACTATAGGGCAATGGAGGCAATTGCCCCCTCTTTCTTCCCCTCCCGCTCCCGCTCCCGCTCCCGTTTTTTGTAATTTTTAGTATAATAGGAGTATTTAAGTAAAGTGATCTTTTTTATTAAAAAATAATAATAATTTAATAACTTCAAAAAATAAATTAAAATAAATTCATTTAATTTTAATCCAAATAATAATAAATATTATAAAATATCTACAAAATAATAACAATTATAAGATTTATTAATTATAATATTTAATAAATCTCATTAATTTTGAATTTAAAAATATCTAAAATTGAATTTTAAAAGTAAAAAAATGATCTTATAAATTAAGACGGAAGAAGTATTTTTATTTTTTATTTTTGAAATCCATATTTGGTGACTTTAATTATTCCTTACGTTTCAATATAAACGTTTCTTATTTGTCAATTGTTTTGTTAAAAAGATTCCACTTTTTATTAATAATAATATAAAATAACACAATATTTATAAATTTGTAATCATAATTTTATTAAATCTCACTATTACAAGTCATTATATTTAATGATAAATATGAAATAAAAATATATTATTAATAGTTATATAAACTATAAATAACGTTATTTTTTATAACAGATAAAATAATTTATTATTTTTTATTAATTATATTTAATTATAAAGAGTGCTCCTCTTGATAAATTTTTTGCCTCCACACCTGCACACGGTACACAATATAGCGGCCTTACTTGGATTTTTCTTCTTTGAAGAGGCCTTGGATTTTTTTTTTATGCTTTGTGTTTTACTTTCTTTTGAAGAGCCTTACTTTGATCTCTTTTTATGCTCTATTTTTTAAAATTATTTGTGTGTACGCCCTAATGTGGAGTTTGTTTTATTCCGCGAGGGGAGTGGTTTATTTTTTTGTTGAGTGAATTTCTTAATTTCTCCTCTTTTATCTGATTTTCTCCACGTTAATGTAATTTTATTTCTCCGTATGAGAGTTATGTCAGTTGTGCTGGATGAAGATGGTAACTAAGTCTGCTAACTTGTGCATTTTATTAGTTGTATGGAGAATTATATTGGGATATCTGGAAAATTAAATCTCGACTCAAAAGGTTATTTTTTTTAGGTCTATTATGGTTCATTTGAGCATATTATATGTCCTTAATTAATGTTTCTCCTTATGTTCCGATGTGAGAATTTTACTATCACGCAATACCTCAATAATTTTCCCTTTAACACATGATTTTTCCATCCAGATCAATATTGAATTCCCCTTTGAACGCTTAACCATTATACTCTTTTTGCACATTAACACCAAACTCTCCCTTGAACGTTTAATTATTATACTTTTTCGAGCATAGCACATCACTTCTTCAAGTTGACGAGTCACTCTTTTCAATACATTTTTATTTGATCCATGTTAACGTTTGATTTTGTGAGCCCATTGAAAATTAACAAAAGCACGACCACCTACACTCAAGAAGAACAGTTAGCCAACCCCAGAACTAGTGACGGCTTGGGTCATCCGGGGATACTCCGGTATGAGAGTAAGTACAGTCCAAAAGCGTTATCAATAAAGAACTAAAATTATGCTGGAATAATTAGAATTCTCTGAATAGGATATTGTGTGTATCGTAATTGTGAGCTAATGGCTACTTATATAGATATTAAGATCTCCGGAGTCCAATTAAAAATAAAATGTCCACTTCCAAATCACCTTATGACTCCATTTAATGCATGATTGAACCATTCCCAAATTAAGTCAGTGTACTCCTTTTAACTAAGGAAACAGAATCCAAGTATGATGTGGACATCAATTGTCCCAAGCCGTCTTGAATTGCATGAAAGTGAGCCAACTCCGGATCCGGTTCTCAATTAATTATATCCCAACATTATGTACTGCAAATGCACAACGTCTATTGTGGAACTGGCAAATATAGGTCAAACTATAGAGACTAGATTAACTATCAAATCCTTAATTTATATTCTAGACAAATTAGAAATAAAAATTGGGAAGATAATTAATTAACTAAATAATGCAAATTTAAAATTAATAATGAAAACTAGTAATGGAAAAAATTACTTAGGAATCTGAATTCACTAAACAATAAACATATTAAATAATCCAATGTCTTCTATTTTTATAACTCAAATTACACCACTGATTTGGTGTATATAATTCAAAAAATAAGTCAATTAAGTCCAATGAAAATTAACTATGATTTTGATCTCTCTTCCCTTTAATTTAGTAATTTTATAATTAACTTGGGCAAACACGAATTATAAAAATTTAAAGATTAACTATAATCCATCAAAACTTCTTCGAGTAAGTATGAATTATAAAAAACTCATATCTTAACAATAATTTATCAAAACCTCTTCATTAATTTAAAATCACATAAGAACTACAAAACGAAGATATTTCAATAACGAAATATGAAAGCAAAATCAATGAAACATTAAAGCACAAATAATAGAGAGAGAAAATATTATCATGAATAATTATTTAATTTCATCTAAATCCTAGTTCTAAAAAAATAGCTAGACATTAAAATAAATAAATAGCAAAAATAAAGAAGAAAAAAAAACTCCCTTTTATTGAAGATCCTTCAACGAGCGTCCAATGAACGAGCGTACAATGAAGAAATAATTTAATTTTACTCCTAACCTAAAACTAATAATAAAATTAATCTAATACATAAGTGATATATAATTCTCTCTTGGTATTCCTCTATTTATAGGCATCAATTACTTGTGCTCTAAATCAAGTACAATGGACTTGGTCGGTTTTTCTTTAATCATCTAGATAAAATCAAATTATTTATCTCTATCTTCTAAGTATTCTTTTTTTGCACATTTCTTTATTGGAGTCCAAATAAAAATCAACTAAAAAGCTTCTAAAACTCCATTTTTAACTCAACTTTATTTATTTATTCATTTTCTACAAAACGAAATAAAATGTATTAGTTAAATAAAATATATATACAAATAAATTCATAAAAATGGAAATATTAGAATGCATAATTAATATGTATATCATTTTTATATCACAAGATCAGTTGCATTTCCTTGGCCTTCATTGGCCTTTGATACCAAAAATGTCAACGAAAATGCAACTCTTTGCTATATACTTTACAGGGAGTTGAAGACTAAAGTGCCTTACTTCACTGAATCCAGATCCCAAATTCAGTGCCAATTGTCCAAGTGCTAATTTTTGGAGTTTAAAGAAACTAGTACCAAGAACTCAGCATTGTGTTTGGTCTTCTAACATACTCTCCTCAGTCCAGAAAAGAAAGTCCTACCATTTTTTTGTTATTTCAATTCAAAATGGTACCCTTTTTTCGTGACAGATAAGGTATTGAAGTAACTGTATTGCTTATTCAAGATTGATAGCATCTTATATACCTGGAATACCCTAACCTGACAATTCATATATAAAAATGAAGGGCAATCTTTGCAGCCATAATGAGGGATAACCCTTAAGTAATTATGATACATTAGGTAAAGCAATAGGGTTCAAACCAACTCTCTTTTTTTCCTAGCTAGTGTATGGTTTTAAAACATCTACACGTGCACTAATGTAGTCCATTCATTTTGACTGAATAGAAATTGTATTATATAGACTAAATCCACACACTTTGTGAGAAGAAAAAAAAAGTTGAAGATTAAGAGGGAGGGGGTGGAGGGGACCATATATATGTACTGCGTACTAGCTAGTCTACTAGACTAAGCTACCTTCGGGTTGTATTTTTATTTTTTATCATTTTTGTGAAATCTTCTAGCCCAGGCCGCCTTACAACACTAGAAATCACTCAAATTTTTATGCATACTGAAATGTTTATTTACTTGGATCTTGGTTTGTTAGCTTGTTTTGTCAGTTTGGTAAAAGCAATCAATGATTTTCTCAGTTTAATTTGTTTGTGGGAAAGTTGTTCATGTGTTACATCATACAATTTGCAGATTTCCCTTTGTTGTTATTTAGAAATTTTCTTAATTTTGACACTTTAATAAAAAGAAAAGAAGAAGAAAAAAGTAGAGAAAATGGATGCCCTCAAATTTGCACCTTCAAGATTTTTATTTCACTTTCCATTAGGCCACTCAATGATGCCAACTATGAATGTTGGTGCCATGACATGTAACATCGTTGCATATACACATGCTCCCGCATACACATACACACATCTATATAGACGCGAACCCTGGTTAAATTAACCTAGATCAATTATTATTCAAGCTGATCTGAATATAGAAATGGTTGATGAGCAAGATAGATTGCTTCCGATAGCCAACGTGGGCCGGATTATGAAGCAGATCCTGCCACCAAGTGCCAAGATTTCCAAAGAAGCCAAAGAAACAATACAAGAATGTGCATCCGAGTTCATAAGTTTTGTCACTGGTGAGGCGTCTGACAAGTGTCACAAGGAGAACCGCAAAACGGTGAATGGAGACGACATCTGTTGGGCTTTGAGTTCACTAGGGTTTGATGACCATTCTGTGGCTGTAGGGAGGTACTTGCATAAATTTAGAGAGTTTGAAAGAGAAAGATTAGCCAACCAAAACAAAGTCAACACTAGCACTGACGAGGAAAAAGGTGAACAATCAAGCTTTGAAGACAGTCAACTAGCTACAAGGCCAAATTCATTAGAGATTAGAGTTATGGAGAAAGGCAAAACCTCTCTTGTGAAGTCAAGAACTTGCGGGAAATAGTACTTACTTTACTCTATGAAGTGATGATTGATGAAGATGTTGAACAAGATCATTGTAATGGGATGTTTTCTTCCTTGTGTGTGTACTTCAAGTGTGTCGGCTTCATTCTATGGTTGATTTATATGATCAATTTAATGACAAGTTGAAGGTAACTACTTATCATTATTCTCAGTTGTTATTCATTCAAAGATATATTCCTTTTTCTTCTTCCTCCCTATTTTTATCTTGTATAAGGGGAAATTAAAGCAACTTATGCACAAAACAGAGGCAACTTTAAGGTGTGAATTAATTTTTGGATCTTATCAATCATAAGTACTTTACTGCTTCTTCTTCCTTCTGCTCTCCTTTTCCCTGTATAGGGGGTGAAGCAACTTATGTGGAATGAGATGAGATGAACAGCAGCCCTTTTTGTAATTAGGGTTTGACTATGAACAAATATTATATACTCACTTGATGCCAATGTTCTAAAAGTTTGATGATAGGTCATACCTAAATTGGTTTTCGATTAATCATCAGTTCCTTGTATAATTATTCAACTCAAATCATATGTTCCCATTTTAATTATCTCAAGAATATTTGTGTAGACATTCAAAAAGTAATTAAGAATTTTAGCACATGAGAGTTAATTAAGCGCTAATTTCAGTGTTTTAGAGGCTCTAGCTCAACACAATTGAAATTCTACTCAAATATACATTTACCAAACCCAAGTTCAAAGAATTTCAAGTCTTAAATGTTCTCTCTCTCTCTTTCTCTCTCTCTCACAGTTATTATGTTGTATGAATTTCTAAGCTGCAACTCAGTCCCAACCTATCAGCAATACTAATGAATTTCATTAGAACTAAAAACCCATGGAGAAATTAAGAAAAGGACATCCTTCACAATTAGTCATCTAAATTAATATGATGATGACCTTGATTAAGGGAATAGAATGTTTCATTTGAAGATCAATATTTGTATTATGAAGAATTAGTGAAGTTTACGAGGGAAATTTTGATCAATCTTCTCAACTCATATATTGCTTTTCAATCTATATATAGATTCAAAAGAATATATAAATATGGTGAATTTTAAGTAAATTTCGATCAATCGTCTGTACTAGGTCCATTCCTTTCTTCCGTTTTCATCTTGTCTGAACTAGTGAAAAGATGAACAGAAAGTACTTGTGATTATCTAGGCTAGTTTTATGGTTTCTTAAATTTTGGTATTTTATGCCATCTCACTGATTAATGTTCATTTGATATGTTAATTTATAATTAATTTGGCTTTTAAATTCATAAACGTCCACTGGAAACTTCTATCTTCAACATATATTCCCTCCCGTAGGGCCTCAACAGAGGTAAAACTTCTAAGGTGTTGTTTGTTTACTTTTTAATGAGTTTGAATTTGACTGAATAAGTCATTTAGACTGTTTGTTTTTATAATATTTAAACTCTGAATGCATCTGAATGTGTTTGCACGATTTTTTCAAAAAACTGTGACTAAATGGGTAAGAAATAGTGTTAAATGATACTTTTACTTACATACCCTAATTGAAAATTAAAAATTAAAAATTAAAAATTTATCTTATTTAATTATTGTAGACAAATTTTATAAATAAAAAAATTGATTTTTTTTTTTTTTTTGAAACAAATTGGTCAATAACCAGTTTAATAAATGTTGTTGTAGTCTTTTGTTTTGAGCTTATAGACTGATAAAATCTCATTAATATTTTTAGTGTTTTATTTCTAAAATTATATTACTAATAGTAAACTCCAACAAAGATTGTTAAAAAGTTTATATTTAATTTTTCTTAGATAACATTGTTTATTTGTGATTACATAAGAAATTTATTCATTACAGTTCAGAAGGTTAAAATAAAAAATTATATATATTCAAATGTTATAAACAGACAATTGTCAAACATATCATTTCTTTCTGTATTCAAAACTTCTATTTCATTCAATTCATTCGTATTTACTTAAACATTCATAATTTTTTATTCAATTTTATTAACGCCCCTGCTGACAAACTTAGTTAAAGGGCTAACCGGCTAAGGTGGTGTTTGATAAAATTCTCTATTAAGATCTGAATAATTTAGACATCTGAATAATATAGAGCATCTGAATAGAATTGTATCTGAATGAAAAAATGTTGTTTGATAATCAATTTTTTCAGATGTCTGAATAACAGTATTTTACCATTTTAACCCTATGAACAGTTGAACATTATAATAATAATAATAATTATACTAATAATAATTATAATTAATAATAATTATTATTATATTAATAATAGTACTAATAATAATAATAATTATTATTATAATAATAATTATGATAATAATAATAATTATTATTATTATTATATTAATAATAGTAATAATAATAATAATAATAATAATAATTATTATTATTATTATTATTATAAAATAATTATAATAATTATTATTATTATAATAATAATTATTATTATATTAATAATAGTAACAATAATTATAATAATAATTATTATTATTATTATTACTATGATAATAATAATTATGATAATAATAATTATAATAATAATAATCATAATTAAAATAATAATAATAATAATAATAAGAATAATAATAATAATAATTATTATTATAAAAATAATAATAATTATAATTATAATATTAATAATTATTATAATAATAATTATTATAATAATAATAATAATAATTATTATTATAAAAATAATTATAATAATAATAATTATTATGATAATAATAATAATTATTATGATAATAATAATTATAATAATAATAATCATAATTAAAATAATAATAAGAATAATAATAATTATTATTATTATTATAAAAATAATAATAATAATAATAATAATAATAATAATAATAATAATAAGGGTTTGAGTGTTGGATATAAAAGGAATTTGTTAATATTGAAGAGGATATTTTTGTCCAAGTTCATTAAGATGTCCCTCTTAATAGTTTAGATTTGATTTTGTATCTCAACCATTTAGAGGCATTCAGATATAACAAAAATAAAAACAAACAACTTTGTTCCTCTTAGCGATTAAGAGGTTGTCCATTAAGAGCCATTAAGACACAAACAAACAGAACCTAAGTCAGTGAGTTTCTTGTTACTGTGTTGAGATTCTTCCTTACATATATACAGTAGTATTAAAATAAAAAAATCAAGAGATTTAAATATACAATAAATAAAGAATGGTGATAGATCAAAATATCATTAATGCAGTAGCCAATGGAAGTCCATAAGTGGTCCAACTACATGCGATGTAACAACATAAACTAATCAAAGTAGACCAGATTTTAACAAGGGTTAGGGTTTCTAAAACAATAACCTAGGTAGCCGGGAACATGATCTGGTATTCTGGTGGCTTTACCATGATTTATATAACTTTTCTCGAAGATTCGGAGAATTGCATTATATATGTCTATACCATGGACGCATTTAAATATAGATATAGATTGAGCAATTCTCCCAGAAAAAAAGGATTAGTTTGCTGAAAATTTGAGCTTATTATATATTAAATATATTTCTGTCGGAGTTAGGTTTAGAGATAAGCATGCAACCTAGGGTTTCTGTAAGCTCTTTAATTTGGGACCACTTCTCCAATATCTGCCTGGAATGGAGTTGCTAATGGGAACAATATATTGAATATTGTACAACTCGCTAGTACACTGTACATATATTCGCTTTCTGTCAAACTTTATATCAATCACTCTTGGCCCAAAGAAAAAATATCCACAGAATATATTTCCTTAATTAAAGGATTATAAAATGTTTGTTTAGTTTTTAAAGATAAAGATCGAGAATAACCGAAGACCTAATTAATTAGGCTCAATCTAGCATTGGTCTTTAACGTTCAAATATTATAGTGGGACTAGAATATATATTGACCCTCAACTTTACATCTGCTAGGAAGCGAAATAATGTAACAGAAAGATAAAGATAAATAAATAAATAAAATGAATATCTCGATACTTCTAATCAAATTAAGACAGCGGTATTCTCTCATCATGGTATAATGAATTGATCTTAAATATTATCCTGATATTCATTCTCTCATCAAGGTATGAATTGTCAATGATTAACGTCGCTTTGGAGACGGTAAATTCTCCCTTTAATAATTACTTCGCCCGTCCTTTTTCATTTAACATTTTAAGAGAAAATATAAATATTAAAAAATACAATTAATGTTATATATATCTAATTAAACAAAATAATTATAAAATCTCATTATTATTCTTCAAAAATTTATTAAAAAGATAAAATAAAAATAAATTAGTATTTAATGTAGGGATAATATAGTGTTAGGGAGTGGTATCTTGGACCCCAACAGAGATCCTGAATCCCTAAGGGACTCCCCCAGGGGCCTAAATCCCTAAGAAACCCCAAACAACATGTTGGGTACCCGAACACTAGTTGGTGCAACTTAAGTTCCAAAAACGCGCCAAACACGTAAAAGATTAGACTCATTTCCATTGGAGGATCTTATCCAAATCAGTCTACTTGTATTTGGACTTGTCAATAACGATTTCTGCCCTAAGTGGAGAAAAATTCTAACAGACGTTTATTCAAATATCATATATAAATACAATAAAGGGACCTTTGGTACATTTTCACACACACACACATACATACATTTATTCTCAAACTTACAATCTTTATTACTGATACAGACTTAACCATCAGAGACAGATTCAAAGATCAACCCTTTGCATATTCGTTCATTTTCAAGTATTTTGGAGCACCTAAATCTGATGATTGAGCTTGTCAAAACACAATGTTGTCATTTGGTGTTAGAAGGAAGGCCCTCTGAGAATCAATTGGCAGACACATCTGCTCTTATTTGTCATCATTTCTAAAGAAAAAAAATGGTGGAACAATGCTCTCAGTCAACGAACAAGGAAAATGGTCGAAGAAATTCAGCAATGTTTAGCCGCTTCAAATTGAACTCGTCGGTCTTTCTAAACTTTGGGCTATGTACCGGTGGAGGAGATCATGCACGTAGACAAAACGAAGTCCCAAACATGAATGACCCCGAATCTGCGAATCTATGCTCAACCTTCAATAAGCGTAGGGCCCGCTAAGAACACTTAGACCGCCAAAATACTCTCGAGTAAGTGTTCTCGAGCGTGAGGCAAGGGAAGATGCACGGCTGGTTGTATTGGTTGAACAGAGAAGAGCGACCATTAAAGAAATGGCCCTAATTGAGGCCAAAAGAGCTGAGATACAAAAGAATATAGATCGGGAGGTGACCCCTAAGAGCAAAAGGGATCATACCGGGAAATCCTGAGGGGTAGACCCTACTCAAATCCCAAGAGTGCATGCACAACCACCACCCGGATAGAACATTAGAATCCCTAACACCGGGATCCCTACCCCTAACCTATAGACACCACAACAGTAATTTTTGGTCTTTACACAGTTGACTCTTGACCCACATGCTAGAACTCCCATCTCAATTATTCAAAACAAGGACAATGTCATCCTAAAAAGAATGAATAAGTTAAAGAGACGATTGAAATTGGCCCGAGGAGTGAGAACATTCAGTGTAGATTTGTCGTTCACAGAGGTGATACAAATAGCCCCCCCCCCCCCCCCCCGGGGCCACCATGCCAAAGATGTTAATGTTGAAGGGGAGAGGAGATCCCTATGAACACTTGACAAAATATGAGTCAATGATGACACACTTCGAATACAATTACGTTGTCATGTGCAAATTTTTTTATCAGTAAGCTAAAGGATTTGGCAAATGAATGATTTCGATCGACCCTCAAACCCAGATCAATAGCCAACTTTTCATAGTTGAAGGAACAGTTCATGAGCCACTTTCAGACGTATAAAATAAAGGGTAAACAGATTACATCACTATTATAGGTGACATAGGGGGCTAATGAGCCTTTGCAGTGTCCTACGTGAAAAGGTTTAAGGAGGCTGGCTCTAAGGTGGCATAAATAGATCCTGCACAAGCGTTCGAATTTTTGTACACTAGGATAAATAAAGTAAAGAAGAAGAACTGAGAGTTCGTAAAGTGAAGGAGTAGAACAGCCAAAATCATAGAATATTAGGATCGTTGAGTAAGATGCCTTAAGCTTAACTCTACGATACATAACTCTCAGATCTTCGAGTAAATATTTAGAGTAAAAGATCGTCTGGTAAAGAGAAGATCGTAAAATGCAGAACAGAGAATAATCGTTGAGTGGAGAAAAGATCAACGATGAAGACAGAGCCACAAGGGGATAAGAGCCAGAGGGCTAAAAGAAGATTATATGAGACCCTGTACTATGCATTAAACTGTTAGAGAATAATACTTAAGCACAGAATTGGAAAGATCGGACCTATTTTAGAGCAGGAGAATAAACCAAAAAAATTAAGAGTCATCCTACAAGATCAACACAAAGATGAAGAGAGAGTTCTATCAATGAGGCTCAACACTGCAAAGTAAAGACAGTAGGCTCTAACAGAATAAGTGAATAGAAGGAACTCAAAGGTGTTAAACAAGTCAAAGTAATCAAGATCGTAGAATGGAGCTGCATTGAATATTATCATATCGTTAAGTTACTTAATGTCGTTAAGCTACTTCATAATGCAGAGTTACATCATTGTTGAGCTGCATCAGTGTTACCTATCAAAGTTTATAATGTCAATAGCACTGAGAAACGGATTCGTTACGACAAATAATTGGGATGCCCTTTTCAAGAATTCTCCGACAAGAAGCAGTCTGAGGTAAACTAGCCGAAAAAGACAAGGAGCAGAGTATTATTCAACAACGGGTAGTTTATCAAAAGAAGAGGACACGTAGTATCCACTACAACAGAAGGAGTGCACTGAACAGAGACATAATGAAGTCTAAAATCTTGTAAACAGCAAATGTCCAGATAAAGAAGCTGATCAAGAAGATGGAAAAAGACCTTGAGAGAGACGGAAGTCCAAGTTCAAAAAAAGAGAAGTCTTAGTTCTCAAGAAGTGAGCTAAGCTTATCTGCAAAGTCGTAGAGTAGTAAGCAAGATCGTAGAACGACTACAGACAAAGGAAAGAGTCATCAGAAGAATCCTTGAGCAGGCTAAACTGAATAATACACTCTATGGTTTAAAGACTAAAGAAATCGTAAAGTACATAAGTATTATAATTAAACTAAAAACCTCCTGAAGATCATAGAGCTAAAAATCGCAGAGCTTAAGTTCATAGAGCTGAAGATCGTAGAGCTAAAAATCATAGAGCTGATGATAATAGAGTCTGATCGCTGTGGAACTTTACGATTAGGAAAATCATAGAGTATAACAGCTCTGACAGAGAATTGACAATGGGAAGACCTGCAAGGTAAAGATTCTAAGATGTTTATTGGAAATCCTAGGTTTAAATTAAAGAACAGATTGAGTTGTCTAACAGCTAGTTTGGAAAAATGACATCACCCACTTGTCTGTCACTACAACAGTCTGATGTGACGTATCAGAGCAGAAAGTAAGCTAACACACACTCCCTACATGTCAACATCAGATATCTTCAAAGATTTGAGCATTAAATGAGCAAACGGTACCATCTCAATGGGCATATTCTCAAAAGAAATCTATAAATATATTTCAAATTCAAACGCCAAAAAAAGATCCGACCAATAGAGAAAGAAATCTGGTCGTAGAAAGAATCAATCAAAATAAAAGAAGGATTGGTTTACACTTAAAAGGAGTATACGGAGAAAAAGACTAATATACAAAAGACCGAAGAGGGGATCGATCTGCTGAACAGAGATATCATCAACCTAAAGTCACTCTACACTTTAGAGGATCGATCAAGGAATAATTTCAGTCATACAAGTGCCGGAGCAGAATATGCAGAGAGCTCAAGAAGAGAAAGGATCAACGAAATCATTCAGCTATAAAGTTCTTTAGAAGAGAGCTTAACGTCAACTTAGCATTACCTTAAATATCAACATCAACAATAGCAAAAGTTAAGACTTAGTGACTCGCCTGATTCTTAGTGAATCAGATCATATGTAGGAAAGACTTAATGTCCTAAGGAGAAAGACGAGTCTGGGTGGCTCGCCTGATTCTTAGTGAATTAGATCCTTAGTGGGAGGACTTAGTATCCAAAGGTGAAAACTTAGTGTCCATTAGAGAGGACTTTGTGTCCAATTATAAAGTTCAGAGGAACCATTTACCCTTAGTGAATCATCCCTGCTCATCAAATTAGAAAAGAGGACTATGAGTAATTTAGGCTCTGAACTTCTTAAAAATATCATTGTCTCTTTACCTCCTTTTTTATCTTTCTTATATCTGTTATAAATGTTATATCTACCTGAGATGTTTTCCATTAGCAAACTAAATACGGAACTGTATGTTGTTAAATTAAGGATCAAAAAGGGGTTCTATCAAATAAACTAATTTTTGCACAATCAAATGCATAATTATTTGGTAAATGTGCTTAAACAAAAAAGTTATACAATAATGTATAAAGATCTATTCAACCCCCCTTCTCGATCACGTTCTTGTACCTCTGGAAAATAACACGACTTGGGAGTCACGACCTAATCTAAAAGTGTACCCAAAAAAACCTAAGGTCGGGGTCGATGTCCAGTCGAATACATTGGGCCAGAAAAGTATTTACTATGGTTATTTAATTTGGGGTCAGTTTCCCGATGCCTATACCAATTTGATTTAACAAGGTAATTTAGAATTTGTTTAATAGCATGCAAAGTCCACACCTAAAATACTGGCGAGATACCCCAACCCAACTATTAAAAGTTTTTACCCCTCCTTTATAAGCAGGGGTATGGTACATCTTCTAGCACCATGTTGGCACCATGGTCGAATAAGTCGCCAGAATAAGAAAATCATCAAGAATTTCACCAATAGGCTATACGGAGGTTACGTTTAGGATATTACACACAGGGTAGGCCTCTATTTGGGCAAAGTGCACATCGAAGTCTAGAATTTTGCCTTTACCTTTGTCCTCGGGCACCGCTTCTTTTCCCTTGTCATTTCGGGATGAAGGTATGGGTTATGAAGTCTCACTGACCTCATCTAAAATATCGCCATGAGGGGTGGATTTAGAAGAATACCCCGAAGACATGCTATTAGTATCACTAAAAGACTCAGGGTGACGTACATCTGAAAGGTCCTCTACGAGTTCATCTCGCAATGAAAAGGAGTTTCGGGCCATAATTATTCACATAACTTATAATAAAGAGCATATAAAGATCAAAATCTCAAATCCTAATAAATGTATGAAGGTTCTCCCCCGAGGGCTTAGAAATTACGAAGTTTTTTACCCTATTGGGGAAAGCACGCCCAACAAAAAATGGAGAAAAGGACAAAAACATGCAACTAGCAAAAATTGATGACAAAAAAAAAGAAAAAAGAACAGTGAAAAGAAGTTAGAGAGATCAAGAAACATTTACTTGTTGAAGATTTCTCTAAAATCAACCCACAAGTTTTCAAAAGGAAAATCAAAATCAAAATAACAATAAAGAGAGAATAATCGTCGAAGAAGATTGGAGTTCGAATAAGCAAAAATGAACAGTTTAAGGAATTCAAAACAATTTATATTTATGATCTGATGGCCACGATTGGAGATGACGCTGGCACGTGTCATAGGATCCAACGTCTCATTCAATGAACTTCCAACTGTCACCATAACTCTAGCGCAATGACTTCTCAACCTTTCCAGGAATACTTACGTTCCCTGAAGTCTTTTAGGGAATGGGGCATCCCGAGCGTAATTTTTGGTTGGGCAAACAATGCATTGACAGAACTAGGATGCATCATATGGTCGGGAGCATGTACTTTGATATCCCTTCTCCATTACAACATCCTGAACTTCTTAGTAATCCCGAATCCTACATGACGAGTCCAAATCTCCCTAAATACCCAAAGATAATTTTCCAATGATAAGGTCAAGACACACGATACCGTCAAGAGTGAGTACTTTCTCACCCCATTACAAATATGGCAAAAGAGTGGGGGATTATTAGGGAGTGGTACTCTAGACCCCCAGGGTCCAAATCCCTAAGGGTTCCCTAAGGGGCCCTAATCCTTAAGAAACCCTGAACAACATATTGGGTATCTAAACACTAGTTGGTGCAACTTGAGTTTCCAGAACAGGTTAAACGGATTAGACTCATTTTCACTAAGGGATCTTATCCAAATTAGTCCAGTTTCTACACACATACATTTATTTTTAGACTTAAAACCTTCATTATTACTGACTCAACCATCAAAGATGGATCTAGAGGTCAATTCTCTATATATTCATTCATTTTTAGATATTTTAGAGAACCAAAATATTAGGTAGTTAAACCTGTCAAAATACAACGTTATTGTTGAGATACTCTTCGAATCCTCTTTAAAAAATATTGCTATTATGAAAAGGACGAGTCTTACTGAAAATAGGAGTATTATTTTGGAAGGTGTCCTATTTTTAATAAATTGTTTATTATATGCCTGAGTCATATTATGAGAAGGAATTTTATTTTTGGTAGGAGTATTATTTTAGAAGTGTCCTATTTTGAATAAGAAGATGAAAATTGTGGGTACTCTATAATTAAATAAAGTCTTATATTTAATTATTAAAGGATAGTATAACCAAAAGTCATGTAGCATCCTAAGAGTTGAGAGAGGGGTAGGAGTGAGTTTTTTATTTGTGTGAGGGAGAATGTTTTTGTAGTTTTTATATTCCATGCAAAAAGTTGTACTATCGTAGGAGGGAGGGTTTTGTAGCTTTTAGTCCTTAAAAAAAATTGTGTTGTGGAGATTATCATATTGTGTAATGTCAAGTTTTAAAACGTAAAACTTGGGATGATTATTATTGTAAACTCATTATTATTGATATAGTGGATATTCAAAGTTTGTCATGTGATTTTTCCCTTTAAGGGTTTTTCGCATTAAATCTTGTGTTATTTTAACTTTTTTATTTTATATTATTTGGTTTGCATCGACTTAATTCCCAATAATTGGTATCAAAGTTATGTTAATTAGATCCAAGGTAGGGAGAATTAGTCGTATTGGTGTGGCAAATTAAGATAGTGAAGTTTGAAGGAGTTGGAATCGATGTTCGTCATGATAATGATGAACAAGAGATTTTGTACTTATGAAGGAGCACTGTTACAGCCGCTAGATGATGGAGATGATAATGATGAATATGAAGACAATGATACTGATAATGATGCTATTGAAGAAGATGATAATTTTAAAGATGATGATAACGATGGTTATGATGCGGATGACGCAGATGATGCAGATTATTCTGATGGTGCAGAAGATGTGGATAAGAAGGATAACGTAGATGTTACATATAATCTAAATGTTAAGGATTATGTGGATAGTGTGACTATTACGGATGGTGTGAATGATGGTGGCGACTATAACAACGGTGACAGTGATAAAACTGAAGTGTTTAGGAATTTGAGTCAAGGGATGAATTGTTGAGATACTTCTCAAATCGTATTCAGACATGAAGTTGAAGAAGTTGGGAATTTGAGTTAAGGGATGAATACTTGTAGTGGAATTATATGATCCATCCCACATCAATTCATTATCAATAATGTGGTAGACACCTATGTAAATTGGCCCAACAAGCATGTTAGATCATCTCCTTACCCAAAAGATTAACCTATTAGACTGAGGCTTCACTACACTTATTAACTCATCTACATTCTTGAATTTATCCGATGTGGGATTCATGTGAAATATTTCAACAATCTCCATATTTCACTTAAATACCCCTCACAAGTATCATACTAAAGTAATCACCCATTGAGTACAACTTTTTTTAATCATTCAAGAGTCGTACTAGACTCTACTACTACTCTACTATGCCAAACACTACAAGAAAAAAGGCTATCAGCGACCAAGACTTTCAGCGACTGATGATTCTGTTGCTAATACGTAGTAATAGCAACCGCACGAGCCATTCGACGCTAAAAATAATAGCGACTGCTTACGGTCGCTATTATCACTTTTGCCGCCAAAAAAGCACATGTTGGCGCCAAACCTAGCGACCGATTTTTTGTATCTAATTAAATCGCTAATACATCAGCGACCGTCGTTGTCGTCGCTAATGCAATCGCTAAAAGTACCAGATCATTAAAAACATCAGTGACCGATCGTGGTCACTATTAAGCGATCGTTATTATGTTCAGACCTAATTTAGATGTCGCCCCAAACGAAAACAGAAGAGAAGGAAAATGAAAGAGGGCAAAAAGAGAGAGAGAACAAAGAAGAAAGAGAAGAAAAAATAGGCGCCCTCCCTCTGCAGGACGCCCTCCCCCCCCCCCCCCCTGCTGTACACCGCCCCCCACCCGGTCCCCCTGCCGAACGTCGCCCTTGCCTTACCCCCAAATTCAAGTGAGTTCCTTTATGTTTCTCTTTTTTTCAAATGAAATGATTCTATATTACTTTTGATTTTTGTTTGCTTGTTGAATCATTTTCAATGATTAATTAGAGTTTTCTTAATTATGTTGATTATACAATGTCCCACTTTTTGCCCATTTTTAGCTACTCTGCTATTGTTAGGTCTATAATGAGTATTGTTTCCTAACATGAATTTGTATTCACTTATCACATTGATGATTCTCACATTTTTAATTTCTAAAGCATGCCAATGATTTTAACTCTGATTAAATAAGAGGCCAAGAATGAAGAATCATTGACTAATTAATTTTTTTAAAATAAAAATACTCCCAAAGTATTAGTACCCATACTGATTTAAATTCTACATGAAGATTAAAATAATATAATATCATTCAAAATAATATAAAATAATATAATATAATATAATTCAAAATAATATAATATAATATAATAAAGACTAATAATTCAGTATAATAAAATATAATACAATACAAAATAATATAATATAATACAAAATAATATAATAAAGAAATATAGTACAAAATAATAAAATATAATATAATATCATTCAAAATAATACAAAATACTATAATATAATATAATTCAAAATAATACAAAATAATGTAATATAATATCATTCAAATTAATATAAAATAATATTATAAAATAAATATAATATAATATAATATAATATAATATAATATAAAGTAATATAATATAATATATATAAATATAATATAATATCATTCAAAATATTACAAAATAATATAATATCATTCAAAATAATATTATAAAATAAATAAAAATATTATACTATAAGATAAAATAAAATAATTTAATATAAAAAATAATATGTGCAACTTAGAAACCTATTCAAGATTCACTCATTAGGAGTGAATCTTGAATAGTCCCCGTTTTGGGACTGTTCTTGTATGTTCTGCACCCACTTAGGCCGGTGTCAATGACTTAAACAAATATATTTATTTGTTCTAAAGAAATTTTGATATGTTTATCTTCTATTGTTCTCCGGATGCATACTTAGACTGTGTAAATCATAATATATTTCATGTACTTAGACTGATAGTAGATGCTGCCGAAATTTTTTTAGAATAAACAGATGCATTTGTTTTAAGTCGTTGACATTAGTGGGACGTTGCATAAAAGAATGGGCTAGAAGTTTGACAAGTGTAATAAGGGTGGAGACGTATTTAGATAGGAAACATGCATTATATCTATATAAAGATAAAACAATTTAATGAATACAATAAATCTTGTCATAATAGGTACCATACTATCATGGATTTCTATTCAAACCGTAGTTGGATGAGGCGACGAAAGTCAAGTGGGCAAATAGGTGCTAAAGCTGAATTTAGAAGTGGTTGTCAAGTGTTTTTAGATTACACCTATAGTCAGAAAGAATGTGTCAATGCTCAGAACAAGATAAGATACTCTTGTTCGAAGTGTAAGATTGTAAATTATGCGGACAGAGATATATTTTCCTATTATTTACTTGTTAATAGGTTCATGAAAAATTACGAATAATGTTGGTGGGCACATGAACAAAAAAGAGAGAGTGACATTGCACGGATACATAATCCAGCAGACAACAATACCCATCGTATGAATGATATGGTTCATGATATTGTTGGGCCAAATTTTGATTGGGAATAAGACAGGGATCAACTTATGAATTATGATGCCAAAGTGTTCTTTAAGTTATTAGAGGAGGGTAGCGAACCGTTGTGGCCTGGTTGCTCAAAGCAAAATACATTGTTTATAGTGGCAACGTTACTTAATATCAAGGCTAACCACAACATAAGCCATAAGTGTTTTAAGTCACTCATAAAGGCCATTAAGAGTATGTTACCTGACGGTAAAAAATTGTCTGATAACTATTACTTTTGTAAGAAAATGGTGAAGAAATTGGGTCTTGGATACCAGAAGATCGATACATGTCCAAACAATTGCATGTTATTTTATAAGAAAAATGAACAGAAGACAAAGTGAACATTTTGCAGTCATGTTCGGTTTAAGCCTAATAAAGAGGGTGTGATTACAAAAAAAGACAAATATACCTTTTAAGACTTTAAGGTATTTTCCAATTACACATCGGCTACAAAGATTGTACATGTCTTCAAGAATAGCTGAACATATGACTTGGCATGCGAGATCTCCAGCTAAAGATGGAGAACTTAATCATCCTGCAGATGAGAAGCCTTGGAAAGATTTTAACTTAGCACATCCTAGGTTTGCATTAGAACCAAGAAATGTGAGGCTTGGATTGTTGACCAATGGTTTCTACCATCTTGGCCACTCAGTTGTTCTGTACTCCTGCTAGCCTGTGATTGTGACTCCATACAACTTGCCTCCTTGAATGTGTATGAAATAGTCATACTTGTTTCTTTCACTTATGATTCATGGTCGTAAGAGTCCTGGAAAGAATCTAGATGTTTACTTGAGACTTCTTATAGACGAGTTAAAGGTATTGTGGGAGGATGGAGTACAGACTTGGGATGTTTTAATGAAAACAAATTTCAACCTTCGGGCAACCATTATATGGACTATGAGTGATTTTTCTACTTATGGTATGTTATCTGGATGGAATACACATGGGAAGATGTCTTGTCCATATTGTATGGAGCATACAAAGTCTTTTAATCTACCACACGGTCGAAAGCCCTATTGGTTTGACTGTCATCGTCGTTTCTTACTGATAGATCACCTTTTTTGAAGAAATAGAGAAAATTTTAGAAAAAAAAAAGTAAAGAATGATATATCGGTAGCACGATTGTTTGGGACGGAGGTACGTGACCCTGTGATGAGATTGTCGATAATCCCACTTGGTAAGAGTGTTGTCTTAGAAACAATCGATGAGTTTGGTGACTCTCACAATTGGGTTCGGAGAAGCATATTTTGGGAACTATCTTATTGGTATACAAACTTGATTCGTCATAATCTAGATGTAATACATATTAAGAAGAATGTGTTCGACAATGTATTTAACATCGTGATGGGTGTTAAGGGCAAGACGAAAGATAATGATAAAGCATGATTAAATATGAAAGATATTTATAAGCGTCCTAGATTAGAGCTTTATGAATCACCTAATGGAAAGATTGTCAAACCGCATGCAAAATACTCATTGACCAAAAAGCAAGTTGAAGATGTGTGTGCATGGATTAAATCTCTGAAACTACCAGATAGATATCGTCAAACATTGTAAGGTGTGTTACAGGTTAAAAAATACATGGGATGAAAAGTCATGATTGTCACGTGTATGATGCTTTAACTGAGTTTAGTCGTTTCTTCAAAGACATATGTTCAAAAATGTTAAATGCAAAGGACATGGAAATACTTGAGAAGAACATCATTGAGATCACGTGTAAGATTAAAAAAATCTTTTCACCTGGGTTTTTTTACTCCGTGGAGCATTTGCAAATACATTTACCCTATGAAACTCATGTTGGTGGTCCAGTTCAATACAAATGGATGTATCCTTTCAAGAGGGTGATGAGAAACCTTAAGAGGAAGGTCAAAAATAGAGCTTATGTCGAGCGGTCGATATGTGAGGCATACAATTTTTTATGAAATATCTACATTTGTCTCGGACTATTTTCCCAATGAAGTCTTGACAAAGGCTAATCGACTTCTAAGACATGATGATGGGGGCAACGTTGAACTAAACTATTGACTTTCTATATTTGGTCTACCAGGTTGCACTTATGGAAAAGGAATACGCATTTTCCTCTCTGAGGCAAAATTACATACTGCACATACTTACATTCTTCTCAATTGCGAGGAGATTGACGGATTAGTGAGGTATGCATATAAAACTCATATTTAACTTAATTTCATAGATGAACACTACAATCTCATATATATTATTTCATATGTATAATATATTTGTAGATCATTCGATGCTGAGTTAAGAACAAATCAACATGACATCACTGATAAAGATATTGAACTGAATCGGGATCAAAATTTTGCAAAGTGGCTAAAGGACAAAGTAAGTTATTTAACTTAATTAAGTCATTTTATTTAATTTATAAAACACTTATTCACAATATATTAAACAATTGTAGGATCTTACTGTCGGTACAATTCCTTCAAATGTACAAGTCTTAGTCATGAGCCCAGATGGGACCAAGTCACTCATAATGGTTATAAAGTAAATGGCTATGATTTTCATACGAAGAGATATGTCATCAGTAAAAGAACAACCAATATTGGAGTGTTAGTTCAAGGAGATTGCTACAATGAGGTTGGTCGTGCCTTTTATAGAGAGTTGGAGGATATCATTGAGTTATCGTACAGGGGTATATACGGAGGTCAGATTAATCTGCTTAAGTGTCGTTGGTTTGATTCAAAAAAGGGATACGTCTCGATCGACATGGAATTGTCGATATTGACCTCAACAAAAGGACATATATGAATGCACCATTTGTGTTGCCAACTCAAACACAACAAGTTTATTACACTCGTACTCCTATTTAGAAAAGGGATAGAATGCCTACAGATTGGCAAGTTGTCATTCATACTCCTACGCACAATCGTATCTAATTAGTAGACGAAGAAGTCTACCAAGAGGAGACGTTACATAACCCTCTTATAATAAATGTCGATGACAACAATCAGCTCAACAATTTAGAGGAGGTAATGATGATGAATTGGATCCCAATTTAGTACAACGGTTAGATGATACTAATACTGAGGAGAAAAAGTTATTAAGTGACTGCGACACTGAATCTGAAGTAGGAGATGGTTATGAATTTTCATATTTTATTGAAGATGATTCTAAATCTGATAGCGAGTTTCATTAAAATGTATGTTTAATTTTATTTGTATTATGTAGAGTTATATATAAATGTTTTATATATACACTTGACATAAACCATTGCACACATGTTTATATAATATTATTGACTTGTCATAAACCGTTGCACACATATTATAATCATTTACATTTCACTTATAGTTGCACACATGTTTTCCCATTTTATTTCTATAATTATTATTATATAAGTCACATTAATATGTTAAATTTTTTTTAATAGACATCATCTTCAGCAGTAGGACGAAAGCGCGGTTTGGGTCGGAGTCCAAATCAGATCTCGAATGCCCCAGATAATCCAGACGACTGTATTTTATTGCAAATTCACCCTGATCCAAACAACACGTAAGTTATTAACCATATAGTAGTATTAAATTAAAATTAATATTATTGTATATACTAATGTAAATTATTGTATAATTCAGAGATTTTGAAGATGTTAGGGTTGTTAAATGTATTTCACAGCTATGCCTGCAAAACTGGCCTACCCCATTTATTATGTGGGCCAGCACACCGATGGCCCACAAGGAGGCCTGTTGGCAGGAGTTCCAGGTATTTTTTTCCCGTAATTTAAAACTATTCTATTGAACTATTCTAATGTTTAGTATTATCAAATTAATTATATTACAATTATTTTAATGTTATTATTATATTTTATTTCAGAAAAGATACAAATGGAAAAAGGCACAGATAGGGGTTATACAGACACTGTTTTGGCAAAAGTGTGTTGTTTGCACAAAAGATAACATAAAAAAGAGCGGAAAAATGCACTATACAATGCTAGCACAGACCATCCTGGCCAGGCTGAGGAGTATATGCATGAGTACGGCACATGGTAGTGCTCGCGCGATATCTAGGTTGAGATGTGTCAGTAGTGGCAGAGTAACGCATGGGTGACGAAAGGTAGGACTGTCGCCAGGAACAAATCCACAGGTGTAGCTGAAGGGGAAAAGGCCAAGGGTATATACAAAGGCGGTAGTATATCACAGCGCAACATTTTGTTGATAGAGAGGTATAGAGTTGATCAAATTTACTTTATTTAAGTTTACGATCATTTCACTAGTATGCATTTGCATGATATGACTATTTATACACCTGTCATATTTGTAGTCAGCTAGTAGGTCCAGAGGCCAAACTATCAATTGGTTGAAGGTGTACGTGGCCACCCGTGATGGTCTGCCTGATAGTTTGCGAATACGGGTAATTAAGTTTTTATTTATGTTACATGTTTATATATTAATTTTGACGTTACATTTAACTATTCAATGTATTACTTGATTACATGACACTTATAATCAATTAATGAACGAGCAATATCCCCTAGCAGCCGTCACCCCCCGATTGATCAAGAGTTGTGGGAAATGGTGTTGGTTGTTAAGAAGAATTTTGTTAAGGGCCAAGGACAGCGAAGACGACTGAGTATTAGTGCCTCTGGCAGCTCGGGTAGCCAATTTACGCAAGCATCATACAATACGATGACACATAATGTTGCGGACTGTGTTAGAGCCATATGTAAAGATGTTGCCCTTCTGCGTGAACTGCAAGATCATTTGAAAGTGCTGAGTCCTGATTCCTTAGCTGATGTAGTGACAACAACAATAATTCATCCAGACAAGGAGGATACTGAGCAGGACGAGGTAATCTTATTAATTAATACAACAAAATTTACCCACTCGTGTTGTTTTTTTGCTATCTTGAACATGTTTTGTTTTTTTGTTACAGGAACGTAGTAGTTAGCTGGTTCGATAAAGCTTGACGAGATATATATCGCTTGTGTTGTTTTTTTCCTCACTTTATTTTGTACCACATGTGTAGACACCCAAATATTGCACTTGTCTACTAACTTGGGCAGGAGGGCAAAATCGTCATTTCGCATGGCCTGCGACAGGGAATGGTAAATTTCAGCACACAATCATGACAAGCAAACACGACAACGAATCAACGTCGAATTACGCGATATAGGGATACGAATTGATCCAGACAAACCGAAACAGTCAATACATCCTACCAACAGTCCCCAGATTACGAGCAAAGGAAGCCGGGCAGCCGCAGATGTATCTGCAGCCAAAGACTTTTGGGCGTTCGCGTGGCTCGAGGAAACACACGACAGCCGAGGTGGCAGGTGAAACGACGACAACAGGTAGCCGCAGATGCATCTGCGGCTGCCTCCAAACACTATGCAGCGTCCAGTTTTTCATCCGAGAGGAAAAAGAAAAGAAAAAGGATAGAAATAGAGAGAGAAAACGGGTTTGAGAAAAATAGGAGATTTTGTCTTTCTTCTAACTTAAATATTGGTCCAATCTTATGTTCTATATTTGGTTGTGAAGTGTAAAGCGATTTTTGGAGTATTGCAAGGTGAAAAGAGGCATTTCTTGAAGTTTTATCTTATTTTTTCTTGTGATTTCTTGTTGTTGGGTTGTTTGAATGTAGTATCTTTGTTGTATTAGCAAGGATCCAAGAATTAGGGATGATTAGTGAGGGTTCCATCAAAACAAAATTTTCTCCAAATGTCCCGATGATATCCGTGTGGTAATGTATAGTTTACTACGGTAATGTGTAGTTCATAGTGTTTTGACTTGCTCTTTTAGGTTATTGTGGTGTAGTAGTAAATCTAGTGTTATTGAGGTTCCATTGCATCCATATTATTGTTGTGTGGTGATTTTGGGATTGTGAGCCTAGGAATGAGATCATTGTGATCAAATTCCAAATATGGACAAATTTTGGTATATGTAGTTACGACGATGTGCCCTTTGTTATACATATGTAAATTTCAGGCCTTAAAACGATATCGAATCGAAATCGGGTTTAAGGCTCCCTAATAGTGAAATATGTGATTGTGGGTGTTTGGGGTTATTTTAGATGGCTCACATGCCCATGAATAGCCCCGATATATTTTTGAATGCCTGATTTGATTTGCGACATGAAAAGCGATTTCAAAAAGAGCAAAATGATAAAGACTTTCTAAAAGTAATCAAAGTAGGGTATTAGAATCACGAGGCTTAAAATCGAGAGCTTTAATGAACGCTGATTCCTATTTAACCAAAAGGCTACAATCGTTTTTTAAACATCATAAAAAATAATTTTATAAAAGTAAATGAACGTTTTTATTAAACTTTGGTGCATAGGGTTAAAGAGCTCCTAGAAGTTGCCTTCTTTTTATTTTACTTTACTGTCAAAAGGAAATATATAGTCTCGATTCCTATTTGACGAAAGTTTAAAAAACCCTTATTTTTCTAAAACGACACCTAATAAAAAACCTCATCGCTTTTGAAATTAAAATCAATGTCTATTATAAAGTAAAGCCTTTTCATATGGGTCGAAAGACGTTCTAAAAACGTTTTCCAGATAAAACACGTTTTCTATATAAAAAAAAAATCAAAGCGACTTTTCATGCAAAATTAACCACAACATTCATTCAAGTGCACACACATACATACACGTTTTAGGATTTTAAAAGAATAGGAAAGCATCAAGATCGCGGTAACCGTGTTTTCACAGAAGTTGGGGGGTGCCTAACACCTTCCCCTCACTTAAGCAAGCCCCCAAACTCTGTGAATCTCGGTTTACAAGCCAATTAATTCGGAGTCATACATGAGCCAGCACGATTGCGAAAATTAAAACTCGGATGAGTTGGTACATCCATTTCAAACATACCAACTGGCGACTCTGGTCAATTGGCTCATCATAAAATCAACCTTTCAAACCTCGTCGACACTTGTGCCGATCTTTTCCAAAAATCACCTCTCATAATTAAAAGGCTAAAATTGGAAAGGGTAATTATTAATAGGAGACGATTTTCCCGGCGTCGACAGCTGGCGACTCCACTGGGGATATTAGAGGGCTTAAGTCGCGTTCAAATTTTGATGCTTTCCTATCTTTTAAATATCTGCGAATCGAATGTGTGGTTGCGATATTTGCATTGATTTACATTTTTTGCGCGTATGAATGAATGTGTGAGTTTTGTGACTGCGTTATCTTTTCAAGGCTTTATTGTCATCATATGCATGCGGTGAGGTACGATGAATTTATGATGAATGTATGATTGAGCAGTTCCTCCTCCTGAGGCAAACTCGTCGGATGTGGATTACTGGACTCAAAGGGGCGCTCCCTAGCAAGGCTCAAGAAAAGCATCCACTCAGATCCAATCCAATTGAAAGACTGGATTTATTCCCGTCTAGTATGTTACGAAGATCTGGGAACCTTTATGCTGAAAAGCCCGCGATAGTAACTTAGGGTAGGTCAACCTTAGATAAACCCTAACGCATGGAAAGTCTCTTTATACCCTATTACGCTTTACGCACATGATGTCATATTAAAGTCAAATGTTTTGTATATATCCCACCTTGTCAAAATAAAGTGATAACCTTTGTTTTACAGGGAGAGCTTGGAGAGCATCATAAAATCACATTAGCATGCCTTGGTTGAAATAAAGGACCACTAACACTGTTTTGCAGGAAAAGATTAAAAAACTCAAAAACGCCAAGATATTCGCTTTAGCATGCATCCACTTGTGTCATTCCCCGAAACTAAACTCAGGTTATTTTATTTATAGGATTGCTCCTCAAACCCACCTTCGATCTAAACAAGCCCGGGATTCAACAATCGAGATGGCCAAAAATCCTGATCCTAACCCGGCTCCTATCTCTCGGGAAGAGTTTGAAGCCGTAAAAAATCAAATGGCTGAGATAACCATGTTATTAAAGAAGCATTTCAAGCTGAAACCGGGGCCGCAACCCGAGAATCCACTGAGGCCATCATCACAGGGGAACGGGACGACCCAAGAAACTCCTAAAATTGAGCAGCCAAAGGAAATTATTGTTATTCCCGAAGATGAAAGTACAAGTAATTTTAGCAAAAAGATGAAACAAATGGAAGAGGCCATCAGGACCATGAAGGGGATTGGCTCGTACGGCAGTGTCAATTATTCTGACTTGTGTATTTTTTCGGGAACCAAATACCCCGAAAAGTTGAAAATCCCATAGTTTGAAAAGTACAATGGGGCAGGGGACCCATACACTCACTTAAAGGTCTACATTGGAGAGCTTGGGGCGTACGCTGAGGATGAATCATTGAGGATGTAGCTCTTTCAGAAAAATCTGACGGGAGAGGCTAGGACTTGGTATGCCAGGCTGGACAATGCAAAAATTCATAACTAGGAGGAGTTGGCCATACCTTCCTAACCCAATACAGCTTCAAGTCGCAAATGGCCCCTGATCGATACCAAATGACGAAGATTAAGAAGCAGCCCAGGGAGTCCTTCAGAGATTATGCCCAGCGATGGAGAAGGATGGCCGCGCAAGTGAACCCACCAATGAATGAGACAGAGATGGTGATGACTTCTATAGATATCCAAGAGGCTCCTTATTACGAGAGGGTAATAGTTGGAATCGGGAAATCATTTGCGAAAATGATTAAACATAGGGAAATGGCCGAAATGGGATTGAAATCTGGAAAGATCCGAGACTTCACGGCTCTCGAAGCTGTTGCGGAGCAGATTCAAAGCGGAAATTATGGCAATACTTCTCGTAAGACATAGAAACGAAAGGAGGAGGATGTATCCCTAGTCCTGCAAGGGTCGTCTGGGACAGCAGAGAATAACCCTCCTGTTCGGATGCAAAGGAGTATGCTTCCTCGACAGCCAACTTTCTCCAATCAGATGCCTGAGGGGCGAAGGAGATTTGAAAATTCCCGAGATAGAGAATTCACCCCGTTGGGGGATCCCTTAGAGCAAATCTTGGTTGTGTTAATAACCCAGAAAAAGATTACGGAGCTAGCACCACCGACTGACCCTAAGGGGAAGAAGTATGATTCGATGAGCAAGAAATGTGCCTATCATTCGGGGTCCCCGGGGAACGACACTCAGGAATGTTGCACGTTGAAGTACAAGATACAAAATATGATTGATAGTGGAGAAATTATGGTAGAGCAGCCGGAATCACCAAACGTCAATGTCAACCCTATGCCCGAGCATAATGGGGGAGGTGTCAACGTAATTGAAACCAGCAAGGCAGAGGGGCCTTTGAAACTGAGATACATAAGAAGGATCGATGAAGTGGTTGGTATGGTCAATGTCCAAGGGAGCACGCAAAGTGAACCACTTAAATTGGCTGGGGTGAGCAAAGGTACCAAAGAGGCACCTATCCGGTTGTCATCTCCGAAACCCCTCATTATAGCAGCTAGTTCGCAAATGCCAATTACAAGTTTGAAAGTTGTTCCATAGAGTTACGGGGGAAAGCCAGAGGAAATGGACAGCTGTGCGTCAGTTACTTCCAAGGGAAATCCTTTGTATCTGCCGAGGCGAGTCCTTGAGGGCATGGAAAAAGAAAGCAGGAGGATCTCGGAGGAGAAGGCCTTGGAATTCTTTAAGAAAATGAATCACAACAAAGCAAAGACGGTTAAGGTGTTGGAGGAGGAACCGCCTCTAACGTCGATCCTAGATCTGGTATTGTTATCCCATGATCACCATCAAATATTGAGCAAGGTCCTAGAAGACGCTCACATCCCTAAGACAATTAGCATGGAAAGATTTAACCATTTGGTGGGCCATTTATTAGACAGCAATGTGATATCATTCACCGATGACGACATCCCCGAGAAGGGGAGAGGGCACCGAAGGCCGTTGCATATTGCGGTCATCTCCTCGGGGTATGTAATGAATGGAGTACTAATTGACGGTGGATCGGCTCTAAACATTTGCCCATACAGCACCCTGGAAAAAATAAAGATCAACCCCAGGCGCCTACGGGCCAGTCCAGTGGTGGTTCGGGCTTTCGATGGGTCTCGAAAGGACACTGTGGGAGAAATAGAATTACCAGTCGAGATCGGGCCTACACCATCGACATTTCTTTCCAAGTGTTGGATATTGCTGCAAGTTACAACATGCTGCTGGGAAGACCCTGGATATACATGGCAGGGGCAGTCCCCTCCACACTGCATCAGCAAAAATCAAATTCATCATTGGCGGGAACTTAGTGACGATTGCCGCAGAGCCCGACTATCCTCTCCACACTATGAAAGGCATGCCAGTGATCAATTTGGATGAGTCAGTCGAACCGGTCAGCTATCAAGCATTCAAAATTAGTACCCCTCAATACCGGCATCTGGGGGCTCCAGCTTTGAAGCCTAGAATATCTCCGGAGCTCACATTTGTCGCTCGGAAAATGATGGCAATGAAATTCCAGCCAGGGCAAGGACTGGGAAAGAATGGTCAGGGGATCACCGAGCCCATGCAGATGCCAACACAGTTAGGCAAAGCAGGGCTAGGATATTACGGAAGCCTAAGGCAGAAGAACCCGTACAAAAGGATTCCTACTCGGCTAGCCGGGATCCCAATTCTAGGAACCAACAGAGAGCATTCCCCGGAGATGGTCAGGCCTACGGCTGAAGCAAAAAGTGAAGTAGAGGTTCCCCCAGCTAAAGAATTGGCCAAGCAAGAGGAATTCTTGCAAAAGATTATGGAGCAGTTCGAGATAAGGTGCCATCTCCCAGGACAGTCAGCGAACAATGAAAGGGGGAAGGAGAAATTATCAGAAGGCAAGATCATGCCTTTCATCGATTGGGCCGGACTAGCAGTCCCCGAAGGAAGTAAAAGCAAAGACCAAGTCGCTGCTATCATTGAGGAGGTTTTAAATGCAGAGGCCCCCTCTATGACTCACTTTAAAACCGAATCGATCACCACAAATTGGTCTGTGCAGCCAGTGATATCCAGAAAAGGGTAAAGCCAGGAGTGGCAGGGAATCCCGTCCAATAGGGGGATCAAGGGATTTTTAAGATGGTGTTTTTGTTTTATATACCTGCATCGTCTATGTCATATTTTTGTTATGTTATTGAAAAAGAAATTCATGTACTGAAATATTTATATATATGACAAATATTTTTGTTTTATGTCAGGTGTCCCGATTTGAATTATTCTAGCCTAACAAACGATTTTCCAAATTTGAAAGATGATTACGATTTTGATATAGAACTGAATTTCGATTTGATAGGAATTAAGCAGGACGAGACAGGTAATGACGACACTCCCGACGAAATCAGAGAGTGGGTCGAGGATAAACCTAAACCCAACCTCGATCAAACCATCACCATCAATATAGGAACCCCTGAAAATCCTAAAGAGCTAAAAATAGGGGCAAACCTGACCCCCAACCAGAAAGTGAAGATAACTGAGTTGTAAAGCCAATATGAGGATGTGTTTGCTTGGTCACATGATGACATGGTCGGATTGTCCACGGATATTGTAGTACTTCGATTGCCCATCAAGGAGGGGTTTCAAGCCAGTTAAGGAAAAACTGAGGAAATTAAAACCGGAGTGGAGCTTGAAGGTGAAAGAGGAGAAAATCAAGCAATTCAAAGTTGGAATCATCATGGTGTCCACTTACCCAGAATGGCTTTCTAATATAGTCCCAGTGGCGAAGCCCGGAGGAAAGGTGAGATTATGCATTGACTATAGGGATCTGTACAAGGCCAGTCTCAAAGATAATTTCCCAGTGCCTTTCATACACATCTTGGTGGATAATACAATCCAGTATGAAATGTATTCATTTGTCGATTACTTCGCGGGATATCACCAGATAATGGTGACAGAGGAGGACCGAGAAAAGACTGTCTTCATCACCCCTTGGGGCACGTTTTGTTATAGACGACTTGTTTTCGGCCTCACAAATGCAAGAGCCACTTATCAGAGGGCAATGATGGCCCTGTTCCATGACGTGATGCATAAGGAGATAGAGGTCTACGTGGACGACATTATTGTGAAATCAAGGGTTGAATCTGACCATGTGGCTCATCTCAAGATGTTATTTGATCGGCTCAGGAAGTACAATTTGAAGCTTAATCCAGCAAAGTGTGCCTTTGGAGTTTAGTCGGGCAAGCTCCTTGGGTTCTTGGTGAGCAACCGGGGCATTGAATTAGATCCGGCTAAGATTAAAGCTATTGTGGATATGCCAGCACCTCGTACAGAGAAGGAGATAAGAGGATTCTTGGTGAGGATAAACTTCATCAGCCGGTTCATATCCCATTTGACGACCACCTGCGAACCAATCTTTAAACTGTTAAGGAAAAATGCCTCCCGAGAGTGGAATGAGCAGTGCCAAAAGGCCTTTTAGACCATTAAGAAGCAATTAATAGAGGTGCCAATGCTGGTATCTCCGAAAGATGGGATCCCTCTGTTCATGTATATATTTGTTAATGCCATGGAGATAGGTTGTATGTTGGGGCAAAAAAATGAATCAGGCAAGGAGCATGTCATTTACTACCTCAGTAAGAGATTCAGCAGCTATGAACAGAATTACACCCCGATCGAAAGGACATGTTGCGCCTTGGCATGGGATGCTATGAGATTACAGCACTACCTTTATGGACACACTACCTACTTAATCTCGTGAATTGATCCCTTGAATTATATATTTGAAAGACCAATGTTGAATTGTCAATTGTCGAGGTGGCAGTTAATCTTACAGCAGTTCGACATCCTCTATGTCACCCAGAAAGATGTAAAGGGGCAGGGGATTGCAGATCAATTATCGGAGATGCCGGCAGGAGGAATGGAACCGTTAGAAACTTCTCTACCAGGTGAAGACATATTGTGGGTCCAACATACGAGGTGTGATGACGAAGGGCAATTTTGAAAAATGTATTTTGACGGTGCCATGAATGCTGAAGGGGCTGGAGCCGGAGCGATCCTGGTTTCTATTACGGGCGAGCAATACCCTGTTCTCACCAAATTATAATTCAGTAATTCAAACAATACGGCTGAATATGAGGGATGTATATTGGGACTCAAATTCGCCCGCAATATGGGAGTGAAAAGATTAGCCATTTTCAGAGACTCAGAGTTAGTAATCAGACAAGCGACAGGGGTGTATGGCACTAAGGAGCTTCGGTTACTCCCGTACAACCAGTGTGTTATCCGATTAATGCAAGAATTTGAAGACATAGCCTTCCAACATATTCCTAGGGGACGGAATGACTTTGCCGATACATTGGCCACCCTGGCTTCATTAGTCTACGTACGCAAAAGCAGAGCTACTCCCCCGATTGAAATAATGGTACAAAATGCCCCTTTTACGAAGAACACATTACGGAGTTATCAGATGAGGTGGTTCACCCAAATCAGCCCTGGTAGCATGACATCCGGGAATATTTGAGGGATAGATCTCTCCCCGACCAAGCGAACCGAACGGAGAGGCAAAGAATCCAAAAGATGGCGATGTAATTCTATTTAAGCGGAGATTCCCTGTATAAGAGGGATGTTGGCTTGGGATTGTTGCGATGTGTGGACGAAACTCAAGCACAGAAGATCATGGGCGAAGTACACGGTAGAGTATGTAAGCCACATATGAATGGAGCGATATTGGCCAAGAAGATTTTGAGAACGGGACACTACTGGTTATCACTTAAGGCCAATTGTGACGATCATGTCAAGCGATGTTACCAATGCTAGGCACACGGTAATGTGATTCATGCACTTCCTAATGAACTGCACTGTATGACTTCCCCTTGGCCTTTCTCCATGTGGGGTATGGATGTAATCGGACCCGTGGAGCCCAAAGCAAGCAATGGCCACCGGTTCATCTTCGTCATGATTGATTATTTCACCAAGTGGGTGGAAGCAGCTTCTTTCCCCAAAGTAACACAGGAAATCATAGTAAATTTCATCAGGAACAATGTCATTTGCCGGTATGAGCAGCCCGAAATCTTGGTGTCTGACAATGCCAAGAATCTGAACAATGCCCTTATGAAGGAGTTATGCGACCAATTCAAGATCAAACATCTCAATTCCATCATTTATAAGCCCAAAATGAATGGGGTCGTGGAGGCTGCGAATAAGAACATAAAGAGGATTATGGCAAGAATGTCCGCCAATCATCGAGGATGGCCGGATTTGCTGCCCCTCACACTGTTTGTATATCGAATATCAGTTCGTACGTCTACAGGGGCAACCCCTTACGCCTTGGTATATGGGATGGAAGCTATTTTGCCAGTTGAGATGGAGATGGCGTCCCTCCGAATTTTGCTCGATGCTCAGATCGACGAGGAGGACTGGATGCAAAATCGGTACGACCAATTAGCCCTGATAGATGAAAAGAGGGTGGCTGCTATATTACATGGTCAGTTGTATCAGCAACGCATCTCCCGATCATACGACAAAAAGATACGGTCCCGAAAGTTCAAAGAAAATGACTTAGTATTAAAGAGGGTCATGCCCTGTCAAGACGAAGCAAAAGGGAAGTTTGCTCCAAATTAGAAAGGACCCTTTGTGATCAAGAAAGTCCTATCCGGAGGGGCCCTCATCTTACAAGAAATGGACGGCGAGGTGTTTTCGCAGCCCCTAAATTTTGACTCGGTGAAACGGTTCTATGCTTAAAAAAAAAATCTCTCTCTATATCTCTCCTTGCAACTCGAACTACGTAGGACCTGATCTCCTGACCTTGTGCGAGTACGTAAGCAGCCATCATTGCGCGGTCTGTTCTCTACATAATAATAAATATTTTCCCTATACAAAACCCATTCCCAAAAGCCCAGAAAACCTCCTTTAATAAAATACCTTCAAGATCTTACCAAAACCAGTCATATAATCACCCCAAATCCGAGACTCTCTCCGATGAAATCAGAAGGTCGTGCGGCGATCTTTGTTGAAACCCAATCAAGACTTGAGAAAATAAAGAAGGCAATATATCAAAATCGTAATCAGCTGGATAAAATAATGATCCAATGGAGGGTGACGATACATCAAAAAGGGAAATGACTAAACCATAAATCTTTCTCTATATATATAAAACATTTTGATTACAAAGTCTATCTTTTAAATAATGATGAAACTGACATAGTCTATACAGGGAGTAAAATAATCTACAGATCAGAAACCAGCTGAAGCAGGAGAGACAGAATAGCCGATGCATCATAAACCTCGGGCTCGCCTGCAATCTGCTGCCCCATCATGCCAATCTGGGCCAAAAGAGCAGCAGCACTACTGACGGTCTCAGAATGGGCCTCCATAATAACTCTGACCTGCTCTGTGATGTTATCTCTGGCAGAAAGGGCGACATCCTGGGCTAGTATTGCAGCATCCTGCTCGGCGTGGGCGATATCCCTCTCAATCTCAGTAGCACTCAATGCTAACCGGAGCTTGGTACCCTCAATCACCAGTCTCTGGATATGATCCGCTGAATCAGAGCAAGAGATATGTGCCGAAGCAGGAATGTCCTCAACATCAGATCTGACCATTAATTCTGAAAATTCCGGAGGCATACCCACATCTGAACTAGTCTCATCTGAATAAAACCCTCTAGAACCATCCAACACCTCAGTCTGGTCAAAATCAATAATCTCAGGATCTCTGCGCAACCATCGTAGATAATCGGGTCTCTGACCAGGATGACTGTCCCCAAACTCAGCTAAGACCCTGTGAGACCAAAGATCATATACCCTCAGCATCTCCCTCTTTGTCTTAAGTGATATAAGAAATCGGTAATCAGCTGCACCCGCAAAAAGATGAAACTCCTGCATTTAGCCAAACTGTCCCATAACAGCTAAGGGATGATAAGTCGTCACCCCTCTCAGACCGGGAAGAGGGAGGAAATCCAAAGGGGGCACATGAGTCAAGAAGCTCATAAAGGAGCAATAACCCGAGTAGATTAAGAGATGAAAGGGCTCCTCAATGGCCGATAAGAACTCCCTCCACGAAGCCGCATCAGTGCATCGCTGGGGGCAGAATGAGAACTGCATGCCAAGCTGTGGCTAAAGTAAAACCCGTGTCGACGCTCATAAACCATACGTATAATAAAGTGGAGCTTCCTCTGAATATTCTGCCTGGGAAGGACTGACAATACGAGGCCGACATGTAAGTCTCTACAAGTATCATAGGAAGGATGGTATGATCCTCCTGAAGGGCCTGGACCACTACGACAACCCGCATGTCTAGGAGATCGTCTCCGGCGGGCATGTATAGAACTGATATGACACAAGCCATCAAGACATACACTCTCAAAGCGCCCCAGCGCTCCTCAGATACTGAAAAATTACTAGAAAATAAAGAGAAGCTATCCGCTAAGCCGAATCGGTCAACCAAGAAATGGAGAGGAACAAGGTGGCTCGAAGAGATCACAGATAGCAGAGTTGTCCTCCGCAAGCCCATGAAAGTCAAAAATTGACTGCGCATATGGCCTGAGGTAACCCTAACGCAGGGACCGTGCACCGACAAACCAGTAAAGCGGGCATACTACTCGAGGGTGGGGGTCAAATACTCCAGCCCAAACCTGAACACATGCCTATCAGGAATCCAATAGCTGAGAATGCCGTCAACAAAGCATGTCGGCACCTGAAATAATAGAAGAGACAAGTGGTGTCCCAAAAGACCCTCTGCGATAATCCGGTCGATGGGCAACAAATCATCCAACCACGGGCGAAGCCTGCAAACAATCTCTGTGAAGGTGCGGGGGTCCAAACGAACTACGTCAAGTGACGACATCTGTAAAAAAAAATAGTATCAAAAAGACTGTACAGGGGTCATTTCTTTGTCCATGTATATAATAAATCATGCAACATACAGGTAATAATAGAATAAATGAATCATCAGAAATAAAGGATTATGCATAAATAAAAGATAATTTTGTACATGACACATAAAGGAAAAAAACAAACAAGCAGGTTTAAATACATGGGTCCTAGCCTATCAAAATCTAGTCAGTAAAGTCTATATCATCAATAAATGCACAATCCGCGAAGTGTTCCGCACGACCCAAGTCCCTGGGCATAGAAGCCTCAGCGTCAAAGTTCAGATCTGGGCAGGAAAAGGGCAGAACTGGGACACCCGATGAGCCAGGAACCGCAACAAAATCTGAGCCGTCCGGGTCTGCAGCATAGGCTTCCTCTGGATCCCGACCCAATCTCCAAACAAAGGACGATAGCTGATCCAACCGCCGAGTCAGGGAGGCAATCTGATCTGAATGGGTGGGGGCCCGAACGCACTCCGACCAGTCTGTCATCATCACTGATCCAAGAACCATATCTCTGAGAAAGAAAGTAGCCCGGGTCTGAGGTTCGATGGTGCGGGGTCTCCACCACGCACCGAAACCATCACTCGTGTGAGGACCGTCGGACAGCGTGAATCCATCCTCCCCGGCCATCAGGGCGTCTGAAAGCTGAGCATCCATGGGCCAGAATCTCCAGAATGGAAGGGTAAAAGGGATACGGACCTCTCCAGATACACATCTGATGGCACGCTCTCCCAAGTATAGCTCTCATCCACCATAAGTCAACAACGGAATGCGGCAGGTGGACAAGGCAAACTCGTGATCCGCAGGGAAACTGCCGACGAGGCCAGCCGCCAGATGCTCCACGGTATAGGGGATCCAAGTCACATCCGCTGAGGGGATCAGCTCTAACTGCAGTCAGCAATGGGCAAAGCTGTCAGACACCGGGGTCTCCTCAAGCGTGTTGTGATGCCATCGACGACCCCTGTGATAAGTCTCTGGACTAAGAGTAGTAATAGGCCACAGACATGGCAGCCACTCATAAGCCCAGAACTGATAAATGAAACAAAAGGGGCATAAGTGCCAGGCATGGGCAAAGAAATAAAACAAAATGGGATATGGTATAATAAAGGAGACCTACTAGCAGAAAAGGATAGAATCCGAGCCAAGCACCCGTTTGCCCCTCTGAGCGAAGGCGAAGACCGTGGAGGAAGTAAGCGAATGTGAAAGAATCCCAGTCATAGTCCCCGATCCGATCGACATCCCGGGTAACCCCGACGATGCTGAAGTGAATGGTCGAGGAGTTGTTCCCCAGGAAACAACCCCTCATGATGGTCAAGAACAAACGTCGGAGCAGGAAATCACGGGCGGATCAGTCCTCAGGGAATGGCTCAGAAAGGACCCCTCCAATAGCATCCACAGCCAGAGCTCCCGATCGAATGTTGCGGGCCTTAAAGACCCTGTCCTGAGGAGAATACCCCAACAACGATCGAACGACTGTGGGAGTAATGTCGGGCTCCAGGGGAACACAGGGTCCAGAGAACTCCACCCCGGTGATATATCGCCAATCGAGAGGTGTCAACATCAGCTCGCAATCCAAAATATGAAGCGATTGGGTCTGGTGGAACCACCGCTCAGACAATGCCGGCATATAGCCCCATGGACATCGGCGATGAGCGATGGAAAAAAATAGCCGAAACCCCAGGAGTCCACCATCCCGCGATAATCAGAATGGAGCGCATGGTAGAGGGTATAGACGCTGAACCAATTACCCCAAGGCTGGGTAAACTCAGGAACCTATGACAACCACCAAACAGTCAGTCAGGGTAACCATGTGAGTTTTGAATGAATTTAAACAGCGGATATACCTCGTTAGCCACAAGATATGCCGATGGGTGACTACTGAGATCGGGACCAAGCAGGTCCGACACCTAACACGGGCCCCTGGTAAGATCCGACGAATGGGGGGAGGAACCGCTGTGCCAGAAGGACCCGTCTCTGCCTCTGCCTCTACCTCGACTGGGGCATCTGCACCGATATCAGGATGGACGGGACGAATGACAGACTCCACCAGCCGGCGAAAATGGCGGGTCAGAACCGGAGCTAGAGCCGATGTGGCCGTTCTACGACGACGGACCCCTGCAACCCGGGGCACAGTAGAACTGCTCAGAGCATCAGGATCCATGGCTGAAATAGGACCACGAAAAGGAGGTATATCCTTAGCCCATTATTGTTCAAAAAGAACTTATTACATATTGCTAAGTAATAATAGAGCAGCATAGCATGTTTATTGATGATATGAGAGTTGAAATGCATAAATGAATCCCTAGGGGTGCACTAGATTTCCCAAAATTTCGGCAGAGTTTCATCTGTAAAATGGGTTTCCCATGCACAACTAGGCATGTTTAATAAAATCAGACAACTAAACAATAAACAATCCCAAATGCAAGTGAAAATGATACATCGCGGTCATAAAACGGCTAAAATAATAATGTGCCCAAAACAGTAAAGCAGTTTGCATGACCCGCTATTTATGTGTACTACGATGAACACGAATATCTCATGTGGGCATGCATTGCTAAATTAAAACGTTTAAACAAGTAAATGTATAGCAGAATGAAAACAAAAATAAAAGAAAAATGAGTCAAAACGTTACCCGAAGTGCGTAGAGTGATTTAACCGGAGCGGATTTTGCGGGAAAGATCCAAAAAGACACAAAAGGACGAGGCGGGATGAGGAAAACCGAAAATGTAGAGAGAAAAAGGGATGAAAGTGACAGATCCGGGGGGTCGCGATCTGAAATAGTGACTGATCCCAGCCGCAGATGCATATACGGTTGGTCTCGGTGGGGCCCCAACTTCTCTTTTGTTACCCCGAGCCAACATAAAGCCTGTTACGACTAAAATACAAAATTATGAATCTTAACGAAATGACCTGTCAGAGACGAGACCCGACATCTACGAGATGATCAGTCAGAGATAAAACCCGATGGCTACGAGACGACCAGTCAGAGACAAAACCTGACATTCACGAGATGACCAGTCAGAGACAAAACTTGACATTCATGAGACAACCAGTCAGAGACGAGACCTGACATTCACGAGATGACTAATCATAGATGAAACCTGACATTCACGAGACGACCAGTCAGAGACGAAACCTGACATTCACGAGACGACCAGTCAGAGACGGGACCTGGCCTTCACGAGACGACCAGTCAGAGACGAAACCTAACATTCACGAGAAAACTCATCGGAGACGAGACCCGACACCTACGAGACGATCAGTTGGAGGCGAGACCCGACAACCCCATGACGACCAAGCGGATATAAAACCCGACTGCCCCCAGACGTCATGTCGAAGACGAAATCCAACTGCCCTAAGTTGATCAATCGAAGACGAAACCCGATGATTACAAGACGATCTGTCGAAGACGAGACCTGACAATGACGAAACGATCAATCAGAGACGAAACCCGAGCAATATTCATTCATAACTTTGAACTGACCTCTTCATGAATGTGTTGCATATGGCATTGCATCATCTCATATATCTTGTGCATCATTAATATATGTTGTCATTATCATGCGTCAAGTGTCTACTTCTTTATCATGTTCATTACATATTGCATTGCATAAATATGATAAAGAGGGGCAACTGTAGACACACAAATATTGCACTTGTCTACTAACCTGGGCATAGGGATACATTTTCATAGTAAGCAAAGCCTTCAATGTATCACTATCTGCATAAATGACAACAACAAAATATTTTGGAATTAAATTCAGGATAATAACACCCCAACAAAGAGGGACTACATTATTAAATACATAGAATTTTGCTCTAATAACAAAGGTTTAATGTGAAATAGATTGAACAAAAATAGAAGGTCCACTATTAGTATGTATGACATAAAAAGGAAGAACAAAGAAGAATCTTTTTACTAAGTCAATAAATTATATTGACATTCAAAATCATAATTAACAAAACAAACATATGTAAAACATACATGTATGCATATAATGACTATCTTACCCCAATATGTTGGACTGACACTGTCGGGAGGTCTCAAACACCAGTTACTTAAAGCCATTTTCTTTTATTGGAACCTTGATTGCCCAGATCGTGCAAGAGTCCTTGTAGAAACCCTAAATCGTCACTCCCCTTTATCTGATTCTCCTCGTTCCTTTCACCTTGATCAATGAAATGGTTTAAACTGATTTTTATGATTTATTCCCATATTAAATTACATATACGTACTTATTTTGTATGTTTTATTATTTTGCTAACACGTGTCTGCCTCCGACCAAGTATTCTGGTATTTTTCGGCAGAAAGGGAGACTTTTGTGTTTTTTTTTTTAAACTTGGAGGTAACGAATGGAGATTCCTAAACTTTGAGATGTAGAATGAAATAAATGCATACTTGGTGGGACACTTTTGTCATTAACCCATATAAAAATGAGAAAAACTATTTTAATCCACATAATTTCAATCATCTACATTTCTAAATATTCTAACATTGCTAACAATGTTCAAATTTAGCTATAGATGTTTAACAACATTCCAATAAATTTTTGTATTTCATTAAATTTTCCTTGTTTTTTTCTTGAGTGATAAATGGTTCCTCAATTAATTAAAGTCCAATGCTTATGCTAAGGATATATATTTTATAATAATTTGAATATCATTGCATTTTCTTTTATTTCCTCCAATCAGTTGAAGATCATCTTCAAATTTGGGTAAGAATAAATTCTCATTAGCCAATACCCTTATTGAGCATCGGTAGTAGCTCTTGTAACGTAAAAAAAAAGCCAAATCCTTCCTTTCCAAATTAAATTTAGACTCAAAGTTCTTTCCTTTTATGTAAAATTAAACTCACGAACAAATTCTTGACTAAGTAATCTTACAAACAATCTTACCATGATAGATATTAATATATACGTTATGTTGAAGAAGAGTTATTAGGATATCACAAGTTAATTGGAGTCACATATTAGAGAAATAATAAAATAATGAAGGACTAATATATATGAATATGCTCAAAACTTAATGGGTTAAATTGAATTTTAAACATATATGTTAGTGTCTTGTGTACGCATTCAACGTGCGGGCTCCTTAGTTATCTCATAATAACTAGTATGAGAGCTACAAAAGATTGATTTTCGGACTGGTGAACCTCTTTAAAATATACGCGGACTAGTGAACGTTTTCAAAATATGCGCCATAATGGTTCAAAAATATAAGTTAATGTATAATTTTAAATGGGTCTTGTAGAAGTATATTTATGGGAGGTAATGAGAGTCTGGGTTCTTAATTTATGAAGTGCATACTGCAAAAACATCAATGTAGGGTCTTGCAGAAGTATATTTATGGGAAATAACGACGGTTTGGGCTCTTAATTTACCAAGTACATAGCATAAGAACAACAATGTCTTGATCGATCTTGAACGTATCGAAATGGTTGAGTACCATATGTAGCTAGAAATAGTGTAATCTATCTATATACGTATTTAAGTGAATTAACATTACAGAAGCTTATCACTTAATTTCTAGTTGCTAAAAGGAGATAAAAAATTGCCACATGTATCTATCTTAGGAGTTAATTAATTTGTTCTCTGTCTCGAGTAGAACGTGATATATATATATATATATATATATATATATATATATATATATATATATATATATATATATATATATAGGGGAATGATCCATGGCAAATAGTTGCTATGAGCACTATTTCATCAAATTGATCTTACATCGTCCATATGGAGATCTAATGGTGCAAAAGGAAGCACTTTTTCCCAGGCCAACGACGTCGTTTTTTTTTGCCTAACCACTAGTAAGAGTAGCGGCTAGGCCAATTTTTTCCACCTGGTCTCCCTCTACTCCCAGAATTCAAGTGTTTTCTCCCAAATATTGTATGTCTTGTAAACCTAAACCTCTCTAGATCTGTAAAACATGCCCATGGCGGCGCCACTAGTTACTAGTGAACAGGGTAATCACGTTAACATCTTACTGAAAATTACGTATGCTTCCTCAATCTATATGTTTTGTCTTTTCAGAATAATGATGCTTAACTTGTTTTCAAGATGAATGAGTAGCTTAAAATTACTACTTGTGAAACTCTTACCTTTCACACATTGAATGGCCTTAATGATATTCCATGGCGGCGGTGAGGTAGGGGAAGCGACGACGGAGGAAAGGGAGACTGGATTTTTTTTTGGCTCAATCGTTACTCTACTAAGAGTAGCGGCTAGACAAATTTTTTTTTCCTTTTGCATCGTTGGATCTCTATATGGACGGTGTAAAATCAGTAGTGCCTATAACAATTATTTTCTATGGATCATTTTCCTATATATATATATATAAGAGAATGATCTACAACCAAATTAGTTAGACCAGAGTAATTTTTCATCCAACACAATTTTGTCTGTCCGTTGCGAGATCAAATGACTTAGAAATAAACATAACACATAATAGTTATTAGCACTACCACACAATTGTTATGCGATATATGACCCATATAAAAAATGTCCATATTATCCTTCAGATGCACCACACAATTGTTATGCGGCACATGCTAAAGTTTAAAACAAACAACACTGCATAAAAGTTATGTGGTGCTTTTTTTATTTATTAAAATTTTAGCTCATGCTGCATAACAATTGTGTAATGCATCTGAGGAAAAATATGGATATTTTTTATATAGACCATATACCACATAACAATTGTGCAATAGTGCTAATAACTATTATGCGATATGTTTACTTCTAAGCCATTAGATCTCGCAACGGATAGACAAAATTGGGTTGGATAAAAAATTGCTTCGGCTTAACTTTGATTGTAGATCACTCTCACAATATATATATGATGTTGTAAATGGTAATTTCTTGGGCATGCTTAACTACTTTGACATATAACAACATACATTGTACATGCTATGATACTACATCCATAAATTAGGGTTCCTTACAAGAAAGATAATCACATATAATACCCCTTTCTAGCTAGCTACTTTTGAGTTGTGATAGGGCACAATGTTGCACTTGCATAATTACACTATTCACAAGTATTGTTATAGCTAGGTTTCTATTACATGAAGGAATATCATACGACTTATGTCATATATCTGTCTTGGTAAATGAGCACTCAAAATACCATGTAGCTAGCTAACGCAGTATATTTAAAGAACAACTACTCATTACGTTCTTTTTATTTGTTGTTTTAGAGGATGAAATTTGTTCTTTTTTACTTGTCAATTATAGATTTTTAAAAAGTATTAATGACTTAATTTTTTATATAATAACTGTTGGAATATTTCATATGAATCTCACATTGAATAAATTCAAGAGTGTAGTTGAGTTAATAAGTGTGGTGGAGCCTCAACTTATAGGCTAACTTTTTGGGTAAGAATTGATCCAACACACTTGTTAAGCTAGTCTACACAGGTGTTCACTGCATTGGTAATAAATTGATGTTGGATGGATCGTACAATTCTGTTACAAGTGGTATCAGAGCCCATGGTTCGACGAGCCCAAGTATCAGGTTGGTACTCCATGGTGGAACATTCGCAGGTTGTATGTTACTCCTTTCACGCAGTAGAACAAATATAGTTATGTTGGGTGGAGTATAAGGGGATCACTCACGCATTTGTCGCTACGTGGTGAAGTATTTAGTCGAGTGCAGCGGGTTTAGGATGATTCTAGAAAGTTGATCAGGGTGAAGGGTTCACAAGGAACAAGGTTTTACTCCCACATTTTCCTTTCACTACAAGGAAAAGGTCTATCAGCGACTGATTTCAGTCCCTACTATCTTTCAGCAATCGCAATTGGTCGTTGATTCCCGTCGCGTATAGGCTGGTTGCTAAAAGGACTATTAGTGACCACATTTCTACGACCAGATATTAGTGACTGAATCGGTCGCTAAGATGAGTTAGCGCATCTGCCCCCATAGCAGACGTGTGACATGTGTCAACGACCAACTATCATCGACCGAAGAGGTATTAGCGACCGAATATCAGCGACCGAAACGGTCGTTGATATTTTTTTTAATAATAAAATAGGAAAATACAAATAATAATAATAGCGACCGACAAGTAATGATCGAATCGGTGGCTGATACTCCCAGGATTTTTTTTTTCTTTTCAATTCCAAAAAATATTTTACCTATAAATTCAATCCCAACACAGCACAACATATATTTAAATTATATCATTTACATCTTCGACCAAATATTAAATTCAAACCAAATTAAATAACGTTTCATATAAACATAAAACCAACATTTAATCCATCTATATAATAAGATAAAAATCCAACTGTACATGTTGTCGACGCTGGGAAAATCGTCTCCTATTAATAATTACCCTTTCCAATTTTAGCCTTTTAATTATGAAAGGTTATTTTTGGAAAAGATCAGCACAAGTGTCGATGAGGTTTGAAAGGTTGATTTTATGATGAGCCAATTGACCAGAGTCGCCAGTTGGTATGTTTGAAATGGATGTACCAACTCATCCGAGTTTTAGTTTTCGCAATCGTGCTGGCTCATGTATGACTCCGAATTAATTGGCCTGTAAACCGAGATTCACAGAGTTCGGGGGCTTGCTTAAGTGAGGGGAAGGTGTTAGGCACCCCCCGACTTCCGTGAAAACACGGTTACCGCGATCTTGATGCTTTCTTATCCTTTTAAAATCCTACAACGTGTATGTATGTGTGTGTGTGTGTGTGCGCTTGAATGAATGTTGTGGTTAATTTTGCATGAAAAGCCGCTTTGATTTTTTTGTAGAAAACATGTTTTATCTGAAAAGCGTTTTTAGAACGTCTTTTGACCCATACGAAAAGGCTTTACTTTATAATAGACATTGATTTTAATTTCAAAAGCGATGAGGTTTTTTATTAGGTGTCATTTTAGAAAAACAAGAGTTTTTTAAACTTTCGTCAAATAGGAATCGAGACTATACATTGCCTTTTGACAGTAAAATAAAATAAAAAGAAGGCAACTTCTAGGAGCTCTTTAACCCTATGCACCAAAGTTTAATAAAAACGTTCATCTATTTTTATAAAATTATTTTTTATGATGTTTAAAAAACGATTGTAACATTTTCGTTAAATAGGAATCGACGTTCATTAAAGCTCTCAATTTTAAGCCTCGTGATTCTAATACCCTACTTTGATTACTTTTAGAAAGTCTTTATCATTTTGCTATTTTTGAAATCGCTTTTCATGTCGCAAATCAAATCAGACATTCAAAAATGTGTCAGGACTATTTATGGGCATGTGAGCCATCTAAAATAACCCCAAACACCCACAATCACATATTTCACTATTACAGGGCCTTAAACCCGATTTCGATTCGATATCATTTTAAGGCCCGAAATTTATATATGTACAACAAAGGGCACATCGCTGTAACTACATATACCAAAATTTGTCCATCTTTGAAATTTGATCACAATGATCTCATTCCTAGGCTCACAATCCCAAAATCACCACACAACAATAATATGGATGCAATGGAACCTCAATAACACTAGATTTACTACTATATCACAATAACCTAAAAGAGCAAGTCAAAACACTATGAACTACACATTACCGTAGTAAACTATACATCACCACACGGATATCATCGGGACATTAGGAGAAAATTTCGTTCTGATAGAACCCTCATTAATCATCCCTAATCCTTGGATCCTTACTAATACAACAAAGATACTACATTCAAACAACCCAACAACAAGAAATCACAAGAAAAAATAAGATAAAACTTCAAGAACTGCCCATTTTCACCATGCAATACTCCAAAAATCGCTTTATATTTCACAACCAAATATAGAACACATGATTGGACCAATATTTAAGCTAGAAAAAAGATAAAATATCCTATTTTTCTCAAACTCGTGGGTTTTCTCTCTCTATTTCTATCATTTTTCTTTTCTTTTTCCTCTCGGATGAAAAACTGGACGCTGTATAGTGTTTGGAGGCAGCTGCAGGTGCATCTGCGGCTGGCCGCAGATTCATCTACGGCTACCTGTTGTCGCCATTTCACTTGCCACCTCGATTGTCGTGTGTTTCCTTGAGCCACGCGAACCCCCAAAAGTCTTTGGCCGCAGATATATCTGCGGCTGCCTGACTTTTTTTTCTCGATTCTCGTGTCATGCAGTCTTAACTCATCATTTTTCGCTGTATTATTTGTACCTCACAATCGGGGGACTGTTGGTAGGATGTATTGACTGTTTTGGTTCGTCTGGATCAATTCGTATCCCTATATGGCTATGAAAATAGGCTTCCTTGGTTAAGTCATCTTTTATCATTCATGTTCAGATAGGGGTATAAAGGAAATCTTAGTGGATCATGACATTAAGACCATACGTCCTTATTTGCCCATTGATAGAGTAGTGACAAACATCCTTGAGTTTATAGACCCTGTGTCAGTTGCTCCTCCTCTAGTAAACATATCTGATAATGATGGTAGTGGTTTGGATGAAAAGGATAATGTGCATGATTTTGAATATTTTAGTCAACTACATGAGAGTTATGGTCATAGTGATAGTGACAGTGACAGTGATAGTCAAGATGCTAGTTATGCAGAGACAGTCAATGATAGTGCCTATGAAGATGATGACCAAATGTTTGAAGACAATGAAGAAGATGTGTCTGAGGTTAATAATCAACAAAATAAGGAATCAACACAACCTAAAGTTAACGTCAATCAAACTGAAGTTGAAGTTAGGTTTAATGAAGATATAGAGGAAGATGTAATGGCTGATAAAATGCCAAGTGCTAGGGTTAGGGGAGATGATGCACCAATATGGCCTGAGTTTAACCCAAAAATATATATGAATGATCCAGATTTCAAATTAGGAATGCTATTTAGCAATAATAAAGTTTTTAAAGAGACAATTTTAAACTATGCAGTGAAGAGTGGAAGGGAAAAAATATAGCAAAAAATGAAGCTTACAAGGTAAGGTTCAAGTCTGTAGAGGGATGCCCTTGGAAAATAACAGCTAGGAAGATGTAAAATGATAATACTCTACAGGTTAAGAGGTTTACCAATATATATAAATGGGTCAAGGAAGCTCAAAACAAACATGTTAAGTCCAGTTGATTAGCCAGAAGGTTCTTACAAGAGTTTAGAGAAAGCCAGATATGCCTTGTAAAAATATTGTGGACCTAGTGTGGACTACCTTAGTGCTAAAAAAAATTGACTCTCAAGCACTTAGAGCTAGGCAGAGGGCTGTTAAGATTATTCAAAGTAGTATGGCAGAACAATATCCCAAGCTATTAAACTATGTGTTAAAGTTAAAAGCAAAAAATCTAGGAACTACAGCTGAAATAGTGACTACCTAGGACTTTAGCAGTTTATGCTCCAGTTTTTAAGAGGATTTACATATATCTTGGTGGTTTAAACAGGGGTTTAACAACTGTGAGGATAGATTCAAACAACAATATGTATCTATTTGCATATATTGTAGTAGAAACTGAATCCAAAGATAGTTGGACATGATTTTTAGAACTATTGAGAGATGAAGTTAACATTGTGAATGAATCAGGATGGACCTTTGTTAGTGACAAACAAAAAAGGTTAGTTGCAGCATTTGAGGATGTGCTTCCTAATGCTGAAATTAAATTTTGCTTCTAGTATATGCACTTAAATTTCAGCAATGTAGGAATAAGGGTATGCACTTAAGGGAATTACTATGGAACTGTGCAAGGGAAACTAATATTAGGATGTTTAAACAGCACATGCAATTATTAAAAGATACTAACCAAGATGCTTCAAATTAGCTGAATTATAAACCCCCCAACCAGTAGTCCAAAAGTCACTTTAGTCCCTATCCTAATTGTGAGATGGTCTGCAATAACCTATGTGAAAGCTTTAATGGTTTGATCAGCACAGCTAGGGAGATGGAAATTTTGTCCATGCTGAAAGATATTAGGGAGACTCTAATGATTAGAATAGTCAGCAATAGAAGACTGAGGCAAAAATGGTGGGGAAATTTATGACCTAATATTGTAGAGAAACAGGAAAAAGGAAAAGAAAGGGCAGGGGAATGTATTGTCTCTACCTCTAGTGATACTGAATTTTAAGTGATCGAAGAGTATGTGGGGAGAACAGTACACAGCTGACTTTGGGGCATGGGTGTGCAACTATAAAAAAATGGGACTTAAATGGGATTTCATGCCATCATGTCATAGCATGTATTTTTTTTATGTACCAAAAACCTGAAGATTATGTCAATGATTTGTTTAAAATTGAGACCTATGACAAAATCTATGAACATTACATAGCTCCAATGACAAGCTCAAATTGTTGGGACCATATACCAAATCCAGTTTTGCTTCCCTTATATTACCATAAGCTCTCTGACAGACCCAAGAGGTATAAAAGGAAGAATAAGGATGAACCCAAACCTATTTCGGCTGGTTGCTTGGGAAAGAGGCATCAAGTTTCCTTGAGATGCAACAAATGGAAGCAAGTTGGGCATAATGCTAGGAAACACAAGTATGACATTGTGGTTAAGCCTGAACTCCAACCTAATAAGAGGTACACACTCAAGATTTTGAGGAAGCCCCACTTATAAGTCAATCATCTCAGTCCTAACATTCATATAAAAGACAAAAGCTGCCTGTAAGTTTTTTAATTTAATGAACTGTAATGATGGAATTTGTGTTTTTTATTTATTGTCATGAATGACTTGTGTGTTTGAAAATCATTGAAAGGTGTATAGGAAGACATCTTCTTGTAGTACCAGGACATCAACTGATGCACCTACAACAGATATACCACCAAGGACAGTTGGAACTACACTAGTAAGACATATGCCTCTCATAGTGGTCATGTATCAATTATAGTGCTCATTTATTTATGTAACTGTTATGATGGCTAGGTGCATAGTAACTTAGCTCTTGAGACAAATGTGCATGGTGTTAAAATCAAATGGCCTTCAAATTTGAAGACATCTTCTAGCTCACCAAATCCAAGGAGCTGGCTAGCAACTGGAGCTTGAGCTCCTCATACTACAACTTCATTCAAAGATACCCCATTGATTGTCAAATGTGGGAAGAAATTTGTTACTCTTAACAACTTACATAAAGCAATAAATGCTACTAAAAAAGCCAAAGTGGATGCTTCAAGTGGAAAACAAAAGAAGGAGAAAAGGCAAGAGAATCATAGATATGACAAATGACAGAGTTAGCAAAAACTCTAACAGGACACTTATTTTTGTGCACATAAACTTTATGGTGTGTATTCATGGATATTTTTGAAGCTCTTTTGTGTAGTTGTTGAATATGGTGTGTACATGGATACTTTTGAAGCTGGGACCAATACGTCTATGTATTCTTATATGCCTTCTGTTTAGTTGTTAAATATGTAGTAAAGTCCAGGAATATTCTTTTGAAGTTGGGACCAATATGTCCATGTATTCTTTTGAAACTGTGATTAATATATGTATGCTTTTAAAACTTGGATTAATATATAAAAATATATTATTTTCAAGTTAGGATTGATTTCAGGTTTACAATTGTTGTAAGGCAGTTAATGTTGTTATGATATAGACTGGTTTTAGTGGCTTACAGATGTTCCACAGTTCTAAATTAATGCAACACAAAAAGCTTTTTTGCAGAACTTGTTTCTCCTATGCAAAAGCTCATAACTAAGACAATACATTACATTCAAAACAAATGTCATACATTATAGTCAAAACAAAGTTCATTAATTTAATGGTCATTTTTTACATTGAGGCTTACAGAACAAAGCTCATAATTCTTCTTTTCTCTTGTACAACTATCATATTTCTAAAACAGAGCATTAACAGACTTCTGTTAGCAAAACAGAGATTTCAAAAACAGAGCATAATAAAGCTTTATTACAGTCAAAATATTACAAAATATGTTTTTGCTTATATATCTACGTCTGAACTATCCTGTGAGTCAATCATACTTTCAAACAACTTCCAAAATCCCAAAATAGGAAATACCCCAATGACTATCAAGTAAATCCTCTCTGTGTCTCAATTTATTACATTCATTCTCAAGAGCCTTCAACCTCCTTAACAGACCAAGTATCACTTGAATAGCCCTTTGTTGCATCAGAGGATCATACCACATGAAATACCCACAACCATAAGGCTAGCAAAAAAGGAAACAAATTGAGGCATGCATTTATTAGCTTTTATTTTAAAAAAATTGGAGGAACGAAATTCAAGCAGTACAACTCACCCTTGTAGTACTGCAACCATAGAATCGACGACCAGGATTCAAATCAATCCACGAGGTTAACAAGATAGTTGGCCGTTGACAATGGCAATTAGTTACTTCAGCCATCAGAGTATTATTGCATCTATTTCTTCTCTATTCACCAACTTGCAGGTAGCTTCACTATTACTAATATATTAGTATTTGTGAACCTATTTTGGAGGGAACTAAGGCAACTGTTTTTTTAGGGAAAAGTTGTAATAACCGAGAAAATTATGAACTTAAATGTTTTTATTATTATTTAATTATATTCATTAGGAAATATGATTTGTGAAGTTATGTTATGTATATGGATATGTTATGCGGTGAGAATTAGTGAGTTAGTTAATTTAATTTATTCGAATTAACTAAAGTAGGAAAAAAAATACAAAAGGAACTAATGTGATAAAAATCACAAAGTTTGAAGGTAGGCCTTGAATGATAATTAAGAAGTTTAATAATCAACAAGCAAATTAGTTGTATGATTAATGAAGAAGAAAAAATAAATGAATTATTAAATATAATCCAATATGGGAATATGCGTTGATATTGTGGGTAATTATAGTATAAACCCAAGTCAATGAAATGTGGTAGATCATTGAGTCAAGTAATCAAATTGAGGTACTTATACGTATGTGTGTTAGAGTTTAACAAACAAACCCAAGATATGTAAGTATAGGTGTTTTGTAAATTAACTCAATCTTATAGCCCAATTGACTTTTAAATAACAAGTCTAATTAGATTATGTAATTAATTCAATATTATTATATACGTAGCCTAAGTCTTAATACTATTAAGTCTTGTATATATATTAAATAATTCCAAGTGTTGATAACTTAAATGAACTAACTAGTAGTTCAATCAATATTATTGAGCCCAAACAATTTAAATGGAAAAGCCCAAATGAATTAATTAAAAGGTCCATAGTAGAGCCAATGATATGTTTTGTGTTGATGATATATACATATTGGTATTTATTTATTTAGATGTGTATATTATGTATGCATATGGTATTTAAAAATAAAGCAAAAATAAAAGAATAAAGAGGGAGAGGGGCCGGGTAATGGGAGCCCATATGGAGTGTATTGTTTATTTTTGGTTACTTCTAAATTACTCCATATCAAGATAGTTCGCACTCCATTTAAATTGGTTATTCACCATGTCAAATTAGTAATCAATCAAGTTAGTCAAAGTAGCCCAAACATTCCCACCAACTCTCAACCACTCTAGTCAATCAAGATGTCACTCAAGGTTGTCAATCCATCAATAGTAAGCATAGTTAGTATGTTAATCCACCAATTTTAGTTGATTAAGAGGGCTAATGGAGAAATCATAAAGACCTATAAATAGAATAACCTAAGTTACTAGTAAGGGTTGCTCATTTGTTTCATTTACTAAGTTGTAGAGAGAGAAAGTTCTAGAGAGAAGCTAGAGCATTGTGAGAGAGTTCTTGAGAGCAAAAATACTTTAAGAGCTACTAAGTGTGAGGTTCAAGTGCATCAAATGAAAAAAGATGAAAGAGTTATAGCCATTTTCAAGAAGAAGATTTTCATAGAAGGTTTAAAAGTCTCTCAAAATCCTAGCTTGTTATTTCTTTGTATAAGTCTTTTTATATGTTTGGTTGTGGGAGAAATTATGTGAAAATGATATATAGTGAGATCCGAAGATATAAGGTGGATCTATGATGGGGTATATATGTAGATATGTGATATATGTTTATGTATGTGAGTTTATGGGTAAAAACCTATTTTGAAGTATAAAGTGTAGTCTGTATTTTTAAAAAACTATTTTTAAACTCTATGATGGTAGATCTAGAGTATTTATGAAGATCTATGGTTAAATATGTTAGGTATGTGTTCTAACATGTTTAATATATAAAGTGATGGAAGAAAAGGTTGTATGAGCATGATTTGTTTTAAATACCCTAGCTTAATGTCTAGGTTGATGATTTATGATTTGAGATGTGTGAGTTATTTTTAGGATCTATAAGTTTTGAATGATAGATCTTTGTGTTACAAAGGTAACCTAACTTGAACGATTGAAAAATATGTTAAAATGAATGATTTATGGATTTTGTACCAAAAGACGTTAAGTTTCAAAACCCTAGTTGATCTAGTGGATTCGATCATAATTTTGATGTTCAAAATATTTTTGAAAAGTTAATCGAATCATGTAATATTGAAGAACATTAAGTTACGAAGCTAACAAATCAAGTTTGGAGTCATTTGAATGTGTATAACATATTTTATTGAAGATTGAATCAAAAGTGTCAAAATTATAATAAAAAAAAACTTTAAAAGGAGGAAAAATATTTCTACCCAGTAGCGCCGAGGCGCTATCCCTGAATTTTTAAAAAAAATGTTTTAATTAAAAAGGTCAGGTCGGGTCGGATCTTTTAAGTATAAAACGAGTCAAAAAATATAATTTAATATAATAATACTATTAAACAAAATTTAAATAATTAAAATATTATTAAATGGGAATAATAATATTTGTAAAGGTATAAAATATTATTAAATGATTAATAATATTAGAAAATAAATAAAATATTATTAAATAATTAATAATATTAATAAGAGATTAAAATATTAAAGGATTTGTAATATTATTAAGAGGGTAAAATATTATTAAATTGTTAATAATATTTATAAATGATTAAGATATTATTTAATGAATAATATTATTAGAAAAAGTGTAAGACATTATTAAATGATTAATAATGTTAATAAGTGTTTAAAATAAGTAAGTGATTAAGATGTTATTAAAGGATTAATAATATCATTAAGAGAGAAAAATGTTATTAAATAATTAATAATATTCGTAAATGATTAAAATATTATTAAATGGTTTATATTATTAGTTTGTGGCTAATATATTATCAAATGTGATAATATTATGAAGTGATTGATATGTTCTTAAATGATAATTATGTTATTAAAATATTATTAAATGTTGATAATATTATTAAGTGATTAAACGTTATGATTAAGTGTTAGATAATTTAAGTGATGTATAGGAAGGTTATTAATATAAAATAAATATGTATATGATATACTGATTGATAGATCAACGTTGTTAAATGTTAGATCATCTAAAGGAAGTTAAGTTAAGTTGATTAGCAGTAATCAACGGAACATGCAAGTTCTTCTAAAACTCAAACTCGTTTTATTACGCAAGTTCTTCTTAAACTCAAACTCGTTTCGTTATGCAAGTTTCATATACTTGTTTTTATGTTAATTATATTAAAGTTGAAATTAGTTTTATAGTACATGATGAAATGATTATTAAGAATTATTTCATAGCTAAATTGTTATTAATATTCGCACTAATGTGCATTCGCATGATTGTTCTTAATATGAACTATTTAAAAAGGAAAGTTTATGCCAATTGTTTGCACTAGACCATGTATGTATCAAATTTATTAATTTGAATATTGTTGAAACAAGTCCAAACCATATTGTTGTGATGGAGAATCTGATGGAAAAGCTAAAATGAACAAATCATTATGTAAGGATACGATAGGTTGATCGCCTAGAGTACCCATATTCGGATATTACAATCGATATGGTTGTTAATATTCAAAACGAAATGACAGTCTTATGTCTTATGGGTATTGTTAATACTCAAAATGTATGTTCACAATCTGGCGACCTTTCAGCAAGGAAAAAAAAACAATATACTAAATCAATTGAAAATTGTTATTCAATGTTGCATGTCTTCACAATTATTATATATTTTGAAACTCCAAAGTTAATTCTTTTTCATTCATGATATATCCTTCATTGTTTATTTAAATTTATTGAGCAAAGTAGTTGTTCACCCTTGTTATATCATGAAATATTTTTACTGAATAGTAAGAACCGAACTCGAGGTTCAAGGAACCTAAATTTGGGACCGTCACAAAAAATAGAATAGACTTTTGGTATACGGTCAACATACAGTAAGATATATGTTTATAATTCCTCCGGCCCGGTATTCTGGTATTTTTCGACAAAAAGGGACACTTTTGATTTTTTTTTCAAACTTGGAGGTAACGAATGGAGATTTTCAAACTTTAAGTTGCAGAATAAAATAAGTGCATACTTAGGGGATACTCTTGTCATTAACCCTTTTTATATTTGTATTTATGATGTTTTCCTTCTTATTTGTCCGCGATTACCAAGTTCCATAGACGCCTCGACAATATTGGAACCTGGAAAACGCATGGAAAAGAGCGAATGAAAAAAATTTGTACGATAATTAATCTATTATTATCATTATAATAAAATATATTAATATAGTATAAACAATAGGGTAATTTTATAGATAAAAAAAATTCATAATTCGCACAAGATGATGAGTTAGTTAATAATAATATTAAAATATAATTTAATTAATGTCATAAATGGCTTTTTTAAGGAAAAAAAAAGTCTCAGCAAAGTATTAAATTTCATTTATTTTTCTTTGCCCTCTCTCAAGTTTTTCAAGTTACAAATGTACAAACGAAGTTTTAATTAAAATAAATTTGAAAATTCTACAATAATTATTCATCTATTTATATAATTAAAATAATTAATACTCATCTATTAATGAAATTATTCATATATTTATATGTTTACAAATTCATCTTTGTATGTAATAATAAAATAATAAAATTTCAATAATAATAAATTAATTACATATTTAGATATTATTGATTCCAAAATATTACTTGTAATAGAACAACTAAAATAAAAAATTGTATAGAAATTAGGGGTATACATAGTGTGGTTTAGTGCACTTACAACTTTCAAAGGGTAACTATAACAAAATTGTATAGTGCGATTAATATTATAGAACTAATCGTAAATGTGATTAACCAAACCATTCGGTTAATAACGTTTTCGATTAATTATATTTTGCGGTTACAATTTTTTTTTTTTGATTAATATATTATTCAAAGAATAAAAAAAAATTAACCAAGCTAATATAAAAGAAGTTTAAAAGTTCAAATCATAACTATTACCCACTATTAATATTGTGACTAATGCATCTATAACATTATTAAAACTTAGAAGTAACATTATACTATAAAAAAATTGTGAATATTCCTCACAAATTTGTTATACATGTATGATATGAATTAGTAGAAGAAAAATTGTACAAATAACTAAAAAGCTAGTAACACTTGGACAATTAATTCATTTATGGATGCACTTTCTATTATTAAGTTAATAATCATAAGCTAGAGTTTTATCATACGTGTGTGTATTGGTTTTGGTTGGGTTAATTTGGTGCGATTTTTCGTTAGCAACCATTGTTATAAAAATATGTTTGGTTTAATTTTTTTGATTTCGATTTATTGAATTTACCATTAATTGCGGTTTGATTTTGAGGCTTTTTTCCGATTTTCTTGCTTTTTAATTTTTTTTGCTCACCCTTAATAGAAATATATGATAGTAAGGAGATAGTTATAGTAGTAATTTTGTGTTTTTAATTATCTGAAATTGATATTTTTATAAAATCTCTCTCACATAAATGTAAGATCCATTTATTATTTATGTGCAAAAAAAAACTTGTAAAATTATCATTTTTATTTGTAGAAGTATAAATTCCCTTACTATATAATACTTTCTTTTTCTAAAACTTTATGTAAAAAAGGATCAAATTAAATTCTTTTTGTGCTTTTATAGATATAAATAGATGTAATAGATTCTTAAGAATTCGGATTGAGTGACAAATAAATATTTATTTTTTTGTACTTTTATATATAAATAGACGTCCTAGTTTTAGCCCAAAAAAAATAGATAAAACAAAACATCCTAGACCAGCTGCTTGGTTTTGTTTAGGTAAGTTTGAAATTTAAAAGAAAAAACACCAATGAAAAAGAAACAACAAAAAATTATATATATATTAAAAGAAGTGATCTTAAAGAACATAAATCTAATTAATAATACTTTTAAATTATAATATCAAAAATATCAAACTGTAGTTATTTCATTTTGAGTTCCACTTTGAATTTCATCTCTTTTCACTTTCTTCTTTTCCCCCTCGAGTTTTCTAAGTTCCAAACATGAAAAGAAAGAATTAAGAGGTGGGAGAGGGTGATTTCTCATTATATTACCTCATTCGTCCTAAATTAAATGCCTAATTTTGACTTTTTTAAGTCAAATTGATTTTTTTTTTTTAAATTAATAATTAAGCATATATAAATTTATTTTATTTTTAAAGTTATAAAATTTGGGATTAATAGTAGATTGCATACTTTGTTTTGATTATAATCGGTTCATCTATATTTTGATAAAAATGCTACAAAAACTGATTTTTAAAATGATCAATTTGACTTTAAAAAATCAAAATTGAGCATTTAATTTGAGACACGGTCACCCTCTAATAAAATCTAGGAATTAAAATGAAAGATTATGCTTCTTGAAATTGATCACAAGAACTCGGTCCAACTGTTATTTGATACCTGCTCTAACAAATCTTCTTTCAGTTTTTATTATTACTCCATCCGTTACATAAAAAGCTAGTCACACTTGCAAAAAATTGCAAATATTAAGAGTATATCCGTTTTCCATGCATGTTTATCATTAAAAATAACAAGTTGTTAGTTAGGTAACGGTTGCATGATATAAATGATTACTCATTTTGTGCATGGAACAAAAAATAATTACAAATGGTCATTTTTGCAGATGGGAAAGACTATTTGTTTGATGAGATGGGTAAGGAATATCTACGCTAGGCGCTTAGAGAATTAGGAAAAGGCGGGAGCTTCAGGGCTCCGGAGCGGATGGTGCTTCATCTATCGCATGCTATCATTTTAACTCTTATAATAGATTTAGATATAAAATTTACGTAAATCTCATATATATCTATGAGATTTGTGTAAATCTCATATATAATAACATTGCTCCAGAAACACTGAATAATATTTCATTGTATAGATACTGAAACATACCAGAACCAGAAACATAGGTATGAATAACAGAATAAGATTCATTTGTACATGTCACTGAATTTGGTTTATTATATTATAAAATTATAAGCAATAACCTCTTTTATAAATAAATGTTTTTGAAATCACTTTAGTGATGATGCACAATTGATTTTTTGTTGCCCAGAAAATGGCTCTCCAACTAACAGAAAATCTATAGAAAATTTCCTTTGTATAAAGTATATCAATGTCTGATGTTTTCAAAAGTATAAATACTTTACATGGAAAGAAACTAAGCCCATATTTATTTTACTAAATAAATCAAATCACCAGCACCATGAGGCTTATTAGGTTTAACACAATCAAAAAAAAAAAACCTTCCCCTTCCCTTCTAAAAAGATTTTGGTGATAATATGATGCACTTTGTGCTCCAACTAAATGATAAGAACCTAAATTCTAAAGAGAGGGAGAGAGAAAGAACGGCTAAAAGCAAGAAAAGTGATGGGGGTCAGTAATCTCCTCTCCTACTGTCGACAAGATCATTGACGAAATTGTCTTCCTCATTTTCCAATTGTTCCAAGTATGCTTTATTAGCCGGATCATAAGCAACAGCCATGCGCAAATACTTGGTAGCCTCAACCTTACGACCATCGTTGGTTAAAGCACTGCAAAGCCGAGTGAACACAATTCTTACATAATGAGATAGTAATACTCAAAAACTTTAATTTTTCCAATTGTCAATCAGTACATGAGTACAAAATTGATTTGTTAATAACGACACCACACTAGTAGAGATGATTGATCATGTGTGGCTAAAGGTTAGAACGAGATCGACTTCTTGATGAGGACATTAATTTTCTTAACCACCTAAAACTGGAAGTGATTATGAAATTGGGATGGGAAGAGTAATAAGAATTTTCGGGTTTTCAGGCTCAAGTATCTGACATTGAATCTAATGGATTTCACTGCCCCTATCCAAAATGTTCTAAACAAACAGAAATACAGAACTCGTTGCTTGAATGTGTACATATAAAAGCTACATACTTTATTTATAGGAGTACAATAATAATCCTAAGCTAATGTGGAAAAGAAATCCAATTAGGAATCAAATTAATACACAAAATCGCGAATAATGCTGTTTTCCAGAATTTCCGTGTCGCCAAACGCTGCCTCCGCGTTTTCTTCTCTTTCCTTGCCTGACGCGTTGCCACGTCAGCTACACAAAAAAATCCTTCCGCGCATTGCGCGGCTGTTCCTTTATACTTACGCTGGCCGCGCACATGAAACGACGTCGTGCCTATGCTGCTGGCCGGTTTTTGCAACGCGCGCATGGCGCGGTCCGCTGATCTGCATTATTACGATAATGCCACCGAACAGGTTATTTACTATTCTGCCATTGGCTGCCTATTTACACTTTTGCCATCAGGATTTATTTTCCTACAAAATTAAATATAAATTAATTAAAAATAAATAAAAATAATATAAAAATACTAAAAATACTAAAACACATAAAATTAAATAAATTACCTAAAATCAATTAAAATACCTAAGAACTCGCAATTAATTAAACCAAAAATATATATTAAATATGAATGAAATTCAACTTAACAAATACCCCCAAACTTAACTTTTTGCTTGCCCTCAAGCAAAACAAAAAGAAAACAAAGACTCTACTAACTATACTAACTAAATCAAAATTACTCAAACAATGAATCAATATGAATAAAATTATTAACCTCAAAAGTTTTTAAATAATAACTCAAAGAAAATTTTAAAATTATGCAATGTCAAAAATTTTAACATATTCATCAATCTTACATCACTCTTGATCCTTTGTGCGTGTGTGAACCCAAATGTGTCAAACAAATTAAAACTCAAATAAATTCACATAATTTAAATGCTACATAAAAGATATTTAACACTCTATAAACTTAATTTCAACACACCTCAAAGCTAATACAAGAAAATATAAATTAGAGAATCAAAAGGTTTTAACATATTAAATACACTAGGATTATTATTTACATTAACCACATATTTTCTCAAGTATTTAACTAAAATAGGTGGCCATCCTTTTTAGTTTTTTTTTTCTCTTCTTCATTCTTTTCTTGGTGAGTGCATCTTATGCTCCATCTCACATATTTCTCAATACGAGTGCGTTTTACGCTCCTTCTCGTTTTTTTCATGTGTTTATGAGTGAGTACGTTTTACGCTCCATCTCAACTCACCACATTTTTTTCTTTCAATTTAACTTGGAAAACTCAATATTAAATAATCCTAGAAAAATCACTTAAATCATCTCCCCCAAACTTATATTTACCTCATATTTCACTTCAAGATATAATCGAAATAAGTTACAGAGAAAGTTAATATCCTTCACAAGCATCCACATAAACTTCCTTTAAGTCAAAACTAACTCAACACAAATGGACATGTGCTCAAAAATTTTAAAGGATCACTAGCAATATAATAACCAACAAATAGTCAAAATCCCAACTAAGCAAAAATTCATCAATTTTCAAAAAGTTATTGAAATACAACCCAATTTTTTTATCCTCGGCCATAAATTTAATCCAATTAACCCATTGTTCAAGAGACTCAACCTAAAAACTATCTCATTTTCGTAGGAAACACGATTGCACTTAGCATGTGCAACAAGCCTTTAAACCCCAAGGTTACCCAAGTGGACGAGTTGTGTCTCGTGAGGGTTTGCAGTGAATATACCCACAAAATTCTAAAAAAAAATTTAAAAAAACAAAAATTTTCAAAAAATAAAAAATTTCCTACTAAATTTAAAAACTAATCACACCCCCAAACTTAAAACAGACATTGTTCTCAATGTATAAAATAAAGAGATTAAGAACAGAGAACTCCCCTGAATATATAGCAATTATCATTCTCACTGTCCGCCAAGTCTGGGAAATAACCTGAAAAACAAAAACAAAAACAAAAATATTAAAATCTATTAAAACAAAAACTAACTAAACAAATAAATAAAATTAACTACTAAAAATAAAAATAAAAACTTAAAAACTTGGGTTGCCTCCCAATAAGCGCTTATTTTATAGTCTCAGCCTGACTATTTCCCTTTCTTTCAATCAGGCTCAATCGCAAAAATTGTCATGTCATGCCGCCTTGTGGTCTTTTCTTTAAATTGTTTGGTATGCAGACATGATTGAAGATCACCCCCAAACTTGGATTCATCCAAGTGATTTTCTTTGCCCTCACCTATGTCGACTTGAATATATTCGACTGAATTCTGAACTGTCTCCACAACTGACACAGGTGACACAATTAACATCTGTTTAGAATCCAAGGTTTGATCATCCTCATCCTTCTTTTCCTCTTCATCAATTTCGCTCAATTGCATCTCATCCTCACCACCTTCTTTTTCACCAAGATATGACATCACGAACTCGGTCTCAATAGCCTTGTGTAACTCCTCGCCATCGTCTAATGTTTTTGCCTCACATTGCTCTTGACCTTCCTCCTCGAGATTAATCTCTATATTGCTAGGAAAAGTTTTGCGAGGACTGCTGTTGATAATCTTGGCAAGTAGTTCCATGTGAAACTCGTGCTCTTGAATTGAAACTTCATGATCGGCCATAATCGTCTCGTTACTCTCTACGTGTCTATTCAAAGTCTCCTCCAAATTCGATCTCTGATCTTCTTGCGGTGGAGGTACTTGAAACGAGAATTCTGGTGAGTATGATGGTATTGGAGTATAAACTTCTTGATCATTCCGGCTCATGTTGATTTGCTCTATGTAATCTTCAAGAGTTTTCTCCAAATCAGATTTCTGCACCAGTGGTTGTGGACATGGGTATGGAAAATTTGGAGAGTAAAATTGGTCTTGCTCGTAGCTCCATGAAGAATCTAGACAATATTGCCAACTCGGATGATAGTAGTTTGGGGTGGCACTAGGTTGTTGCTGATAGTAATAGTCATTCTGATTGGACTGATTCCCACGAGTGTCAATCCTCCTCTCAAGCTCCGCCAACTGTGTAGACATTTGGTCCATTAATTCTGCCATACTTGGTTCTCGCATCCCCTCAGAAGACCATTGATAATTAAATCCAACCATCGTACCTAAAAAGAAAGTAAAAATAAAATAAAATAAAAATAAAAACGTTTAAATTAAGACTAATTTGATAAAAATTAATATTGGTAACAATTATAAATTAACTTCCCCGGCAACGACGCCAAAAACTTGTTGTGCTTAAATTTAGTTAGCAATTTATACGCAAGTGTACGCAATCAACAAATAATACAGTGATAAAATAGAGTGTCGAACCCACAGGGAATTAAAATAATTATTAACCAATTATTAAATTTATATCGCCTTAATCTTATTTAAACAAATGATTTAAAATTTGTGAAATATAACTAATTAAAATTAATAAAGAAATTACTTAATAATAAAATGCTAGGGTGGCAGAATCATATATTTAATATCATCTTCTCAATTTTCATGACCAAAAACTCTACTTTTTATCTCACACTAATTTGGTCTCTCGACTCTATTAGATGCGAAAAATAAAATCAATTAAGCCCAATTAATTTAAAATTCAATTGTTAATTCTTTTACAGCCAAGCAAATGTATAAAATTAAAACACTCACTATATCTATCGAAACACAATTTATATCCGCTTTTAACAAATTATAAACTGAATCCAAGAAATCATAATGAGAATCCAATTTTATATTTGAGCGATAAAAATAGGCATTCAATAAAAAGAATTATTATTTACGTTAAAGTACTAAATCTGTAAAATTGATTGGCATGAATTTGTGCAATAGAATCAATCAAATATAATCATCATTAACCCTAGAAATTAATCTAACCTAGCATACTTAAAATCAAAACACAAAACATAATTAAATAATGCATAAATAAAATAATCCACAAATAATTCAACGTATCAAAATTACAACAATTAAAGAAAAAGAAAAGAAATCAAATCTGTATTAATCCGCTGTCACTCGGATCACAGTCTTCAACTCCCAAGTTCCGCCATCAACTGTTAGTCTTCAACTCCCAAGTTCCGCCATCAACTGTTAAATCTTTCGCGTTGAATATTTGTTCCAAATAAATTAAAAATCTACTCCTAAACTACTCTAATAATCTGCTATTCTATGTTAATATATTCTGATCTATCTTCAAAATCCTGAATATAAAAGCTACATACTTTATTTATATGAGTACAATAATAATCCTAAGCTAATGTGGAAAAGAAATCCAATTAGGAATCAAATTAATACACAAAATCGCGAATAATGCTGTTTTCCAGAATTTCCGTGTCGCCAAACGCTGCCTCCGCGTTTTCTTCTCTTTCCTTGCCTGACGCGTTGCCACGTTAGCTGCACAAAAAAATCCTTCTGCGCATTGCGCGGCTGTTCCTTTATACTTACGCTGGCCGCGCACATGAAACGACGTCGTGCCTATGCTGCTGGCCGGTTTTTGCAACGCGCGCATGGCGCGGTCCGCTGATCTGCATTATTACGATAATGCCACCGAACAGGTTATTTACTATTCTGCCATTGGCTGCCTATTTACACTTTTGCCATCAAGATTTATTTTCCTACAAAATTAAATATAAATTAATTAAAAATAAATAAAAATAATATAAAAATACTAAAAATACTAAAACACATAAAATTAAATAAATTACCTAAAATCAATTAAAATACCTAAGAACTCGCAATTAATTAAGCCAAAAATATATATTAAATATGAATAAAATTCAACTTAACACCTACTATTGGGCAACCATCACTTCTTTTGTTTCTAAATCAAAAATGCTATTAAGCAATATCTTCTAAGAGAAAGATGTTAGTTTTCAATATAATTGAGCACAGTAATTCATTACTCCCATATGCTTTATAGCTTCGTGGATGGCTAATTCAACCTACACGACATATATTGAATCTTTAAGCTAACTTAAAAATATTACTCTTTTTAAGTAGATCTCAATAATTATAATCCTATTCAGATAAGCTAAAAAACAATACACAATCAAGTTTTTCATGAAACAACAATCAAGTTTTTCATGAAACATCATAAGTAATTTATTAAGGTATGAAATATTATACATAATTAAATATGCAACACTTCTTATGTACCCATATCTAATTTTGTAATCCATTTCGGAATGTCCCCATATCTTATGATCTGAAAAACGGAAAAAAGACTTCTAACCAAATAATCCATCAGAGACCATGATGTTAACAGACTAGTCCAATACATTTTTTAGAAAACCAACACATAGCATGATTGTTTAAACATACCAACAGTTTAGTGTTTATACTCCCTTGTCATTTCCCCTGCACTTCCTCACAGAGATTGTGGTTACAGCTATCCTCGCTAAATACTGCTTCTAAACCAGTTCTTTTATTGCCACAATAATAATGCAGCGAATGATCCATGAGTAGAAATGGCACACTTTCAAAATAAGTAAAATAATGTCAACATAGAGCAAGGCAAGAAATCACCTGAATGGATATGTATGCAAAGAACCATAAAAATGAAGGACACCCAACTGCTCGTCTTTCGCTTGTAAAGAGCATGAATTGATCTTTGTAACTCCTTTCTGACAAAGGTGGTGGTAATGGAGGAGGCACTTTAAGAATCATAACAAAGTAAATAAAAAAATGTAAGTGGAATTTTCAAAAGATATTGGAGTTAAAAAGGAAGCCTTTGTATATAACTCCTATTCTCTATTCCAAATTGAGAAAATACTACAGATCGCAACATGCCCCTACACACTAGAATCCCCAAGAGGCTTTACATTCTCCTTTTCCCCTTATAAATTGTAGGTACGGAAAACACACTCATTTACCACCCACATTTGTGTTAATCTTAATGAAAAGGATGCTAGAGAAAAGGATACTGTTAATATACACTTCCTTGGATGGAGAAAAAACTTGGACAGGAATGCAGTTATCCTCAAATTTGACACGCACATATCAAACAAGGATTTTGTTGAAAGATGCAAGTTTGCATTTCCATTTGCATGTGGATAGATACCAACATGGTAACTGCAATCCGAATAACTAAGTTGAACAATGAATGATAAACTCTACTTTACAGAAACAAACAATATTGCTTCACCAGCTTGATGGACACAGTAGTCATCAGGAATTACTTTTTGAAATCAATTTTAAGCACTGGAAATTAATTTGAGTGAAACTACTAATTATCAAGCCAACATTAAGAGTCACCTGAAAGTATTAGAACAACTAAAATCATGCTTGGCCAACCAGAAGAACCGTGAGCTCACCTCATGGTTGGTGCATACTTGATCCTACTTACATGTTCACATCTGTGATTGAAAAACCTCAGGAAAGAGTGAGAAAAATGTAGTTGCCTAATGCATCAATGATATACCGGCAATCAATGATATACCTAACAGGGGGTGAATGCACAGAAGAATCAATGTAGCCACCAAAAGTTTTGTGGTAATGCTTGTGGAGCTAAGTTGAGTTGGTGATAATTTCAAATGAAGCTAATACATGCACTAGAATCAAACTAAATTATACCAAACATGGCCATATAGGGCAGCATATTTCACTTTTTTTTTGTGAAAATTAATAAAAGAAATTTAAAGAAAGTCTAGTTACAATCTGCAACCAAAAGTGAATACTCACATTTAGGAAACAACTCGGCTATCCTTTTTAACTTCGTGAGTTGCAAGATAAGCAGGGGAAATAATGCCATTCTGAGAGCCAATGTGGAGGAGCCTATTACTACCCACCTGCAAAATCATATATTGTTAACAAGTAAAAAGTAAAATGGAAATGGAAAAATTACCATAGCACCATGACATCAGAGAAAAGAGAAGAAATGGAATGTTCTTGCATCATGTAACAACTAAAATTAGTAAGATATAAAAAAACTGTAGCATCTAGCCACTTCAAACTTTAAAATATCTTTTGAGAGAAAGAAAGTGAAAGAAATTATGTAAAGTGGACGAAAACTAGGGCCTAAAGTTGATATAGACCAATGAGGATATAGCAAAGAAAAACTGTACTTTGGCTCTTGCCCAGATACCAATTTGGAACCAAATAAATGTACAAAATGTTATCAATCACTACAGCAAACATCTTTTCCAAAAAAATAAAAAAAAATAGAGTATATTACCATTTGCATGAATCATGAATGACGAATCAATAGAACAAGAAACTGAATGTGCCTAATTAAAGTACAGTTTTAGAGGGAAAAAATCCAAAAGAAAAGGAGCAGCTTTATGTCTTTTATCCAAAACAAAAAATAAAAAGAATAATTATGTATTGAATTTCTTTTTCGTTTCAGTTTCCAACCAACCAAACAGAGGCATAAGCATTCAATAAAATTATTTTAACCTTTTGATTAGCATGCTCTAGAATCAGCTGATAACTACAACAAAAAAAAAGGTAACAATATCATAAGTAGTGGACCAACATTGAAGGTTCTAACTTGCATGCTTGAGTGGGGCTAGTAAGCTACACACTAGCTAAGGGACAATAAACCACCTTGACTGTCAAGAAAAATTAAAATAAAACCAAAAGCAAATCATTAGGTAATTAGTTTCTAAGAACATAAGGGCGAAGTTTATTAATTCACTACATTGCCCTCATTTGTAAAAGAAAAAATGGAACTAAATTTTGGTTCCCTGATATATTAGTAAATAACGGTCAAACTGTAAAAGAATTGAGCATGTTATTATTTGACCCCCAAAAGAACCTTAGTCTTCCGCACAAGCAAAATTTAGTAGTAAAAGATTAATGTGTTTGTTGAAGATTTTAACACTTTTTCTGAAAATATTATTTAAATTTAATGTTTCAGTAGTTTGTACAACTACCAAAACAATTAATTGGCCTGTCACAACCTCACTTATTCCAATTCATTTTCATTAATTTAATTATATATTATGAGTAAAAATATTTTTTTAACAAATAATTTTACCAAGCTACATACACCTAATTCATATACTTAATTTATACACCAAATAACGTAGATCATCATATAATTGTTTAAGTTAAAACATAATAGGACCTAACTTCTCAATGAATTTTTTTTTTTATTTTTTTTGGATAAATTTCAAAATGAATTTTAACAATGCCCTTGTCACATTACCAAGTATATTTTAGGTGTGGATTCAAACTATCTCAGCAAAAGTTGTACGACTACATTAATAATCTCACTCCTCTATGACTACATTAACAATTACTAGGTGAGTGAACACGATAATGAGTTTTCTTAATATTTTCCTTCAACTTTCTAATAATGAAACGCAGGGGTGTTAAATATAAATCCGTAAATGAATATGATAAAGTAGAAGAAGTAAAACTACTAACCAAGGAAAACCAGTGAGATCATGATATCCATCAAGCAAGGAAATTAATGCACGAACTGGAAGAATTGAGTTCTCACCGCTAATGTTACCCAGAGAATCCCCAATTTCTGTACCACCAAACCCCAAGTCTGAGAACTCTGATTCAGTCGCCACCGAGTCAGTGTCAAGGTTAAGACTTCCATGTTGTGAACCACGAGTTGAGAAGGTACAGGAGAAAGAGAAATTAGTAGGTATTGATTGGAAATGTGGACTACGATTTGGCGATGGGCCTGTGAAGAAGAAATATGAGTTGAAGAGAAAACAAGAAGTAGATGTAGTAAAAGAAGAAATGGTTTGTATTGGTCGGGAGTGACAAAGAAGCTTTGACAGTAACAACTTTGGGGCTGCCATGGTGGGAAAACCAAATCTGCAATAAATGATTTAAATATGTTAGCACTACAACCGAAACACATAACAAAACACAACAGAGCACAACAGTCGGAAGGAAATATTGAAACCATTTCCAAGTTCCAACCACCAACATACCTAAACCATTGATACTCTTCGTTCGACCAAACTGAAAATTAAGTCATGAATTGTAAGAAAACAGCAGCTTCAATCTGAAAGCACGGAATTTGATTGAACATTGTCAGAAAATTATCAAGCTTATACTTTTATCCCATATTCTTTTACCCCACCTTCCAAAAGTAAAGATACATATTTTATTTTTTTTGCAGTACGTTCATACATTTTTATTATTAAACTATAAAATACATAAAGCTACTACCATGCCATTACGTATACACCAGGTAGATAGTACTACCACGCCACAACTCATTTCTAGGAAATGTTAGGAATATGTTTGAAAATATAATTTTTTGTTTAAAGTTCCTCATTTTAAAAATATTTTTCTAATTTTGGAACGCATATTTATCTATAACGTACCAAATAAAAAATAAAGATATTTATCTATTTGTACATGTAAAATATACCATAGAAAGATCAAAGTCTAAAACAACACTTTAATATGAACATGTCCAATGAATTAGCACATTTTAATAAGAACATGTCAACTAAAGGGCTTTGGCCCACCCCTTGTAACAAGAAGGTAGAAGTTCACACCTTTGCGATGGCAACTGGTGCGTGAGTTTACATTCCGTCTTAAATTAGCAAAAAAAAAAAAAAAAACATGTCTTATTGAACTACTACCTGTAGTAAAGAAGCATCTATTGATATATATATTCACACACACACACTTATGTGCATTTTACCTTAAAGTATGCAAAAAATTTGCAAACGGGAGTCTCTCTGTGGAACAAAGGAATGGAGTACTTTAGCGGAAGAGGCGTTACCTTCTTTCTCAATTGACAATTTCAGAGATAACCCTTATCCATCTGAGATAGTTTGATGACGGCGTAGGGTCCCCAAATACAGAAACTGATCAATACCCAAAATTGCATCCTCTAATTCCTCAATTTCAGAGTCTGTTTCTTCAATTCCATCCTACAGTCAGCTGAATAATTGGTGAAGATGCAATTTTCGTGGCTAATCATCTATTTCGCCACGATTTCTTCAGATTTTCTCCTTTGAATCTTTGTATTATATTCAAGTTGTCGAGGAAGGAAAGAGGCGCCGGACAACTGAATAGAAATGTGCTTGGTATGCATAATACACGGATCCGGCCAACTTCACCCCGGTTGTTAATATCTTTCATTACATTGGGTATCGGGATAACCCGTTCAGTACGGTATAAGTAATATTATAGTTGAATATTATATTTAATATTTTTAAATTAAAAAATTTAAAATTATTATAAAATTTAAAAATATTATAAACTTTCAGTTCCATAATAGAATTGAGATTTCAATTATTAATATAAAAATATTGATATTCAATCTAGTCATAATTTCTTTTTGAAATAAATATTAGTGTGTTATTTATTTCTAGCTTAAAATTAGTTCTGGACAGGTTTGAGCAATTAATTGATTGATGATAGCGGGTTCAAATTTATGTAATATAGTATTTTCGGGTATTTCATACATCTTTCTTTTATTGACAAAATAAAATGAGAAGTTTTGCAGCATTTATTTAGCTCTAGTATTTTTAACCATCAATCAATATGATCCATGAACAATATTTCATGTGGAAAAAGGGTAGTACTGCAAGTCATTTAGTGGGATCCAATGAAGGAAAAAAAAGTAAAAATCTTAAAAAAAGACTTTTGCATATATATCCAAAAGTATAAAATGAGCTCTCTAAATCCAAACAAAAAAATATTGTCATAACACTAACTAAATCGCATCACTATAACATTTTTTTCTTGAAATTGGACAAAAGATTCGCATACCATGACTTAGAGCCTTCTACAATAGTTGCTCTCGATATAGCCCGTAAAAATACCAAAGAGATGACACATAATTGTCTGTGCTTGAAGGCATGGCGTAAATTAAAATTCTAAAAATACTCTATTACTTAAAACTCTTTGCAACCTAAAATAGCTTACAAATCAATTAGAATAAATCTGAACTGTTCTTGTGATTTCTAACCCAAATCAATTTGAATGTGGAAACATAACGACCGCAATACCCGAAAAATAGAAAAATGACGTCAATGCTAAAATGGTGACCTATGTTGTTTACGTGCAATTTTTTTTTTTTTTTTTATTATTATTATTATTATTATTATTGTTATTGTTATTATTATTATTACTACTACTTCTACTGCTATTATTATTATTATTATTGTTGTTGTTGTTGTTGTTGTTGTTATTATTATTATTATTACTATTATTATAATTATTATTGTTATTATTATTATTACCATTTTATTATTATTATTATTATTAGTAATAGTAGTAGTTGTAGTATTACTACTACTATTACTATTACTATTATTATTATTACTATTGTTTTATTATTAATATTAATATTATTATTATTATAATAATTATTATTATTAGTAGTAGTAGCAGTAGTAGTAGTATTACTATTATTATGATTATTACTATTATTATATTAATTATTACTATTATTATTATTATTATTATTATTATTATTATTATTGTTGTTGTTGTTGTTATTGTTGTTGTTGTTGTTGTTGTTATTATTATTATTATTATTATTGTTATTATTATTATTACTATATTATTATTATTATTATTATTATTGTTGTTGTTGTTGTTGTTGTTATTATTATTATTATTGTTATTATTATTATTATTATTATTATTGTTGTTGTTGTTGTTGTTGTTGTTATTGTTATTATTATTATTATTATTATTATTATTATTATTATTATTATTATTATTATTATTATTATTGTTGTTATTATTATTATTACTATATTATTATTATTATTATTAATACTATTAGTAATACTATTATTATTATTATTATTATTATTATTATTATTATTGATACTACTATTACTATTACTATTATTACTATTATTATTATTATTACTATTATTATAATAATTATTGTTATTATTATTACTATTTTTATTATTATATATATTATTATAATTATTATTGTTATTATTATTATTATTACTATATAAATACTATTATTACTATTGTTGTTGTTGTTATTATTATCATTATTGTGACAACCCCAAATTCGGGTTCCATAACCTCAGGTTTGGTTGCGCACTGTACAATACTTACTAACAATTAAATACATAAATTGCATTTAAACTTCGCGGAATAATACAAAAAGTTCCTTATAAAAAAAGCTACACTTCCCAATGTCGATTAACTTTAATTGTAACATTACATATCTTAAGGAAAATACAAAAGATTTACAAGGAAATTACATAACAGTAATTTAAGTCTAGCATGCATTAACTAAACTAAGCGTTTGCTTTCCCCTTGCCTTTGTCTGTTTTAGAGCATTCGGGCTTAGCTAAAATATAGTCATGATATAGCAAGAATGAGCAACTAAATGGCTCAGCAAGTTTATAAATAACAACAATAGATATATCGCATGAAGGAAAATAACGTAAGGGTATTCAATAATAACAATTGTGAAAGATATCAAGAATCAAAGTTCAATATAAGAATGGATTGACTCTTTACTGCTGAGTGGTCTTTAATGACCATGAACTGCTACTAAGGTAGAACAAACATATATATATCTGACACCATGAAAAATGGGACACTCGAGGGGATCAGTCATCTTATGTTTTATGTATATGCATAACATTTAGATTTCTTGCGCAAATTTGGTTTCCCGACAAATAAAAATCTCCTTTAACTAGGGTTGTTCATTCTCAGTCTTACTATAAGAATCTGCACCAACAATTGGTTTGGTTAAGCTTTTAAAATATTCAATTTGAAGAATTTAAACATGAATTGTCTAGCCGAAATAATTAGCTTAGACATTCTTAAACAGTTCTTGAATTAATGAACTATAACATTTGTAAAAGCACTAAGTGCGAATACAATAATAAATAATGATGTGGAATAATTTTAGATAATTAATTCACTTTAAGCTCTGTCAAATAACTACGAGTGTAAATACTTGCTCAATAATAATTGAATTGCTCAATGTAATTACAGTTGAAGAAAACTTGCAACAATAAATACAAGTTAGGGTTAAAAAGAAACTTGCCTCGTACGTAGTCTACTGCTAACCAATTCAATTTAATTCTTTTTAGATAGACCTAACAATTAATCAAGTTGATCTTTAAATTAGTATCATATACACATTCATATGATAACATTTATACATTTTATATCTCTAATACTTAACCACATAATTACCTAATTACGGGTATTTAAACACATAGGAAATATTATCATTACTTGATAATGTTAAAGGTTGTTTGATTTGATGATGATGACTGTTGTGCAAAAATGATTGTGGTAAATGTGCTTATATGGTTGATTGTCCATGTGTATCTGACTAAGTGTTTATGTGTTAATGTGCTTATGTGCCTACTTGATTATGTGCGTATATGTTCTAAAGTGCTTATGTGGTTAATTGACTAAGTGATTACATGTTAATCTAAATATGTGTCTACATGATCATGTGTGTATGATATATATTACCTGTTTCAAATACTGTGATTTGCACACTTATATAACACAAATATGATCTTGTTGAAAACTATCTGTTGCTTATAATAAGAGTAAAAGTTATCTGGTTCAAATGTTGTAAAGTCCTTTTGAAAAGAATTATGTGTACAAATGACTTAGATAAAAGATCAAAAATGTTAGGTTGATCTTTCCGTAGAAGTTACTCTGCATTAAAGATAAATATTGTAAGCAATGTAATATAAGATTAAATCATTGTTGTATGGTAAAGTTTGTAAAGTCCTTTCAATGTAATGATGTAATGATGTACAAGGACTTAGTTAGAAAAGATCAAATCTGTTAGGTTGATCTTATGTTATATACGTTCAGTCAATATAATCGTAGAATGGACTCTACGATTCCAAGCAAAGAAGACTCAATGATTTAGTTTGTTCGTAGAGTGGACTATACGACTTCATACCAGGATAACTCTACGATCATCAAGGAAAGACAGCTGGGCAAGAGTTCTACAGAATATACAAGCTAAATTGAAGAACTGATTAAGTACAAAACGTAAAGTAGAACTCTACGATCGTCAAACAGACAACTAAACAAGCCTTCAGAAAACGTAGAATCAGAAAAGCAATGAACTCCACGATATGCACAATCTGGCAAGATCGTAGAGAGAATTCGAAGAGCAAGCACATACGAGAACTCTACGATTTGCACAGATACAAGAAATCATAGAGTGAAACCAGAAGATAAGACAATGCAGCAAATTGTTCTACACATGGGATAATCGTTGAGTAGAAATAAATGATGTGTTAACGAAGACAACAACTCAACGATTCCACTAAAAAATACTGCAGTCAGCAACTCTACGATCTGAACAAAATAGCAAGATCATCGAGTAAGAGAAAAGATCGCTCCAACTCAACGTTTTACTTGACTTACTTTAAGTAACATTCATGGAGCTGAATTTGTAAAGTCGTCGTGGATAGTAAGTCACTCAACGAATTCACTATGCAGTTCAGAACTAGTAAACTAACAGAACTGCAATATGGTGTGAGAGAAAAGAGAAAACTCCTTGACCAGATTAAAGAAAGATTAAGTGATGTTAAAGAGCAGATGCATGTCAGAGTCACAGAAGACTTTGTGATTAAACGACTATAAGTCAGGACCTACTACTCAACAAGATAGTGAAAATAGTCAGACTAACAGGACATCTCTGACAACAATAGAGCAGCTAGTTATTAAAGTCAAGAAATACATTTAATGATGGATCAAAAGGTTAAATATATAATAATCCCTGATATACAACTCTGGAAGTGCAACGACTAAAAATGCAGAAAGCTGAGCTATAGTGTGATGTAATGTCAGGAAAGGGAAAAAGCACTGACACAAGCAACAGAAAGTCAACATCAAAGATATCAAGGATCTGCACAAAGCCAAAGGAACCCAACGGATCTTTTCAAACGGTAAAATATGCACAAATATATAAAAGCATAAATGCTCACAGAGAAAAGTTGTTGTTGAAAAATAAAATGAGAGGATAGTGGACAACAACAGATCGTAGAGTGAAACAGAAAATGAATATGCTGAAGAACTCTACGATCCACCAGAACACTAACATTGAATTGAGAGACACATAGAGGGAAATGACTCTATTACAATATAAGTGTTCAAAGCAGCTAAGCAAGTGATAGAGAGAAGCCTAAACGCCAACTTGATACATATATGTTAGCAACTGAGTACAAAAAGGAAGAAACTTTACAGTTATCTCAGAAGCTCATCTCGAGAAGCTATAAACTGTCAATGATAAGAAGGAACAACTAAATACTAAAAGGAAGGAGCTTTACAATCATCTTAGAAGTTCGTCTCGAGAAGTTATCAAGTACCAAATGAGCTGAATTGCCAAAGCTTAACAACACAATGGGTGATCCCAAGAAGATATTGAGCATATAAAGAAGCCAAGCATCATTGCCGAGCTCAATATCATTTCTAGCATGATCACATCTTGCTACTGAGTATTTAAAGACAATGGAACGTAAAATACAACTCAGTAGCAACTCCAACATCTATCAACAAATAAGGAGTCAAGTCTGCTGGACTTGAAGAGGGCGGTTGTAATGTCCTAGAATTTCCACATCTTTATTAATTAAATTATTAATTTAATTTCCAACGAGTTATTTTTACGAGATTATTTAAATCTTTTTATGTGATTAATTAATTATGTGATAAATAATTATGTAATTAATTACTAAAATTAATTAAAGGAGGTCACTAATATGTTATTAAATTAGTGAACAAACCCTAAAGTTTTAATATCAAAATAATTGATAAGTTTCCTATTAATTAAATATTCAATTAAATTGAATATAATGAGTTAATTAAATATAATAAATTAATTAATATGATTATTAATTAATGTAAATAATGTGAAATATTAATAATAATATTTATTAGTCCATTTAGTAATTTAATACTTATGGGTTAGAATATTTAATTATTTATTCAATCTAATTATTTATTTAACCATGGATTGAATAATTAATGTGTAAATTATTAAATTAGCCCAACATGGGTCAATTAGTAGCCCAAGTGGAGAATAATAAAATTTGACAATTTAGTAGCCCAAACAATTTAATAGAAGCCCAATTGGTATTTTAAATTAAAGCTCAATGATTGGCCATTTGAAAAATACTTAATAAAACTATTAATTATTAAAATGTGAACCTGGAACACTCATTTTGGGACATGAAGAAAAGGCTATCAGCCGACCAAGCAAGAAGGAGGAGAGAGAGTGTATTGTTATTATTATTATTATTGTTATTATTTGATTTTTCATTTAATTAATAAAAGGGTTGCTTGTTTTCTTTTTGTAGTACATGCACCGTGCTTCTTTTCACCTAATGTGGCTAACTTGTGTAAGTATCCAATAGGTGTATGATGGGCTAAAATTATTAGATATATTATGTATCTATCAAAATTGCAAGTATACTTGCAATTTTGGAGCTTAAGTGAGTCATTTCTTCTTCTTCCATTTTTCAAGCTAGAGAGCATTTGAGAGTGTAGAAAAATTATAGTTGAGAGCAAAAATACCAAGAGAAAGAGTTCTTGGTTCATGCCTTCAAACCTCATCACCTACTTTGGAAGAAAAAGAAAGATAGCCATTAAATCAAGTTAATGGTTATTCTAAATCTAAGTTTTATTTTTAAATTAAATAAATCATCATGTTTGTATAAACATGTTAATATAGTTATTAATGTGTAGTTGTAATATTTATGTCATGCTTGAGTTTAATATGTTTGATTTGTATTTTGGTATATTTATATGCTAAAATATGTATTTAATAGTGTATAATCAAGTCTTGAAATATATGACCAAAAATATTTTTGTAAAACTTAGATTTGATGTTCTAATATTATAGAACATTAAATCATGAGAAAAACAAAGTTTGAATCACTCAAAATGGAGTTATACACAAAAAGTTATGATTTATGGTAGTTTATGTGATGTAAAAATTTTTATAAAAAAATAATTATATTAAATCATGAAAAATTATTTTTTCATGTTATAAATTAATATAAGGTGATTGGTAATTTTTTTGGATTTTTATTGAGAGATTAAAAGTTTACTTGAAGGTATAATGTTTAATTGTCAGTGTATTGTCGGTACTGTTCACATTCTGTTTGGAATTAAAAAAAAAAAAAAAAAGGTGCTGGCCGCGCATTACGCATCAGCAGATTTCTGCCAACGCCGGCTCTAAACGACGCCGTATGGCGTAGGAAATGAAATCAAACGCCGCGCGAATGCGCGGAACCAGCAACTGGTTATTAAAACGGCACCGTTTTGGCCGTTCTTTATGACAGTACGCGCAAGGCGCGGTAAACGGATTTAGGCGAAAATTACAATTCTGCCCCTCCGGTCTTTTTCGGTGAAATTACATTTATGCCCCTCCGTGTTTTTCTTAGCAAAATTACTTTTATGCCATCGGATCAGTTTTCAAGTTATTTACGAAAATGCCATTCGAGTTAAATTTAATTAATTTAAATATTTAAAAACTAATTTAAAATTATAACAAAAAATAATAATAATACAAAAATAATATTGGGGAGTATATTTTTCATTAAGTTTAATATTTAAATATTTTAAATATTAATCTAGTTAGCTAAATCATGGTTAAATTAAATAAATTATTATTTATTTATTATTTTAAATGTTAATAATAAATAAAGGTGATGAATTAGCAATTATTATTTAATTCCAATTAAATAATAATTAAAGAGAGATAAAATTTATAAATTAATTATTTATTATTTAAATATTATTAAATAATAAATAAGGATAATTAAGTAATTAATTATTAATTAATTAACATTAAATAACGATTAATGGAAATTAAGTTATTAGAGTAATAATTTATTATTTAATTAAAATAATAAATAAGAATGATTTGATTATTATTTAACCTTAAATAATAATTAAAATTAATTAAATAATTAATTATTATTTAATTAACATTAAATAATAATTAAAGAGGATTAAGATTAGTAAACTATTATTTAATTTCCTTAATTAAATAATAAGTAAGGTTAATTACTTAGTTAATTATTGGTTGATTAACATTAAATTAAAGAAGGTTAAAACTAAGTTAACAATTATTTATTATTTAATTATAATTAAATAATAGGTAAGTACAATTAGTTATTATTTATTTTAAATAATAACTAGAGTTAATTAATTAATTTCTATTTAATCAATATTAAATAGTAATTAAAAAGAGATTGAGTTAATAAAATAAATTGAATTTAATTAAATAATTATAATAAGTTGTTTAAAGGTTTAATAAGTGTCCAACACTTAAGAAAAATATTTTCTAACTTATTAAATTATTAACCTAAAATGATTAAGTGTCTATAATGTTAATAATATTGTTTTGACTAATGTAAATTATGTGTTAGTACTTATGTGTGGTAAATAAGTTCGTTATTAAGCGTATAGTTATGCAAATACGCCGTACTAATTATTAGACCGACTTTATTAATGTTAGGTCTTTCAAAGCAAGTTAGTTAAAGCTAGACAATTATTGTAGCTGAGCAAACATGCAAGTTCTCTAACCCTACTCAATTATTATCGTTGAACAAGTTTTCATACTTGTATTTATTGTTAAAGCTTGAAGTGGTTTAATTATTTAAAATTATTCCACCTCCATATTGTTTATACAATCGCACTTAGTGCATTTGAAGCTTGTTAGTTCTTGATTCATGAACTGTATTAAAAATGTCTGAAGCTAATAGTTCAGCTAGACATTGCGTTTCTAAATTCAATAACTTGAATACTTTTAAAAGCTTATCCAAACCATTGTTGGGTGCGGATTTCTTATATTAAGTCTGAGAATTGAACAACCCTAAATTAGGGGATTTTGTGTCGGGAAACCGACTTTGGGCGCCAGTGACTAAATGTAATGCATATACAGCGGGTTGAATAGGCTGATCCCCTTGAAAACCAAACAACTCAAAGGGTCAGAGGAAACTCTATTATACCCTCGTTAGTTCAGGGTCCTTAGTGACCACTCAGCATTTTAAGATTCAAATATTCTGTTATTAAAATTTGAATCCTGTTTCATTCACAATTGTTATATCTATTGTTGAATCATTAATGATATTTCTCATTCATTCATGATATATTAAATCTATATGATTGTTCTAAACTTGCTGAGCAAACTAGTTGCTCATTCTTGCTATATCATGAACAATTTTTCAGATAATCCTGATTGCTCAAAGAAGGATAAAGGAAAAGGAAAGGCCAGAGCTTAAGTTAGTTTATGCATGCTAATTAGAAGCTTAAATGTATATTTACTATTGAAATACCTTTTGTAATTCCTTATGATAGGGACTGTTTGATGTTAAGGTTGATAGACCCTGGTATTGTAACCTTTTGAAGGGAACCAATATGTATTATTCCGCGATATTTAAATGCAATGTATGTATTGAATTGTTAGTAATGTGTTGAATAGTGAGAACCAAACTTGAGGTTATGGAACCCGGATTTGGGGTCGTCACAGGTTGGTATCAGAGCTGTAGGTTAGAAACGTTAGGATTTGCGAAACCTAAGTTATAACCTTAGTATTAAACTCATATCGAGTGCGTTAGGAGATGAATCGGGGAGATTCATCATGTTGTGTATTTTTGGAGATGGATTGAGAAAATCCATCGAGCCGAGATGTACATGATAAAATATCATTTCATTTCATCAATGAATATATTTTATTGCTATACTAACGTGTGTTATTGTTTTATGATATAGGATGGCAGAGATCGGACAGTCGAGTCGCACTGCTGAGGAGGACTATATTGATATCCATATGGATACTGCACAGCCGCTGGTGGCTGCACCCGTAGAGGAGCCAGAGTCAGATCCTGAGGAGGGGGATCATGTGGAGCCCGTCTGGGGCGGAGTCATGAGGCCTTACAGTGAGGATGAGGCAGAATCAGAGGAGTCTGAGGAGGAGGAGTCAGCTGATGGCATGGGCACCACTGCCGCTGACATCATAGAGGGACTGACCACTAGGAACGAGGAGCTGGAGGCAAGGGTCCAGCATCTAGAGGAGCAGAATCTGACCCACCAGCACATGGAGGATCAGTATAGGGATGCGGCTTATCAGTTCTCTGGCGAGAACACAGAGCTGAAGGAGAGGATTGTAGGACTGGAGGATCAGGTACAGGAGTACGAGGATTCAGTGGAGCACTTTGCGGTGCTAACTCATCAGCTGGTAGAGCAGGATGTAGAGCTGCAGGCTAAATTAGCAGTGGTTGAGACTAGGTTGGCAGAGGCTGAGCTGAAGGTTCAGCAGGTTCAAGCAGAGAAGGCCGCCATCCGTGCACACTGGCAGGAGGCGATAGAGGACCGTATTGAGATGGAGACACAGCGGGATGCCGCTCATGGTCAGATGATGGAGCTAGAGGAGGAGGTCCGCAAGAAGCGGGTGAGGACGGATAGACTTAGCTATGTCTACCGATCTTCATATGGTAGGCTTCAGAGCAGGGTGCACTACTACCCAGCTGAGGAGGGCCAGTCTATGCACACCATCAGCAGGAGCGTGGTGATGGCCATCGGGGATGAGGAGTATGACGACGCGATCCGTAGGGGGATGCGCATTCAGTAGTAGTAATAGTTGTTTTCTAATTTCGTATGTAAATAGATGCAGTAAAACCCAACTTTTGTTTTATTAGAGGGTTAATATGTCACTAAATCCCAACTCTAGGAAGTTGTAGGATATGTCAGATCCCATCTTTTGTAGCTTCTCTGGGATAGAAGCATTTATAGCAGTATGCTTTTGATGTAAAGTGCTACGCACTCCTGTTTTAGCATTAGAGTATAAATGCAGTTGAATTTATGTTTATATGCGTGTTGAAATAATTACTTGTATTTTAGCTAAATATTGTCTAAGATACAAAATAATGAAATGAAAAAGATGAAACCAGTATAATAATGTAAATTTTTGTTTATAACAGAAAATGCCGCCACGTAGACAACCACCAAGGAACCAGGGGGTAGAAGAGTCAGTTAACAACGACGCGGGGGGACACAACATAGACCCTATGCAAAACTTTGTCGACATGCTAGCTGAGGCAATGCAAAACCGCCACCCTGTTGTAGCAAATCCACCACCACCACCAACTCAGTTGGCAAATTTCAAAGATTTTAAAGCGGTGGGACCGCCAGAGTTTAGGGGAACGTCGGACCCGATAGAGGCCCAGTCGTGGATAAAGGAGATAGAGAAAGCGTTCGTCATCGCAAGAGTAGCTGAGGAGCAAAAAACAGTCTTTGCTACCTACATGATGAAGGGCGAAGCCAATTTTTGGTGGGAAGCCAATCAAAATAGGGCTGGGGATGGTGTGGTGCCCTGGACAAAATTTAAGGAAATATTCGACGAGAATTATTTCCCGAAAAGTATGAAAAGTAGGATGGAGGTAAGGTTTCTAGAACTGAAACAGGAGAACATGTCGGTACCGGAGTACGCGACAAAATTTAATGAGCTGGTCAGGTTCGCTCCACATCAGGTAGACACGGAGGAACGCAAGGCCAGGAGGTTCGAGAATGGATTGAGACCTTGGATATTCAACAAGGTAGCAGTACTGCAGATTGACTCGTTCGCAACTTTGCTAGAGAAGTCAATCATTGCTGAAGGAGGAAGCGACGCGTTAACCAAGTACAACCAGGAGAGAAACAAGAAGAAAAATGATGGGGGAAGCAAGAACAGCAACAGTGGAGGCAATAATAACAGCAACAAGCGTAAATGGGACAACAACAACAACGACAAGAGCTCGGGGAATCAACAAGGAAGTGTTCAGAAAAAGCCAGCATGCAATATATGTGGGAAGAACCACTTCGGAGAGTGCAGGAAAGGGAAGAATACATGCTACAATTGTGGTCAGGTGGGACATATTTCTCCAAATTGTCCCCTCCCAAAGAAAGTGAGATGCTTTTCTTGCGGAGCATCTGACCACTTGATAAAGGATTGCCCTAAGAAAAAGAATGACGGGAGTAGCGGCTACAAGGGCAATAATAGTAAACTGGCTATCGGGGGACCGGTACCACAGAACAAGCCGACAGCCCGGACATTCAATATGACGGTACAAGATGCCGTAGGGTCAAAAGACGCGGTGTCAGGTATTATTCCGATCAATAATATAAATGCATATGTATTGTTTGATTCGGGTGCTACCTGTTCATTTGTGTCTGATGATTTCGCTAGACGATTAGAGTTGCCTAGGGACAAACTAGAAAACTCAATGAACATAGAAGTTGCTAATAAAGAAGTGATTCCGGTAGAGTACATACATAGAAATTGTTGTGCTGAAATCAGGGGTCAGAAATTAAATGTGAATCTAATTCCAATACGTCTGGGAAAATTTGATGTAATACTTGGGATGGATTGGTTGTTTAACCACGGGGCGATAATTGATTGTCATAAGAAGTGCATACACCTTAAGACACCAAATAAGTCTAAGGTTGTATTTTATGGCAGCAAGTCGTCAAGACAGTCTTCTTGTCTGACGATGATGCAAGCCAAGAAATTATTGAAGAAAGGTTGTGTAGGGTATTTGGCTCATGTGGTTGACACACAAGTGGTGAGTCCCAGGATGGAGCAAATACCAGTAGTTAGGGAGTTTACGGATGTTTTTCCAGATGTACTGCCGGGTTTACCGCCGGACAGGGAGATAGAATTTGTGATTGATTTAGTACCGGGGACAACACCGATATCGAAAGCACCATATAGGATGGCTCCGGTAGAACTAAAGGAATTGATGGTGCAATTGCAGGAGTTGTTAGATAATAAGTACATTCAGCCAAGTGTTTCTCCATGGGGAGCACCGGTGCTGTTTGTAAAGAAGAAGGATGGATCGATGAGATTGTGTATGGATTATAGAGAGCTGAATAAGGTGATAATTAAGAACAAGTACCCGTTACCACGAATTAACGATCTTTTCGATCAATTGAAAGGGGCGAAGTACTTTTCAAAGATTGACTTAAGGACTGGTTATCATCAGTTGAAAGTCAGGAAGGAGGATATACCCAAGACGGCATTCAGAACTCGATATGGGCATTATGAGTTTCTGGTGATGTCGTTTGGACTAACGAATGCGCCAGTCGCATTTATGGACATGATGAACAGAATATTCAAGCAATACTTGGATAAATTTGTAGTCGTGTTCATTGACGATATTTTGGTGTATTCCAAAACGGAGGAAGAGCATGCTGAACACCTAAGATTGGTGTTGGCGATTTTACGGAAGGAGCGGTTGTACGCTAAGTTTTCAAAGCGTGAATTCTGGTTGGAGAGAGTTCAATTTTTAGGTCATGTTATTGACAAGGAGGGAGTTTCGGTTGATCCGGCGAAGGTTGAATCGGTAATGAATTGGGAACAACCAAGGACGCCGACAGAAGTAAGAAGTTTCTTAGGGTTAGCGGGTTACTATCGGAGGTTCATTCAAGACTTCTCAAAGATAGCAACACCGTTGACCAACTTAACAAGAAAGACGGTGAAATACGTGTGGACGGAGAAGTGTGAGGAAAGTTTTCAGGAGTTAAAGAAAAGACTTAGTGGAGCACCTGTATTGACCTTACCAGACGATACAGGAGGTTTTACGGTCTACAGTGATGCATCGCACAAGGGGCTTGGCTGTGTGCTTATGCAAAATGGCAAAGTCGTTGCGTATGCGTCCAGACAATTAAAAGATTATGAGAAGGGATATCCTACCCACGACTTGGAATTGGCAGCAGTAGTATTTGCCCTTAAAATTTGGAGGCATTATTTGTATGGAGAGAAATGTGAGATATTCACAGACCATAAGAGTCTAAAGTATATCTTCACACAGAAAGAGTTGAATATGAGGCAACGGAGATGGTTGGAATTGATCAAAGATTATGATTGTGAAATTCTATATCATCCCGGCAAGGCCAACGTAGTAGCGGATGCTCTGAGTAGAAAGAGCAGGGAGAAATTGTTCATATTGACAGATCAAGAACAATTGGTTCAAGAGATGGCTCGAATGGAGTTGGAAGTGAGAAGTCCAAACGAGTCAATAGAAGTCGAGGTGAGTCCAACCTTGTTAGATAGGGTGAAAGAGGCTCAAGACAAAGATGAGGAATGTGACAGAATCCGGAAGAGGATGACCGATGGAGAAGAGGTCAAGTTTAAAATTGATAGCATGGGATTGCTGAGATTTGAAAATCGTGTTTGGGTACCGCTAGTGCCTGAATTACGAGAGGAAATTTTGCAAGAGGCCCACAGTACGAGATACTCGATACACCCGGGGAGTACGAAGATGTATCAAGATCTACGTCAGCATTTTTGGTGGCCGAATTTAAAAAGGGAGGTTGCAGAATGTGTCAGCCGATGCCTAACTTGTCAAAGGGTAAAGGCCGAACATCAGAGACCAAGTGGATTGTTACAGCCGTTAGAAATTCCTGAGTGGAAATGGGAGCATATCACAATGGATTTTGTGGTAGGACTTCCAGCAACACAGAAGGGATATGACGCAATTTGGGTGATTGTGGATCAGCTAACAAAGTCAGCGCACTTTTTGCCGATCAAGATTAGGTTCAGTTTGGATCAGTTGTCCAAATTGTACATCAAAGAGATAGTTTCAAGACATGGGGTGCCGGTATCGATTGTGTCAGACAGAGATCCGCGCTTCACGTCAAAATTTTGGAGAAGTCTTCAGGAGAGATTGGGGACACAGTTGAGAATGAGTACAGCGTATCATCCGCAGACTGATGGGCAAAGTGAGAGAACAATTCAGACATTGGAAGATATGCTCAGGGCCTGCGTGATGGATTTCAAGGGCAGTTGGGAAATCCATCTACCACTAGTTGAGTTTGCATATAACAACAGTTATCATGCGAGCATAGGTATGCCGCCTTACGAAGCTTTATATGGCAGAAAATGCAGAACACCTCTATGTTGGGATGAGGTAGGAGAACGCCGTCTGTTGGGGCCAGAATTGGTTCAACAGACGGTAGAAATTATCAAGGTAATAAGAGCTCGGCTAGTAGCAGCTCAAGACCGTCAAAAGAAATACGCCGATTTACATCGACAGAAACGAGACTTCGAAGTGGGGAGTTTTGTGTTCATTAAGGTATCTCCCTGGAAAGGGAAGATCAGATTTGGAAAGAAGGGGAAACTGAGTCCAAGGTTCATAGGACCGTTCGAAATATTGAGGAGAGTGGGTGAAGTAGCATACGAGGTAGCTTTACCTCCTGAATTGGAACATATTCACAATGTGTTTCACGTGTCAGTATTGCGGCCATACAAACCAGACTACAAGCACGTTATATCCTATGAACCAATTCAAGTCGGGAAGGACTTATCATATGAAGAAGTTCCTGTTCAGATACTCGATAGGAAGGAACAGAAACTGAGAAATAAGATAATTCACTCTGTCAAAGTACTTTGGAGGAATCACGCCATTGAAGAAGCTACGAGGGAATTAGAGGAGGAAATGAGGGCAAATTACCCGTTTTTATTTGAGTAACCTTATTTTTATAATTCCGAGGACGGAATTTTTATAAGGAGGGGAGAATGTAATGTCCTAGAATTTCCTCATCTTTATTAATTAAATTATTAATTTAATTTCCAACGAGTTATTTTTACGAGATTATTTAAATCTTTTTATGTGATTAATTAATTATGTGATTAAATAATTATGTAATTAATTACTAAAATTAATTAAAGGAGGTCACTAATATGTTATTAAATTAGTGAACAAACCCTAAAGTTTTAATATCAAAATAATTGATAAGTTTCCTATTAATTAAATATTCAATTAAATTGAATATAATGAGTTAATTAAATATAATAAATTAATTAATATGATTATTAATTAATGTAAATAATGTGAAATATTAATAATAATATTTATTAGTCCATTTAGTAATTTAATACTTATGGGTTAGAATATTTAATTATTTATTCAATCTAATTATTAATTTAACCATGGATTGAATAATTAATGTGTAAATTATTAAATTAGCCCAACATGGGTCAATTAGTAGCCCAAGTGGAGAATAATAAAATTTGACAATTTAGTAGCCCAAACAATTTAATAGAAGCCCAATTGGTATTTTAAATTAAAGCCCAATGATTGGCCATTTGAAAAATACTTAATAAAACTATTAATTATTAAAATGTGAACTTGGGACACTCATTTTGGGACATGAAGAAAAGGCTATCAGCCGACCAAGCAAGAAAGAGGAGAGAGAGTGTATTGTTATTATTATTATTATTATTATTATTATTATTATTATTATTTGATTTTTCATTTAATTAATAAAAGGGTTGCTTGTTTTCTTTTTGTAGTACATGCACCATGCTTCTTTTCACCTAATGTGGCTAACTTGTGTAAGTATCCAATAGGTGCATGATGGGCTAAAATTATTAGATATATTATGTATCTATCAAAATTGCAAGTATACTTACAATTTTGGAGCTTAAGTGAGCCATTTCTTCTTCTTCCATTTTTCAAGCTAGAGAGCATTTGAGAGTGTAGAAAAATTATAGTTGAGAGCAAAAATACCAAGAGAAAGAGTTCTTGGTTCATGCCTTCAAACCTCATCACCTACTTTGGAAGAAAAAGAAAGATAGCCATTAAATCAAGGTAATGGTTATTCTAAATCTAAGTTTTATTTTTAAATTAAATAAATCATCATGTTTGTATAAACATGTTAATATAGTTATTAATGTGTAGTTGTAATATTTATGCCATGCTTGAGTTTAATATGTTTGATTTGTATTTTGGTATATTTATATGCTAAAATATGTATTTAATAGTGTATAATCAAGTCTTGAAATATATGACCAAAAATATTTTTGTAAAACTTAGATTTGATGTTCTAATATTATAGAACATTAAATCATGAGAAAAACAAAGTTTGAATCACTCAAAATGGAGTTATACACAAAAAGTTATGATTTATGGTAGTTTATGTGATGTAAAATTTTTTATAAAAAAATAATGATATTAAATCATGAAAAATTATTTTTTCATGTTATAAATTAATATAAGGTGATTGGTGATTTTTTTGGATTTTTATTGAGAGATTAAAAGTTTACTTGAAGGTATAATGTTTAATTGTTAGTGTATTGTCGGTATTGTTCACATTCTGTTTGGAATTAAAAAAAAAAAAAAAAGGTGCTGGCCGCGCATTGCGCGCCAGCAGATTTCTGCCAACGCCGGCTCTAAACGATGCCGTATGGCGTAGGAAATGAAATCAAACGCCGCGCGAATGCGCGGAACCAGCAACTGGTTATTAAAACGGCACCGTTTTGGCCGTTCTTTATGACAGTACGCGCAAGGCGCGGTAAACGGATTTAGGCAAAAATTACAATTCTGCCCCTCCGGTCTTTTTCGGTGAAATTACATTTATGACCCTCCGTGTTTTTCTTGGCAAAATTACTTTTATGCCCTCGGATCAGTTTTCAAGTTATTTACGAAAATGCCATTCGGGTTAAATTTAATTAATTTAAATATTTAAAAACTAATTTAAAATTATAACAAAAAATAATAATAATACAAAAATAATATTGGGGAGTATATTTTTCATTAAGTTTAATATTTAAATATTTTAAATATTAATCTAGTTAGCTAAATCATGGTTAAGTTAAATAAATTATTATTTATTTATTATTTTAAATGTTAATAATAAATAAAGGTGATGAATTAGCAATTATTATTTAATTCCAATTAAATAATAATTAAAGAGAGATAAAATTTATAAATTAATTATTTATTATTTAAATATTATTAAATAATAAATAAGGATAATTAAGTAATTAATTATTAATTAATTAACATTAAATAACGATTAATGGAAATTAAGTTATTAGAGTAATAATTTATTATTTAATTAAAATAATAAATAAGAATGATTTGATTATTATTTAACCTTAAATAATAATTAAAATTAATTAAATAATTAATTATTATTTAATTGACATTAAATAATAATTAAAGAGGATTAAGATTAGTAAACTATTATTTAATTTTCTTAATTAAATAATAAGTAAGGTTAATTACTTAGTTAATTATTGGTTGATTAACATTAAATTAAAGAAGGTTAAAACTAAGTTAACAATTATTTATTATTTAATTATAATTAAATAATAGGTAAGTACAATTAGTTATTATTTATTTTAAATAATAACTAGAGTTAATTAATTAATTTCTATTTAATCAATATTAAATAGTAATTAAAAAGAGATTGAGTTAATAAAATAAATTGAATTTAATTAAACAATTATAATAAGTTGTTTAAAGGTTTAATAAGTGTCCAACACTTAAGAAAAATATTTTCTAACTTATTAAATTATTAACCTAAAATGATTAAGTGTCTATAATGTTAATAATATTGTTTTGACTAATGTAAATTATGTGTTAGTACTTATGTGTGGTAAATAAGTTCGTTATTAAGCGTATAGTTATGCAAATACGTCGTACTAATTATTAGACCGACTTTATTAATGTTAGGTCTTTCAAAGCAAGTTAGTTAAAGCTAGACAATTATTGTAGCTGAGCAAACATGCAAGTCCTCTAACCCTACTCAATTATTATCGTTGAACAAGTTTCCATACTTGTATTTATTGTTAATGTAAGACCCCGAATTTTATGAAATACAAAATTTAATTTTTCTTCATATATATTTTTTTTGAAACAGTAAGTGGTTAAATTAACAAAATTGAAAGTTAAGGATGTTATGTGCAAATTTTATTTTGTCGGACAATATTCGCTTTGTCGGGGAATATTCGTTTGGTCGGGGAATATTCGTGCCGTACGACGGCGCCGAAATAATAAATTATTGGTGGACCCCACAACGGAATATTTGTCGGATATAGAAAACGACAGAAGTAACATTTTTAAATAAAAATAGTCAACGGAACTGTTAAAATACCGGTGATAAAAGAATAGTAGCATACGGTAGTTTATGGTATTTTCTGTAGCACACGGTACTCTACAGTAACACACGGTATTGCATAGTGTCTCATATTATTGGTCTGATAATTGACACCGTAACTGTTACGCATCATTTCATCGATAATTGTCACTGCATAATATTTTATATTATCAATTCAATAATTGTTGTTACACAGTATTTTGCATTATTGATTTAATAATTGTCATTACACTGTATTTTATATCATTGAGTCAATAATTGTTGTTGCACTGTTTTTAAAATTATTGAACCTAATAATTGTCACAGTAACATATGCACAGTAATTCACATTATTGAATCAATAATTGTCATTACACAGTAACGTATGCTTTATTTTACATTATTGTTATCTCTATTATGATGTTATTTAAACAGTTGTATTTCATTAATTTATTGACTTGATATCTAAGAGCTAACTATACTGTATTTATAACAATTAGTCATAATAATTGAATTGATAAAGTTATTTGTTTATAATATAAAGTTAGGTGATTATTAGGTGATATGAAATGAATGGTGTAGATTAAAGTGTGAATTATTGTTGAATAATTGAATTGATTTGTTTATAATATAAAGTTAGGTGATTATTAGGTGATATGAAATGAATGGTGTAGATTAAAGTGTGAATTATTGTTGAATAATTAAATTGATTTGTTTATAATATAAAGTTAGGTGATTATTAGGTGATATGAAATGAATGGTGTAGATTAAAGATAATATAATATTTGAAATGGATGGTGTAGATTAAAAGGTGATCTTTAAATGAATGGTTTAGATTAAATGAATGATAAGATTTTTGGCTATAAATAGAAGCCTTAACTTAAGGATTTTTCATAAACTTCCTTACTTGTTCTTTCTTTCTCTCTCTAAATACTTCTTGTGAAAGTTCTCTCTAAGTGTGCTTAAGTCATCTTGAGTATTTGTGAAGATCTATAAGTATACGTGTACTGTTCAAGTTAATCAACCTCATTTAAATCAATATCCAGTCACGTGTTACGGTAAGGGATACCATCTTTTTCATCTTCCATTATTCAAACATACTATGGTAAGGGATTATCATTATTTGATTCTCGATAATAATATTGTTTCTTCCTTACTCATAAGACGTGCCTTTTATTTCCATTTATTAAATTGTGGGAATAACCTTACGGAGCGGATTGCCGCCTGTTGGTGAATAACCTTTCGTATTCATTCATTATTAATCTCTGAGAATAACCTTACGGAGCGGATTGCCGCCTGTTTGGTGAATAACTCTTTGTACTCAAATTCTATTAAATTGTGGGAATAACCTTACGGAGCGGATTGCCGCCTGTTGGTGAATAACCTTTCGTATTCATTCATTATTAATCTCTGAGAATAACCTTACGGAGCGGATTGCCGCCTGTTTGGTGAATAACTCTTTGTACTCAAATTCTATTAAATTGTGGGAATAACCTTACGGAGCGGATTGCCGCCTGTTGGTGAATAACCCTTGTATTAATTTCCTTCACCTTTTGTTAATCAAACCTGCTACGGTAAGGGATATTATTTTCTTTCATACTCCTAAATCGAAATTTATTATGGAACTATTGCTTCTATAATTCCTGAAAATATTATATGTTCCATAATAGTTGAACTTCATTATTTCAACTGAACCTTCCTATTTACGTGAACCTTTCTATTGAATTGTAACCGTTATTCTGAACTGTGGATCTTGAATTTCACTCCACATCATGTTGACAATTTGGACATTATTTGAATCTGTACAAAGTAAACTTCCGATACTTATTGTTATCCTATTTCTTCTGTTCATCATTTATATCATTCTAATCATCCAAAAATCAAGCTGTTGTGAATATTTGTGGCCGGGGGCACAGATGTGATATATTTGTTGAACAGATGATAGGTTAAAGGCGATATAATAGGTTAAAGGCGATACATCTGTTCGGTGTCTTTTATGGCACGTGGTGAATGTTCTCTTTGGCCCTTAGTGCAAAGATGAACTGTTGTTTGGTATGATTATGACCAAAGGCTGAATCTGGTATAATCATGACCGTTGGTGTTATATTGAATGTCTTTGGCCCGTAGTCCAAAGTTGAACTGTTGATCTGCATGATTATGATCAGGAACTGTGAATTTGTATTATCTTGACTAATGATATTTCAGATGATAAAAGTTGATGATGTTTTTCCTAAAAAGAGAACCGAGTGGACATTATAGTCTGCATTATTCTTCTAATAGATTACTCATTCCGCTGCTATTATTGATCTGAACGTTGTTTAAGAATTTAACTGCAGTTTTTGATATAAACCTTGTAGTCTATTGTATTCTATCAAGAACTCAGCTGTTGAAGACTAATGATAATTTATTCGTCATTATCTTAGTCATGATATTCTTTACTGGGCTATTTGAGCTCACCCTTTCTTTTGTTCCATTGTTTTTCAACAGGAGATGAAAACATAACAGGGTCTAGCCGGGAAATGGAGTGAGGGTCCGAGGAATAGTTATCATAGTCTTCACGTTTTGTAAAATAGTGTGGCAATAATAGTGAAGACTTAGTTGTGTATTATTATACACTGTATTGTTGTACGTTGTGCTTTGTTGTAATAATTTTGTTGTAGTCTTTTGACGACTCAAGTTTGGGCTGTGTGGGCCCAGATTTGGGGGCGTCACAGTTGGCATCAGAGCTTAGGGATATGATCTTTAATGGAGATCTGGGGTTAGAACTAGGAGGGGAGAGACGAATAGAATCAGTCACTAGTGTGTCCTACCTAAAATAGATTTTATTATCTAATGAGTCGATTTGAATGTAGGAACATGAAGTGATGAGTCAGTTTATTTGAACTAACATTTATTTTGTGACCACAGTTTAGTATGGCATCTGGAAATCAAGAGGTTAACTATGGAATGCCTGAAGCAAATGTAGCCGAGAATCAAGAGGCCCCAAACAATCCTCCTGCCAACTCAGGAAATAATGTTCCTGATAACATGATGAACGATGGATTCTTTAGGAATTTCATGCAGTTCATACAGAATCAAGGAAGAGGAAATCCAGTCAATAATAACGGTAGAAACGCTGGCAATTTGAGGATGGTCACTGTTAAGCAATTTAAAGAATTAGGACCACCTGAATTCCACGGGAAGCCTGACCCACTCAAAGCGGAGGCATGGCTAAAGCAGACGACAAAAATACTTGATGTCTTACAATGCGCTGATGATCAGAAGGTGCCATTTGCCACTTTTATGTTACGAGGTGAGGCGGACCATTGGTGGGAAGCGGTAAAACGTATCCAACCTTCAGCACTCGAAATGTCTTGGACAGAATTCGAAGAACTGTTTAACGAGAAGTATTTCCCAGAAAGCATCCGCCATATGAAAGAGGTGGAATTCATTAAGCTGGAGCAGGGAAACATGACAGTCTCCCAATATGAAGCCAAGTTTGCCGAGTTATCTCGCTTTGCCACCCATCTTGTGGATGACGAAGCACGAATGAGTCGGATGTTCCTAAGAGGTTTGAGATTCAAAATTCGTCAACAACTTAGCTCTCATAAATTTAGTTTGTATTCAGATGTTGTAGATAGGGCTCAAAGGGTGGAGCAAACAGATGAAACATTGCAGCCAAGAGTTAATGATCAGCATAGAGAAAGGAGTGACAACAACCACAGGAACGAGAACCATCGAGGAGGTAACCAACACTTCGGTGGTAATTCCATACCAAATAACAGAAGAGGAGAATCTAGTGGGAACAATTTCAAAAGAAAGAGATTCCATAATAATTATGGAAGGGCACCAGCACCAGTACCAACACCAGCACCGACCCCAGTTTCAAGGGGAGAAGATCGACCACCAGTGAGATGCTATAGGTGTGGTCAGGAAGGTCACATCAGCCCAAACTGTACACTGCAGTCCAAAAAGTGCTACAGTTGTGGGAAAGAGGGTCATCTTGCGCGGTTCTGTCCTGCCACAAAATCAAGTCCAGCTGCAATGATGATACCAAAAGCTAGCGCGGATAAGGGAAAATCTGTAGTTCAAGGGAGAGCTTTTGTTGTGACATCCCAAATGGCGCGAAACTCGAACGAGGTGATAACCGGTAAGCTATTCATAAATTCTCGTGAAGTCTACGCTTTGTTAGATACTGGCTCTACCCATTCTTTTATCTCACCTGCATGTGCTCAGCGTTTAAACTTAACTCCTGAAAATTTGGACTTTGACTTATCAGTTGAAACCCCATTAAGAGAAATGACCATTACATCTACTGTCTATAAATCTTGCCTAGTTCAAATCAACAACCTCACATTACCTGTTGACCTTATTTCTTTGGAGATGCATGAATTTGATGTGATTTTAGGAATTGATTGGTTGACTACCCATCATGCTAAAATTGATTGTTTTCATAAGATTATTAGTTTTCATATTCCTAATCAACCTGTCATGCAAATTCAAGCAACTAAACCATTGACATCTATAACTGTTATTTCTAGCCATAAAGCCATTCGTTTATTGAAAAACGGATGTCAAGCCTTTTTAGCTCATGTCACTGATTTGAACAAAAATACGTCAAACTTGAATGATATTCCCATTGTTAATGAGTTTCCTGACGTTTTTCCTGAAGAACTTCCTGGCTTACCCCCAAACCGTGAAATTGATTTTTATATTGATCTTGAACCCGGTACCAAGCCCATTTCCAAAGCTCCCTACCGAATGGCTCCCATTGAACTTCAAGAGTTAAAAGTCCAACTACAGGAATTGTTGGATACCGGTTTCATTAGTCCGAGTGCATCACCTTGGGGTGCTCCTGTTCTATTTGTGAAGAAGAAAGATGGGAGTATGAGATTGTGCATTGACTACCGAGAATTGAACCATGTCACCATCAAGAACAGGTACCCGTTACCTCGGATTGATGACATGTTTGATCAATTGCAAGGCGCTCAACATTTCTCAAAGATTGATCTCCGTTCTGGATATCATCAGTTAAAGGTTAAAGCTGAGGACATTCTAAAGACTGCTTTCAGAACTCGTTATGGGCATTATGAGTTCTTAGTCATGCCTTTTGGACTAACTAATGCTCATGCAGCTTTCATGGACATGATGAACCGGATATTCAAGGAACATTTGGATCATTTTGTGGTTGTCTTTATTGATGACATCCTCATATACTCCAAGAGTCGCGAGGATCATGAACAACACCTGAGATTGATACTACAAAAGCTCCGTGAAAACAAATTATATGCCAAGTTGAAGAAATGTGAGTTCTGGCTTGAGGAGGTCGCGTTTCTTGGGCATGTGATTTCTAGTCAAGGAATATCAGTCGATCCTGCGAAGATTGAAACGGTACTAAATTGGGAACAACCCAAAACAGTAACCGAAGTCCGAAGTTTTCTGGGTCTAGCTGGTTATTATCGGAGATTCGTAGAAGGATTTTCTCGAATCGTCACTCCATTAACGCAGTTTACTCGGAAAAGCACAAAATTCATATGGAGCGAGGAATGCGAGAAAAGTTTTCAAGAACTCAAGAAGAGACTGGTTTCAGCTCCTGTTCTGACCATACCATCAGGATCAGGAGAATTTGTTATCTACAGCGATGCTTCTGGCAAAGGTCTAGGCTGTGTCCTTATGCAACATGGAAAGGTTATAGCCTACGCCTCTCGACAACTCAAAGATTATGAGAAAAATTATCCTACTCATGATCTAGAGTTGGCAGCAGTCGTTTTCGCGTTGAAGATCTGGAGACACTACTTGTACGGAGAAAAAGTGGATATCTATACGGATCATAAAAGTCTCAAGTATTTCTTCACCCAGAAGGAACTCAACATGCGACAACGACGTTGGCTTGAGCTGTTAAAGGATTATGACCACACAATCCAGTATCACCCGGGAAAGGCGAACGTTGTAGCTGACGCTTTGAGCAGAAAATCTTATGCAAGTACAAGTGCACTGCTGACAACACAAAAGTGTATTTTGTACGACTTGCAAAAGATGGAGATAGAGCTAAAGACACCAGGGACCCACTCGAAGATTGCTCACGTGCGAGTAGAACCAACTTTAATCGATAAAATTAAAGCTGCTCAAGCTACCGATCCGGAACTGATAAACATGATAAAGAAAGTACAAGAAGGTGCCATTCCCGAAGCAAGAATCGACGAGAAAGGAATACTTCGAGTCAACTCTCGACTCTGTGTTCCTAACGATCCTGAATTAAAGCATAAAATCATGATGGAGGCACACAACACGCCGTTTGCAATCCACCCAGGAGGTACCAAGATGTATCGAGATCTTCGACATACATTTTGGTGGAACAATATGAAAAGAGAGATTGCGGAGTTTATCTCAAGGTGCCTAACTTGTCAACGTGTCAAGGCAGAGCATCAAGTTCCTAAAGGTCCATTACAATCACTTGAAGTTCCCGAATGGAAGTGGGAACACATCAATATGGACTTCGTGACGGGTCTTCCAAAAGTTTCTCAAGGCTTAGATGCAATTTGGGTGATCGTAGATAGATTGACCAAATCTGCTCATTTCTTGCCTATACGAGAAAACTTTTCACTTGAACGTCTTGCCGGTATGTACATAAATGAGATCGTGAGATTGCATGGCATGCTAGTTTCCATAGTTTCTGATCGAGATCCTAGATTCACTTCACGCTTTTGGATCAGTCTACAAAAAGCTATGGGCACTGAACTACGTTTTAGTTCTGCATACCATCCTCAAACGGACGGACAATCGGAAAGGACGATCCAGACCCTCGAAGATCTTTTGAGACTTTGTGTATTAGACTTCAAAGGAAGTTGGTATAAGTACTTGCCATTGGTGGAATTTTCTTACAACAACAGTTACCAAGCAAGCATAGGCATGTCTCCATTTGAGGCTTTGTATGGAAGGAAGTGTCGCTCTCCAATATGTTGGAATGAGGTAGGAGAAGCAAAATTGTTGGGACCCGAGTTGGTACGCTTGACGACCGAAAAGATCCAAATGATCCGACAACGAATACAGACCGCACAAGAACGACAAAAGAGTTATGCTGATCTTCATCGGAGAGACGAAAGTTTCAACGTCGGAGATCATGTATTCTTACGTGTTTCTCCATGGAAAGGGGTTACGAGATTCGGAAAAAGAGGAAAGCTCAACCCTCGATTTATTGGCCCATTTGAAATCCTCGATCGAATAGGAACCGTAGCCTACAGACTAGCCCTACCACCAAGTATGTCTCGCATCCATAACGTTTTTCACATATCTATGTTACGTAAATATGTGAAGGACCCAAACCACGTCATTGAGTTAGAACCAGACGTTATAGCAGAAGATTTAACATACGAGGAGGTACCTGTTAAGATCCTGGATAAGAAGGAGCAGATCCTACGCTCAAAGGTTATACCCCAAGTTAAGGTTTTATGGAGGAACCAAGATACTGAGGAAATGACCTGGGAGCTAGAATCTGAGATGAAATCTAAGTATCCTTACCTCTTCGATATGTCAGGTACGTCAATTTCGGGGACGAAATTTCATAAGGAGGGGAGGTTGTAAGACCCCGAATTTTATGAAATACAAAATTTAATTTTTCTTCATATATATTTTTTTTGAAACAGTAAGTGGTTAAATTAACAAAATTGAAAGTTAAGGATGTTATGTGCAAATTTTATTTTGTCGGACAATATTCGCTTTGTCGGGGAATATTCGTTTGGTCGGGGAATATTCGTGCCGTACGACGGCGCCGAAATAATAAATTATTGGTGGACCCCACAACGGAATATTTGTCGGATATAGAAAACGACAGAAGTAACCTTTTTAAATAAAAATAGTCAACGGAACTGTTAAAATACCGGTAATAAAAGAATAGTAGCATACGGTAGTTTATGGTATTTTCTGTAGCACACGGTACTCTACAGTAACACACGGTATTGCATAGTGTCTCATATTATTGGTCTGATAATTGACACCGTAACTGTTACGCATCATTTCATCGATAATTGTCACTGCATAATATTTTATATTATCAATTCAATAATTGTTGTTACACAGTATTTTGCATTATTGATTTAATAATTGTCATTACACTGTATTTTATATCATTGAGTCAATAATTGTTGTTGCACTGTTTTTAAAATTATTGAACCTAATAATTGTCACAGTAACATATGCACAGTAATTCACATTATTGAATCAATAATTGTCATTACACAGTAACGTATGCTTTATTTTACATTATTGTTATCTCTATTATGATGTTATTTAAACAGTTGTATTTCATTAATTTATTGACTTGATATCTAAGAGCTAACTATACTGTATTTATAACAATTAGTCATAATAATTGAATTGATAAAGTTATTTGTTTATAATATAAAGTTAGGTGATTATTAGGTGATATGAAATGAATGGTGTAGATTAAAGTGTGAATTATTGTTGAATAATTGAATTGATTTGTTTATAATATAAAGTTAGGTGATTATTAGGTGATATGAAATGAATGGTGTAGATTAAAGTGTGAATTATTGTTGAATAATTAAATTGATTTGTTTATAATATAAAGTTAGGTGATTATTAGGTGATATGAAATGAATGGTGTAGATTAAAGATAATATAATATTTGAAATGGATGGTGTAGATTAAAAGGTGATCTTTAAATGAATGGTTTAGATTAAATGAATGATAAGATTTTTGGCTATAAATAGAAGCCTTAACTTAAGGATTTTTCATAAACTTCCTTACTTGTTCTTTCTTTCTCTCTCTAAATACTTCTTGTGAAAGTTCTCTCTAAGTGTGCTTAAGTCATCTTGAGTATTTGTGAAGATCTATAAGTATACGTGTACTGTTCAAGTTAATCAACCTCATTTAAATCAATATCCAGTCACGTGTTACGGTAAGGGATACCATCTTTTTCATCTTCCATTATTCAAACATACTATGGTAAGGGATTATCATTATTTGATTCTCGATAATAATATTGTTTCTTCCTTACTCATAAGACGTGCCTTTTATTTCCATGTATTAAATTGTGGGAATAACCTTACGGAGCGGATTGCCGCCTGTTGGTGAATAACCTTTCGTATTCATTCATTATTAATCTCTGAGAATAACCTTACGGAGCGGATTGCCGCCTGTTTGGTGAATAACTCTTTGTACTCAAATTCTATTAAATTGTGGGAATAACCTTACGGAGCGGATTGCCGCCTGTTGGTGAATAACCTTTCGTATTCATTCATTATTAATCTCTGAGAATAACCTTACGGAGCGGATTGCCGCCTGTTTGGTGAATAACTCTTTGTACTCAAATTCTATTAAATTGTGGGAATAACCTTACGGAGCGGATTGCCGCCTGTTGGTGAATAACCCTTGTATTAATTTCCTTCACCTTTTGTTAATCAAACCTGCTACGGTAAGGGATATTATTTTCTTTCATACTCCTAAATCGAAATTTATTATGGAACTATTGCTTCTATAATTCCTGAAAATATTATATGTTCCATAATAGTTGAACTTCATTATTTCAACTGAACCTTCCTATTTACGTGAACCTTTCTATTGAATTGTAACCGTTATTCTGAACTGTGGATCTTGAATTTCACTCCACATCATGTTGACAATTTGGACATTATTTGAATCTGTACAAAGTAAACTTCCGATACTTATTGTTATCCTATTTCTTCTGTTCATCATTTATATCATTCTAATCATCCAAAAATCAAGCTGTTGTGAATATTTGTGGCCGGGGGCACAGATGTGATATATTTGTTGAACAGATGATAGGTTAAAGGCGATATAATAGGTTAAAGGCGATACATCTGTTCGGTGTCTTTTATGGCACGTGGTGAATGTTCTCTTTGGCCCGTAGTGCAAAGATGAACTGTTGTTTGGTATGATTATGACCAAAGGCTGAATCTGGTATAATCATGACCGTTGGTGTTATATTGAATGTCTTTGGCCCGTAGTGCAAAGTTGAACTGTTGATCTGCATGATTATGATCAGGAACTGTGAATTTGTATTATCTTGACTAATGATATTTCAGATGATAAAAGTTGATGATGTTTTTCCTAAAAAGAGAACCGAGTGGACATTATAGTCTGCATTATTCTTCTAATAGATTACTCATTCCGCTGCTATTATTGATCTGAACGTTGTTTAAGAATTTAACTGCAGTTTTTGATATAAACCTTGTAGTCTATTGTATTCTATCAAGAACTCAGCTGTTGAAGACTAATGATAATTTATTCGTCATTATCTTAGTCATGATATTCTTTACTGGGCTATTTGAGCTCACCCTTTCTTTTGTTCCATTGTTTTTCAACAGGAGATGAAAACATAACAGGGTCTAGCCGGGGAATGGAGTGAGGGTCCGAGGAATAGTTATCATAGTCTTCACGTTTTGTAAAATAGTGTGGCAATAATAGTGAAGACTTAGTTGTGTATTATTATACACTGTATTGTTGTACGTTGTGCTTTGTTGTAATAATTTTGTTGTAGTCTTTTGACGACTCAAGTTTGGGCTGTGTGGGCCCAGATTTGGGGGCGTCACAGTTAAAGCTTGAAGTGGTTTAATTATTTAAAATTATTCCACCTCCATATTGTTTATACAATCGCACTTAGTGCATTTGAAGCTTGTTAGTTCTTGATTCATGAACTGTATTAAAAATGTCTGAAGCTAATAGTTCAGCTAGACATTGCGTTTCTAAATTCAATAACTTGAATACTTTTAAAAGCTTATCCAAACCATTGTTGGGTGCGGATTTCTTATATTAAGTCTGAGAATTGAACAACCCTAAATTAGGGGATTTTGTGTCAGGAAACCGACTTTGGGCGCCAGTGACTAAATGTAATGCATATACAGCGGGTTGAATAGGCTGATCCCCTTGAAAACCAAACAACTCAAAGGGTCAGAGGAAACTCTATTATACCCTCGTTAGTTCAGGGTCCTTAGTGACCACTCAGCATTTTAAGATTCAAATATTCTGTTATTAAAATTTGAATCCTGTTTCATTCACAATTGTTATATCTATTGTTGAATCATTAATGATATTTCTCATTCATTCATGATATATTAAATCTATATGATTGTTCTAAACTTGCTGAGCAAACTAGTTGCTCATTCTTACTATATCATGAACCATTTTTCAGATAATCCTGATTGCTGAAAGAAGGATAAAGGAAAAGGAAAGGCCAGAGCTTAAGTTAGTTTATGCATGCTAATTAGAAGCTTAAATGTGTATTTACTATTGAAATACCTTTTGTAATTCCTTATGATAGGGACTGTTTGATGTTAAGGTTGATAGACCAGTATTGTAACTTTTTGAAGGGAACCAATATGTATTATTCCGCGATATTTAAATGCAATGTATGTATTGAATTGTTAGTAATGTGTTGAATAGTGAGAACCAAACTCGAGGTTATGGAACCCGGATTTAGGGTCGTCACAGCGGTTGGGTCCTTGTCTTAGTGACTAAAGGAGCCAAGTCTGCTGGACTTGAAGATGGCATTTGTGTCCTTGTCTTAGTGACTAAACTTGCCAAACTTGCTGGGTTTGAAGGGTTTTTAGTGAACTAGAGATTCCAGGCCTACTGAGCTTGAAGGGTTCTGTATGAGTCATCCTTAGTGGATTTCTACTCGTTGAAGTAGAAGAGTGGAGTAGGAGTTATTCAGTCTCCGAACCACTTAAACTCTCTGGTATCATTTACATTCAGTCATTTACATTTAGTCATATATAGATATAACTGCTATGATTGGTTTACTTGACAAATGGTTATCTTCAATACAATCTAAACTTAACTAAGAAGTTTTATAAATCTTTAAGGGGAGTTTTCAAACTAATATTCCGCTGTGCAAACTAATCTAGATTAAATAAACTAATTGGTAATATTATTTAATTTAAGTAAAAAGTTTTTAAGAGATCTATTCACCCCCCCTTCTAGATCACTTGTGTGCTTCTACCTATCTTAACGTCCTCTACCTATCTTAACGTCCTCTACCTATCTATTATACATGAGAAAAGAATCACTTTCTCAACATACACATAACGAATAGCGCGACACCAGGTTTCAATCGATTATCACTATAGAAAGTTAAGTGGTCGTCAAACCAAACACAATTTCCTACCCATATAAGAAATTGGTCAACTCGGCCACTAATCAATATAAGAAGTTAAGCGGTCGTTAAACCAAGAACAAATTCTCTGCCCATACAAAGAACTGTTCAACTCAACCACTATATTAATGTAAGAAGCTAAGCGGTTCTAAAACCAAGCACAAATCCATAAAGGGAATCGTACAACTCAACCACTAACATGAGTCCTCAATTAAAAACCCACAAACCACTAATTTTTCTTAAATGCATACGAATTCTCTCCATTCATATTTTAGCACATCTGCCTCATTACGAGTTCATCTCCCTAGATCATTTCATGACCTTATTAGCATTTTCTTTATGCTTCTCAAAATCTTATTATAAGATATCTTCTATCATTTCTTCAAATTAGGTACAACATGACCTTTTTTTATTTCTATTATATCTTCTGAAATCCACCTTTGGATAATCCTCAATATATGAATTTTCAAAATTCATCTTTTATTACTTAAACTCTAACTGAGTTTATTCCTTTACCATTTTACTTATCTTCTACCACGGTTATAGCCTAAGGTACTTTTACCTAAGGTTTATAACCTATCAGCTCTGATACCAACTTGTGACGACCCCGAATCCGGGTCCCCCGAACCTCGAACTCGGTTCAACACGAGTACAACCTTTTCTTTATTGTTCATGAATTACAACAATATTATAATTGCTAAATAATCATTTATTTACAATTTTACAACATCTCTTTCTATTCCAGAATCGAAATCTTTATACATTCCTAGTATGTCTCAATATTATACATGATACGACATTCTATTACAATCAATTTCAGTATTTAATACTCACATAACATACCAACTAAGTCTTATGCTACACAATCATTTACCTGTCCAATTCGGACTGATATCTACAATAGATATTTAGATCTTCAATGGAAGTAATATGTTTTCCTGTTCCTTGTTCTTTATCGAGAACTTCAGGTAACTAGCCTTATCTGAAAATGTTGGTTTAGGCAAGAGTGAGCACGACGGCTCAGCAAGTCTAACAGCTACACATAACACATTACATGCTTCACATAAAATCTGCAATTTATACTAACATCATGCATTTCAGTTTATGACCTACTGCTCATGCATATCATGCCTCGCATTTAATCTATGCTTCATGTCTAACCTCTATCATGACATATAGTTCAATGCAGAACAATTGTCTTAAATCAACTACCGCATATCAACAGTTCAAATCAACTTATTGCACAAAGGCACATTAAAACATCTTTGCACATAACCACGTATGAGCACATCTCAGTTTAATAACAAACTTATAATTCATGCACATAATACAACACGTTCTGAAAAACTTGTCTGGTTTGCTTCTACCAGTTACGCTTATTTGCGTCTCTCGTTCAACCTACAATTTATATAGGAAAATTGAAATAATTATTAGATATAATGACTATTACTTAGTCTTAACTTAAGATCTTAACTTCAAAGTATTAACTCTTTAGTTGTCCGACAAATGAACCAATACGTTCCGGACAAAAACCCTAGCCCAAATTTAGTTGGACATGTCGGGTACACTTAACCAACTTACGCATTCACTACACATGCTTGGTATGACCTACTTTTAATAAGCTGTCTAAATTAGTCACAAATGGACTATTTACATTGGTTTAATTCAATTAGACTTCCTTCTTTTACATAACTTAATGATTCGGACATTTAATAATGTACCAAATATCTCAAAATATTATCTACCTTTGATAATATACAACTTACCTTCAAATATTATTAACCATTTAATAATATTTTAATCACTTATTAATATTATTTTAATCACTTATTAATATTATTAACCATTTAATAATATTTTAATCACTGCTTAATATTATTAATCATTTAATAATATTTTAATCACTCCTTAATATTATTAATCATTTAATAATATTTTAATTAATTATTAATATTATTAACCATTTAATAATATTTAATCACTTATTAATATTATTAACCATTTAATAATATTTTAATCACTTATTAATATTATTAACCATTTAATAATATTTTAATCTCTTATTAATATTACTAACCATTTAATAATATTTTAATCACTTATTAATATTATTAACCATTTAATAATATTTTAATCACTTATTAATATTATTTTAATCACTTATTAATATTATTAACCATTTAATAATATTTTAATCACTCCTTAATATTATTAATCATTTAATAATATTTTAATCACTCCTTAATATTATTAATCATTTAATAATATTTTAATCAATTATTAATATTATTAACCATTTAATAATATTTTAATCACTTCTTAATATTATTAACCATTTAATAATATTTTAATCACTTCTTAATATTATTAACCATTTAATAATATTTAATCACTTATTAATATTATTAACCATTTAATAATATTTTAATCACTTATTAATATTACTAACCATTTAATAATATTTTAATCACTTATTAATATTATTAACCATTTAATAATATTTTAATCACTTATTAATATTATTAACCATTTAATAATATTTTAATCATATACTAATGTTATTAACCATTTCATAACATTTTAGTTACTTACATATTTAATCCTTTAACCATATTTTAATACTCTTTAAACCATACAAATAGTTAACTTTTTAATAATGTTAACCTTAGTCTTTATTTTATACATTTAACTACCAATGAGTCACTAATAGACTTTATTTATATTAGTTTAATATTCAAACACATTTATTTTAGATGTTTATCTTAGGTTTTAAGTCTCTAAAGGCGTTTCGTTTAGACTTTTCATTAACCGACAAGTTAAACCGGAGTTCCGACTTGATAAAACTTTAAAATATCAAAATTGAAATTTTTTTTACTGTACCAGCGCTGGTCATAGAGTAAATTGAAAGCTGTCAGCGCTCAAAACAGAATGTCCGAGCGCTGGCGGCGCTCATTTTGGCTGTCCGGACCTCCTTTACTCAAACTGCCATAACATTTTCATACGGAACTATTTTTGAGTGATTCTTAAGTCTAAATTGTGTAGAATTTCAAGATCTACAACTTCTATTTAGATTACAAATCCAAATTCCTAACGGAACTAAACTAAAAATGGCTCACAATGCAACTTAGGGTTTTAAAATCAACATCCTTTGCGATAAAAGCCATAACTTCTTTGTTTTTTCATCTTTTTGTGAGATTCAAGTTGTGTTGGCTTTATAACTCACTCATAAAACTTTTTAGCCATATAAATCAAGTATTTAACTTGTACATTTCGAAATGGCACAAAATATAGCACATAGTTACCTAGGGTTTTACCGGTGAATCGTTATATAAACTTTTCTTCTAAGTCTTTGCATAACTCTCATACAAATACATGTATTAACTATATCAAACTATGAATATACCTATATATCATAGTTTTAGACTTCTAGAGCATCAAAATAACTTTTGATCGGTTAAAAATATATTTTGACCGATTAAAACTTATATAGACTATAAAAATGGAATAGGTGAAGGTTAGATCACTTTTGAACCTTTTGATCTTGGATGTTCTTCATCACTTGACTATGATCTTGGTTGTGACTCCACCTTGATCATCCTCTAGCAATCTCCTTGGTGGAAATCTCCAACAATGCTCTCCCTTCTCTCTAGAATTTCTTCCTCTCTCTAAAAATACCACCAAGCATAGAAATGACCAACATTGCTCATGTGTTGGTGATTTCTATTTATAGAACTCTAGGAGAACTTCATTAACTTCTTAATCAACCAACATTGGTGCAATTAGAAGCTTAAACTAGATTACTATTGGTTGAATGACCAATTGATAGACATATGAAATGACTAGGTGATTGACTAGGGTTGGTGAACCACTTTGATATTGTGTACAAGTGAAGCAACCAAGCAAATCAAGCCACCCCAAGTGGGCCCCTCTAAATCTCAGCAAATGGCCTTTTATTTCTCCATTTTTGCTTTATTTTTTCTTCATTTAATAGACATATATACATCTATATACATATATACACCTATGATCAATTGTTGACCAATTTTGACTACCATTTGGGCTCCACATTGGACTCTAGAATTTAATATATTGGGCTCATCAATTTAATTAGTTTGGGCTCAATTTATTTATTACATTGGGCTAACATTACATACCCTATGTTACATTTAATTAAAACAAGCATTGGGCTTGATTAATTATAACTTGAATCAAGGTTTAATTAATTACACGGACTACTAGGTTAATTTATTTAACTTAGTTTAATACATCAATTGGACTTATAATATAATCCAATTAGACTTACCTTTAATTATTCTACCACATTGGGTTACATAATTAACTCATCCATAGTTACTTCCCAACACTACTTTCCTTTCTCTAGCAATTAACCAATGTTTGGTTAATGCTCTCTCATGTCTACCAACTAGGGTTATTCAATTAACCCTACATTAGTTAATTCTCTACACTCAATAATATTTCCCAACACTTTGACCAACATTGGACTTTTAAATGTTTGGGCTACATAGTTTACCTTCCATTGGGCTCTCTTATTAAATTACCCACCTTCATGTAAATATTCCCATATTGGGCTAACACATATAATCCTTTTGGGCTAGTCCACTAGTAGTAATTAAATTACTTGGACTCTATACCTCAACTAAATAATTAAGTTAATTACTTAATCAATTAACTTCTTAATATTGTCATTCTAGACAATCATCCTAAATTTTCCACAACTTTAACGCATAACTAATATAATTAATTTAATTAATTATATTTCATGACTTCATTTTTAAACTAATTAATTTATTAGTTTAATTGAGTATTAAATTTACTCCTCTTCGTATTTGGCTAACAAGCACAACTCTAGGAATATATAACTATGTATATATATCCTTATAACCGTCTTCACTTCTCAATTGAATTTATTTCTTTAATAAATTCTCTATATGCATCATTACAATATTCTCATATTTAATTTCTAACAAATAAATTATGTTAAAAAAAAAAATGTTTACCCATTTTTTACACATCTTACTTCTCATATTCTAGGTTTTAAACCTTAACCTTTAATAAAATCAATTAAGATATTATTTAAAATATTGAAAATATCTGAGATATTACATTAATAATATTTTATTAGTCATCTATTATTAATTATTTAATAATATTTTATTCACTATCTAATATTATTAATTATTTAATAATATTTTATTCATTATCTAATATTATTAATTATTTAATAATATTTTAATTATTATCTAATATCATTAATTATTGTATAATATTTTATTCATTATCTAATATTATTAATCATTTAATAATATTTTATTCATTATCTAATATTATTAATCATTTAATAATATTTTATTTATTATCCAATATTATTAATTATTTAATAATATTTTATTTATTTACTAATATTATTATTTATTTAATAATATTTTATTGACTTATTAATATTATTATCCATTTAATAATAATTTAATCATTTTCAAATGTTATAGTCATTTAATAACCTTCTAATCACATATTAATATTATTAATCTCTTAATAATATTTTATTATAAACAATACCAATAGTTAATTTTTTAATTGTGTTAATATTAGTCTTAATTTTAAACATTTAGCTACCAGTTAGTTACTAACAAACTCCATGTATTGGTTTAGTATTCAACTTATGATTCAGAAATACCAACTATCATACAAGATGAGCTCTTAATTATAGTCTCTTTTAAAGATCTGGGTTCTGTAGTTAAACTTAATGTTGACTAGTCGTTTGCATATATGCCGATCATGGGGTCTATTGAACGTAAAGATAGTGTAGTCTTTTTTGTTGATGGTCTTGGAGGAAAGGAAAAAACATACCTATATCGTGCTCTATTCGCAACTTTGAAAAGCAATGAACACACGACAATTGCTACAAAAATATCTGGTACAGTAGTAACAATTTTATCAGGTGGGATGAAGCTCCAATGACACAACAATGTGCTTTTGAGGCATTTGATAGAATGTTAAAGGATATTATCGATTGTAACTTACCTTTTGGTCGGAAGATAGTTATTTTAGGAGGAGATTTTTGACAAGTTCTTCATGTTGTCATTCAGGATTCTAAATCGCAACTTATTGATACCTCTATTGTAAGATCTACGCTGTGAAAAGAATATAATGGTCCAACAGTTTAAGCAAAACAAAATAATGAACACTTTAGAATTTTTACTTCGAGTGGGTGATGCGGAAGAACCTGTTATTAATGAAGATTGCATGAGGTGACCACGATCAATGGTTATTCCACGAGATAACAACGAATCAGTTAATGAATTGATTGACGAAGTATTTTCAAATTTAGTTGATCATGCAAACAACCCATCATATATGGTTGGACAAGTTTTAATAACCCCTAAAAATGAAGAGGTTGACATGCTTAATGACATTCCCGTCCATCACTGACAACGACACTTCTGACCCAACTTACATGTGTTAAGCATGCCGTCAGCGTTCAGCCTAAGTCAGGATCAAACTCTCCATGAGATTCGTATGTAGTTGCATTACTTATAGCTGCCTTTTTTCTAGACAAAGCATATTCAGAATTGTCTTTCATTTCAAGGCCCAACTTGTATCCATGTGAAACCCACAACCCTTTGGGGTTATTGTGCACTTGGGAGAAGAAGTGAAAAAATGAAAAAATATACTGATAATTTGGTTCTTTGTTACCGTAGTAAATAGGAGAGAAAATATAATTTAGTTCTTCACCTTTACAAAAAAAATAAAAATTAAATAGGAGTAAGATGTATATGACAGTATGAAGTGTTCTTAATGTTAATTGAGTACCCGAATTGTCAATAGATTGACCTGCAATAGGACCCATGGCTTCTCCCAATTCAACCAGATCGCCATAAGTAAGACTACGACCATAACATAATTGATAAATCCAATATGCACTCCTACAAGCAAATGGAGTTCGAATATACAATATATTTGTTGTGCTCGAAAGGGTATAAATCGATTGACAAGTCCACTATGGTTCTCAATAGATGAGAAGGTTTATTATTCCCCGAATTCCGTTGAAGGTGATAATCATAATCTTTATGAAGAAAAAATCTTAAACTCGATTACTATTAACAACAACGCCACTACATTAGTTAACTTTGAGAAACGACTGTCAAATTATGTTGCTTCGAAACCTTGATCCAAAACTTAGACTTTGCAATGGTACAAGACTAACATGTCGTAATCTTCTTCGAAATTGTATTAATGCTAAAATATTAACCTGTCCTTTTGCGGGAACAAGAACAATTTTGCACTGAATTCCTTTGAAAAGTGCAAAAAATGAAAAATTGTCGTTTGAATTGAAAGAATGAAATAGAGAAAGGAATGCAATGGGGAGTGAAACGATTCATTCCATTCCAGCTAGAATGAGTCATTTCATACCCTCCCTCAAGGAATAAAAAAATTCATAAATTTTAAGGGAATGAGAATGATTCATTCCATTCCAACAGAGCAACAAAACATATATTTTTTCAATCTATAAAAATGATTCATTCCATTCCCACCTTCATTCTTCCATCCAAACGTAAGGGCAAACAATTGTGAATGTTAAAATATTCTTACCAAACCATGTGTTTAGCCACGACCAATTTTATGTTGCTCTATTTATAGGAGTTTTAGAAAGAACAACCAATATCATAGTAAAGAAAGAAACAATAGAACGTAATGATGGAGTGTTCACCAGAAATGTACGTAGTTTATAAGTTTGTTCTTCTTCCTTCTACTGAATCATGTCAACTTAGCGAGGTAATGAAGTTATAGTTTTGCATGTCTTGATTTTATTAATGTTATTTTATTACATTACAATTAATATTATACATATTTTTTTCAATCATAATAAAAATAATAATTACAATTATTATAATATGGAATATTTTAGATACTAAAAAAGTTCCGTGAAACTGAATAATCATTTATTTATACCAGTAGTAAATTACTTCAATTTTTATTTTCAGGAAATAAAAACTGTTCCAACATGTATTTTTAAATAAAGGGCAATCAAGAAACTGTTAATCATTTACAAGAGCATCTACTGTTGCGGGATATTTAACCCAGAAAAAAGTATATATTACTTGAAATGGTAGGTGATTTTTTTTGTCATATTTTTTTACAATGGTTAATATACTCATTGTGTTTAATGTGTTGTTATTTTTTAAAAACATAGACCACAAGAAATCATGTCCTTACTCTTGGGTGGCACTACACTGTAATTTTTAATGGCCAAAATTTAGGAATGATGATATTGTGAGAAATCAAAAGGCGAAAGGAAAATATATAAATGATTTACAAATCAATTTGAATTTACTCACCAGATAAGTTTATATTTTTAATCCATATTTTTTGTTTATTTATATAGGAATATCTTTCGAAAAGAAGACAAAAAAGATGTTGAAATGGTAGATAAAAATATTAACTGTTCGTTTTTTTTTTTTTTTTTTGACATTAAAACTTGAATTAACTAAATATCTTTTATATGGAGTGTAAAATTTTAAAAGAAAACTATTACTCAAAAGAATATGATAAATATATCGTTTGTAACTTGCTCAAAATTGATTATTTTATTGTGCTCGTTTAATACTTAATATTGCGTTTGGATTGAATGAACGGAATGTGTGCAGGAATGAAATAGATGGTGGAATGATTCATTTATTTTAAGTTGGAATAAGTCATTTCATACCTTCTATCAAGGAATAAAATTCATAAATTTGAGAAGAATAAGAATGATCCATTTCATTTCAATAAAGCAACCAAACATAATGTTTTTATTTCACGGGAATTAGTCATTTTATTCCTACCTTCATATATTCTTCCAATCCAAACATAGCATAAATGTTAATATATTCTGATGTTAAGGATCATGTTAACAAAATAATTTTTGTTACAATTAGTATTGACATATTCATTCTTTATTATTGATACCATTTATTTATTTTTTTAGTCTTTACAGTGTGAAAAACTCGAGCCCTTAATAAATTGTGCAATATTCATCTAATATAATACGGGATAACTTGGGTCTTGGTCAAATGGTTATTCTCACCCTTGTGATGTCAATTGGATGGTATTGTGATCCTATAAGAGTATTTTTATCACCTTATGCAAAACTATTCTTTTACCTTATGTAAAACTGTTATTTCATTTGATTTTTTTAAGAAAAAAAAATTAAAATTAAATTCAAGATTTAAGACTTTTTGAATTTTGATATTATATTCTCAATAATAAAATTTCTTTAAAATTTTCCAATATGAAATACCCCTTTTCATATACGTAGGTTATTTGTCGTTTTATGAATTTTATAAAATATTATGTATTATGTGTGTCATTTTATTTCTTATCCTCCCTTTAAATTTTATTTTATGAAAAAAATTGTTGCTATAAATTATGATATATGAGTAAAATATTGCTACCTTCGTTGTATAAAGATATAAAATTTGTCAAAAAATAATCATTTCACAAAAAAATTATGTTTTAATGATGTTAATATAAAATAACATAATACTTTTAAATTTATCACATAACTTCATTATCATCGCACACTATTAATCTAATCTTATTTTGCGGAAGATTGTCGGGCTTAATGGAACATAAAGTTGGTGATATGTTTGAATTATTTTTCTTTTCTCTGATTACTTACTTCCAAGTAAATTAATTTACATTTTTTGCACACGCATATGCTCGGTAGCTAGTATATATATAAAAGATGGACAAATTTATACACACAATAATCAAATATTATATCAAACACTACATCAATCTATACTATTAAAAAATGAAACACGACACGGATTTCAATGTCATGCCTTACTTTTTAATGGTGTAAATGAATATAGTGTATGGTATAGATGAATATGGTGTTTGATGTAGCATTTGGTTGTAATGTGTTTATACATATTCATAAAAGATATATCGGTAACTAATATTTCCTTTTGATAAAGCTTAACAAGTTACTACTAATATATTTTCACACCGTGTATGTGAGTTTTGGAAAAAAAGAAGAAGGAGAATAAAGGAAATTTTAAATATAAATTAAAAAATCTTTATTTGTGAGTTTTTTTTTATGAGAGAAAGAAAAGAGAAGTAGAGAATTTTTTAAAAAAATTCCTCCAAAATTTGGATTTTTTTTCTCTAAAAGCTTAAATAACATACTAATTGTTAACGCCAAATTTTTTAAACCCGTTGAAAATCACCAAAAGCACAAACATTTGTACTTAAGAGAAACCGTTAGACAACCCCAGAACAAGAGACGGCTTGGGGCCGTCCAGGGATACTCCGGTGTGAGAGTAAGTACAAGTCAAAAACGTTATCAATGGAGAACTAAGTTATGCTGAAATAATAGGATTATGTGAATAAAAATGTGTGTACCGTGATTATGAGCTAATTGGTTGCTTATATAGATGTCAATGTCCTCGAAATCTAATTAGGATTATGATGTCTACTTCCAAACTAACTTATGACTCCCTTTATCGCATTATGGAAAGGATTCCATAATGACCATGTTACCTCAAGTAAATAAGAAAGTATAATCCAATAAGTATATGGACACCATCAACCCCAGACCGCCTTCAATATGGATGAGAATGGGCCAATCACCATATGGGCCCAATTTAAATAGTCAATAGATCTAATGCAAAAATAATATGGGTTTATCCAAATCTAAACCCAAATAATCATATCCCAACATTGCCCCCCTCCCCCATTCTCCTATTTTTAAAGCAAAATAGGATAGTAGCATCCTTAAGTCTGGTGAAACTATTAAATTTAAACCCTCACTCAACTGCTAAACATATCTGATGTCATCCCAGTAGCCACAAGCGTCAAATTGCCAATTTAGAGTTTCGCGCCCTTGATCAAAAACCTTTTCTTTCAAATCACCTGCCATTTCAACAGTCATCTTCCCCAAAACCCATTTCAGACTCCATTTTCTCTTTCCTTTAGAAACCAGAAAACCTGTTACTCCTTACTCACGGCTATACAGATAATCGGCAATCATCCTCACCATTCTTCTGCATCAAACCTCAAAAACCCAATCTCCACCACCCCAAACCCTTATATCCCTAAAAATTGTCCTACCTTCAATAGATCTGTCATGGCTTCTAAACCTAGCACCACCACTACAGTAGCTGCAACCTCCTCAACTTCCGAGACGAACATAGCCAACCCAGTTCCTTCAACCGCTCTTATTCCCAACTCTTCAGGGTCCAAAATCAAAGAAATGGAACTCGAAATCAAAAAGATGTTCGAAAGCACAAACGCATATTTTCACGCTAATACACAATCCACCCTCAATGACGAAACTGTTAAAGGCTACAAATCCGAAATCCAATTCTCTGGGGAATATTCCCTAAAGGCTTCTAGTCCAAATGAGAAAATGTACTGGCGACCCACCAGCTCTCAACTCACAGTACCGACCCAGGTACTCATAAATAGGGTTAAATTCTCCATTCATCTCCAATTTTCATGACTTCATCGGGATCGGACTCGCCCAACTGGTCCCCAATTCGTACATACACCTGGTCTGCTTCATTGCCGCCTCCAAATAATTTGGCATCAAACCAAGCCTAGACTACTTCTTTCATATCTTCACCCTGACTAAGACCAAAGAACAAGGATTTCGAGCCCTCAACCGTCTTCCCAATCAGAAGGCCTGGATGCTTCCTCCATCTAATAACAAGAGCTGGCACATCAACTGGTTCTACGTGTCTAGTTTAGACACCCACCTTCTGCAGCCCTGGGGCAATCCAGAAAAATCGGTCATCGACCCTATTACTGATGATAAAAAAGGATGAATTCGAACGGTTCTACCAATCCATCCCTATAGAACCATGGGACATAAGCCTCTTCTCCAACCTTCAGTGGTTGCATGATCACGGATGTAAGTTCTCAATCCTTCCTCTTCCAAACCTCTCTCCTTCTTTATTGATTCAATTTATCATAATCCCATTTTCTTCTTTGTGTTCTAGTAGTGGTTTACAAGACCCAACCGAACATCCCTAAATCACAACTGAGCATTCGACCTGCACCCAGCCCTCCTCAGAACAAACCAAACTCCCTACAAAAACCCATTGATCAACCCAACTTATACCTTCCGAACCCCCTTCTCCTAAAAAGAACGCTCTAGACCTTACCAATCTTAAAAAGCAACAACTCTGTAAAAAAAATGTCGCAGATTGGTCAAAGCTTCAAAGAACCCCAAGATCACTCCCGACCCTATCCTTGTCGAACCGATATCCTTCATCCGACCATCTCCACCTTCCCCCCCGACATCCCCTTTGCCGGATATAGGGGACAAAGACGTATCCCCTCAAACCAAACAGAAACCTTCACCCCTGAAGTCCCATTCGGTAATACACATAGCCGTTGAACCCTCGCAAGACCAATGCCCCTCCAATATAATCCCCGATGCCAAACCCACGACATTAAAACCCCAAACCTTCCTAGCCAAGTCCTTCCCGTCAATACCAATATCCACCTTTTTCCAACTATCCTTCTTTCCAACCGAACCCATATCATTCATCCCTAAAGATCTTTATAATTTTTTCAACCTTCTAGTCGACGAACCCCACTACAACTTAGCAGACCTCAATAGTTTGCTCACCACAACTGGTCTTCACCTCGGACAGGTACGTATGTCTTAACTTTAACTTCTTCCTTCCTTTTTCTTCCTTTTTAAGAAGATCGAAACTAACATATGTTTACCTTGATGATAGAGTTAAATTATACGATATTTTTATTCCCTAATACTTAGTTTTTACATTTATTGTGTGCTTAAATGTTTAATTATTCAGCTTATTTTGGTTTTAATAGGTTTTATAGGATTTTAGTTAATTTATGTTAATTTAGGTAATTTTATAGTATTTTTATATTCCTTTTTATTTATGTGTTTTTATTTATTTTTAGTATTTTAGGAATTATATTTATTATTATGTGTTTTTATTATTTTTATATTATTTTTATTTATTTTTAATTATTTTATATTTTATTTTGTAGGAAAAATAAGCTTGGGGGCAAATATATAAATTCTGCAAAGACTGGTGGCATTTTCGTAATTAACCGGAACTTGCGTCCGCGCAATGCGCGCAAGAAATTCGAATCAGGCAAAAGAACCGGACGACGTCGTTTGGCGGACGTGGCTGAAGAAAGATGTCGTGCAATGCGCGGGCTGGCGCACAGACCATCCACTATAGCGAATGACCTGTTTAGCAAGCGCAGAAATTTCTGGAAACGGGATTATTCGCGAATTTTGCAACTTTTTGATTCTAAATTGGATTTAAATTCCAATTAGGGTTAGGATAATAATTATTTTATTTTTCTTTTATTTTTAATTGTAAATCCTATTATGATTTGGACAAGTTAGAGGCTTATAAATAGAGGACTAATATCTCATTATTCAATATAAGTTTTTAGGAGATCTTTCTTCTAGTTTCTTGGAGAGAGCTTTTCAACTAGTGGAGATTACTTTGAAGGATGTCAGGCTAAGTTTTTATTTTCAGTTCTAAAGGAATGTTGAACCTTATTTTTAATTAATGTTTTAATTAAGTTTTATAATCTATTCATTCATGCATGAGATTTATTCTTGATAATCTGTTTTAATTATTTTATGATATTTGTTTGATTAATTTGATAAAGGCCTGTTAAGTTAATCAATAATTTATCATATGTTATATTAAGATTTGATATTAAGCAAACGATATTTTATCTGATCATAAGTAGCAATTAATAATATTTGATTGTGGACAAACTTTTGAATATTGTTATGATTATCAAGATGACAATTTAAATAATCTGCGATGTTATGATTGTTGCTTGGAATAATATAATTCTCTAATTTTTAATGTAACTGTTATATTATTAAATCTAGACTGATAGTTCAAGGTTGTATGATAGTTAAGGTATTTTATGTGCGATTGTTGCATTAGATTTATAATTTAAGGAGAATTTCGGGTAGCTTGACGATTGTCGGTTATCTAGGATTATTAATTTCAATTGAAGGAAAAGATAATAATAATTATTTAATTTGTTTTCTTTGTTTTGTAGTGTTTGACCTGATCCTCTTCATTTGGTGAATTGAATTTTGATCCAGAAATCGAGAGAACTGCAAGAAGGTTAAGAAGAGAGACTTGTCAAGCTAAGAGAGCAGTTGAGGAAGAAGCTTTCATATCCTCACCAGGCCTCATCGTTGCACTTGAACTCTATTCCAATAGTTCACCTAGCTATTTCGAAGAGGAGAAGATGGCTGTAAATCATAACAACAACAAGACTTTAAAGGAGTTAACTACTCCTAATTTAAATCAACAACCATTGTGTATTGAGTATCCTACTTTAGATGCTTCTTTTGAACTTAAATATGGACTAATTCATCTTTTGCCTACTTTTCGTGGTCTTACAGGTGAAGATCCATACAAGCATCTAAAGGAGTTCCATGTGGTATATTCAACTATGAAACCACAAGGAGTCAATGAGGAGCACATCAAGCTGAGAGCATTCTCTTTCTCCTTGGCAGACCTAGCAAAGGATTGGTTGTACTTTCTCCCTTCAGGTTCAATACAATTATGGAGTGACATGCAAAGGCTATTCTTGGAGAAATACTTTTCTGTTTCAAGAGTTGCCAACATAAGGAAGGAAATATGCGCCATCCGACAATACAATGGAGAGACTCTGTACGAGTATTGGGAAAGGTTCAAGAAGCTGTGCTCAAGCTGTCCACTACACCAAATCGATGAACAACATTTTATCCAATATTTTTATGAGGGATTATTGTCAATGGATAGATGTATAATCAATGCTACAAGTGGTGGAGCACTAGTTGACAAGACTCCCGACGCTGCGAAAAACTTGATTGCAAATATGGCAGCTAACTCACAACAGTATAGAACTAGGGTGGATCACTTACCGAAGAGGGTCAATGAGGTGAACACAGGCAATATTGAGCAAAAATTGTCAGATTTAACTGCTTTAGTCTTAAAGATGTCCACGGGAAATACACATGTTGCAAAGAGTTGTGGGATTTGCTTGTCATCGAATTATGCTACAGATGCTTGCCCCGTATTACAAGAGGATGACACCACACAACAAACCAACGCAGTGGGGAATTTTCAAGGACAACCTCAACACAGATATGATCTCTATTCTAACACATACAATCCAAGATGGAGGGATCATCCCAATCTGAGCTATGGAGGAAATAGGCCACCACCACCGCCACCGAATGCTTTTCCAAATAGACAACAAGGATTCCAGCAACCTCAATAGCAGTATCCACCTCGTCAAGGAACACCTGTAAATTCTGGGCCATCTTTAGAAGACATGTTCAAAACTTTCATGAGCCAAACACAAACTTCTATCTATAATCTAGAAAATCAGATTAGTCAGTTGGTTATAACTGTTGACCAAATGCAAGCTCAAGACTCAGGGAAATTACAATCTCAAACTATTGTCAATCCTAAAGAGAATGCAAGTGCTATCACCTTGAGGAGTGGCAAACAACTGGCTACACCAAAAGCTACTATTGAGCTCGATGAGGACAAAGCTAAGGAGGAGGCAGAGACATCACAGGTAATTCCTAAACCTCCTGTTCAGCTTAAGACTAATCCTTTACCTTTCCCTCTCAGGAATCACAAAACTTCAAAGAAAGATGAGCAAGAGAAGGAGATATTGGATACTTTCAGGAAGGTAGAGGTGAATATTTCATTACTCGATGCGATTAAACAAGTTCCAAGATATGCCAAATGTCTAAAAGAATTATGCACGAGTAAAATAAAATTGAAAAATGATGAAAAAGTGATGGTCGGAGAGAACGTGTCAGCGGTCCTCCAAAGAAAGATGCCCCCTAAATGTAAGAATCCAGGTATGTTCACTATCCCATGCAAAATAGGTAATACCAGATTTGAGAAAGTCATGCTAGATTTAGGAGCTTCAATCAATGTCATGCCATTATCTATTTATGCTTCTTTAAATCTAGGACCTTTGAAAAATACTGGTGTTATTATTCAATTAGCTGACCATACTAACACTTACCCCGAAAGGGGTAATTGAGGATGTGTTGGTGCAGGTCAATGAGCTTATATTTTCTGCAGATTTTTACATCGTGGATATGGAGGATGATACATCTCCAAATCCCGCCCATATACTGTTAGGGAGACCCTTTTTGAAGACAGCAAGAACCATGATTGATGTGCACAATGGAACCTTGACCACAGAGTTCGATGGCGAGAAAATTCAGTTCAATATCTATGAAGCCATGAGGTATCCTAGTGATGTCAATCATGTTTTTGCTATTAACGTCGTTGATTCATTAGTGCAGGATTCTTCGATCAAGTGCATAAGGATAACTTGAAGGTTGCCATCACAAAGAGTTTGGAGGAAATTCAAGAGGAATGAGTAACGTAGGGTAAGCATGCTGTCGAGCCAATGACAATAAACAAAGACACTGCTTGGGAGGCAACCCAAAGGGGAGTATACTTATTTTTTATTTTTTATTTTTCTTTTCTCTTTTTATTTTTTTAATTGTTATATGTTAGTTATATGTGTCTTATCTTTGCATTTTTACTTTACATTGGGGACAATGTAAGTTTTAAGTGTGGGGAAAGGGTTTTAGATTATTTTCTTTTATTTCTTTTTTGTGAGTAAATTCACTGCAAACCCTCACAAGACAAAACTCGTCCACTTGAGATAACCTTGGGGTTTAAAGGCTTGTTGCATGTGCTAAGCGTAACCGTGTTGCCTACGAAATTGGTATAATTTTTTTTAGGATTGAGTCAGTTGAGCAATATTTTGATTTGAATTTTAATTTTTTACCGATGATAAAATTTTGATTTTTATTTAATAACTCTTGAAAAATTGATAAATTTTGCGTAATCTGAATTTTGACATTTTTGTTGGTCAATACTTTGTTTGAAATCTTTTATTTTATTATTTGCACATATCCATATGTTTGAACTAATTTTAATTTGGAGAAAATTTATTTGATTAAAAGCTTATAAGATATGTTTTTAATTTTATATCTTATTTGAACATTACTTGAAACGAATATAAGGTAAATATAATGTGGAGAAATGATTAAGGTAATTTTTCTATGATTATTAGATTGACCTTACCCGACGTAAATGAAGTATTAAAAAAAAAAGTGAAACAATTGTCATGTGGTGGGTTGAGATGGAGCGTAAAACGCACTCACTCATAAACATATGCAGCGAGATGGAGCGTAAAACGCACTTACTGGTGAGATGGAGCATAAAATGCACTCAACGTGAAAAAAATGAAGAAAAAAGAAGAAAAAGTCTTGCTAGCGGATTTTAATAATACTTGAAAAGTTATGTGATTAAAGTTAAATCCTTGTATAGTTAAAATATAAAACCATTTGATCTTCTAGTTTATATTTATTTGTATTAAATGAAAAGTGATGTGACAATAAATGTATAGAATTTTAATATATTTTGTGATGTATTTAATTAGATGAATTGATCTAAATTTTTATTAGTTTGATATATATGGATTTTCACACACACACAAAGGATTGAGACTAAAGTGGAATTAATAATTAAGTTAAAATTTTGGATGATGTATTATTTTGAAATTTTTTAAGAGTTGTTGATTATAATATTTGAGGTTGATGTGAAGTTCATATTAATTTATTGCTCATGTAAATAGTCGAGTTATTTGAGTCAGGTATGTCAGGTTAATTGAGTCGCTTTAGTCTGTTGGGCTAGTTAGGTTTATTTTATTTTTGTTTATTTTTATTTTTGTTTTGCCCGAGGACGAGCAAAAACTAAGTGTGGGGGTATTTGATAGGGTTAAATTATACGATATTTTTATTCCCTAATACTTAATTTTTATATTTATTATGTGCTTAAATGTTTAATTATTCAGCTTATTTTGGTTTTAGTAGGTTTTATAAGATTTTAGTTAATTTATGTTAATTTAGGTAATTTTATATTTCTTTTTATTTATGTGCTTTTATTTATTTTTAGTATTTTAGGAATTGTATTTATTATTATGTGTTTTTATTATTTTTAGTATTTTTATATTATTTTTATTTATTTTTATTTATTTTTAATTATTTTATATTTTATTTTGTAGGAAAAATAAGTTTTGGGGCAAATCTGTAAATTCTGCAAAGACTGGTGGCATTTTCGTAATTAACCGGAACTTGCGTCCGCGCAATGCGCGCAAGAAATTTGAATCAGGCAGCAAAACCGGACGACGTCGTTTGGCGGACGTGGCTGAAGAAAGATGCCGCGCAATGCGCGGGCTGAGTGACCTGCTTGGCAAGCGCGAAAATTTCTGAAAACGGGATTATTCGCGAATTTTGCTACTTTTTGACTTCAAATTGGATTTTAATTACAATTAGGGTTAGGATAATAATAATAATTTTTTTTTAATTGTAAATCCTATTAGGATTTGGACAAGTTAGAGGCCTATAAATAGAGGGTCAATATCTCATTATTCAATATAAGTTTTTGGAAAATTTTTATTCTAGTTTCTTAGAGAGAGCTTTTCAACTAGTGAAGATTATTTTGAAGGATGTTAGGCTAAGTTTTTATTTTCAGTTCTAAAGGGATGTTGAACCTTATTTTTAATTAATGTTTTAATTGAGTTTTATAATCTATTATTTCATGCATGAGATTTATTCTTGATAATCTGTTTTAATTGTTTTATGATATTTGCTTGATTAATTTAATAAAGGCCTGTTAAGTTAATCAATAATTTATCATATTCTAGATTAAGATTTGATATTAAGTAGACGATATTTTATCTGATCATAAGTAACAATTAATAATATTTGATTGTGGACAAACTTTTGAATATTGTAATGATTATCAAGATGACAAGTTAAATAATCTGCGATGTTATGATTGTTGCTTGGAATAATCTAATTCTCTAATTTTTAATGTAATTGTTATATTAAATCTAGACCGATAGTTCTAGGTTGTATGATAGTTAGGGTCTTTTATGAGCGATTGCCGCATTAGATTTATAATTTAAGGAGAATTTAGGGTAACTTAGCGATTGTCGGTTATCTAGAATTATTAATTTTAATTGAAGGAAAAGATAATAATAATTTGATTAATTTGTAGATTAAAAGAATGGGATACTGAACTAAGAAACTGAAGTTTGTTTTAATTAATTTTTCTCATCTTTATTATTTATTATTTAGTTTTATTTGTTTGAAGTTTAATTAGTTAGTTAATAATTCAAAATTCCCCATTTAATTAGATATTTTTGAAAACATTAGAATTTATTAAAATAATTCACTCTCTGTGGGTTCAACTCTTACTTTCACTACTACATTAATATTTTTCAAAGTAAGATTTTATTTTTGGTTGTCTACGATAGCATCCCACTTGACAAGGCTCTAGGAGGTTTCAGCTGCATCATAAACTTCTAGGAGAAAAGTAAGGGGCAAGCCGACGTCATCCCTCATATCCAAGTTGGGCTTTAACAGTTATAATTTGACCATATCTAGCTCCACAAAGAACACTCCTAGCTTCAACATGATCATTTCGTCCTCCATGCGCAAAGAGACGCCAATGATGCCCTCATCAGGTCCCTACAAGCTCAATTAACCGAACAGAAAATAGAAAATCAATCCCTTGAAGGGAGGTTGGTCGATGTGGTAAAAGAAAGAACCACTTTCCTAAAGGAATGAACCGAGCGTACTAACATAGTGGAGGATATTAAAAAATAAAAGACCGAACTCCATCTACAAATTGATAATCTGACGAAGGATACCAAGGAAAAGATCGAGGCTCTTCATCTGTCTGCCGTCACCAACAAACTTTTGGAAAAGGAAAACCAACAATTGAAAATCAAAGCTACAACACTTACTGAAGACAGCTGCTTTGGGATCATTGAAGACTACAAGAGATCCAAAGAGTTAACTGATGCCATCGTAGATCAATATAACAAGGGATATGTCTTTGCCAAAAACATGGTAGCTAAAGCTGGAGTAAATCACCCTAGGCTTCTCTTCGGACGAAAATGCAGATGAAAAAGAAGAAGAACCTTAAAGCCAACTAACCCCCCGAGACCCCTTACTTGACTTGTATATATAAAAATTTCATTGTATAAATCAAAGTAGGAATGAATGAAAAATGAACTTAATTTTACTGATTGTTCCTTAAGATATTACATATTCGCAAAATCGCCCCTTCTGACCTCCTCTCCTAACTAGATTTTAAAAAATACGACTAAGTACAAAAAATAAAAATGAACCAATAACATTGTAATTACTAATAATATCTCTTCAACCTAGTAGCATGACAATAATTATTAATCTCAGAACCTGACATGTCCCAAAGCCGATAGGTGCCAGGCTTAATGACCTCTACCATTTCATATGGAACTTCCCAATTTGGCATCAACTTTCCAGTGTTATGAGGAGTCGAGGCCTCTGCTTCCCGAAACACTAAATCACCAACTTCAAATCTTTGTTGTTTGACCCTTCTATTATAATGTCGAGCCGTTTTCTGCTGATAGATAGCCAACTTCAAGATCGCAGTGTCCTGGACCTTGTCTAATAAGTCCAAGTTCAGTCTTAACCCTTGGTCATTGTATGTATCCTTGAAATTCATCACCTGAAACGAAGGGGACCCAATCTCCACAAAAATAAGTGCTTCAGTACCATATGTCAGTCTAAATAGAGAATCGCCAGTTATTGTCCGAGGCGTAGTTCTATATGCCCATAACACACTAGGAAGCTCATTGGGCCACCTCTCATTTGCATTATCAAGCCTTCTTTTAATTCCATTAAGCAAAGTTCGATTAGTTACCTCAACTTTCTTATTAGCCTGGGGATGAGCCACTAATACCCTTCAATGCTGAATTCCCAAGTGAGATAAAAGTCTTTCGAACTCCGTACCCACAAATTGTGAGCCATTATCCGACACTAGCTGATAAGTGAATTTTATATCTATGTATTGAGTATCTTTTACCTTAATAATTTGTGAGTTCTTAAGTGTTTTATATTAGTTTTAAGTGTTTTATGTTATTTTTATGTGTTTTGATGATATTTGTTAGGAATTGAAATAAAGGCTCGGTTGATCAAAGTTTGGAGTTGCTATGCTTGCATTTTCAACTTGCCAATTACGCAGTAGTCACTTCAGGCCTGAATTCGACCATGATCTTAGTAGAATTTGACAAATTCTAAAACATAAAAGTTATAGATATACTTCTTAGCTTTTTGGAACATCTTGAATTGTATCAATCAGAGTCCAAATGAGAAAGTTATGATCATTTTTTTAACAGATATTAAAGTTAAAACTATATTAGAGAGGCCGCCCCACTTACTATGGCGGCCGCCCCAAGTAGGCAGAACGGGAATTTTATTCTCTAGTGGAGTAGAGATGCCGCCCTATAAGTAGGGAAGCCGCCCAGTCGGCGAGGAATGTTTTATTTTCTTATTTTTGGGTTATGGGTTGAAGTCTATATGGATTAGGATGTCTTGAAAAGTTAGTATATTTTATTAGTACTAGAAATATTCATATTGCAAGCTTAATTGGATGGGAAGATAGATCTAACATAGTTATGATAGATTATGAGTAAAATAATATAGATTATGAGTAAAATAATATGGATTAGGAGCAAATATTCAATGTGAATGATTCAAGAATCAAAGGCAAAAGCTTGGGGGTTGAATATTGTGATCCGGATGATGGGCGGATATCAAAACACAGATTTGATTATTCTCTTTTCCTTTTATTTTTGTAATTTTAAGATGTTGAATTATTTGTGGATTATTTATTCCTCAATTATGAACTAACTTTTAATGAAGGTTGCAATGGAACCCAATGCGTTATTTATATTAATTTTCTCTTTTATTGATTATATTTGATTATATATGAGTAGTTTATCATATTTTATGCGTTCATGTATTCATTAAGTGCACGTAATTAATGAGATAATTTATATAAAATTGAGAAATAGATTATAAATTTAGATCTGAATATGATGACATACGTTTATGTTTTCTGCGTTGATGAAATTCATGACTTGTGTATAGGATAGAGATATACTTATGTAACCTTAAAAGAATCTGTACTTTAAATCATTTTTAATTGTAATTCACATAGAGATATATAGTGAGTTAGTTAATTACAATGCTTTCTTTAATTCTAATGTCTTTGTGTCAGATTTAAAGGAAATTATTTATGTGAACATTGAAAAGTGCATATAAATACTATAAAGAATTTTCGATTAATAATTTTATATAATTAATTAATTAAAAAAAGAATGAAGAGATTTAAATGAAACATTAGGAAAAATTGTGATCTTAAGTAATTTTATTCCGATTTAATTCTTTTCATTAGTTTAATTTAGTTGTCAATTTTAATTAGTTTATTTTATAATTAAATTGCGATTGTTTAAATAAAATTAAGTTGATATAAAATTAGTGTTTGGTATTAATTATTTTTAATTTCACGTGGGTTTGACACTTTATTTAATCACTTTATTACTTATTGACCATGTATATTTGCATGCATATATTCATATAAAAAATACCCAACACCTGCACCATAGGAATCTCGAAGCGAAATACCACATACTCCTTCAGGAACCGGATGTAATCCTGTTTAGTACTATGCCATAGTGGTTTTCCTCAACCCACTTTGTCATGTAAGCGATCACTATAATAAGGTAAGCAACCTAACCCTTTCCTTAGCATAGGCCCCAACAGATCTATTCCCCAAACTGTAAAAGGAATGGGCGATAATACCGACGACAACTCTTCTGGGGACTGGTGCATGACAAAGTTATTCAATTGGCACTTTGGACACTTTTAAACATACAATTTAGCTTCCTGAAACATAGTTGGCTAATAATAACCCTGCCAAACCAAATTATAAGTAAGTGACTTTGCACCTACGTGATCCCCGCAGATACCTTCATGTACTTCCCAAAGGGCATAGGTAGCCTCGGATAGGACTAAACACTTCGCCATCGGACCAGAGTATGTCCACCAATAGAGATCCCCATCAATGAAACAAAAGTAAACACTCATATACTTGATTCGCTTTGCCAACAACTTATCCGTAGGCAACTTTCCATCTGCCAAATAGTCCAAGTAAGGTGTAAGCCAACAATTTGATCTCTCCAAATACTTTACTTCCCTCTTGAAAATTCTAGGTTCGTTCAGAACCTCCAAATAAACGGAACCTCCAAATAAACTGAACCTCCAAAATATTCTTCATGCGTAGTAGCTAGTTTTGAGAGGGTATCAGCCACGGTGTTATCGCCCCTTTCTACACCCTGAAAAGAGTAAGACTCGAATCTAAGTAATAACATTTTTACCTCGGCTAAGTACTTTGCCGTCTTTACCCCCTGAGCTTCATATTCGCCTTGGATTTGCTTGACCACCAGTTGGGAGTCATTGAAAATGAGGACACTTCGAGCCTCTAGACTCCAGGCTAATTTTAACCCTGCCAAAATCCCCTCGTAGTCCGCTTCATTGTTGGTTGCCTTAAATTTGAACCTGATTACTTGCTGAACTTTAAAGCCATCTGGGTTGGTCAAGATAACCCCCACACCACTAGCATCAACTGTAGAGGAGCCATCCACATATATGGTCCAAGTAGAAGATGAAGTTGTCTGCCCCTCAGCTACCAGTCCAACTTTGCCCTCGAAAATGAGTCTTGTGTCTTATTCAGAGAACATACATTCGACCATAAAGTTTACAAGTGTCTGACCCTTTATCGCTGTCCTTGATTTATACTCCAGAGCAAACTGACTAAGTTCCACTGCCCAAACGACCATCCATCCTGAGGAATCAGGCTTATGTAAGACTTTCTTCAGTGGTTGATCTGTATATATGACTATCGCCCAACCTTAAAAACAGTGCCTCAATTTTCTACTAGCAACCACTAAGGCATATGCGCACTTCTCTAGATTGGGATACCTTGTCTCAGCATCTCTTAAAGCATGACTGATATAGTAAACTGGCCTCTGCTTTTCTCCTTTCTCCCAAACCAACACTGCCCCTACTACCAAAGAACTAACAACCAAATATAAATAGAGCGGCTCCCTTGGCTCAAGCTTCTGCAATAAGGGGGTCGTAGACATGTACTTCTTTATTCTCTGAAATGCATCCTCACATTCTGACGTTCATTGAAATGTCTTCTCATTCTTATGCCCTTTCAACGTGTCAAAGAACGGTAGGCACCTCTTTGCTGACTTAGACATAAACCTTCGTAGTGCAGTCACCCGACCTGTTAATCGTTGAACGTCTTTAAAGGAGTGAAGAGACCTCATATCTAGAATAGCTCTGATCTTTTCTGGATTAGCTTTTATCCCTCTCCTTCTGACGAGATACCCGAGGAGTTTTCCAGAACCGATCCCAAAGGTGAATTTGGTCGGATTAAGACGCATATTATGATGATGCATCATCTGGAAACACTCCTCCAAGTCTTGCAAGTGGTCGGACACTCTCTTACTCCAGCTATTATGTTATCGACGTATACTTTCATATTTCTTCTAAGCTGTTTTTGAAACACATATTTCATCATCCTCTGATAAGTCGCTTTCGCATTGATGAGCCCAAATGTCATACGGTTGTAAGCATAGATCGCCCTGTGGGTGGGTGATAAAGGCCGTATTCGGAATATCCTCTTTTGCCATCAAGATTTATTTGTACCCCAGGAAAGCATCCAAAAAGCTAAGTATAACATTCCCTGACGTGACATCAATCAACTGATCTACATGTGGGAGCGGGTAAAAGTCCATCGGGCATGCTTTATTGATGTCTATATAATCTATGCAGACCCTTCACTTCTCGTTTTACTTACGAACCAACACCACATTAGCCAACCATTTCGGGTATTCGATCTCTTTAATGATTTTGACATCTAATAATTTGCCGACCTCCTCATCGATGATCCTTTATCTTTTTGGAGCAAAAATTCGACCCTTCTGATGCACTGGTTTCCTTTTCGAATTAACCGATAACCTATGAACAATCATGTCTTCAGCTATTCTGGGCATGTCGTGCGATGTTCAGGCGAAGATGTTTGGATATGTCCGAAGTAATTTCACTAACCCCTTTCTGACTGTATCTTGCAACCCGACACCAATCTTTACAATCTTTTGGGTGTTCCCTGGTATCAACTCGATGTCTTCTGTTTCTTTTACGAGAAGAGATAACGGTTCGGTTAGTCCTTCTGTAAAAGGCTCGAGGTCCACCATCATTATCTGCTTTAGCTTGCTGACCCCAACTGATGATGAAGTCATCGTATGGTGGTAACATCTCCTGGCTATGTCTAGATCTCCCCTCAATTCTCCAACTCCATTGGTCATCGGGATTTTATTTTAAAATGTGAAATTGAAGTTACCGTATGAAGGGCTGAGAGGGTGGGTCTTCCCAATATTGCATTTTAAGAAGAATCCACTTGCACTATAAAGAACTTAATGTCTATCTGAACCTGTCGAGGGGCTATCCCAAACACAATTGGCAATTCGATTGTGTCGAGTACTGGAACCAACTCGTTACCAAATCCAAATAAAGGTACCTCTTGACCTATTTCCATCTTAACTTCTTTCAAATCCATCCTCTGATATGCATGGCTGTACAAAACGTCAACTGCGGAACCATTGTCGATCATCATTCGCTTCATGTCCATCGGTCCGACCTGGGCAGTGATTACTAGAGCCCTCTCATGTGGTTCTACCGCGTCGAGTGGATGGTCTTTTTCTGAAAAAGAGATCATGGTATTTAGAAAAGGACACTTTTGTAGTGATGTCTGCTCTGATAAGGCCATCATTATTTATGAATTCGACTGCCGGTGTTTCCCAGATTATTTCTTTAGCGTCCCTTTGATGATGACATCCACAACTCTTCTTGGCCCCTCGCTCCGACCCTTGTGATGGTATTCTAATTGAGGGTTAGCCTGCACCGGTGGACGCTGATCTGCCACATATTGGATAAGTTCTCCATTCTGAATGTTCTTCTTGATGAAGTTTCTTAAGTCTGGATATCTTCCATTTGAATGTCCCGTAGCCTGATAGTACTCGCAGTGATACCAATGATCCTTCTTTCTTAACATTCTTGGAAGTGGTTCATAAAACGTTTTATCCCTAATATAATTCAGAACATGTACCCTATATGTATTTAAGGGCGTATACACTTTATTATCCTGCCTTGGTCGGAAAGCCTACTTATCTGATTGTGGATTGACTTTCGATCCGATTCTGTCCCATACATCTGGCTGCTTGGTGTCCCCAGTCTTAGGTTTGTCGGCAGCCTTCAGATGCGGGTTCAAGGTGTTCATCGCCTCTTCTATGGTAACAAATTTCTCAGCTCTCTCGTAGGCATTCGACGTATCTTTTGCGAGGTTGAACATCATATCCTTCATGAGCTTCTTTGATCTACCGATGTCCAACCCGATAGTGAAGAACCCCAAGGCTTGGGTTATATTTAGACCAGAGATCGCACCGATCGCATCATTAAATCTCTGCACATACTGTGTTAGTGTCTCATTGCTCATTTACTTAACTTGCATGAGCGAAGCCATGAGTTTACCCCTTTTCTTGTTGCTACTGAATCGATCGTGGAACTTGTCTAAGAGCTCCTTCCATGAATTTACACTCTCTAGGGGCAAAGAAACAATCCATTGTTTCGCCGTCTTCTTTAACGTTGTCACAAAATTTTTACACATCCCTGCCTCTGAATGATTATAGTACCTCATGATGATTTCGTATGAGTTGGTATGGTCGTAGTGATCTCCAGTGCCAGCAAAGGATTCTAATAGTGGAAGCTTCATCTTTAGGTCCGCTTTATCCTGATTGATGATTGATGATTGATGAGAAAGGGGACTTATTGTCCACTAGCTTCAGACCTGCTTTTAATTCCTCTAATTGTCTTTTGAACTCGGCCATTCTTTGCATGACAGGGTCGGCCTCCTCCTGCCTTATTTCGCCAAGGCGGTTGTTCAAACCCATATTAAGACATCTATCCTCTAACCTTGTGTCAGCACGTCTGTCATCCAGATGGGTATTGACGCGTCTATCCTCCAACCTTATATCAACACGCCTATCATTCTGTCGTACATCAGTGCGTCTATCCCCCGACCTTATATCAGCATGCCTATCGTTGTGTCTCATATCAGTGCGTCTATCCTCCGACCTTATATCAGCACACCTATCGTCCTGTCTCACCTGAGGCAACTGAGATCGACCTCGCTGAGTTAGGCTTGGATGACCATGCTCTCTCTATCGTGACACGGAGTCTGCCATTTTCCTCCATGTCGATTTTGATTGGGCTTTATATCCCCGTGGCAACTTCTGGGTTGTTCGCTCAACTGTGATGTGGGGGGGGGGGGAGGGGGTGTCATTAACTCTCCTCCTCTGGTGCTAACTCTGTGGAGTTGACCCTCTTAATCCCCTAGCCATATGATCACCGTCTCCCCTTAGTTCTGACAGCTGCTTGTAAAGCTCCTATTGTTGCAACTGCAAGGCCTTCATGACATCTTCCGTCTCCTGAATTTTCCTTTTTTCTGATAGTCTCTCTTTCATCGTGGCTGCTGTGACCCTTCCCTTGATTGCTCCTGAATAAGCCAGAGTCCCCTCCATCAGAAGTAGAGAACAACCTGCGTTTTACCGGGACGGGTTGTGTAGCCGCTGAATCGACCCTCTTGCCAGAAAGTCCCAACCTATCCATTATTGAACCTCTCGTGCGTCGAGGGGAAGGCTCCTCCGAGGAACCAGCCTCCTCTCTTAACGGCTCACTAAGATTCACCATAGCCACGAGTGTGTTCTACCGTTAATCCAATCAGCTAAGAGGCAATCAAACAATCTCCCACCCTATGATTTTCCTTCAAACAAAATCGTAGGGCCTTCCTTCTTGTTAACACCAAACTTTGTAAACCCGTTGAAAATCACCAAAAGCATGAACACCTGCACCTAAGAGAAACCATTAGACACCCCAGAACAAGAGATGGCTTGAGGCCGTCAGGAGATACTCTGGCGTGAGAGTAAGTATAGGCCAAAAGCGTTATCAATGGAGAACCAAGTTATGCTGGAATAACAGGATTATGTGAATAAAAATATGTGTATCGTGATTATGAACTAATTGACTGCTTATATAGATGTCAATGTCCCCATAATCCAATTAGGAATAAGATGTCTACTTCCAAACCAACTTATGACTCCTTTTTATCGCATTATGGAAATGATTCCATAATGACCATGCTACTTCAAGTAAATAGGGAAGTAGAATCCAAGAATTATATGGGCAACATCAACCCTAAAACGCATTCAATATGGATGAGGATAGGTTGACCACCCTATGACCGAATCTAAATAGTCAATAGATCTAATCCAAAAATAATATGGGTTGATTCAAATCTAAACCCAAATAATTATATTCCAACAGTGATATACCAAAACTATCATTATAATAATTTCTAAAATATAATCTCATAAAAATTAAGTAATAATATGCTATTTAAATATTTTTTTTTAAACTCAAAAACACAATATATATATATATATATATATATATATATATATATATATACTATCTTTCACTCTCTTTTTTTCCTAAAAAATTTAATTTATTTATTTAATTAATTTAATATAAAATTTAAATTGGCGCACACCATTTTAGCACGACAAATACATTGATAATATTTCGGTCAAACATAAACTAATTATAAACGGGAATCACCGAGCAGAAGGAATGACATTTGCAACTGCAAACACTATAGAAACACGTATAAATAGCTCCTCTTCGCCCCAATTTACATTCAAATCTCCGATTTACCATTTTGATTTTATATAAAATATAATACTCCGCATCTTCTTCTTCTGCAGTTCCCTCGATCTGATCTGCAAAAACACACACTAATTACACACACATAAATGGCTATGGCGAGGGTAAGCTCTGGCCTCGCATACCCCGACCGATTCTACGCCGCGGCCTCATATGCTGGCTTCGACGGATCTCCTATCTCCCCCTCCAAAGGTGTTAGCTCCAAATTCCCCAACGACGTCACGCTATTGCTCTACGCCTTGTATCAGCAGGTTCATTTCTTTTCTGCATTATGTATAATTCTTCAATTCAATTCGGAAAGACGTTTATTTGGCTTGATCCACTGCTTTTATTGATTGAATTGGTGTTGATTTGTGTGAATTGTGTGTGCATATGATTCCATTTGATATAATTTTGGTAGATCTGAATTTTGGGGATTGTGATTGGTACTGTGGAGATGTCAATATATTTCATTGCTGCGGACTTGAGTATTAAAAATTGAATCCTTGGGTACTTGTTAGTATAAATTTGACTAAAAATAAGTTATTAAAGGGTTGTTAAGGTTCTTAGGGGTGTTGATATTTGGGCTTTTGAAAGAAGTGAAATATGAGACTTTTTTTGATAAGTTAGGACTTCTGTTGCTTCATTTTGAGGATGATCATTGTATTTGTGTGGGTTTTAATTTGTTGCAGGCAACTGTAGGACCTTGTAAAATTTCAAAACCTAAAAGTTGGAGCCCTGTGGAGCAAAGCAAATGGACAAGGTTTGTATCATTCAGCTCTATGACACACACACACACACACACACACGCTCACACACATATATATCACACATATATATTTCTTTAATCAGTTGATGGTCAAAAGTGTAGCTTAATTGTCACACATGGCCACATAGTTCATTGCATGTTGGATTAGGCAGGGAGCTGTCTGTTCTTCACTTATGCTTTAAGTTTACGAAAACATTTATATTCCATTTTCAACTCTTTTGGTCTGGTGGCATAATCCAGCGTCTCTCTCTCTCTCTCTCTCTATATATATATATATATATATATATATATATATAACTCTCTCAATTGAAGTCGAACTTCATATGTGGCAAGAGAAAACTAGAAAAGTTGAAAAGAAGTATAAAAGACATTAGTTTTTTGGATGTAGAAGTTTTGTGCTTTATTCTCTGTCCCAGTATACATGCAAACAGACAGAAACTTGGTGAGAGAATTTCCATGTAAGTCAATAGGTTATTACTGGGTGAGAATTGTTCTTTTATTGCTTATAATCAGTCAAGGTTGTCTGTCTGAACTCCATATTGAGATGTTCAATACAATTTGAGCTGTTTGGGAGTTGAGATTGAGTTATAAGATATGCTTTAATGCAAGACTTTTTACTTATGAACAAAAGTAGATTCTTGTTAGAAAGAAGGGAGAATATATGAAAGTGGACAAGTAGTCCTGAAAGAAATAAAATGTGTAGAAAGCAGAAAACCTATAAAATAGGATCACCCATTAATCCATATGAAAATTTGAAATAGGTGTTCCCCTAAAAGTTTCCATGGTTGAGGCCAAAGAGAAGCCAAATGAGGTGACCTGTCCACAAAAGATGCAAAGGAAGAAAGCTGTCTCAAGATATTTTTGAATTTTTTGCAGTCCATAGATCCCAAATAATGACAAAACATGCACCTTGTACACAAGACTGTACCTACCTTGCCGACACCAAACTCTTTAATCTGATCAACAACAAGCTCTTCTCCACTTATGTCATTTTGAGCTTTAAACAAGTTGTATAAGTTATCTTCTCTGAAACACTCCTTATTCATTTTGTTTATTTTATCCAAAAAGCTATAAGTTGGTTAAATAAGCTATTCTAGACGGGATTTGTGTATGTCTAATTATATCGAGAGCAAGAGTGCAGGTCTACAATTCTCTTATAATATTGAAGGTTTATTTACTTTGTGAGGTGGCTTGCATGAAGTTTAGCTTTGACTTATTAATAATAGAGCCTTGGCATATAAACAGTGGAACTGAAAGAACATCAAAGACAGTACTGAACAAAAAAAATAGACATTTCAATTACCATTGTACGGCATTTTTCCGAATTCAATTGGATATTATGGGCTCGTTTAACAGCATAGCAAAATGTGGGAGTGATGAAAGTTTAGCTCATGCAATTCAATAATTTGCGATACTAAGTAAGCTTTGAAAATTTGGGAAAAGCAGCACTTTTCTATTTGTGGATGGGGTAGCATATACAAAGTTCTATATTTTCTTAAATAATTGCTACCAGTTTTTATTTTTATCAGCTAGACATCTAAAAGCTATTCCCCTTTTCCTGCAGCTGGAATGGGCTTGGAAACATGGCTTCCACTGAAGCAATGCGTCTCTTTGTAAAGATATTGGAGGTTTGTGTTATCAATAATTAAACTTATATCGTTGAAACATATTAGACACTTAAGTAATTGTTTCTGTACATTTTCTAAATAGGAAGAAGATCCGGGATGGTATTCAAGAGCATCCAACTTTGTTCTTGAGCCTGTTCAGGATGTGGAAATAAATGTGAGTCTATTTGAAACTATATAATGTTGACTTGTTGTGAAGTTATGAATGGATTGCTGTATTGGTATTCTATTTCTATATTGTGATCTAGAGTAAGTTTCTTCTCATAAACGCATCCGACAAGCATTGCAAGTGCTACCAACTTAAATAGACAGTGTGTATGATGAACCTTAGCACATTCCTCTCTGAATGTACTGTTTAATGGATTGCTGTAAAATACTAAAATGTATTTAAATTCAATTAACTAATCACCAAAAAAGTTCCAGCAAGATATCTAGAGAATCCATCCCTTGACAGGAAATCTAAGATAGAAACCCTATGAATAGAAAACAACAAATGCTGCATCCCATAAGCAACAGAGAGCGCTATCTATGTCTTCTGCTGTCTTGCACATATAGCACCGTCTTAGATATCTTTTACAGACTCTCGATGGTCAAAATACTTCCCAAGTATAATGTCAAACAAATTTCTGATTGTATTATGTATTTTAGTTTCATTTCTTTCAAGGATATTGACTTAGGTTTTTGAACTCAACAAGTTGCTTTCCAGTTAAGAAGCATCGACAAGGATACAATATATGGACATTATATGATACAAACACATTGATATGAACATTTTCTACAAATTTTTCAAGGGATATGCTAAATATTATACTCCCACACAAAATACAAAATTAGTTCTGACTTTTTTTTTAAAGTCAAATTGATACTTTTTCAAATTCAAAATCGGCGTGATTCATTTAAATTGTGAAAACATAAATCTTGCAATTAGTAGTACTTTTTCGATAGTTTACAATATTCATAATTGCAATTAGGTACTTGGTTGCATGCCCTTTCCATTTTTTCCAATGTTAGGCAATCTACGTTTTGGTGGTTCTCTATCCATACTTCTGCATTGTAAATTATTATCAAATAAGAACCAAGTAAGAATCATATACTCAAGTTTGTGCGAGGTTCTTCAAGAGTTACAAACTACATTATGTTGTGATGCCATTTTTGTTCTATATTAATTGATTTAATTCTGAACTGCAGATGCAGTTTTTTTAACTTGCGTAAAACTTTTACATAGCTGTTTTCTTGTTTATAGCATAATCCAAAAGTTGAGAGTGTCTTGGAGAATGGAAGCGCTTTGCTTGAGATGAAGACTATTCCAAGAGACAATGGGAATGTGCTAGAAACTGAGGATAAAGATGTTGTAATTGAAGGCCTTAGTTCAGTTGGTGTGTATGATCAGTGGGTTGCACCTCCAGTGTCTGGTGCACGCCCAAAAGCCCGATATGAGGTCTGTCTTTGCCTTTCTTGTTTTTTAAAATATGAGTTGGTTTTCTTGTGATTACTTCTTTTTTGAGCAAAATTTCCCCGTACTTGCAGCATGGAGCTGCAATTATTGATGATAAAATGTATATTTATGGTGGGAACCACAATGGACGTTACCTAAATGATCTCCAGGTATGTTACTACTATGTGCCTAATTATATGTACCCAAAGATTGTCACCCATACAAATATCATTTGGGAAACTTTTGGCAATATGTGCCAATATCCCGTGTTCTTTTTTTTATTGTGAAACATAGAGAAAATTTATTCCAAAGTATAGCACTCACCAGTAGACTTGATCATGCAGCTATTTTATGTAGAATTTTGATAATAATCATCAAGTTCTTTCTTAAAGCCTCAACTTCTTTCCCACTTTCTTTCCAACCCCCAACCCTGTCTTCCTTTTCTCGTACATTTTAATGTGTTTCGTTAATGTATAAGAAAAATCATCATATTCTCCGATTTTAACTTTCATTCCTGGGTAGCTTGAGAGATATTCCTTTAACTTGAGGAACAATGCAGGCTCTGGATTTGAGAAATTGGACATGGTCTAAGGTTGAAGTTAAAGCTGGGGCTGATACTCTGGGATCAGCGTCTCCAGTAACCGTATCTCCTTGTGCTGGTCATTCCTTGGTTAGTTGAGAGATGAACTTGTGCTTTTATTATAATTATTAAATTGAAAGTGTTCCATTTTAGATATTTGTGGTTTTATTCACACATGATTTGTTTCATCAGAATCCTGATCATTTATCTTTCTGGATATTTGATTATACAATTATTTTTCCATCTATAGATACCTTGGGGAGGAAATAAGATTCTTTCAATTGCTGGACATACAAAGGATCCTTCTGAAGCTATGCAAGGTTTGAGTTGTACCACTAATTGGTCAAGTTTTATTTTTTAACTGAAGATTTACAAAATTTTGGTAAAAAAATATGACACCAAATGCTCATAAGGTCAATGGTTGTATTCTTGATCAAGTTATGTTTTGGATCTATGGTTTTATGTGGTTTTGATTTGTTTATAATTGTTTTTGTAGTTGAATAGTTAAGGGTTTTCTATGTTGGAGATGTAGTAGAGTGTCCTACGTAAATTAGCATCACTAGGCAGTCTTAAGTTTATGTAAAACATTCACTTCCATATTAATTAGAAGATGATTTGTAGAATGTGTTGAAGTTTTTTGATGCTGACAATTGAACACTCCCTAAATCAAGCCAAATCCAAATTCTGCCATTCCCAATTCCTAATGGCCCTGCTTGTACATTGCAAATACCCTAAATCTACTAAAAGTTTTTATAGACCACTATGAAATCATTTGTTCGCACCACAAACCTATTTTTTCTGAGGCTGTCCTAACATTACATGTTGATTTATCATTTTAATTATCAGTTTTTTCCCACCAGTGGAAGAAGGAAATCCCAGGTGGAAGGATACATTTTTCTTGGAACTTTATTTATGTATCTTATCTTCTTTCCTGTTTTGGATGTTTATTATTTTATTTATTTTTTCTTGTCACAGTAAAGGTGTTTGATCTGCAAACTTGCTACTGGTCAGCCTTGAAAACTTATGGAAAGCCACCGGTATATTCTCATTTATCTCTAAATATTATGTCAACCTCTTATCGTGGCCTAGGTTCCTTAACATTTTTTTTTGCTAAATGATTCCTTAACATTTAAAATATCAAGTAAAGAAATAGGTATTTTTGGTTAAAATAAGAAGTTTGCTGAATATATCTGGAGTACATGGATTTATATTCTCTGCATTCTTTTCTTTGTGATAAACAAAACATCTGATTTAAAGAACATTTTTAGAAGCAGTTAAACAACTTTAGTTTTAGTCCTGGAGTTATTTTAGAAAAATTGATTACTTTTCCCATTTAGCGCAGAAAAACGAGAGAAAAAAGAAATGTTTATTAGAATGCACAGTGTTGGGTTTATTATTCTGATGTTACTATGTTAGTATCTTTTCTAACCCCCTTGAAATTTTTCTGTACATTCTCTATTTTTTGTTGGTGGTCTACCTATTTAATATTAATTTTAAAAATGATGACCACAAATGTCTACATAAAGGCTGTTCACGGTTTGGGTTGGTTCAGTTCAACAGCTAATCAGAACCAGAACAGAGAACCCCGGCTGTTGGCGGAGTGGTTTAAGCTTAGCACTGGGACGAATCGTAAACTTGGATGTCCTGGGTTCGAGTCCCACTTGCAATAACAGTTCTACCTTCTCATAAGAACAGGTAACGGGGCCACGGATCTTAGAAGGGCTGGTCCGGGCTGGGGAGATTAGTCCGACTGCGGTTGGGAAACTCCACATTATTAAAAAAAAAAAAAAAAAAGGAACCGGAACAGAAGTAGAACTTTTTTAAGATTTTAGAACCATAACTGACCCAAACCTGTAATAGAACCATCCCAACCCAACCCATTAGTTATGCTGCTGGATTGGTTTTGGTTTTGTTATTTGTTTTGTAATTGCTTATATTATTAATACTCAGTCATGATTTAAAATTTACAAATATTACAAGACCCAATATAAAGAACTAAAACTGATTGATATTTTACTAGTAATTATCAATTTTATGTGTTTATAATTATGTAAATATACGTATATGTGATTATTTACGTATTAAGGTTGATTCTTGATTGTTCCACTTCAGTTTGTTCTGTTTTGACTCGTTGTTCTAGGAAAGTCAACCCAGAAGCAGTTGCTACACTTGAATTAATGGGTTTCTTGGAAATGAATTTGACAATTTATGCAATATCTGAAGCTTGGGTATAAATGTGGGTTTGTCCGAATATTGTAGCATGAACTTGGAATCCGTGAAGTTACTTTTTCCTATAAACAAACTATATTTATAGTTTATACACACTTTATCCACCATTTTTCATGGCAAAAAATAAAGATAAAAAATCAGATGCTGTCGTTTGTGTTAAATGTGCCATCCTTTTTGCAGGTCTCACGTGGAGGCCAGTCGGTGACCCTTGTAGGGTCGAGCTTAGTCATATTTGGTGGAGAAGATGCAAAGCGATCTCTCTTGAATGACCTGCACATTCTGGACTTAGAAACCATGACCTGGGATGAAATAGATACGCTGTAAGTTATTCATTGGAAGTCACAACTTTTTTGTCCTGGTAATTTCTTGGTTATCTGGCATGCTGAGCGATTTAAAATAGCCAACAGATATGCCACCATAATGGCATGAGCATTAAGTTCTTAAAGATACTCTAATTTTCTTCTTTTTTCCCCTTTAGATTTATGTGAATGGCAATTGGTTCGTTATTGAAATATGCGAAAATGCCAAAAAATTCTCTGATTTTTGTTCTTAATAGATGTATTGTAATGCTGGTCACATACCTTGTCAAAATGCAGCTATGTATTCTAAAATTCATTCTAGACTTGATCATATTTTATGACTGAACCTAATGATCTTGACTATGATTGAATATATTCATGTTTTGGTGTCTCATTATCTTCATTATTTTGTAGTGGGGTGTCACCTTCTCCAAGGTCTGATCATGCTGCTGCAGTCCATGCAGAGCGCTATCTTCTTATCTTTGGTGGGGGTTCACATGCTACTTGCTTCAATGATCTGCACGTCCTGGATTTGCAAACTGTGAGATTATTATTCATTTTCCGTAACTTTGTCATTTTATAACTTTAATTGTATTGATACTTGTCATATTTCTAATTTTGTAGATGGAATGGTCAAGACCTACACAGCAGGGTGAGATACCGAGTCCTCGGGCTGGCCATGCAGGTGCCACAATCGGGGAGAGTTGGTTCATTGCTGGTGGTGGTGACAATAAGAGTGGTATATTTTTATTTATTACTCTGTTTTCCCTCCTCTTTTGTTGTTATTATATTTTTCCTTGGTTTTTATTTTTTAGCATTTTATGTACATGTATGTTTCCAGATGTGGATGACCTTTTATTTTATTTATCTGTATCTGTATCTTTACCTATTATATTACATTATCTTATTAATTTCTTATTCTGATCTGTTTTATCCATTTATTTTTCTTCTTGCCTTTTTACTTTTATTTTACACATGGATTCATTTTCAGCCTATCCCAAATAGTTTGGAATAAAAGGCTTGTTGAGTTGAACTTATATTGTTCAAGAAGGGGGGAGAGGTTTGTAACTTAAATATATGATAGCAAAAGTGAGTTTCTAATGAAATTCTTGCAGAAAATGGTGGATCTGTTGATCAAGTCCTCAAAAAGATATTTTTTTTATAGTCACCACATGATCTTATATAATTGGTCCTGGTGGTTTTGATTTGGTTATTTTTATCGTAACCTTCAAATCTGGTCTGAGTTGTCGATTTGCGTGTGATGTTAACGTTTTTTTTTTAATTGGTCCAGTTATCAGGCTCTTAGGAAATCTTATGGATCTTTACAAAGACTTTTGATTTTTGAACTTAGTGTTAACTCTTTTAGGTGCCTAAATGAATGATCATTAAACATTAAACAATATAGGCAGGATACTTGGAGGTGTGGGCTAGTAGCTGGCCTAATAAACATCTGAAGTGGCTGCTCTCAGCCACAAACTGGTTTCTCATGCTTGACAGTCCAATCTTATTAGAATTGCGCCAAATTGTGGTTTGTTCTACCACTATCTTGTTGACCATAAATTGTTTTCTTTCCATGTGATTTTCTTTTTCTTTTTTTCCTTTTTTTCATTTCATCTTTTTACCTGCTAAGAAGGGATCTTATAATGTGCGGCTTAGGAATTTCCTTGTGAGATTTGATTTCAGAAAGAAGATGGACAAATATGTGGTGCAGGAGACCCATCTATCAAATCTATTCCATTTAGTATATTTTCGTTAAACGTCTGATGTGAGGTCATGCCTGCTGATCTATCATTTGCCTTTGAAGTACATGATTTCAGTGCTTGTGCAGAACTCTTTTAGTATTATTCTGGAAGTTCAATGGAAACTGGATCGTATTTTTTTTGGATGATAGGATTGAATATTGATCGTCTCATCTATCAAATCTATTCCATTTAGTATATTTTCGTTAAACGTCTGATGTGAGGTCATGCCTGCTGATCTATCATTTGCCTTTGAAGTACATGATTTCAGTGCTTGTGCAGAACTCTTTTAGTATTATTCTGGAAGTTCAATGGAAACTGGATCGTATTTTTTTTGGATGATAGGATTGAATATTGATCGTCTTTAAGCTTATAATGTTTTAAGTATTGCTCATAATTTGGTGAAATGCAGTTTAATTCCTGTTCACCATTTTCTAATTTTGTCTAGTGTGAATGTTGCTACAAATGTGTATGCATAATATGCCCCCTCCCTCACACCTAAATGAAGTCGGAATATTACCCCAAGTGTTTAATATGCTTCAGTGGATTCAACTCGCTGGTATTATTTAAATTGCTATCACTTTTTGCTCATTGTATTTGATATTTACTATTTCCCTCCAATTTGTTTCAGGTGTCTCAGAAACTGTTGTTCTTAACATGTCTACGTTGGCCTGGTCAGTTGTAACAACTGTTCAAGGACGTGTTCCTCTTGCTAGTGAGGTATTCAATAATAAGTTAATTCATTTTATCAAACTATGTATGCTATGTTTTTTATGCGAGGGCCAGCTCTAGGGCTGGCGGTGGGCCTGAGGGATGGGGAAGAACTAATCTTTTAATCTTTTTACCATCTTAGGAGACTAATTTATGTGCCATGATGGGGATCACAAGTCAAGAGCAAACCAAAGCATTTTTATATTTGTTATTTAGAGTTTTTAGTATGTTTAATATAATAGTAATTGATGTAATTTATTTATTAGTGGGAATTTATGATATTAATTAGTGATTAAGAATTATTACTAAGGGTATTTTAATCGTTTAGTATTTTTATTATTCCATCAAGTAATATTAGGGTTTTGAATCTCTTTAAATAGTGATATAATCCCCACAAGTTTGATAGACTATATACGAATGATATTGAAGTTGATTATTATCATTCATATCGTATAGGTATTTTATTCATACTGTAGAGGTATTTTGTCCATCATAGTGTTGATTCGTGGAGTTGATACACCTAAGAGACCCTAGTGATTTGAACGTAGAGTTTAAATCTTAGTTTATTTTTCATAGTTTTTCATTAATTCTCTATCTCAAATCTGTCCTACATAATTTTTTGGCATCAGAGCTTAGGGTTTCTCCATTAATTTCTCATTTTTTGGGAGATCTTGTCCTTTTTTTAATATTAAAAAGTTACTGTTCATTTGCACTGTTCATTGACGGATTTCACTATTAATCGCTGGAGTACTATTCACTGCTACAGCCTCCTTTGATAAAAAAAGAAAAACCCTAATCTTATTCTTTATATACCCACACTTGGCAAATATCCATTTAGTATCCCAAAGTCATAGTTGTTGCAGCGTCACCTAGGCGATATCGAGACGTCCTGTCGGTGCGGCAACATCAAGTCGTTATGTCACCTAGCTGCATCAAAGGAAAAGGAGGAGGAGGAGAAGAAGGAGAGGAGGAGGAGATCTGTTAAGAAGAAGAAGATATGTTAAGAGGAAGAAAGAACCTGCGATGGATGTGATGCTTCTTCTTCTGACTGCTACTTCATCTCTGCTTCTTAACAAATCGTACTTTTCACTGATTCTTCTCTGCTAGAAAATTACGAATTGGTACCCCAATGTTTCCACACTTTTTCATTTCCGGCCCCAAATTTTCATAAAATTTTAAGATACACCCTGAACTTTGAACTTTTTTTACATATTGGCCCCTGTACTTTTATATTTTAGCCCTTGAAATTTTACTAGTTTTTTAGTTCAGTTCCTATAAAAAATAAATAAAATTAAAATATAACTTCTAATTGTGCTTTTAATAGTATTTCATATAATTATGTTTTGGGTTTTAATGTATATAAAATTTTATTGCCAATATACTTTTGAAGTAAATAAATAATATATAAATTGCACATTATAAATGCCTTGTCGCCATAGCGGTCGTCTAGGCGTCCTGGCGGTCGGCTACTGCCTTGACTCGCCGTGGCGCTGTGACAACTATGCCCAAAGTTTTCTATCATATTTAAATTTTAGCCCATAGTTTATATACTTTTCGCTGGTACCCTTTTATCATTTTAAATCAGCCCCTACACTTTCTGCATTCATACTTTAACCCCTATTTTTTATTTTCTTATTAGTTAGATTCTTAAGTTATATAAAAAATAGTTATATTTTGTTTTATTTTTTCGTATAACCTATTGTACCAATGTTCCGAACCATAAAAGAATTGATTGCACAACAAAAGGAGTATATTTGGTTTCTTGATGATGAAAGTGATCGGATACACTACCTTGTTTATACATGTGGTCGTAGTTATTTGAAACCCAAGCAGGAAGAGCTTAGATGAGATATGAATGATGCATAAGACAACCTTGAAAAATTGCTACGTTAGTATCAATATGAGCAAAGAAAGGCTGACGTAAAGAACCGTTAACAAGCTGAAGCAATGAAACTTCAACAAGCTAAAGAAAAATAATTTCAAAAGGCTACACATGAAATTGTCTCTATATGTTCTTTTATAAAAGATGAAATCTCTTTTATAAAAGATGAAATGTCTTCTATAAAAGATGATCTTATTGACTTGCTGGCACATATTCGAGTAGAGAAAGAGCAAGAGAAAGAAAAAGAGGATGTTCACAATTCCGGGACTACATACAGTTGTGACGTGTCCATGGAAATTCTTGAAGTTTCAAAAGTTAAACCAAAGATTGTGTGTGAACAACCACGTGAGAAACACCCTGAAGTTGCTATTGAGTTGTTCGTTATCGAAGAGAGGACAATTCGAGAAGTTGATCCACTCCAAGTTGATAACGTGGAGTTCAGCATTCTGGTTACTCTACTTCAACTGTCTTTGAATGCAAAACCAATACTCTTGTCAGTTATGTTCCCAACAATTTTTTAGCCTTATCGCGGGAAGATATTGTCAACGGTATTCCAAAAAGGTTCTTTTGGTGGATAGGAGTTCATGGATTATTCCATCATGTTATAAAACTCGAGATCGAGTTGTCTCTAACAAGGGGAGAATGATGGGGATCACAAGTCAAGAGCAAAGCAAAGTATTTTTATATTTGTTATTTAGAGTTTTTATTATGCTTAATGTGATGGTAATGGATGCAATTTATTTATTAGTGGGGATTTAGAATATTAATTAGTGATTAGGAATTATTAATAAGGGTATTTTAGTCGTTTAGTACTTTTATTATTCCTAAGTACTATTAGGGTTTTGAGTCTTTTTAAATGGTGATGTAATTCCCACAAGTTTGATAGACTAGATTGATATTGAAGTTGATTATTATCATTCATATCGTAAAGGTATTTTATTCATACTGTATAGGCATTTTATCCATCGTAGTGTTGATTTGTGGAATTGATACACTTGAGAGACTAGTGATTTAAACGTGGAGTTTAAATCCTAGTTTATTGTCCGTTAATTCTTCATCAAAAATCTGTCCTGCATCAGCCAATCATTTATACTCATATAACTAGGAAACTTTTATAAGCTTCTGATAACTTCCATGATTTTAGTATTGGATCATGTTCTAGTTCCTGCAATTTGTTTTAGTAAATTTTTTGATTGGTTTTAATTAGAAGGGAGTGAGAATTGCATCTCAATCTAGATAATACTGATCTATAGTTTATGAATGTAAAGTGCCGTGAAACCTTTAATGGATTAGCTAACAAATTAAACATGTAAATTTTTCATTACAGGGTCTGAGTTTGGTCCTGAGCTCATATAATGGTGAAGATGTATTAGTATCTTTTGGAGGATACAATGGGCGGTACAGCAATGAGGTTGAGAATAATCTATAGCATTTCTTTGCATGGTTTCTACCACTTCACTGGTTTCCTCAATATGATTTTGTACTGCTGTTAGGTTCACGTACTTAAGCCAAGCCATAAATCAACCTTGCAATCGAAGATGCTGGAGACTCCTGTGCCTGATAGTGTTTCAGCTGTACATAATGCTACAAATGCCACAAGAGATATGGAGTCTGAGTTTGAGGCAGGCCAAGAAGGAAAAATAAGGGAAATTGTAATGGACAATGTTGATTCAGAGCCGAAGGTATGTTATATATTGAAAAACTGTATCGAACTGTCACTTGAAAATTTTAACAGATGTTCGTGTCTTTGTTGAAGATATATGTTTCTTTTGCTTATTAGGATTTTCTACTGCCCTATAATATTGTTGGACATTCTATATGACTCTCTATCATACTATTTGCACTTTCTATTGAGATGTGGAATTTCCTGACTACAGTTATATACACGAACTAAAATTTCATTCTGATTGATCATTTACAAACATTGTAAATGAAAATTTTATGTTTAAAATAAAAAAATCAATCAATGTCTGCTTTTTATAATATAAAGTTATTTTCTTTTAACCTTTTAGTTATGGATATTATTCTTGGAACTATGTAACTATATTTATTTCCCAAGTATAATTTAGCTCTGGCTTCCTGACTTTTTTCCTTGCTTATATCTATTTGTATCATGCAGATCAAGAAAATTGAAGAAACCAATGAACGTCTTTTAGCAGCCTTAAAAGCAGAGAAAGAAGAATTAGAATCATCAATAAGTAAGGAGAAGTTGCAGTCACTGCCGCTAAAGCAAGAGTTGAAAGAAGCAGAAAGTCGCAACACAGATCTGTACCAGGTAACCTTTTTTACTATTGACTCGTAAATATCTGAAACTTCTTGGCTTGTTTAAGACATTTAAAATGAAACAACAATTTTTATCGATTTTTACCTGCTCAGATTTGTCCAAGAACAGTGGATGATTGTATATATATACTATAATACATTAATTAACGATACAGTATTTTCACTTCAACTTAAATCCTCTGATGGCTTTGAGAGAACTATTTCCATTTACTAGGAATTAGGATGCTGTAGAAGTTCTGTAGGAAAGCTTAGGTGTGTTTAAGTGGGTTTCTTTTGTCACAAATAGATGTCAATTGAAATTTTATGTTGGAGTAGGGTTAGGCATATCATCTCTCATATGCCTAACCCTCTTCTGTCACCTTTGATAATAAGTCTTTTCACCCATAGAAGTACATTCAATTTATGAAAAAAATTGTGGTTTCTTTTTATTCTTTTTCCAATCGGAAAAATTCAGCAGTTGCTACCTTTAAAGTCTATTGGTTGTAGTTTGATCCATTCTTTTGTATTTCAACACATTTACTTTCCATCATACTGAGAAGCCAAGGGAAAAAACTATGCAACAAAAGTTGTTTTCCTAAAGAAGAATATTACGCAATTCAACTATGAGAGTTGGTTCTAGAATTTGGATATTGTTTATTAATCGTTTGATAATAACCTTTAAGATTACTAAAGATGCAGTGGGTTCATACTTGGTTATATCTGGCTCACAGACTAAATTTTTCGCTTGACCAGACTGTTTATATTTGATTATCATTTGCAAATCTCATGAGCATCTAAATTTACAAAAAACTGAACTCCTTAGTTGTAAAATGCTTGTATTTTTTTGATCAAATTTTTATTATTTCATTGGCATTGCAGGAGCTCCAATCTGTACGTGGTCAACTTGCTACTGAGCAGTCCAGATGTTTCAAACTAGAGGTATATGTTGATCATATTATCTGTGTCTTCCATTATCAGTGATAGGTTGTTGCTTGATTCTGGCATTTTTAGTAACTTTTTCTGTTTCTGTCATAAGAAATTATTTTGAGGATAGTTAATATTTGTTACCTGCTCTGTGTTGGCATAGTACCAGATTTACTCTTTCCTTCTCGTGGAATTTTGAAACTACTTGATACAAATGAAGACGCAGAAACTCTTCATGCAAGTACCATGTAAAAGAAGGAAAAAATAGTGAAGATTTTATTATATCATATATATAATTATACACACATAAATTCGATGTGTCGTATCCCTGCCACACCCGAATCCCCAAATTAAAATTTGACGAACTATTGTATCCCCGTGTCGCACACCTGTATCCTTGCTTCTTAGGTACCCCCACAAACTTACGCTTGAATTTTTCCCGTGCACGACTTTTATAGAGGTACGTCTAAAAGCTTATGCTTGAATTTATCCGGTGCAAGACTATTATAGAGGAATGTGTACTTGTGGGATTCATGGAATGCTCTAAGAGGTTCGAAAAACCATGATTGCTAAAAAAATTAGTAGTGATGGCATGATTATAGAATTATGATTATGGAATTGTGATGATAAACTTGAGGACAACATGTCATTTAATGCTGTCATCAAAAGAAATTACTCTTTTTTTTTAACAATAAAACTTGGCAAATGGGACTCTCTTTATGAAAGCGGGGAGTAATATTTTTAAATGTAAAACGTTTGTTTCTATCATGGCAGTTTGTTGTAATGCTGTAATTTTCTCATATGAGTACATAGATTCCAAATTGTGTAAAAGCTCTGATCATAAACATTTTAAGTTGACCTTCCAAGAAATTTTATTGACACACTCAGAACCATCAGTAGAAGGGAAATTTTTTCTCATCTTTTGTTCAATGTTCTCTTTAAAAATGAATATAGACACCCAAATTCAATCAATCTATGTCATACTTGATTGAACCAAGTAAATACTAAAGAAAACACGTTTCTCCAGTCTAACGAAGTTTTTCTAAGGAAATTGCATGCCAGTCGGTGTCTTTCTTCATTAAAAAGGACCGGCTAGTTACTGTTTGAACCTACAGGTTGACGTTGCAGAACTACGGCAGAAGTTACAAATTATGGAGACATTACAAAAAGAACTTGAAATCCTCCAGCGACAAAAAGCCGCTTCTGAAGAAGCTGCCTCAAATGCAAAACAAAGGCAGGGTTCGGGTGGTGTGTGGGGCTGGCTAGCTGGAACTCCCAGTCAGACAGCTGATGATGCCTGAAAAGTTTAAACCTAGATACATATTGATTGCCAGATTTGGGACCTCATTAAATCCATTTTTCTACAAGTAATTTTTGGTGTTTCTTGGCCTGTTCTTTTCTTAGATGGAATAAGGTGACGAATTTCTTTTAGCCACAGGGGGCATAATGAGTTTTTGAATACATGTAACTGTGTAATTACATCTGATTGTCTGATGTATTTTTTTTTCTGTTAACAATTATTTTAAAAAGTTAAATTTGAATCTCAGTGGTGGAAGCATAGGCTACGGAGTTTTGCTACTTAGTAATGATATACATCTCATAAATTTAATGTCTAGCTGTTTGTAATTATTTTTGTAACATGCCGCTTGGCTGGGCAAAATTATTTTTAGGAGGGAGTGAATTGATGGTTGGAATCGGAATCGGAATCCGCACGTGTGGAACTGAAATTATTTGAAAAACTTTTAGAGAGGCACGTGAATCTTATCCGTTAAGCAAATTTATTTATAATCAATTTGAACAAATAAAAAAGTGTTCGGTAATATGATTTTAAAATTACTTATAATCATTTTTTATAAAAATAATTAAAAATTTTAATTTAAAGTTTTTGATTATTCATCAAATTTAATAATTAAGTTTGACCAAGTGTATTATTAATTTATCTTTATTTATTTTAATACTTTTTTTTTTCCATACAATCTTTATTTTTCAAAACTTTTATTTTTATTAATTTATACCTGAAATAAGTGAGTAGCAATTTTTTTATGCCAAACATTTTTCCTCTTAATTAGTTCTAGTGTTTTTTATATACTTAATACAAATTAATTTTTTAAAATTATTTATAAGAAAAAATAATAATAATCAATATTCACATTTTTTAAGTAATTCTAAACACGTACTCCGACTATGTTGCTCTACGATGCAGACTAGGGATGTGTGCTTGTTATCCTTCTATGAATGTTTGCTCTACCTCTGTATTCCTTCACTTGAAGCTCCATACTTTACAGCATGATTACCTCTTGGTAAGAAAGACTGATCTTAATTTTACGATGTCTCAAAGGCTATGCTCAACTCTATGAGTGAGTTTCAATTTGTAACGATATTTTGTAGGTCAACCGTGATATTTCAATTTCTTGCGCTCTGTTTTTGAGTTTTAAAATAAAAAAAAAAAAATGGTAAAAAAATTTAAGTTTTTTATTCAATTTTTGTACTTATGAGTTTTTTAATAAACGAAAAAATAAATAAATTGGTTATTTTTTTACCAAAGTTTTCTATCCAAAATTAACATGATTTGGACGGAAAAAAAATTAGGATAAATAATTATTTTTTAATTTTTATATTATCCTTAACTTGTAGTATAATAAATTTTAAATTATAACTCATATTCTCAATTTTTTTTTATTACATATTTATTAAATATAATTTTTTTCTTCTTTATCAAACTGCGGCAAAACAGAGACTTAGCAGATTTATATGAATTTCGTAATTGAGTGGTCTTCTCTAGCGAGGGAATTAAGTCTTTTATTGCAGATATCTTCTGATCTGTAACCAACACTCTAGCATTCTCAAATTCAACAATCAGGGTTGGTAACAAATTGCGGGGAGATGTGTCCTCTGTCACTCTAGAAAGTCAAAGCGTCATCAATAGAATAAAGTAGTACTCCATGAATAAGGACAAGCTATATCTGGAAGGTCACTCAGAAAACAAAAGCCTTTTCAACTGGGAAATAAGATGGCAAATCAAATAGTTTGTACACCACAATAAATACAAACCTCCAGTCCTTCCTCTGCATCAACAGTTCTCTCAAAGGAGGATGAGAATTCATTAGATAATAAGACACCATTGGGACCAACTTTGTCAAGGTGCCAAATCTCCCGTATCAAATAACTGTAGCAAGTCTCTATAAATAGAGACAAATAGCATATATATATATATATATATATTTATATTTATTAGTTACTTGTCTCTTTGTCTCTGATTAGAGCAGATATTTGATAGAGGTAATTCGGCCTCCTTTATCAATTGCATCATTTCCAGGGGAGATTGATATTTGTTAAGATAAAAAGTTTTGCCAGTAAAAGGATTAGCAGTTTAGTTGGCAATTAAATAATACATATTATTCTAGCTGCCTAGCACACACGATTGTGTACAGATTTAATGAGTAAAAATACAAAATTTAGTGTACACGATTGTGTACAGATTTTAACATATCTTGAATTTCATTGGTTTATAATTACTTTTTATTTTATTTTATTTAATTCTCTCTCCTTTTTTTTTTGTCAAGTACGTCAACCTTTTTTTGAACCAAAACTCATTTCTCAGTCATTTGCTATTATCCAAACACTCTAGAATAATAATAAAAACTTGAAAGAATAAAAAATTTGTTTTAGCAAACATTAAAAACGTATTAAAAAGAGAAAGAAAAACAAATTATTTTAACAATTGATTATTTTGGTTTATACACACAAACACATTATATATTAAAATTAGAGATATATTTTTTTTATTTTAATACGTTTTAAAGTTATTTATTTTTATTCTAAAATGATAAAGTACAATAATATTCCATCTTTTTAGTATTATCTAATATCATAATATCCATTACTAAATTATTAGTTAATATTAAAAATATATTTGTAAACATAAAAACATTCTTAAAGTCATGGGTTATAAGAATGTGGTTATAAAAATTGTTCATATTTAACTTAATTTTGTGTGTGCATATTTTTGATTTATAATTCAATAGTTATAACTATAATTAATATATTACGTGTAATAGAATGATAAATTTTTAAAAATGATATTTATTTTTTTTTCATTAAAACTCGTAAACGTAAGAAAATAATTTTTTAAAATACAAAGATTTTTTTTTCCCGTCTAAAACTCAAAAAGTGTCGGTGATATTTTGCACAGTTTATTTCTAGTAAAAAATACACGTGAGTATTTGATTCATCCTGAATTAACTCATATGTATTGGATCAAACTGATTTCCCCTCATTATTTTTACATATCTTGAATTTCATTAGTTTATAATTACTTTTTATTTTATTTTATTTAATTCTCTCTCTCTTTTTTTTGACCTTTTTTTGAACCAAAACTCATTTCTCACTCATTTGCTATTATCCAAACACTCTAGAATAATATTAAAAGCTTGAAAGAATAAACAATTTGTTTTAGTAAACATTAAAAACGTATTAAAAAGAGAAAGAAAAACGAATTATTTTAATAATTAATTATTTTGGTTTATACACACAAACACGTTATATATTAAAATTAGAGATATATTTTTTCGTTTTAATACGTTCTAAACTCTAAAGTTATTTATTTTTATTCTAGAATGATAATGTGCAATAATATTCCATCTTTTTAGTATTATCTAATATCATAATATCCATTACTAAATTATTAATTAATATTAAAAATATATTTGTAAACATAAAAACATTCTTAAAGTCATGGGTTATAAGAATGTGGTTATAAAAATTGTTCTCTAATATCAAAGAAAGAAAAAAGGGGACCCATATTTTATTGCTCATACCCGTGTGTTATGAGCCCACAATCGTCTCGAAACGCCCAATTCACAATAAATACACTCTCTCGCTCGTTCGTCTCTCTTTTTCTAGGGTTTTAAATTACCAAAATTCTCACCGATTCTCTCATTTTCCTGGAGATTCATCTACCAGTGTTCGTTTAGCCTCACACGTCTTGTTTATTCGAACTTGGTCTTATGAAGGTATGTTTTTGCTTATACGATTTGGTTCATAGGGTTTCGAAACACTCTTTTAGCTCCGTGCAATGATATCAGTAATGAATAGCAACGATATCGAATTAGATCGAAAACCTAGGGGTTCAGAAGAGAAGGATGTTGTTTTTGATAGCTCTAATGAAGAAACTAGGGTTTGGCATGGTGATGATGTTAATAGCTCAGGGTCGAATAAGGTTAGGGTTTCTAAAGGTAAGGGAAGTATAAAGGGTGAGAAAGTTAGTATTTTGGATGGAAATGTTGAGTCGGGAAATCGACAAGTTGAGGAAATGAGGAGTGCGGATGTGGATTTGAAGGGCATTGATGAGAGAATTAAGAAAGACGATCAACTTAGTAATGAAAATGGCGGGACTGAGCGATTGGGGTCGGGTGTTAGGTCTTGGGAAGATACAGATGCTAATCCCAGTGGCATTAAGAGTCAAGTTAGTGTGAGGAACGGGAAAATTGATAAATTGGTTTCAAGAGCCAAAAAAGGACATGTAAAAGGGGAGAAATCTTCTGTATCTCAGTATGATTCCATGCTTTCAATGTTTGATGAATTTGCAGCAAATGGGAGAGGCGAGGCATTGGAAGAGAAGCCACCAGGTTACGGGTATGAAATAGGAGATATGGTTTGGGGGAAGGTAAAATCGCACCCGTGGTGGCCAGGTCACATATATAGTGAAAAATTTGCATCACCTTCAGTTCGTAGATCGAAGACAGAGGGTCATGTGCTGGTCGCTTTTTTTGGTGATAGCAGTTATGGGTGGTTCGATCCTGCTGAGCTTGTCCCATTTGATTCCAGTTTCTCTGAGAAGTCACGTCAGATGAGTTCAAGAACTTTTGTGAAGGCTGTGGAAGAAGCAGTTGATGAGGCGAATCGGAGGCGTGCTCTGGGTTTGGCTTGTCGATGTAGGAACCCATACAATTTTCGTGTAACAAATGTTCAAGGGTACTTCGCCGTGGATGTTGGTGATTATGAGCCTGGAACCATATACTCGGTAGACCAGATTAGAAAAGCTAGGGAGAGTTTTCAGCCTAGGGAGATACTTGCATTTATAAAGCAACTGGCATTGTCACCTACTAGTAATGAGCATGGGTCTATACATTTTATGAAGAATAAGGCTTCCGTTCTTGCTTACAGGAAGGCAGTCTATGAGGAGTTTGATGAGACCTATGCTCAGGCATTTGGTCATCAGCCAGTGCGCCCGTCTAGACCAACACAAGATATGGGCCCCACTAGAGGTATTAAATCATTTTCTACATTCCTGATTAATAGGTTCTGGTTTACATTCATCTCTTGCTCTATTTGTTCTACCATTATCATGCTACATGTTAATCACTACTAAATTGAGAAATAAGCCTCATAGATTAGCTTTGTTAGGACCTAAGTTTCCACACTAGTTGCATCTCTTTAAATTTTTTGAAGTATACCATACTGAAATGTTGTTACTCTGGAACATTGATAAAATTGCGTGATGCTTTATAAATAAATTCTTTCTACTTAACTCATGAATTGTTTTCTGTAGAGGGTGTATTTTCTTTTTAGCATGCCCTTTTGATGGTTGAATGATAAATACTTCTATTTGTGCCGTGCAACTCTGAAGTTCTCTGTTCATGACTCTGTCCACTAAAGAAGGGCTTAATTAAATTTTTTCCAAACAAATTAGACAGTATAAAATACATTCCAGCTTTACCCATATATTTTAACACAATATAATTGGACCCATAAATTCTGACACAAGTAAGGGATAATAGTCCCCTCTAAGTTTCGAAATTATCCATTATTGAGATGGCTGAAGTCTTAAGCTTGAAGAAATAAAGCTCTACTTAATTTCAGGAAAGCATGAAAGTATATTTCCCCTCCCTCGCACAACATAAAGACATGTTTTAACTGCTTTTGTAATACATCATGGTTACTTCTTATTCTTCTTATTCTCTATGAAACCAAGTAGAGTTGATTGGAAGGGAGCTGTTAAAAGTCGCTAAGATTTAAGATGTAATATTCTGTCTAAATTTCTTTTAGGTCTATTAATATTCATTTAATTATACTATATCTGTATATCACATCCTAAGATTGGTGTTGTTGTTTTGTTGTTAAAAGTCATTAATATGGGGAATATTTAGGTTAAAATTTGGAGTAATTTTATTTGGGGCTATTATTTGTTTTGACTATAATAAATCATTTTCCTAAAACTTGTGGTATTGTTGTGTTGTTAAAGTAGCTGTAGATACTGTTACTACCACTGTTATTGTTCTAGCAAAATTTTGTGTGCCTGGATGGCAGGATCTTTGTCACATGAAGGTTTTTTCAAAGATGCGTGAGGTAGAATCTAGCTATTCAGGCTTTCAATAAGAGAGAGAACATTTAAAGAACCACACTGTTTACCTTGGTGTGCTATTTTAACCTTTACCTGTAAACTCTTGTCAAAGTTCTGGTTGGCATGCGTTGATAATTCTATCAAAAGTCTTCTTACTTCCGCACTTTATATTCCTATGATTAATAATTGTCATTAGCTATTGTATTTTATTGTTCCTGAATGCACTTGAGATAAGTAATAGTTGATTATTTTATAACTTGGCTTGTATTTTTGTGTAATTTTTATTTTGCATTTCTATTCTTCTAGTATTCTCATAGTGTGTCTTTAAGTCTTGTGATAACAATAGGACTTGTGTAAGCAAGAGAAAGACTGATGATGAAATGTTGACTCGAATATTAATTTTTTTTTTTATGTGAAGTAACTTCATTTACTAGTGTACTCTTTCCATTCCCAAATTTAATGTCATGATCAAGATGACATACAGATTGAGAAAAAGATAATTTGACCAACTTGCTACTTTTTCACCCCTCTTAAGTTAATTATGTAAAGGATGATATTATTTGGTCCCAATAATTTTTATAAATATTATTTCGGTGAATAATATGGTGTATTAAGGTTGCTTTAGTTATGTGAACATTTTGGGACATCCAAAAAGCATATCTGATTTTCCTGAGCCTTGATATTTGTTTTCATTATGAATTAAGAGAGACATCCTTTGTTAAATCTCACATGCATCACAGGTTTGTCTTGGTAAATAGTTAATTTTATGTATGGGGGTAATTCTTTTCTTATTTTATAGTTTTGTAATTTTTGCAGCTCCGTTGAGTGGCCCTCTGGTAATTGCAGAAGCTCTGGGTAAGGCGAAGGGCTCTGCTAGACCCAATAAATCCAAGGACCAATCAAAGAAGGATCGTTATCTTTTTAAACGGAGAGATGAACCAAATGAGTTGAAAACTATCATTCCAATCAACCCAGGCCAAGCCACTTCCTCAGGGCAACCTGTTTATGTGGATGGTTCTTTAGCAATTGCATCTGGTGATTACGTGTTGCAAAAGAGATCTCCATTAGTCTCTACAAATCATGAGGTTCCAGAAAAGCATGAGCGGACTGAGACTCTAGCTGGGGATAGTGTCTCAGATTTGAGTCATCAAGGAACTGGCAAAGAAGGTATGACTATCAATGAAAAGCCTGCAGTCGTAGAATTTAGCATGGGTGAAGCTCCTGGTCAATTTAGTCATCCACTTGAAGCAAGGTCTTCACTTGGTAAGGGGAAGGATGTGGGTCATATAGGCCGGAATGCTTCTGATTCAGTAGGTGACATACCTTGCACAATTGAGCCCAGTGGAGTACCAATCGACTTAAAAGATCATGCAAGTTCAACAGCCTTTAAATCAGCTGAAAGTTTGGAGCAGTCTTTTAGTCAAGCAGCTGAAATTGAATTACATGGAGAACAAGGTCAGGATGGTTTTGCTGCTTCACATCCTTTGGGAGCGGCTAATGCGAAGGTTCATGGTGAAGGTCCAAAAGTTCATACTGATATTGCAACAAAAAAGGCTAAAATTCGTAAACGGCCTGCTGGTGAACTGAACAGCAAGAATTCGATCCCATTGGTGAAGAAGAAGAAGCAAAAGAAAGAACTAGTGGGCTCTCAAAATATGCAGATTTGCACATCTGGTGATAAAGCTAGATCATCAGTGGGGAACATACCTGGAAATTCTGTCCATGTTTCGGTGGCTGCCAGAGAGGATTTACAGGTGGACCGTCTGAAGAAAGGGGATGCAGTCGGCACTTCATCGTCCACTGTTTCATTAGTGGGGCAGAAGATGGCTCAAATGGAAGAGTTGGAACTTCCACAACTACTTCATGATCTGCAAGTTCTTGCACTCGATCCTTCCCATAATGCGGAGAGAAGTACAGCAGCAGTCACACAAGCGGTCTTTCTGCGATTTCGGTCTCTTGTTTATCAAAAGAGCTTGGCTTCGTTGCCACCTGCTGACATCGAGTCAAATGAAGACCATGCCAGTAAACCTCAAGCTGTTGCTGCAGCCAATAATCCTTCTGCTGAGAGTGTCAGAGAACTGCCATCCTTTAAACCGCAGAGACCTGTTGTCAGGCCTGATGATCCTACAAAAGGTGGGCGGAAGCGTGGGCCATCTGATCGCCAAGAAGAGATTGCTGCAAAGAAGAAGAAGAAGAAGATCAATGATATGAAAGTATTGACAGCAGATAAGAAGGCTGCTCAGAAGACTTCAGCACTGCCGCGAGGAGATGATAAGGAAACAAGTGGTCCAACAATCAAATCAGTCAAACAGGATCCTTTAAAGAAACCAGAGCCTCCCTCGAGAGCGCCAGAACCTACTATGCTGGTAATGAAGTTCCCACCCCAAGGGACCCTTCCGTCTATTATGGAGCTGAAGGCTCGGTTTGCTCGTTTTGGACAGATGGATCATTCTGCAACTCGTATATTCTGGAAGTCCTCAACATGCCGTGTCGTATACCGTCACAAGGCTGATGCACAGTCGGCATATAGATTTACTGTTGGAAGTAGTAACTTATTTGGGAATACTGGTGTGAGATGCTTCCTACGGGAGCTGGGAGTTGCAGCACCTGAGACGGAACCTGGCAAAGCCCAAAAGGAAGGCTCGTCAATGGGCACATCACAGGCTCGGGATTCTGCAGTTGAGCGAAGACCAGCAGCACCTCTTCGGCCCCAGGCTCAGCAACAACAACCAGGAATCCAGCTGAAATCCATCCTGAAAAAATCAACTGGCGACGAGACCAGTGGTAATGGCAGTGGTAGGGGAACCCCTCGTGTAAAATTCATGTTGGGTGGGGAAGAAAATAGTAGAGGGAGTGAGGAATTGATGATTGGTAATAAGAACTTCAACAACAATGCTAGTTTTGCTGATGGTGGTGCATCTTCTACTACTACTACTACTTCTCATCATGGAATGGATTTTAATAGTAAGAATATTGTCATTCCTCCATCCCCGTTGCCTCTTCTTCCTTTACCTACTACTACTGCTGTTCAATTTCCTAGGCCGACAAATAATTTGCATTATACTGAAATAGCACCACCTAGAAATGCTCATAATTTTAACTTACTGGCAATGCCACCCATGACCCATAGTACCCACAATGTAGATATTTCACAACAGATGATGAGCCTTCTCACCAAGTGCAATGATGTTGTGACCAATTTGACAGCCCATTTAGGCTATGTGCCATACCATCCTCTTTGAATCCGGGAGTCTGAGCTAGAGTCGTTCATCTTTTGAGCTGCATCCTACTAGAAAAAAACTCAAATTTTGAGCAAAAAGGAAGAGGAAAATTCAATTGGGAAAAGGGTTGAATTTGTGAGGACCGAAGAAATATATTTAGTTGATGAGTAAGTTGGTCCTAAGATCCAGATCAGAACAGAACAAAACGTGAAGTCCGAACACATGAAGTCTAAAGAGAACAAATTCCATAAATTATGCAATGGGGAAGCTGACGGTCGTAGTTCTGACTGTATATTGCACCCTTTTCATACTTGTAGTTTAAACTTTTGTCTCTTGGCCTTTATTTGTATAATGCTGCTGAAGTTTATCTTTTAGCTTTCTTTCTTTTTGAACTTGATTTAGTGGAAATTTGTCTTCACCCTGGTTCAAGGCTGATTGCCAATGAACTGGGTCTCTCTCTCTCTCTCTCTCTCTCTCTCTCTCTCTCTCTCTCTCTCTCTCTCTCTCTCTCTCTCTCTCTCTCTCTATATATATATATATATATATATATATATATATATATATATATATATATAGTATACGTATGTATGGATGTGTGAGTGTGAATTAATTCATGTTACCTTAAGTTTTGTTAGGCCATGCTTTGCTAGATTATGGTAGCACAACAATATCACGACGTAATACTCCCTTGGACCCAAAAATTACGTACCTCCGGTCCAAATGTATAGATTTTTTATTTATTTTTACTTTTAGATGGTAAAGTCAGCATCTAGTTTTAACATGGCTCGTATACTTGGATTGAGAAATATTCTGCTAGCGTTACTATATTTCTTACTTTAGAAAAGTATTTCTAATTTTGAAACGTTGAAAATACTAATAGGACGCAGTTGTAATATAGGGTTCTACACATCAAGGCATGAAATGCTTTTTAATGTTCTTGTTCCCTAAGTTTGGGTAGCGCCTCTAAAAACAAGAGCAAGCCCCTAAAATTAAAGTCCACCTCAACCTTCTACCCAAAAAAACTATCTTTCTTTACCCTTTTCATCTTCCTTTAGCTATACACCAACAAAAGTAAAATTAAAAAAGCTCCCCTTTTCCTATAAAAAAAAGCACCATCTTAATCGTGCTTTAACTCACATGCCAGCCGGTATTATTTTATTGTTTTTAAAAAGGACGATACGACCAAAAAAAATAGAGTATCGTATCGCCCCTTAGACATCACGGTGATATCCGCTTCAGAGCTGAAAAATGTCAGCATGTTCAATAAGATGGATGTTTATGTAGTGGTGTCAATTAGCAGCGAACATTCAACAAAGAGCAACACTTGTGCGGACAGGAGCGGTGGCGCCAATCCTGAATAATGGAATTACCGCTTCGGACATGAACAGGAAAAGCCAGAGGCAGCTTTAAATTTTCTTTTAGGTTCGGGGAGAAATTCACCCAACAGATTCAGGCTATCACGCCTGTGGCGAATACAATGACTACGCAATCTATTGTAGAAGTGCATCCGCCACCACCACCAGAAACTGGTTCTCGCTTCCCTGGAGCCTGTGATGGTGGCAGCACAATACCCTGTTCCACCGAGGTATAACAACTATCAAGGTTATGGTGGATACCCTCCACCATATCAGTATGATGGAGGAGGGTATCCACCAGCTGCTGCACCAAGCTATGCATATATGCTTACCTGTGGCATATGCATATTGGGAGGATTGTTGGTTTTTTCAATCTGTTGAGAAGAAGAAAAAGTCGGGGTTTGGCAATAAACTAGGGTTTGGATTAGGAGCTGGGATATTGGGAGGATTGTTGGTGTTACAGATGGGTCCCATGTAGGAGATATGATGGCAGGTGATGGGGATATGGGGGCACAAGATACAGTGGATGATGTAGGAGATATGGTGGTGGATGAGACAGAAGCAGCTGTGTATGATGCAACTGAAGTTTTGGAGGTTGGATTGCAAGCTAATGGAATTGATGGACTGAAATTTGAACATGCAAATTCACTCGCATGTCCTGCTATTTAAGGTAGTGTCAAAGTAATTTTGATCATTGGGTCCTGCCATGAGAAATGAGTTTGGACTTGCTTGAAGTTATTGAATATTCATTTGTTTAAGTATATCTATATAAACTTGGTTTTTTTTATGTAAAATGTAAGTGTGTTATAATTATAAAGTTAGTAGATTTTGTACTACCTTGGAATCAGCCCCTCTGTGATAGAGGTATGGTTGTACATCTCTGGCCCCACTAAATTTTATTTATGAGAGTTTTGTGCACCGAATACAAATATTTATAAAAAGTTATCTTGTGTTAACTATGTTTCTTTGTATAAACATTTGAGATGTCTTGAACTTCAATAAAAATAAAATTTAAAAAAAAACAAGTGTTCAAAGCAAACTGATTTCGAGTTTGGAATCAACTTATTTAAGATTTTGTAGTTTGTTCATCTGGAGTATGATGAAGTATCACAATTTTAGGAAAATAAAGGTGTACATTCCCTCTGTAAATAGACGGAAACTTAATTACTTTTCTTATCAAAATTTTCCGTTCATTTTTTGGACATATTTGGATGAAAAACTAAATAAGAATAAAATAGTAATTTAATTGTAATATTAAATATTTTACCCCATATTTTTTATTAAATCCATAACAACATGAAGAAAAACTTTTAAATTATTATTTTTTTCTTTTCTGTCTTAATTTAAAATTTTCATTTTATCCTTGTTCATCGAAAACATAATATTAAAGATAATAACAAAATTACATGAATTGAAAAAATTACGAAAAAAATAAATTGTGAATGTAACTTTTCTCTAGACAAATACATCTCCTTTCCATAAATAATTTATAAAAATATTGATCAACTAAACATGGATGAGATCTTCTGTATTCATTTTTTATATCATGTTTCTATTATCAGAGATATGATATATATACATAATATAGAGAAATGAATACAGAAGGTTAGAGGCAAACCAAACAATACAATTATTTACTAAACTAACTGTATTAAAAAATTTGCAGAATAGATTAGCTTGTGGGACCTTATCTCTCTAATGAGTGCTTCAGGGACTACCCTGTGTTGTATTGTTTTTATTTTTAAGGAATTATTATTTTTATGAAGAAATTTGATAATTTTACAAGGCAGTTTTTATATGAGTTAGCACGCGGTGACGTGTAAATTACGTAAAATAAAATTAAAATTTTATAAAATTTATAGAATTAAATAAAAAAATTAAAAAGGATAAAATAATAATATATTTAAAGTTGTAAGGGCAAAAAAGGAAAGAAAAAAAAATAAAAAAAATTCAAGTGTGACCCAAAATCACCAAGATGGCATCAGCTCCCAAGGAGGCTTTATAATATAGACTAGCACCCGATGGCACATGCGTTTCGTGTGTAAATTATATAAAGTAAAATAATTTTTTTTATAAAATTTGAATGATTAAATAAAAAAAATAAAATAATAATATAATTAAAATTAGACTCAAGCATAATTTATATTCCAGAGTTTACATATTAGACATCTCATACACTCCAAACTTTAAAAGGTATACCCAAAAAATTTATTGGTCAAAAGTGACAAAAAATCTCACATGTGTGACTTTTTTAAGAGTAGTTGGGTCGATTCCTTTCTCTTTTGAAATTCAATTCTTAAACACTAAAAGCCGATTGAATGGGTATCAATTAAATACTTCATTTAACTCAATAAAGTTGAGTTTTTATCGATACAGATTCAATGCAACATAGACAGACACATATGCTTGACATCTATATATATATGGGGAATGATTCATAACAAGCGTTTGCTATGGACACTATTCCAGCAAATGTATCATGAACCGTTAAAATAATGATTTTAATGGATAAGATGGAGTCTCACCCGCTATCTAAGATAACGGGTAGGAAAAAAAAAAAAATTCTCAGTCAACCCGTTATCTTAGTTGACGGGTGGAGTTTTGTTTTATTAAATCTATGTTTAACAAAATAAAAAAAATTTCCCACCCGACATCTTAGTTGACAGGTGAAGTTTTGTTTTTTTTTTTTTTAAATATAAGTTTAAAAAAAAAAAAATTCCCACCCGTCATCTTAGTTGACGGGTGGAGTTTTGTTTTTTTTTATTGTTAAACTTAGATTTAAAAAAAAACAAAACTACACCCTTCAACTAAGATGACGGTTGGAATTTTTTTTTTTTTTGTTTTTTTTTTTTTGTTAAACTTATATTTAAAAAATAAATAATAAAAAAAAAAAACTAAACAAAACTCCACCCGTAATTTTTTTTATTTTGTTAAACTTAGATTTAAAAAATAAAAAAAAAAAACTCCACCCGTCAGCTAAGATGACGGGTGGGAATTTTTTTTTTGTTAAACATAGATTTAAAATAAAAAACAAAAACAAAACTCCACCCATCAACTAAGATGACGGGTGAGAATTTTTTTTATTTTGTTAAACTTATATTTAAAAAAAAAAAAAAAAAAACAAAACTCCACCCGTCAACTAAGATGACGGGTGGAAATTTTTTTTTTTTTAAACTTATATTACAAAAAAAAAAACAAAACTCCACCCGTCAAGTAAGATGACGGGTGAGAATTTTTTTTTTTTTTTGTTAAACTTATATTTAAAAAAAAAAAAAAAAAAAAAACTCCACCCGTCAACTAAGATGACGGGTGGGAATTTTTTTTTTTTGTTAAACTTATATTAAAAATAAAAAAAAAACTAAACAAAACTCCACCCGTCAACTAAGATGACGGGTGGGAATTTTTTTTTTTTTGATTTTTTTTTTTTGTTAAACTTAGTTTAAAAAAAAAAAAAAACTCCAACCGTCATTTTAGATGACGGATTGTGAAAATACTTTTATTTTTTTTTCATTCCCACCCGCTATCTTAGATGACGGGTTGACTGAGAATTTTTTTTTTCTCCTACCCGTTATCTTAGATAGCGGGTGTGACTCCATCTTATCCATTAAAATCATTATTTCAACGGTTCAAGATGCATTTGCTGGAATAGTGTCCATAGCAAACGCTTGCTATGAATCATTCCCTTATATATATATATATATATATAGATAGATATTTGCTCTAACAAAAGAGATGAAACAACGCAGATTTTACAAGTATTCAAGTAGATGTTGAAAAGGTACCAAAGCCCAAAGAGTGATCCACGCACCAATGTTATCCTTGCTCCCACCATCAGCGCTCTCGGGGACTGAAGCTGCCCTAACTTCAAACACATCTGATTCGCACTGTGAAACTAGCGACGGAGCAGAAATCCAGTCGTTCTGTCTCGGCGAGGGGCGAGCACGATGAGGATGAAGAAGAAGAGCCGCATATTGAAGGCATTCGACTGGAAGAAGAAGCGGATATGCCCAGGGGCGGATCCAAGAACAGGGACAAATTTTAAGTAATTTTTTTTGTTAAAATTAAATAAATAAAACATAGAAATTTAGTCAATGTAATACAAATTCATTGAAAATAAAAACTCAACAAAAATAAAATGCACAAAATATACATACAAAAAATATTGGACTTTCACACAAAAATAAAGACATACTCCCTTTATCCAATAGTGACAGTCTAATTTGATATTTTTTCAGTATATTATAGTTTTGTCTATCACAAACTTAATTATTTCTTAATTGTAATTATTATTTTTGGGTGTAAATGCACATTCTGATGTAGAGAGGTAATTAAAATTTTTAGTGTTTACATTGTGGATTATGACTTTATTAATGAGTAATTAAAATTTTTAGAGTTTTGAAAGTGGATTATGACTTTATTAATTATGTGCATAATTAATTTATAGAAGAACAATGGGCAAACTTAGGGGACAAAAGAAAGAGAAAATTGAAAAAAGTTCATTTTTTGTTAAAATATGTAGCACAACAATTATAGTTTTTTTTTTGGTGAAAAAATATATAACTTTCTCTCTACGCTGTTGCCAATGATCGAACTAACTAGAAACTAGTTGGTTATAAAACAACACCCCAAACCACTAAACTAGTGCACAAACTATACATACTTATTTTAAACTAACTTATTAATTTTTTTTTTCCGGCATAGGCCTATGCTGCCCTTGCTGTAGCTCCGCCCCAGGACGCCATAGCCAAATGATTTTGGAGGTGAAAATGCATAGAAATATGATTGAATCTGAATGGGGATTTGGGATTCAAGGTCTTCGAACTTGGGGATTGAAATAGTATTGTAGAAGGAAAATGCAGATTTCTGCATTTTCGAAATTTAGATCGAAGCAGAATAGAGGATAATATTAAAAATTGATATTTTCACATAAAATTTTGATATTTTCACATGTAAGTCCCACCAAAAGTGTTGTCATACATGTATAACGACGGTTAAATCGTCGCTATAAACTTTATATGTGAGTTCTACATGTGAAAATATCACAATCTCATATAAAAATATCAGTTTCCTATATATTCTCACTCTTTGATTTAGGAATTAGGGTTTGCAAATGGGACAATGTGCTTAGATTTCATGATTTATTTAATTATTGATTTTAATAAAAGTGTTTGGATGATTTTACAATGTACTGCAACAAGTGAATATCTCGACTCCCGATCACTTTTAACAAATAAAATGTTCTGAGACATTTTAACACCAATAGAAACGTTGGTTGTAAGGAGACACTTTTTTAAAGTTTAGAATGGATCAAATGTCTGATATATAGATTTTAAAGTGTAAATTGTATTTTAATTTTAAAATTATAAGGACGAAAGAAGAAAGTAAAATGTGACACAAATTCACTAAAACCTTCATAGAAACTTTATAATATAAATAAATAGATAAATCACAAATAAAATTAATATTTATGTGAGTTATATTTTATAAAAATATTATTTTTTTATAAAAATAACAACTCTCTAATTTTTATCTTGGTCCGTATAGGCTGGTTAATTTCTTTGTATCCGTTAGAATTGCAGAAAGTTGGTGCTTTGCTTTGGTCTACATCTGGGGAAGTGTGTATTGTCGGCTACGTAATAACACAGTTATATTTATTTTAAACATAGGTTTACTTTTTTTTTTTTTTTTTTCTGTTTTAAATGAAAAAGAATTTCAATAAAAAATTTGATATTTCATAAGTAAAAATAATAATTCTATAAACTTCTTTTTATATGAATAGTAAATAAATCATACACTTATTTGAGAAATATATTGTAAAAATATTAATTTTTATTTATAAAAATAATAATTTCTTAACAAAATATATTGTTAGTTAACTAATATTTCACTTGTTTCTATAGGATTTTTTAATATTTTAATATGTTAATTATTATTATAAATTGATAGTGACAATTAAAATCGTCGTTATATATTTATATTAATACTTTTTATATAAAAAATATCAAAAAATCACGTAAAAATATTATTTGGTGATAGTCTAATACAAGGTTATAAGCTCCATCTCTTAGCTTTTTCCTCCCTATCCCTTTCAGTTTTTCTTAGGTTATCCATTTTTCTATTTTTGTTTATACAATAAATTATTATTATTATTATTATTATTATTATTATTATTATTACTACTACTACTACCTTAGATTGACACATATGAAAGATATTTATTTAGTAATTGACATTTATAATATAGTAATTTTTTTTAATGTTAATTAAGTTATTCAATAATTTATCTAACATTAATAAAATTATTCAATATTTATTGTGACTAGTTAAATGTTATTTGAATTATTAATGTGTTGAAGTTGAGATAGTAATCTGAATATTTTAATATTCTCAATAAACAGTTCGATGTTTAAATAAAAAATTACTTGAGTAAAATAAATATTAAACTAGACTCAACAGTCCAATCCGAGCAAAACAAACACAAAATCACAAAAATTGTCTCGTTTAATTTAATGTAAAAAATAATTCAATCCGAATAAATAATACAAAGCACTAATAGCTTCTTGTAATCTAATCTTGCGAACAAACATGATCATAGAGTAACGATAGATGCCTGATAAAAATTGTTTAACGCAAATGATGAATCTGTAGTGTACGATTTATGAATACTCTTGTCTAAATATACTTGAAAATTTTCGTAGCATTGCTCTAAACCGAAAACAGAAGAAAAATCTGCTCTATCATTAAAAACTCAAAAAAGACACTCAACTACTCAACACTTCTTTACCCCCTTCAATTGAATACCCACATAAATATGATAAAGCCCAGCTGTTTCTGTTTCTTCTTCATTATCTCTCTTCACTGGTTAGCTAATTTTTTTATTTTTTTTTATATTATTATTCTAATATTTATTATAATAAACCATTATAATTTCTTTCTAATTCTTCTATTTTTATGAATATCTGCATAGTTCCCAGTTCATACAAACAATCAGCTATTTGTTGTTTAAACTGCATTTTTTGTGTTTAAGTTATATATGCATTTGGTAATATTTCTGGGGAATCTTCATTAAGTTATCAGTTCTTGCATGAAATAATTAATTATGATGCCTTTGCATTAAATTGCACTAAATTAACTAAAATACTATGAGACACTATGCAATACCGTGTGTTATTGTAGAGTACCGTGTGCTACAGAAAATACCATAAACTACCGTATGCTACTATTCTTTTATCACCGGTATTTTAACAGTTCCGTTGACTATTTTTATTTAAAAAGGTTATTTCTGTCGTTTTCTATATCCGACAAATATTCCGTTGTGGGGTCCACAAATAATTTGTTATTTCGGCGCCGTCGGACCAAACGAATATTCCCCGACCAAACGAATATTCCCCGACAAAGCGAATATTGTCCGACAAAATAAAATTTGCACATAACATCCTTAACTTTCAATTTTGTTAATTTAACCACTTACTGTTTCAAAAAAATATATATGAAGAAAAATTAAATTTTGTATTTCATAAAATTCGGGGTCTTACAACCTCCCCTCCTTATGAAATTTCGTCCCCGAAATTGACGTACCGGGCATTTCATAGTTATCCTCCTGATTTTCAGATGCCATAATTAACTGTGGTCACAAAATAAATGTTAGTTCAAATAAACTGACTCATCTCTTCATGTTCCTACATTCAAATCGACTCATTAGATTTAGGTAGGACACACTAGTGACTGATTCTATTCGTCTCTCCCCTCCTAGTTCTACCCCAGATCTCCATTAAAGACCATATCCCTAAGCTCTGATGCCAACTGTGACGCCCCCAAATTTGGGCCCACACAGCCCAAACTTGAGTCGTCAAAAGACTACAACAAAATTATTACAACAAAGCACAACGTACTACAATACAGTGTATAATAATACACAACTAAGTTTTCACTATTATTGCCACATTATTTTACAAAATGTGAAGACTATGATAACTATTCCTCGGACCCTCATTCCATTCCCCGGCTAGACCCTGTTATGTTTTCATTTCCTGTTGAAAAACAATGGAACAAAAGAAAGGGTGAGCTCAAATAGCCCAGTAAGAAATATCATGACTAAGATAATGACGAATAAATTATCATTAGCCTTCAACAGTTGAGTTCTTGATAGAATACAATAGACTACAAGGTTTATATCAAAAACTGTAGTTAAATTCTTAAACAATGTTCAGATCAATAATAGCAGCGGAATGGGCAATCTATTAGAAGAATAATGCAGACTATAATGTCCACTCGCTTCTCTTTTTCGTAAAAACATCATCAACTTTTATCATCTGAAATACCATTAGTCATGATAATATAAATTCACAGTTCCTGATCATAATCATGCACATCAACAGTTCATCTTTGCACTACGGGCCAAAGATATTCAATATAGCACCAACGGTCATGATTATACCAGATTCAGCCTTTGGTCATAATCATACCAAACAACAGTTCATCTTTGCACTACGGGCCAAAGATATTCAATATAGTACCAACGGTCATGATTATACCAGATTCAGCCTTTGGTCATAATCATACCAAGCAACAGTTCATCTTTGCACTACGGGCCAAAGAGAACATTCACCACGTGCCATAAAAGACACCGAACAGATGTATCGCCTTTAACCTATTATATCGCCTTTAACCTATCATCTGTTCAACAAATATATCACATCTGTGCCCCCGGCCACAGATATTCACAACAGCTTGATTTTTGGATGATTAGAATGATATAAATGATGAACAGAAGAAATAGGATAACAATAAGTATCAGAAGTTTACTTTGTACAGATTCAAATAATGTCCAAATTGTCAACATGATGTGGAGTGAAATTTAAAAATGATATTCAAGATCCACAGTTCAGAATAACGGTTACAATTCAATAGAAAGGTTCACGTAAATAGGAAGGTTCAGTTGAAATAATGAAGTTCAACTATTATGGAACATATAATATTTTCAGGAATTATAGAAGCAATAGTTCCATAATAAATTTCGATTTAGGAGTATGAAAGAAAATAATATCCCTTACCGTAGCAGGTTTGATTAACAAAAGGTGAAGGAAATTAATACAAAGGGTTATTCACCAACAGGCGGCAATCCGCGCCGTAAGTTATTCCCACAATTTAATAGAATTTGAGTACAAAGAGTTATTCACCAAACAGGCGGTCATCCGCGCCGTAAGGTTATTCTCAGAGATTAATAATGAATGAATACGAAAGGTTATTCACCAACAGGCGATAATCCGCGCCGTAAGGTTATTCCCATAATTTAATACATGAAAATGAATACAAAAGGTTATTCACCAACAGGCGATAATCCGCGCCGTAAGGTTATTCCCATAATTTAATACATGAAAATGAATACAAAAGGTTATTCACCAACAGGCGGCAATCCGCTCCGTAAGGTTATTCCCACAATTTAATACATGGAAATAAAAGGCACGTCTTATGAGTAAGGAAGAAACAATATTATTATCGAGAATCAAATAATGATAATCCCTTACCATAGTACGTTTGAATAATGGAAGATGAAAAAGATGGTATCCCTTACCGTAGTAAGTTTTAATAATAGAAGATGAAAGAAGATGACATTCCTTACCTTGATATTGTGAAACAAGTTTATAGCCGAACAAATCCTTCCTTGTTTGTAGCAGTAAGGAATCTGACTTTTGAGTCTTCTAGAGTTTTTAAAATCTCTTTATGCTTTTAAAATAATGTTACTCTCGGAAAGATAGACGGCATAGACTCAAGAATCACTCAATTCGGAGTTAATATGAATGAGTTATGAATTTTCAAAACTAAGACTGAAAATAGTGACGAAAATCAGAATAGGTTACGGTTTTTAGTATTTTAAGGCATGAAGATGATTTCAGATGACTTTTCTTCCTTCTTCAAAGTTGTAGAGGACGAAAAACTGAAGAGACAGGCTTTTAATTCATTAAATTCTGACAAATAATGAATTTACTACGATTTTTCGAAAGAGTTACTGTACATAAGAAAATTCCACTCGGGAATTCAAAGGAGAATGTAAAATATTTCAAAACTAGGAATGACTTAAGAACACTTAGAGAGAACTTACACAAAGAAGTATTTAGAGAGAGAAAGAAAGAACAAGTAAGGAAGTTTATGAAAAATCCTTAAGTTAAGGCTTCTATTTATAGCCAAAAATCTTATCATTCCTTTAATCTAAACCATTCATTTAAAGATCATCTTTTAATCTACACCATCCATTTCAAATTTTATATTATCTTTAATCTACACCATTCATTTCATATCACCTAACTTTATATTATAAACAAATCAATTCAATTATTCAACAATAATTCACACTTTAATCTACACCATTCATTTCATATCACCTAATAATTACCTAACTTTATATTATAAACAAATCAATTCAATTATTCAACAATAATTCACACTTTAATCTACACCATTCATTTCATATAACCTAATAATCACCTAACTTTATATTATAAACAAATAACTTTATCAATTCAATTATTATGACTAATTGTTATAAATACAGTATAGTTAGCTCTTAGATATCAAGTCAATAAATTAATGAAATACAACTGTTTAAATAACATCATAATAGAGATAACAATAATGTAAAAGAAAGCATACGTTACCGTGTAATGACAATTATTGATTCAATAATGTGAATTACTGTGCATATGTTACTGTGACAATTATTAGGTTCAATAATTTTAAAAACAGTGCAGCAACAATTATTGACTCAATGATATAAAATACAGTGTAATGACAATTATTAAATCAATAATGCAAAATACTGTGTAACAACAATTATTGAATTGATAATATAAAATATTATGCAGTGACAATTATCGATGAAATGATGCGTAACAGTTACGGTGTCAATTATCAGACCAATAATATGAGACACTATGCAATACCGTGTGTTACTGTAGAGTACCGTGTGCTACAGAAAATACCATAAACTACCGTATGCTACTATTCTTTTATCACCGGTATTTTAACAGTTCCGTTGACTATTTTTATTTAAAAAGGTTATTTCTGTCGTTTTCTATATCCGACAAATATTCCGTTGTGGGGTCCACAAATAATTTGTTATTTCGGCGCCGTCGGACCAAACGAATATTCCCCGACCAAACGAATATTCCCCGACAAAGCGAATATTGTCCGACAAAATAAAATTTGCACATAACATCCTTAACTTTCAATTTTGTTAATTTAACCACTTACTGTTTCAAAAAAATATATATGAAGAAAAATTAAATTTTGTATTTCATAAAATTCGGGGTCTTACAACCTCCCCTCCTTATGAAATTTCGTCCCCGAAATTGACGTACCGGGCATTTCATAGTTATCCTCCTGATTTTCAGATGCCATAATTAACTGTGGTCACAAAATAAATGTTAGTTCAAATAAACTGACTCATCTCTTCATGTTCCTACATTCAAATCGACTCATTAGATTTAGGTAGGACACACTAGTGACTGATTCTATTCGTCTCTCCCCTCCTAGTTCTACCCCAGATCTCCATTAAAGACCATATCCCTAAGCTCTGATGCCAACTGTGACGCCCCCAAATTTGGGCCCACACAGCCCAAACTTGAGTCGTCAAAAGACTACAACAAAATTATTACAACAAAGCACAACGTACTACAATACAGTGTATAATAATACACAACTAAGTTTTCACTATTATTGCCACATTATTTTACAAAATGTGAAGACTATGATAACTATTCCTCGGACCCTCACTCCATTCCCCGGCTAGACCCTGTTATGTTTTCATTTCCTGTTGAAAAACAATGGAACAAAAGAAAGGGTGAGCTCAAATAGCCCAGTAAGAAATATCATGACTAAGATAATGACGAATAAATTATCATTAGCCTTCAACAGTTGAGTTCTTGATAGAATACAATAGACTACAAGGTTTATATCAAAAACTGTAGTTAAATTCTTAAACAATGTTCAGATCAATAATAGCAGCGGAATGGGCAATCTATTAGAAGAATAATGCAGACTATAATGTCCACTCGCTTCTCTTTTTCGTAAAAACATCATCAACTTTTATCATCTGAAATACCATTAGTCATGATAATATAAATTCACAGTTCCTGATCATAATCATGCACATCAACAGTTCATCTTTGCACTACGGGCCAAAGATATTCAATATAGCACCAACGGTCATGATTATACCAGATTCAGCCTTTGGTCATAATCATACCAAACAACAGTTCATCTTTGCACTACGGGCCAAAGATATTCAATATAGTACCAACGGTCATGATTATACCAGATTCAGCCTTTGGTCATAATCATACCAAGCAACAGTTCATCTTTGCACTACGGGCCAAAGAGAACATTCACCACGTGCCATAAAAGACACCGAACAGATGTATCGCCTTTAACCTATTATATCGCCTTTAACCTATCATCTGTTCAACAAATATATCACATCTGTGCCCCCGGCCACAGATATTCACAACAGCTTGATTTTTGGATGATTAGAATGATATAAATGATGAACAGAAGAAATAGGATAACAATAAGTATCAGAAGTTTACTTTGTACAGATTCAAATAATGTCCAAATTGTCAACATGATGTGGAGTGAAATTTAAAAATGATATTCAAGATCCACAGTTCAGAATAACGGTTACAATTCAATAGAAAGGTTCACGTAAATAGGAAGGTTCAGTTGAAATAATGAAGTTCAACTATTATGGAACATATAATATTTTCAGGAATTATAGAAGCAATAGTTCCATAATAAATTTCGATTTAGGAATATGAAAGAAAATAATATCCCTTACCGTAGCAGGTTTGATTAACAAAAGGTGAAGGAAATTAATACAAAGGGTTATTCACCAACAGGCGGCAATCCGCGCCGTAAGTTATTCCCACAATTTAATAGAATTTGAGTACAAAGAGTTATTCACCAAACAGGCGGTCATCCGCGCCGTAAGGTTATTCTCAGAGATTAATAATGAATGAATACGAAAGGTTATTCACCAACAGGCGATAATCCGCGCCGTAAGGTTATTCCCATAATTTAATACATGAAAATGAATACAAAAGGTTATTCACCAACAGGCGATAATCCGCGCTGTAAGGTTATTCCCATAATTTAATACATGAAAATGAATACAAAAGGTTATTCACCAACAGGCGGCAATCCGCTCCGTAAGGTTATTCCCACAATTTAATACATGGAAATAAAAGGCACGTCTTATGAGTAAGGAAGAAACAATATTATTATCGAGAATCAAATAATGATAATCCCTTACCATAGTACGTTTGAATAATGGAAGATGAAAAAGATGGTATCCCTTACCGTAATAAGTTTTAATAATAGAAGATGAAAGAAGATGACATTCCTTACCTTGATATTGTGAAACAAGTTTATAGCCGAACAAATCCTTCCTTGTTTGTAGCAGTAAGGAATCTGACTTTTGAGTCTTCTAGAGTTTTTAAAATCTCTTTATGCTTTTAAAATAATGTTACTCTCGGAAAGATAGACGGCATAGACTCAAGAATCACTCAATTCGGAGTTAATATGAATGAGTTATGAATTTTCAAAACTAAGACTGAAAATAGTGACGAAAATCAGAATAGGTTACGATTTTTAGTATTTTAAGGCATGAAGATGATTTCAGATGACTTTTCTTCCTTCTTCAAAGTTGTAGAGGACGAAAAACTGAAGAGACAGGCTTTTAATTCATTAAATTCTGACAAATAATGAATTTACTACGATTTTTCGAAAGAGTTACTGTACATAAGAAAATTCCACTCGGGAATTCAAAGGAGAATGTAAAATATTTCAAAACTAGGAATGACTTAAGAACACTTAGAGAGAACTTACACAAAGAAGTATTTAGAGAGAGAAAGAAAGAACAAGTAAGGAAGTTTATGAAAAATCCTTAAGTTAAGGCTTCTATTTATAACCAAAAATTTTATCATTCCTTTAATCTAAACCATTCATTTAAAGATCATCTTTTAATCTACACCATCCATTTCAAATTTTATATTATCTTTAATCTACACCATTCATTTCATATCACCTAACTTTATATTATAAACAAATCAATTCAATTATTCAACAATAATTCACACTTTAATCTACACCATTCATTTCATATCACCTAATAATTACCTAACTTTATATTATAAACAAATCAATTCAATTATTCAACAATAATTCACACTTTAATCTACACCATTCATTTCATATAACCTAATAATCACCTAACTTTATATTATAAACAAATAACTTTATCAATTCAATTATTATGACTAATTGTTATAAATACAGTATAGTTAGCTCTTAGATATCAAGTCAATAAATTAATGAAATACAACTGTTTAAATAACATCATAATAGAGATAACAATAATGTAAAAGAAAGCATACGTTACCGTGTAATGACAATTATTGATTCAATAATGTGAATTACTGTGCATATGTTACTGTGACAATTATTAGGTTCAATAATTTTAAAAACAGTGCAGCAACAATTATTGACTCAATGATATAAAATACAGTGTAATGACAATTATTAAATCAATAATGCAAAATACTGTGTAACAACAATTATTGAATTGATAATATAAAATATTATGCAGTGACAATTATCGATGAAATGATGCGTAACAGTTACGGTGTCAATTATCAGACCAATAATATGAGACACTATGCAATACCGTGTGTTACTGTAGAGTACCGTGTGCTACAGAAAATACCATAAACTACCGTATGCTACTATTCTTTTATCACCGGTATTTTAACAGTTCCGTTGACTATTTTTATTTAAAAAGGTTATTTCTGTCGTTTTCTATATCCGACAAATATTCCGTTGTGGGGTCCACAAATAATTTGTTATTTCGGCGCCGTCGGACCAAACGAATATTCCCCGACCAAACGAATATTCCCCGACAAAGCGAATATTGTCCGACAAAATAAAATTTGCACATAACATCCTTAACTTTCAATTTTGTTAATTTAACCACTTACTGTTTCAAAAAAATATATATGAAGAAAAATTAAATTTTGTATTTCATAAAATTCGGGGTCTTACAACCTCCCCTCCTTATGAAATTTCGTCCCCGAAATTGACGTACCGGGCATTTCATAGTTATCCTCCTGATTTTCAGATGCCATAATTAACTGTGGTCACAAAATAAATGTTAGTTCAAATAAACTGACTCATCTCTTCATGTTCCTACATTCAAATCGACTCATTAGATTTAGGTAGGACACACTAGTGACTGATTCTATTCGTCTCTCCCCTCCTAGTTCTACCCCAGATCTCCATTAAAGACCATATCCCTAAGCTCTGATGCCAACTGTGACGCCCCCAAATTTGGGCCCACACAGCCCAAACTTGAGTCGTCAAAAGACTACAACAAAATTATTACAACAAAGCACAACGTACTACAATACAGTGTATAATAATACACAACTAAGTTTTCACTATTATTGCCACATTATTTTACAAAATGTGAAGACTATGATAACTATTCCTCGGACCCTCACTCCATTCCCCGGCTAGACCCTGTTATGTTTTCATTTCCTGTTGAAAAACAATGGAACAAAAGAAAGGGTGAGCTCAAATAGCCCAGTAAGAAATATCATGACTAAGATAATGACGAATAAATTATCATTAGCCTTCAACAGTTGAGTTCTTGATAGAATACAATAGACTACAAGGTTTATATCAAAAACTGTAGTTAAATTCTTAAACAATGTTCAGATCAATAATAGCAGCGGAATGGGCAATCTATTAGAAGAATAATGCAGACTATAATGTCCACTCGCTTCTCTTTTTCGTAAAAACATCATCAACTTTTATCATCTGAAATACCATTAGTCATGATAATATAAATTCACAGTTCCTGATCATAATCATGCACATCAACAGTTCATCTTTGCACTACGGGCCAAAGATATTCAATATAGCACCAACGGTCATGATTATACCAGATTCAGCCTTTGGTCATAATCATACCAAACAACAGTTCATCTTTGCACTACGGGCCAAAGATATTCAATATAGTACCAACGGTCATGATTATACCAGATTCAGCCTTTGGTCATAATCATACCAAGCAACAGTTCATCTTTGCACTACGGGCCAAAGAGAACATTCACCACGTGCCATAAAAGACACCGAACAGATGTATCGCCTTTAACCTATTATATCGCCTTTAACCTATCATCTGTTCAACAAATATATCACATCTGTGCCCCCGGCCACAGATATTCACAACAGCTTGATTTTTGGATGATTAGAATGATATAAATGATGAACAGAAGAAATAGGATAACAATAAGTATCGGAAGTTTACTTTGTACAGATTCAAATAATGTCCAAATTGTCAACATGATGTGGAGTGAAATTTAAAAATGATATTCAAGATCCACAGTTCAGAATAACGGTTACAATTCAATAGAAAGGTTCACGTAAATAGGAAGGTTCAGTTGAAATAATGAAGTTCAACTATTATGGAACATATAATATTTTCAGGAATTATAGAAGCAATAGTTCCATAATAAATTTCGATTTAGGAATATGAAAGAAAATAATATCCCTTACCGTAGCAGGTTTGATTAACAAAAGGTGAAGGAAATTAATACAAAGGGTTATTCACCAACAGGCGGCAATCCGCGCCGTAAGTTATTCCCACAATTTAATAGAATTTGAGTACAAAGAGTTATTCACCAAACAGGCGGTCATCCGCGCCGTAAGGTTATTCTCAGAGATTAATAATGAATGAATACGAAAGGTTATTCACCAACAGGCGATAATCCGCGCCGTAAGGTTATTCCCATAATTTAATACATGAAAATGAATACAAAAGGTTATTCACCAACAGGCGATAATCCGCGCTGTAAGGTTATTCCCATAATTTAATACATGAAAATGAATACAAAAGGTTATTCACCAACAGGCGGCAATCCGCTCCGTAAGGTTATTCCCACAATTTAATACATGGAAATAAAAGGCACGTCTTATGAGTAAGGAAGAAACAATATTATTATCGAGAATCAAATAATGATAATCCCTTACCATAGTACGTTTGAATAATGGAAGATGAAAAAGATGGTATCCCTTACCGTAATAAGTTTTAATAATAGAAGATGAAAGAAGATGACATTCCTTACCTTGATATTGTGAAACAAGTTTATAGCCGAACAAATCCTTCCTTGTTTGTAGCAGTAAGGAATCTGACTTTTGAGTCTTCTAGAGTTTTTAAAATCTCTTTATGCTTTTAAAATAATGTTACTCTCGGAAAGATAGACGGCATAGACTCAAGAATCACTCAATTCGGAGTTAATATGAATGAGTTATGAATTTTCAAAACTAAGACTGAAAATAGTGACGAAAATCAGAATAGGTTACGATTTTTAGTATTTTAAGGCATGAAGATGATTTCAGATGACTTTTCTTCCTTCTTCAAAGTTGTAGAGGACGAAAAACTGAAGAGACAGGCTTTTAATTCATTAAATTCTGACAAATAATGAATTTACTACGATTTTTCGAAAGAGTTACTGTACATAAGAAAATTCCACTCGGGAATTCAAAGGAGAATGTAAAATATTTCAAAACTAGGAATGACTTAAGAACACTTAGAGAGAACTTACACAAAGAAGTATTTAGAGAGAGAAAGAAAGAACAAGTAAGGAAGTTTATGAAAAATCCTTAAGTTAAGGCTTCTATTTATAACCAAAAATTTTATCATTCCTTTAATCTAAACCATTCATTTAAAGATCATCTTTTAATCTACACCATCCATTTCAAATTTTATATTATCTTTAATCTACACCATTCATTTCATATCACCTAACTTTATATTATAAACAAATCAATTCAATTATTCAACAATAATTCACACTTTAATCTACACCATTCATTTCATATCACCTAATAATTACCTAACTTTATATTATAAACAAATCAATTCAATTATTCAACAATAATTCACACTTTAATCTACACCATTCATTTCATATAACCTAATAATCACCTAACTTTATATTATAAACAAATAACTTTATCAATTCAATTATTATGACTAATTGTTATAAATACAGTATAGTTAGCTCTTAGATATCAAGTCAATAAATTAATGAAATACAACTGTTTAAATAACATCATAATAGAGATAACAATAATGTAAAAGAAAGCATACGTTACCGTGTAATGACAATTATTGATTCAATAATGTGAATTACTGTGCATATGTTACTGTGACAATTATTAGGTTCAATAATTTTAAAAACAGTGCAGCAACAATTATTGACTCAATGATATAAAATACAGTGTAATGACAATTATTAAATCAATAATGCAAAATACTGTGTAACAACAATTATTGAATTGATAATATAAAATATTATGCAGTGACAATTATCGATGAAATGATGCGTAACAGTTACGGTGTCAATTATCAGACCAATAATATGAGACACTATGCAATACCGTGTGTTACTGTAGAGTACCGTGTGCTACAGAAAATACCATAAACTACCGTATGCTACTATTCTTTTATCACCGGTATTTTAACAGGTCCGTTGACTATTTTTATTTAAAAAGGTTATTTCTGTCGTTTTCTATATCCGACAAATATTCCGTTGTGGGGTCCACAAATAATTTGTTATTTCGGCGCCGTCGGACCAAACGAATATTCCCCGACCAAACGAATATTCCCCGACAAAGCGAATATTGTCCGACAAAATAAAATTTGCACATAACATCCTTAACTTTCAATTTTGTTAATTTAACCACTTACTGTTTCAAAAAAATATATATGAAGAAAAATTAAATTTTGTATTTCATAAAATTCGGGGTCTTACAACCTCCCCTCCTTATGAAATTTCGTCCCCGAAATTGACGTACCGGGCATTTCATAGTTATCCTCCTGATTTTCAGATGCCATAATTAACTGTGGTCACAAAATAAATGTTAGTTCAAATAAACTGACTCATCTCTTCATGTTCCTACATTCAAATCGACTCATTAGATTTAGGTAGGACACACTAGTGACTGATTCTATTCGTCTCTCCCCTCCTAGTTCTACCCCAGATCTCCATTAAAGACCATATCCCTAAGCTCTGATGCCAACTGTGACGCCCCCAAATTTGGGCCCACACAGCCCAAACTTGAGTCGTCAAAAGACTACAACAAAATTATTACAACAAAGCACAACGTACTACAATACAGTGTATAATAATACACAACTAAGTTTTCACTATTATTGCCACATTATTTTACAAAATGTGAAGACTATGATAACTATTCCTCGGACCCTCACTCCATTCCCCGGCTAGACCCTGTTATGTTTTCATTTCCTGTTGAAAAACAATGGAACAAAAGAAAGGGTGAGCTCAAATAGCCCAGTAAGAAATATCATGACTAAGATAATGACGAATAAATTATCATTAGCCTTCAACAGTTGAGTTCTTGATAAAATACAATAGACTACAAGGTTTATATCAAAAACTGTAGTTAAATTCTTAAACAATGTTCAGATCAATAATAGCAGCGGAATGAGCAATCTATTAGAAGAATAATGCAGACTATAATGTCCACTCGCTTCTCTTTTTCGTAAAAACATCATCAACTTTTATCATCTGAAATACCATTAGTCATGATAATATAAATTCACAGTTCCTGATCATAATCATGCACATCAACAGTTCATCTTTGCACTACGGGCCAAAGATATTCAATATAGCACCAACGGTCATGATTATACCAGATTCAGCCTTTGGTCATAATCATACCAAACAACGGTTCATCTTTGCACTACGGGCCAAAGATATTCAATATAGTACCAACGGTCATGATTATACCAGATTCAGCCTTTGGTCATAATCATACCAAGCAACAGTTCATCTTTGCACTACGGGCCAAAGAGAACATTCACCACGTGCCATAAAAGACACTGAACAGATGTATCGCCTTTAACCTATTATATCGCCTTTAACCTATCATCTGTTCAACAAATATATCACATCTGTGCCCCCGGCCACAGATATTCACAACAGCTTGATTTTTGGATGATTAGAATGATATAAATGATGAACAGAAGAAATAGGATAACAATAAGTATCAGAAGTTTACTTTGTACAGATTCAAATAATGTCCAAATTGTCAACATGATGTGGAGTGAAATTTAAAAATGATATTCAAGATCCACAGTTCAGAATAACGGTTACAATTCAATAGAAAGGTTCACGTAAATAGGAAGGTTCAGTTGAAATAATGAAGTTCAACTATTATGGAACATATAATATTTTCAGGAATTATAGAAGCAATAGTTCCATAATAAATTTCGATTTAGGAATATGAAAGAAAATAATATCCCTTACCGTAGCAGGTTTGATTAACAAAAGGTGAAGGAAATTAATACAAAGGGTTATTCACCAACAGGCGGCAATCCGCGCCGTAAGTTATTCCCACAATTTAATAGAATTTGAGTACAAAGAGTTATTCACCAAACAGGCGGTCATCCGCGCCGTAAGGTTATTCTCAGAGATTAATAATGAATGAATACGAAAGGTTATTCACCAACAGGCGATAATCCGCGCCGTAAGGTTATTCCCATAATTTAATACATGAAAATGAATACAAAAGGTTATTCACCAACAGGCGATAATCCGCGCCGTAAGGTTATTCCCATAATTTAATACATGAAAATGAATACAAAAGGTTATTCACCAACAGGCGGCAATCCACTCCGTAAGGTTATTCCCACAATTTAATACATGGAAATAAAAGGCACGTCTTATGAGTAAGGAAGAAACAATATTATTATCGAGAATCAAATAATGATAATCCCTTACCATAGTACGTTTGAATAATGGAAGATGAAAAAGATGGTATCCCTTACCGTAGTAAGTTTTAATAATAGAAGATGAAAGAAGATGACATTCCTTACCTTGATATTGTGAAACAAGTTTATAGCCGAACAAATCCTTCCTTGTTTGTAGCAGTAAGGAATCTGACTTTTGAGTCTTCTAGAGTTTTTAAAATCTCTTTATGCTTTTAAAATAATGTTACTCTCGGAAAGATAGACGGCATAGACTCAAGAATCACTCAATTCGGAGTTAATATGAATGAGTTATGAATTTTCAAAACTAAGACTGAAAATAGTGACGAAAATCAGAATAGGTTACGGTTTTTAGTATTTTAAGGCATGAAGATGATTTCAGATGACTTTTCTTCCTTCTTCAAAGTTGTAGAGGACGAAAAACTGAAGAGACAGGCTTTTAATTCATTAAATTCTGACAAATAATGAATTTACTACGATTTTTCGAAAGAGTTACTGTACATAAGAAAATTCCACTCGGGAATTCAAAGGAGAATGTAAAATATTTCAAAACTAGGAATGACTTAAGAACACTTAGAGAGAACTTACACAAAGAAGTATTTAGAGAGAGAAAGAAAGAACAAGTAAGGAAGTTTATGAAAAATCCTTAAGTTAAGGCTTCTATTTATAGCCAAAAATCTTATCATTCCTTTAATCTAAACCATTCATTTAAAGATCATCTTTTAATCTACACCATCCATTTCAAATTTTATATTATCTTTAATCTACACCATTCATTTCATATCACCTAACTTTATATTATAAACAAATTAATTCAATTATTCAACAATAATTCACACTTTAATCTACACCATTCATTTCATATCACCTAATAATTACCTAACTTTATATTATAAACAAATCAATTCAATTATTCAACAATAATTCACACTTTAATCTACACCATTCATTTCATATAACCTAATAATCACCTAACTTTATATTATAAACAAATAACTTTATCAATTCAATTATTATGACTAATTGTTATAAATACAGTATAGTTAGCTCTTAGATATCAAGTCAATAAATTAATGAAATACAACTGTTTAAATAACATCATAATAGAGATAACAATAATGTAAAAGAAAGCATACGTTACCGTGTAATGACAATTATTGATTCAATAATGTGAATTACTGTGCATATGTTACTGTGACAATTATTAGGTTCAATAATTTTAAAAACAGTGCAGCAACAATTATTGACTCAATGATATAAAATACAGTGTAATGACAATTATTAAATCAATAATGCAAAATACTGTGTAACAACAATTATTGAATTGATAATATAAAATATTATGCAGTGACAATTATCGATGAAATGATGCGTAACAGTTACGGTGTCAATTATCAGACCAATAATATGAGACACTATGCAATACCGTGTGTTACTGTAGAGTACCGTGTGCTACAGAAAATACCATAAACTACCGTATGCTACTATTCTTTTATCACCGGTATTTTAACAGTTCCGTTGACTATTTTTATTTAAAAAGGTTATTTCTGACGTTTTCTATATCCGACAAATATTCCGTTGTGGGGTCCACAAATAATTTGTTATTTCGGCGCCGTCGGACCAAACGAATATTCCCCGACCAAACGAATATTCCCCGACAAAGCGAATATTGTCCGACAAAATAAAATTTGCACATAACATCCTTAACTTTCAATTTTGTTAATTTAACCACTTACTGTTTCAAAAAAATATATATGAAGAAAAATTAAATTTTGTATTTCATAAAATTCGGGGTCTTACAACCTCCCCTCCTTATGAAATTTCGTCCCCGAAATTGACGTACCGGGCATTTCATAGTTATCCTCCTGATTTTCAGATGCCATAATTAACTGTGGTCACAAAATAAATGTTAGTTCAAATAAACTGACTCATCTCTTCATGTTCCTACATTCAAATCGACTCATTAGATTTAGGTAGGACACACTAGTGACTGATTCTATTCGTCTCTCCCCTCCTAGTTCTACCCCAGATCTCCATTAAAAACCATATCCCTAAGCTCTGATGCCAACTGTGACGCCCCCAAATTTGGGCCCACACAGCCCAAACTTGAGTCGTCAAAAGACTACAACAAAATTATTACAACAAAGCACAACGTACTACAATACAGTGTATAATAATACACAACTAAGTTTTCACTATTATTGCCACATTATTTTACAAAATGTGAAGACTATGATAACTATTCCTCGGACCCTCACTCCATTCCCCGGCTAGACCCTGTTATGTTTTCATTTCCTGTTGAAAAACAATGGAACAAAAGAAAGGGTGAGCTCAAATAGCCCAGTAAGAAATATCATGACTAAGATAATGACGAATAAATTATCATTAGCCTTCAACAGTTGAGTTCTTGATAGAATACAATAGACTACAAGGTTTATATCAAAAACTGTAGTTAAATTCTTAAACAATGTTCAGATCAATAATAGCAGCGGAATGGGCAATCTATTAGAAGAATAATGCAGACTATAATGTCCACTCGCTTCTCTTTTTCGTAAAAACATCATCAACTTTTATCATCTGAAATACCATTAGTCATGATAATATAAATTCACAGTTCCTGATCATAATCATGCACATCAACAGTTCATCTTTGCACTACGGGCCAAAGATATTCAATATAGCACCAACGGTCATGATTATACCAGATTCAGACTTTGGTCATAATCATACCAAGCAACAGTTCATCTTTGCACTACGGGCCAAAGAGAACATTCACCACGTGTCATAAAAGACACCGAACAGATGTATCGCCTTTAACCTATTATATCGCCTTTAACCTATCATCTGTTCAACAAATATATCACATCTGTGCCCCCGGCCACAGATATTCACAACAGCTTGATTTTTGGATGATTAGAATGATATAAATGATGAACAGAAGAAATAGGATAACAATAAGTATCAGAAGTTTACTTTGTACAGATTCAAATAATGTCCAAATTGTCAACATGATGTGGAGTGAAATTTAAAAATGATATTCAAGATCCACAGTTCAGAATAACGGTTACAATTCAATAGAAAGGTTCACGTAAATAGGAAGGTTCAGTTGAAATAATGAAGTTCAACTATTATGGAACATATAATATTTTCAGGAATTATAGAAGCAATAGTTCCATAATAAATTTCGATTTAGGAATATGAAAGAAAATAATATCCCTTACCGTAGCAGGTTTGATTAACAAAAGGTGAAGGAAATTAATACAAAGGGTTATTCACCAACAGGCGGCAATCCGCGCCGTAAGTTATTCCCACAATTTAATAGAATTTGAGTACAAAGAGTTATTCACCAAACAGGCGGTCATCCGCGCCGTAAGGTTATTCTCAGAGATTAATAATGAATGAATACGAAAGGTTATTCACCAACAGGCGATAATCCGCGCCGTAAGGTTATTCCCATAATTTAATACATGAAAATGAATACAAAAGGTTATTCACCAACAGGCGATAATCCGCGCCGTAAGGTTATTCCCATAATTTAATACATGAAAATGAATACAAAAGGTTATTCACCAACAGGCGGCAATCCGCTCCGTAAGGTTATTCCCACAATTTAATACATGGAAATAAAAGGCACGTCTTATGAGTAAGGAAGAAACAATATTATTATCGAGAATCAAATAATGATAATCCCTTACCATAGTACGTTTGAATAATGGAAGATGAAAAAGATGGTATCCCTTACCGTAGTAAGTTTTAATAATAGAAGATGAAAGAAGATGACATTCCTTACCTTGATATTGTGAAACAAGTTTATAGCCGAACAAATCCTTCCTTGTTTGTAGCAGTAAGGAATCTGACTTTTGAGTCTTCTAGAGTTTTTAAAATCTCTTTATGCTTTTAAAATAATGTTACTCTCGGAAAGATAGACGGCATAGACTCAAGAATCACTCAATTCGGAGTTAATATGAATGAGTTATGAATTTTCAAAACTAAGACTGAAAATAGTGACGAAAATCAGAATAGGTTACGGTTTTTAGTATTTTAAGGCATGAAGATGATTTCAGATGACTTTTCTTCCTTCTTCAAAGTTGTAGAGGACGAAAAACTGAAGAGACAGGCTTTTAATTCATTAAATTCTGACAAATAATGAATTTACTACGATTTTTCGAAAGAGTTACTGTACATAAGAAAATTCCACTCGGGAATTCAAAGGAGAATGTAAAATATTTCAAAACTAGGAATGACTTAAGAACACTTAGAGAGAACTTACACAAAGAAGTATTTAGAGAGAGAAAGAAAGAACAAGTAAGGAAGTTTATGAAAAATCCTTAAGTTAAGGCTTCTATTTATAGCCAAAAATCTTATCATTCCTTTAATCTAAACCATTCATTTAAAGATCATCTTTTAATCTACACCATCCATTTCAAATTTTATATTATCTTTAATCTACACCATTCATTTCATATCACCTAACTTTATATTATAAACAAATCAATTCAATTATTCAACAATAATTCACACTTTAATCTACACCATTCATTTCATATCACCTAATAATTACCTAACTTTATATTATAAACAAATCAATTCAATTATTCAACAATAATTCACACTTTAATCTACACCATTCATTTCATATAACCTAATAATCACCTAACTTTATATTATAAACAAATAACTTTATCAATTCAATTATTATGACTAATTGTTATAAATACAGTATAGTTAGCTCTTAGATATCAAGTCAATAAATTAATGAAATACAACTGTTTAAATAACATCATAATAGAGATAACAATAATGTAAAAGAAAGCATACGTTACCGTGTAATGACAATTATTGATTCAATAATGTGAATTACTGTGCATATGTTACTGTGACAATTATTAGGTTCAATAATTTTAAAAACAGTGCAGCAACAATTATTGACTCAATGATATAAAATACAGTGTAATGACAATTATTAAATCAATAATGCAAAATACTGTGTAACAACAATTATTGAATTGATAATATAAAATATTATGCAGTGACAATTATCGATGAAATGATGCGTAACAGTTACGGTGTCAATTATCAGACCAATAATATGAGACACTATGCAATACCGTGTGTTACTGTAGAGTACCGTGTGCTACAGAAAATACCATAAACTACCGTATGCTACTATTCTTTTATCACCGGTATTTTAACAGTTCCGTTGACTATTTTTATTTAAAAAGGTTATTTCTGTCGTTTTCTATATCCGACAAATATTCCGTTGTGGGGTCCACAAATAATTTGTTATTTCGGCGCCGTCGGACCAAACGAATATTCCCCGACCAAACGAATATTCCCCGACAAAGCGAATATTGTCCGACAAAATAAAATTTGCACATAACATCCTTAACTTTCAATTTTGTTAATTTAACCACTTACTGTTTCAAAAAAATATATATGAAGAAAAATTAAATTTTGTATTTCATAAAATTCGGGGTCTTACAGAACTAATCATGAGATAAAATAATCCATAGTGGTAATAATTTAATACAAATAGTCATATATCCAAGCCATCATTTTTGCAAACAAACGTATTAGAGCTTAATTTTATCATCTTTTGTTTGCATGATGTTTTGATTATACGAGGCGTGAACGATTTTTAGCAAAATTTTAATTTAGTCCTGTGTAGTATGTTGTGGTTAAGACTGCAAATCGAACTAAACAGTTTGGGCTCGACTCAAAAAAATATGAGTTAGACTCGAATTCGTTAATACTTAATAATATGATCCAAATTTGAGCATAAAAAATAGTTCGAATAAAAATACGAGTAGAATCTGAATAAGGTTATACTCGACTCGTTTAGAATTCAAATTACTGGAATTTTTAATCATGATCTGATACATAATCGATTGATACATATTTGAATAGATACTCGATACATTCTCTTATAATATATACACAATTAAACAAAAATTGAATAATTAGTTATTATTATTTTTTTTTATTTATAATTTTATATATTTAAAATATAATTATAATTATATTTTTTTATTTCTAAGTAAAATAATAAGTTTAATTAATAATTATATGTATTATAAAACTAGTTACTATGTGGAGACTCAAATTAGAGTTTGAGTTTGAAGTTCGCAAGTAGTTTGAATATAATTTAATCCGAGTCGAATCGAATTGAATTCGAGTAACAAAAATTCGAGTTGAGCCGAATTTTAGTAAAATTTTTCAAATATAGTTCGAATTCAAGTTCGAATTCGAGTCAAATTCGAGTACTAATTTAATCTTACGAGTCGAATTCGAGCAGTTTAAAATTCGGATCGATTTGACTCGTTTGCAGCTTTAGTTGTGATGGATTACCTTTGGTATATGAGGAAAGTCGAAGGCGCTTACGTTAATTCTCTTGGTTTTGATGTAATTGATGAATGGGGGAGAATGATTCCTGATCCAGAAAGATGGCCTTCATCTCGAGGAGGGAAGAGGTTCACTTAAAGTGGTCAAGAAGAATAAATATAAGTGCACAACATCCAAATATTATATTCATCTTAATCATTAAAAAGTGGGATATGACATTGAAATCTGTGTCATACCCCACTTTTTAATAGTTGAACTGAATGTAATGTTTGGTTTATGTTTGGATTTTGTGTCAGTGTTATGTCTCACTTTTTAATAGTTAAGCTGAATATAATATTTGGTTTTATATTTGGATTTTGTGTCCTAGACTTATCCGGTCAAGAAAGTTCATAATATGGGTTTAAAATTTAGGATTCATATTATGAAAGGTATAAAGTACACAGGCGGTTAATGCAAACACCCCTATCTTAGACATCGTCACGGTATATTGCTCCTCACTGATTCAATTTTGTTACTCCCTGCCAATACTAGACGTGTCATATCAATTCATGTTATTTTCAATAAAGAAACCAAAATATAATTCATGTTATGAATGAAGAAACCTACGTATTTAAACTTTTTGCATTTTTTCTTATCTTGTTCCTCAATTTTTGTTCCTCTACTTTTTTATTCCTCTGTATAGTGTAATGGAAGGGGATTTAAAGATTAGTTTTAGTAGCTATTGCTTAGCTCCTTAAATTTTCTCTTTAATTTGGGGAAAGCTTATGAAGAATCCAGCAGGCAGTGGCATGCAAGAGATATAGGCATAAAGGAGAGAGCTTGTCCAATGATGACTCATGGTTTCAATAGCGTCGATGTAATGTCCTAGAATTTCCACGTCATTATTAATTAAATTATTAATTTAATTTCCGACGAGTTAGTTTTACGAGATTATTTAAATCTTTTTATGTGATTAATTAATTATGTGATTAAATGATTATGTAATTAATTACTAAAATTAATTAAAGGGGGGTCACTAATATGTTATTTAAATTAGTGAACAAACCCTAAAGTTTTAATATCAAAATAATTGATAAGTTTCCTATTAATTAAATATTCAATTAAATTGAATATAATGAGTTAATTAAATATAATAAATTAATTAATATGATTATTAATTAATATAAATAATGTGAAATATTAATAATAATATTTATTAGTCCATTTAGTAATTTAATACTAATGGGTTAGAATATTTAATTATTTATTCAATCTAATTATTTATTTAATCATGGATTGAATAATTAATGTGTAAATTATTAAATTAGCCCAACATGGGTCAATTAGTAGCCCAAGTGGAGAATAATAAAATTTGACAAATTAGTAGCCCAAACAATTTAATAGAAGCCCAATTGGTATTTTAAATGAAGCCCAATAATTGGCCCACTTGGAAAAACAATTATATAACTATTAATTAATTAAAAAGTAGAAAGTGACTATGATTTTGGGACAAATCAATTTGCATCAGCCGACATGCTTGGCAAGGAGAGAGAAAAAATGATTTTTTATTTTTTATTTTGTTTTATTTTTCATTTATTTAATAAAAGGATTGCTTGTTTTATTTTTAAAGTACATAGACACCATTCTTCTTTTCACCAACTTAGTACTTAGCTAGATTTCTTGCACAAGTCTCCAACTACCCTCATTATGAAAATTTGATAGATATAGATTTTATATCTATGCCCATTGTAAGTATACTTACAATTTAGTAGTTTTTGTAAGTCATTTCTCATCTTTTATTTTCAAACTAAAGAGAGAGCTAGAGAGCATTTGTAAGTGTAAGAAAATATTGAGAGCAAAACACCAAGAGAAGAGAATGAGTTCTTGGTTTATGTCTTCAAGATTCACAACATATTTTGGAAAGAAGAGGAGAATAGCTATCAAAACAAGGTAATTATTTTTATAAACCTTAATCTTGTTTTCCTTCAAGTTTATGGTAGAAATATTAATATAGTAATTTCTATGGTTAAAAACATGTTATGTATGCTTCTATGATTGATCATGAGTTTAACTTATGTTTTATAAGTTTTAATTATGGAAAACATGTGTTTAGTAGTGTGTAAATAAGTCTTGGAATTTATGACCAAAAATATTTCTATAAAACTTAGGTTTGATGTTCTAATATTATAGAACATCAAATAATGAGAGAAACAAAGTTTGAATCACTCAAAATGGAGTTATATACAAAAAGTTATGATTTATGGTAGTTTATGTGATGTAAAAAAATTTATAAAAAAAGAATGATATTAAATCATGAAAAATTAAATTTTCATGTTATAAATTGATATTAAGTGATTGGTAATTTTTTTGGATTTTTATTGAGGATTTAAAGCTTACTTGATGGTATATTTTTATTTAAAATGGGTATTGCCGGAACACTGTTCACATTCTGCCGGAAGAAAAAAAAAAAAGGGTTTTTCCGCGCAATGCGCGGAAGGTTATTCGGTTAAAGGACGCGGAGCCAAACGACGTCGTTTGGCACCGTTAGAAATTTACTCCGCGCGTACGCGCGAAAGCCGTTTTCGGCTTCTCAAAACGGCACCGTTTTGGGCAGTGCATTCTGTAACGCGCGCAATGCGCGACAGTATATTCCCGGCGAAATTACTAAACTTCCCCTCCGTGTTTTTTTTGGCGAAGTTACGATTTTGCCCTCGGTTCAGTTTTCAACTTATTTACAGAAATGTCATTCGGGTTTAATTTAATTAATTTAAATATTTAAAAACCAATTTAAAATTATAACAAAAATAATAATAATACAAAAATGATATTGGGGAGGATATTTTTAATTAATTTTAATATTTAAATATTTTAAATATTAATCTAGTTAGCTAAATCATGGTTAAGTTAAATAAATTTATTAGTTATTTATTATTTAAAATGTTAATAATAAATAAAGGTGATAAATTAGCAATTATTATTTAATTTCTATTAAATAATAATTAAATAGAGATAAAAATTTATAAATTAACTATTTATTATTTAAATATTTAAATAATAAATAAGGATAATTAAGTAATTAATTATTATTTAATTAGCATTAAATAATGATTAAGGGAAATTAAGTTATTTAATTTAAATAGTAAATAAGGATAAATAAATTAAATTTTATTTAACCTTAAATAATAATTAAAAATAATTAAATAATTAATTATTATTTAATTGGCATTAAATAATAATTAAAGAGGATTAAAATTAGTAAACTATTATTTAATTTCCTTAAATTAAATAATAACTGAGGTTAATTAATTAATTAATTATTAGTTGATTAATATTAAATTAAAGAAGGTTAAAATTAAATCAATAATTATTTATTATTTAATTGTGATTAAATAATAAGTAAGTACAATTAGTTATTATTTATTTTAATTAATAACTAGAGTTAATTAATTAATTTCTATTTAACCAAGATTAAATAGTAATTAAATAGAGATTGAATTAATAAAATAAATTTAATTTAATTATACTTTAATTAAACAATTATAATAAGTTGTTTAAGGGTTTAATAAGTGTCCAACGCTTAAGAAAAATATTTTCTAACTTATTAAATTATTAACCTAATTTGATTGAGGGTTTATAAGGTTAATAATATTATTTCGACTAATGTAAATTATGTGTTAGTACTTATATGATAAATAAGTACCTTAGTGAGCGTATAGTTGTGCAAATACGCCGTACTAATTAGTAGACCAACTTTATTAATGTTAGGTCTTTTCAAAGCCAGTTAGTTAAAACTAGACATTTATTGTAGCTGAGCAGACAGGCAAGTTCCTTATCTCTAAACTCATTTCATTTAGCAAATTATTTATTTAAGCTTGAACTGTTATTTCCAAGCATGCTTTGAGTGGTTTAATTACTTTACAATTATTCCACATCGATATTATTGTTATTCGCACTTGTTGCACTTGAGATTGTACAGTCATTGACTTGTACTTAATTACTGTTCTACTGTTTAAACAACTGTTCAAAGTAGGTCTAAGCCATTGTTCGGCTAGACATTTATGTTAAAGATTTTAAAAGCTATCCAAATCATTGAAGATGTGAATTCTTAGACTATTATGAACACCCCTTTATTATAGGGGAGTACCCTGTATCTAATATCAGGTACAAAAATACGGAAATTAAATGTTATGCATACACATATTGTACTGAGGCTGATCCCCTCGGGTACATATTTCTGGTAGTAACCATTGGGTCAACCTGCTATTGACTCCAGTGGATATTTATAGTTCATAGTCTATTTGACTATCCTAATTTTAAAAGCAAATTATTATTCCTGCTTATGTTATTCACATTATTGAATTGTTCAGCTATTCCCTTTCATTCATGATATATTGTTCCTTGTTGTTATTTAAACTTGTTGAGCAAACTAGTTGCTCACTCTTGCTATATCATGAAACCTTATTGCAGTGCAACCCGAGACTTCGGGAAAGAACAAGGGTAAAGGAAAGATGAAGTAATAGATTTCGAGATGCAGCCCTGTAGTTAATTAAATTAACTGTTATGTAATATAAACCCTAAGTACTTTATTAAGAGTATTTGTGTACTTTTGTGTAAGGTTATCGTATCTTGGGACTAGTAACACCTTTTGAATGAACAACATATGTTTATTATTCCGCATTTAGTTATTGTATGTTGTTTAGAGGTGAATGTTTGTATTGGATCGTGATGACCGGATCCGGGTATTTGAAACCCGAATTTGGGGGCGTCACAGTCGACACCAAATTGGGAGCTGCAAAGGCATTCTTGAGGTCATTCTATCAACAGTATGCTGAACGGGGTGTTAATTTTGGTAATTACATAGTTGCCAACTGAAAATCATTTTATGTTGTCGTTATTAGGCAACACAACAGATTTGAGCACGACACTTGATTAAGAATGTATTTGGATATAACAAAAAAATAGTTCTATTTGTGGTTATATTATGATTTTGATTAGATTCTGTCGTTTCGCGTAACATTTGAAAAAGACCTTTTTCTTTATACTTGTAAAATATATCTTTCATCGTATAGAAAGAAAGAAAAAGGGAGCCTCTTTACTTCTATTGAGCTTTTTAAGCTTTAAGAGTCAAATGGACACTGTAATATCACTCAAATCTCAAGTCTCGAACTATGCTACTTAATATGATCCTGACCAGGACTACATTAAACGAGACTGATTTAATTCTAGTTTTCGTTGGACCAATTTCAAGAACAGGAGCTAAAGGAATCAAAGGAGGTTTTAATGGACTAATTCAAGACATTTGTGTTGAAATTATTTCAAAGAGAATTAATAAAATAGTTGAACTTGAAGTAATTAACATAATTCAAGCCATAATGAATCAAGGACGCTCAATATGCAGCCCAAGGAAGTTAAATCTCGCAGCCCAATTCAGCCTTACAAGTTCAGCAACAAGGAAGCTCAATTCAAGCTAATTCTTAGGAGCCCAAGAAGCTTAAACCAAGGGTAAAAATAAAAAGGAATAAGGCAGCTAATTGTAGGCCCAAATTAACAAGGATTTCAGCAAATTTTAGAAGCAATCCAATTGCAACAAGAAATTAGGGTCTGTTTTAAGTAGGAAATTGGCAAAACATGGCAGCTCTATGGAGTCCGAATAGCAACAGAAGCAAGGGCCTTATTGCACTAGGAACTTCAGTATTTAAGGGTCCAAGATAAAAGAGGAACAAGGTCCAAAACAAGGGAGGATTTCAAGCTTCTAGAAGATCCAATACAAGGCAGGATTGTGAGGAATTAAAGGTCCAAAACATGGAAGGATTTCTAGCATTCTAGAAGCAAGATTACAAGAAAAAGAAGAAGAACAATTAAGCTTTTAGATGGTCAAATCACGGTCAAACCTGTAGGATTCTAGAGGCTTAACAAAAGATATATTACTTACTCAATTAGCATTTGTTTTGTTAGTTTGTGATTCCTAAGTATGTGGGATGCTGTCGCAAGCAACCAAAAATAAAATCTTACTTTGAAAAATATTAATGTAGTAGTGAAAGTAAGAGTCGAACCCACAGAGAGTGAATTGTTTTAATAAATCTAATGTGTTCAAAAATATCTAATTAAATGGGGGATTTGGAATTATTAATTAACTAATTAAAATTCAAACAAATAAAACTAATAAATAATAAAGATGAGAAAAATCAATTAAAACAAACTTCAGTTCCTTAGTTCAATATCCCCTTTTTTTAATCAACAAATTAATCAAGTTATTATTATCTTTTCCTTCAATTGAGATTAATAATCCTAGATAACCGACAATCGCCAAGCTACCCAAAATCCTCTTTAAATTATAAATCTAATGCAGCAATCGCTCACAAAAGACCCTAACTATCATACAACCTAGAACTATCAGTCTAGATTTAATATAACAGTTGCATTAAAAAATAGAGAATTAGATTATTCCAAGCAACAATCATAACATCGCAGATTCTTTAACTTGCCATCTTGATAACAATATTCAAAAGTTTGTCCACAATCAAATATTATTAATTGCTACTTATGATCAGATAAAATATCATTTGCTTAATATCAAATTTTAATCTAGCATATGATAATTATTGATTAACTTAACAAGCCTTTATCAAATTAATCAAGCAAATATCATAAAATAATTAAAACAGATTTTCAAGAATAAATCTCATGCATGAAGGAATAAATTATAAAACTCAATTAAAACATCAATTAAAAATAAGGTTCAACATCCCTTTAGAACTGAAAATAAAAACTTAGCCTGACATCCTTCAAAATAATCTCCACTAGTTGAAAAGCTCTCTCCAAGAAACTAGAAGAAAGAACTCCCAAAAACTTACAATGAATAATGAGAGGTTGACCCTATATTTATAGGCCTTTAACTTGTCCAAACCCTAATAGGATTTATAATTAAAAATAAAAGAAAACTAAAATAATTATTATCCTAACCCTAGTTGGAATTAAAATCCAATTTGGAATCAAAAAGAAGCAAAATCCCGAAATAATCCGGTTTTGGACAAATTCCGCGCAGCCAAACAGGGCCTTGACCGGGTCAACACGCCAGCCGCGCTTGCTGACGTCAGCATGACCGCCGCCTAAGCCGCGCATTGCAAGAAAAATTTCTTCAACTGCCGCTTCGCCAAACGACGTCGTTTCTGTTATGCGCCCGTTTCTTTGCGCGCAATGCGCGGACTGCTTTCCATTAAATCTCCAAACGACGTCGTTCTGATCCTGCACGCTGAAGCCTACCGCGCAATGCGCGGATGTGCGTGTTCTGGTTAATTACCATTATGCCATCAGATCTTTGTAGAATTTATAGATTTGCCCCCAAGCTTATTTTTTCTACAAAATAAAATATAAAATAATTAAAAAAATAAAAAATATATAAAAATACCAAAAATCCTAAAAACACATAATAATAATAAATAAAACACCTAAAATAAATAAAAACACATAAATAAAAAGAAATATAAAATTACCTAAATTAACATAAATTAACTAAAATCCTATAAAAACCTATTAAAACCAAAATAAGCTAAATAATTAAAAATTTAAGCACACAATAAATATAAAAACTAAGCATTAGGGAATAAAAATATCGTATAATTTAACCATATAAGTATAATTGTAATGTAGTTAGTTTTCCTTTTGTTTTTAGGATTAAGGTTTCTTGTAAATTAGGGTTTTTAGAATATTTTTTGTATTAGTATAAATAGGCTTTATAGCTGATGGTACATTTCATTCAATCAATATACAATATTTCTTTTAAGAGTGTATTCTTTCTTTTGGTTCTTTAAGAATTACTTAAACTTATCAAAGTTATTTTGTGGCGTTCATCCTAATTTATCATTCAACAATCTATAGTTATTTGTGGCATTTTCTACCTTGTATAAGGTTTTTGTTCCGTTATAAGCAAGGGGTCGAGGTTCCATTCATCACTATCTTCGATTATACCAAGGTTTTTGCTTAGTTATAAGTAAAGGGTCGTGGTTCCACATACAATCTATACAAGAAACGATCCCAACGGCGTCTATCTCACGTATACATGTCGTGGCATCTACCACTACTGTTTCTGTAAGTCAAAAGCCATTTTTACAATTCTCCCCTTATTTCTATTTTATATCATGTATATATTGGTAAATATACTTTTTCCTCATAAATCTAGTGACAATGAAGCAATTTTTACAATAATATTAGAGACAAAAGTTTGTATTTGGGACCTTATGCTTAGTGTTTTTATATCATCTTAATTATAACATTTACAAGTGAATTCTAGGATTCATAGTCAAACTTATTTTAGTTAGCGAGGTAGAATTTTTGTTCTAGAAACTCGATGATATTTCCTTTTATATTGTACAGTGAAGCATGACATGTGAATTTGGTGGAGACTTTGATATAGATGAAATAAGCTTTACTTCACAGGTACAAAGCTTCCAGGTTGCATCTCTGGTGACAATTATCTTAAGTATATGAACTGGGGATTCATATGTTCATAAGGGATTGCAAGTCAACAAGGAATATACAATTTAACTTTTGCAGGTCTGGTAGGAACTTAACCGACAAATCCTATATTCCCTATCTCCTGGATCTAGTGTGACACCAGCCATGGGAAAGGATGTAAGTGGTATAATCAACACGTATAGGATAACAGGAGACGACTGGGATTCGAGGAAAGATATTGTGTACTGACCCAAGTTTGTTATTCTCACATTGGTTGTTAATGTATCCTTTGTCCCACATCACCTAATTGAAAACCTTTACCCTTTTCTAAATCTATAAATAGAAGGGTTTAGCTTTTGTTTCATTCACTAACAATAAGGACCTCCAATATTGAGTAAGAACCTTGTTGTGTGAGGGCTTTTTATAAAAAGACCTCCTTAGTTAAATTTTTGTCATCAAGGACGTAGGCAATCTGCAGAACTCGTAATTTTCGGGTACGTTTCTTATTTAATTATTTTGTATTGTCATTTTTATTTTAAATATTGTATTTAGTTTGTTAGTTGATATTTTAGTATATTTTGTTAGTAATTAGTATTTTTGCATTGTTATTATTTTTGTAGTTTTAATTATTGTTTTTTATTTAGATTATTAGTAAATAGTTTTAGATTAGTATTATTGGCAATAATTATTATTTTGTATTTAGATTATTAGTTAATAGTTTTAGATTAACATTACTAGTTATAATTATTATAGCAATTTAGATTATTGCTTTGGCATAATAGTAATATTTGTTTGAAAATGGATTAAATATTGAAAGAATATTTTTGTAAATATACTTATAGTTATTTAGAAAATAAAATAAAATAAGAAAACTGTTAAATAATAGAATTGTCCTAATGACATTTATTTGTTCTAAATTTATATTTAGGAATCGTTCGACTATTAATTTTGTGTTCAGCAATATCAAGGTAAGTGACTTTATGAGCTATTTAGTATTTTAAATTTTTTGTTTATAATTATGTATGCTTTAGTAATTATTCGGATACCTAAAAGTATCGTTTCAAAAATTGTTATTCTTTATTTAAGGCTTCCATTTGAATAAAAATGTTACAATTGTATTTTGTTAAAAATTCAGATCAATGTTACAATTGTATTGAAAGTATTGAGAAATTGCTTTTAGAAACCTCAATCCGACTATGTATAGAAACCGTTAGTGTTTACGCTAGTTCCAGAACAATTTAGGACCTACTAAGGCGCACACCTTCAGATACCCTTCGGGGGGTGCTCTTCGGGGCACGTGCATGATAAGATACCTTAGTAGAGTCATATCATTGACATTATCGAACATAAGGGCCGTGTTACAGGGCTGTTGTAACCGTAGTCGCAAGGGCTGTGGATTAAAAGATGCATCGAATATATTGAACATATCGAAATCGTTTATTGAACATATTAAAATCGTTTTCGAATTGTGTTTTATAATTATTGATTTTGGTTTTGAATGTATATATCGTCTATTATTATCAAACAAGAAAAGATTATTTTTAACAAGTATGTTTACTATTATTATTGAACAAAAATTTATTTCAAAAAAGTTTTGCAAACTGTACTTGATCCACCTAAATAGTAAAGATTGTTACTTGCTGAGCTTTACCGCTCACCCTTACATTAATTTTTACAGGAAACATTGTTTAGAGCCGAGTATTGTTGATACTTTTATTGATAACCAGAAGATATTTAGTTTAAGAAATTTATGAATATTTTAGAATTATGATAAGATTTTTGTTTAATGGAGTTGTGTCTCCAAAGTTATGTTTTTAGCATTTAATTATTGAACATTAGTGTAATTTTGATAATGAAAGATTGTTTGGTTTCAAGAGAGTTTCATTATTATGTTTTCGTTTGGGCTGCGATATTGATATTATTGTCTTGAAAGCCTTCGGGCTTGTGGCGTGTGACACTTCGAACCTGTAGCTGGTTCGGGCTATTACAGAGATGGTATCAGAACGATGGCTCCTCGTAGTGTGTTGGGTTGAAAAACCTACACATTCCCTAGGGAGTGATTTTGGGAGATAAGTGTGGGCATAGTCTTGGCTAAATTTAAGAATTTGGAGTGAGAGATAAAATAACGTAAAAAATATTTGCATTGTCTGATTAGTTGTTAGTTTACATTTTGAACGTAAATTTTTCCAGATTAGTATTGAATAAACCTGGATATTTCGAATTTCATTTTGATATATGTGTTGATACTAGTTTTGTATAGTGTTGTTTAGTGGGGATTGCTTTATTTTGTAGAAAATGCTGCCTATAAGAAGTATCTCTACTAACAATGATAGTGGTGTTGATGGTATGACTCAACTAGTTAATACTTTAGCCCAATTAGTACAAAATTAACAGTCTGGGCAACGTGGTATAGTAGCATAATTCAAGCGATTGAACCCGCCCATCTTTGAAGGGACTACAGACCCTGCTATCGTTGAGAAGTAGATTCAAGAAATGGATAAGGCTTTTGTCTTGTTAGGGAGTACCGAAACTAACAAGGTGACGTTGGCGGTTTACCAACTGTAGGGTGGGGCTTGTGATTGGTGGCTTATGGAGAAAAGGAAGCACGAGAAAAATCTTGAACCCTGCACTTGGAGCATGTTTAAAGAGGCATTTACCAACAAGTACTTTCCTAGAATGATTCGGGCACAAAAGGAGAGGGAATTCATTAGGCTAGAACAAGGGACCAAGACGGTTGCTGAATATGAAGCCGAGTTTGTGAAACTCGTTAAGTATGCACCTACCTTAGTACCGGATAATGTGACAAAAGCCCGTAGGTTAGAGGTCGGGTTACGAGTCGACATAAGGCAAGACGTTGCGTCTTTTGAGTTACCCACATATGATGCGGTGCTCCATAAGGCATTGGTTATTGAGAAGGGCCTAATAGAGATTGAAAATGGGAAGAATGTTAATCGAAAGAGGGCGGAACCTTCTAGGGGAGAGTCGATTCATGGAGGACCTGGAAAAAAGATAAATACCCAAACCTTTAGATTTCGAAAAAATCAAGTAAATCAAGATGACAAATTAAAATATGGGAGATGTGTTAAGAACCACCTAGAGAAATAATGTCATTGGAATATGGGTGCGTGCTTTCATTGTGGAGAGTTAGGTCATAAAATTGTGCATTGTCCCAAGAACCCTCCACCTAAAGAAGATGCAAGGAATGAGGAAATAACCATAGCAAGTCCAAGGTTAACTCGAGGACGGGTGTTTCAACTTTCAGGCAACCAGTATTAAGGTATGTAACTTTTTTATTATTTGAATATGTTATTTTTAAATATACGCTTATAGTTTGAAAATTTGGAGGACCAAATTTTTTTTTAAGGGGAGGTAATGTAATGCCCAAGTTTGCTATTCCCACATTGGTTGCTAATGTATCCTTTATCCCACATCACCTAAATGGAAACCTTTACCCTTTTTAAAATCTATAAATAGAAAGGTTTAACCTTTATTTTATTCACTAACAATAAGGACCTCCAATATTGAGTAAGAATCTTGTTGTGTGAGGGCTTTTTTTTAAAAAACCTCCTTAGTTAAATTTTTGTCATCGAGAACGTAGGCAATCTGTAGAACTCGTAATTTTCGGGTACGTTTCTTATTAAAAAATTTTGTATTGTCATTTTTATTTTAAATATTGTATTTAGTTTGTTAGTTGATATTTTAGTATATTTTGTTAGTAATTAGTATTTTTGCATTGTTATTATTTTTGTAGTTTTAATTATTGTTTTGTATTTAGATTATTAGTAAATAGTTTTCGATTAGTATTATTGGCTTTAATTATTATTTTGTATTTAGATTATTAGTTAATAGTTTTAGATTAACATTATTAGTTTTAATTATTATTGTAATTTAGATTATTGCTTTGGTATAATAGTAATATTTTTTTGAAAATGGATTAAATATTGAAAGAATATTTTTGTAAATATACTTATAGTTATTTTGAAACTAAAATAAAATAAGAAAACTGTTAAATAATAAAATTGTCCTAATGACATTTATTTGTTATAAATTTATATTTAGGAATCGTTCGACTATTAGTTTTGTGTTCAGCAATATCAAGGTAAGTGACTTTCTGAGCTATTTAGTATTTTAAAATTTTCGTTTATAATTATGTATGCTTTAGTAATTATTCGGGTGCCTAAATGTATCGTTTCAAAAATTGTTATTCTTTATTTAAGACTTCCATTTGAAGGAAAATGTTACAATTGTATTTTGTTAAAAATTCGGATCAAGTATCAAAATAGAATTTTGATTTAGAAAATGAGATTATGTGATTTTGAACTGTGAAATAAGTATTGTTTTGAATATTGAAAATATTGGAAATTGTTTTTAGAAATCTCAGTCCGACTATGTATAGAAACCGTTAGTGTTTACGCTAGTTCCGGAACAATTTAGGACCTACTAAGGCGCACACCTTCAGATACCCTTCTGAGGGCACTCTCCGGGGCACGTGCATGATAAGATACCTTAGTAGGGGGCGTATAATTGACATTATCGAACATAAGGGCCGTGTTACAGGGCTGTTGTAACCGTAGTCGCAAGGGTTGTGGATTAAAAGATGCATTGAATATGTTGAACATATCGAAATCATTTATTAAACATATTGAAATCATTTTTGAATTGTATTTTATAATTATTGATTTTGGTTTTGAATGTATAGATCGACTATTATTATCAAACAAGAAAATATTATTTTCAACAAGTATGTTTACTATTGTTATTGAACAAAAAGTTATTTCGAAAAAGTTTTGCAAACTGTACTTGATCCACCTAAATAGTAAAGATTGTTACTTGCTAAGCTTTACTGCCCACCCTTACTTTAATTTTTACAGGAAACATTGTTTAGAGCCGAGCATTGTTGATACTTTTGTGGATAACCAGAAGATATTTAGTTTAAAAAGTTTATGAATATTTTAGAATTATGATAAGACTTTTGTTTAATGGAGCTGTGTCTCCAAAGTTATGTTTTCAGCATTTAATTATTGAACCTTAGTGTAATTTTGATAATGAAAGATTGTTTGGTTTCAAGAGAGTTTCATTATTATGTTTTCGTTTGGACTGCGATATTGATATTATTGTCTTGCAAGCCTTCGGGCTTGCGGTGTGTGACACTTCGAACATGTAGCTGGTTCGGGTGTTACAGAGATGGTATCAGAACGATGGCCCCTCGCAGTGTGTTGGGTTGAAAAACCTACACATTCCCTGGGGAGTGATTTTAGGAGATAAGTGTTGGTATAGTCTTAGCTAAATTTAAGAATTTGGAGTGAAAGATAAAATAATGTGAAAAATATTTGCATTGTCTGATTAGTTGTTAGTTTACATTTTGAACGTAAATTTTTCCAGATTAGTATTAAATAAACCTGGATATTTCAAATTTCATTTTGATATATGTGTTGATACTAGTTTTGTATAGTGTTTTTTAGTGGGGATTGCTTTATTTTGTAGAAAATGCCGCCTATAAAAAGTATCTCTACTAACAATGATAGTGGCGTTGATGGTATGACTCAACTAGTTAATACTTTAGCCCAATTAGTACAAAATTAACAGTCTGGGCAATGTGGTATAGTAGCATAATTCAAGCGATTGAACCCGCCCATCTTTGAAGGGACTACAGACCCTGCTATCGTTGAGAAGTAGATTCAAGAAATGGATAAGGCTTTTGACTTGTTAGGGAGTACCGAAACTAACAAGGTGACGTTGGCGGTTTACCAACTGCAGGGTGGGGCTTGTGATTGGTGGCTTATGGAGAAAAGGAAGCACGAGAAAAATCTTGAACCCTGCACTTGGAGCATGTTTAAAGAGGCATTTACCAACAAGTACTTTTCTAGAATGATTCGGGCACAAAAGGAGAGAGAATTCATTAGGCTAGAACAAGGGAACAAGATGGTTGCTGAATATGAAGCTGAGTTTGCGAAACTCGTTAAGTATGCACCTACATTAGTACTGGATAATGTGACAAAAGCCCGTAGGTTAGAGGACGGGTTACGGGTCGACATAAGGCATGGCGTTGCGTCTTTTGAGTTACCCACATATGATGCGGTGCTCCATAAGGCATTGGTTATTGAGATTGAAAATGGGAAGAATGTCAATCGAAAGAAGGAGGAACCTTCTGGGGGAGAGTCGATTCATGGGGGACCTGCGAAAAAGATAAATACCCAAACCTTTAGATTTCGAAAAAATCAAGTAAACCAAGATGACAAATTAAAATGTGGGAGATGTGGTAGGAACCACCCAGAGAAAGAAAGTCATTGGAATACGGGTGCGTGCTTTCATTGTGGAGAGTTAGGTCATAAAATTGTGCAATGTCCCAAGAACCCTCCACCTAAAGGAGATTCAAGAAATGAGGAAATAACCATAGCAAGTCCAAGGTTAACTCGAGGACGGATGTTTCAACTTTCAGACAACCAGTATTAAAGTATGTAACTTTTTTATTATTTGAATATGTTATTTTTAAATATACGCCTATAGTTTGAAAATTTGGAGGACCAAATTTTTGTTTTAAGGGGGAGGTAATGTAATGACCCAGGTTTGTTATTCCCATATTGGTTGCTAATGTATCCTTTGTCCTACATCACCTAATTGGAAACCTTTACCCTTTTCTAAATCTATAAATAGAAGGGCTTAACCTTTGTTTTATTCACTAACAATAAAGACCTCCAATATTGAGTAAGAACCTTGTTGTGTGAGGGCTTTTTATAAAAAGACCTCATTAGTTAGAAACTCGTAATCTTCGGGTACGTTTCTTATTTAATTTTTTTGTATTGTCATTTTTATTTTAAATATTATATTTAGTTTGTTAGTTGATATTTTAGTATATTTTGTTAGTAATTAGTATTTTTGCATTGTTATTATTTTTGTAGTTTTAATTATTTTTTTGTATTTAGATTATTAGTAAATAGTTTTAGATTAATATTATTGGCTTTAATTATTATTTTGTATTTAGATTATTAGTTAATAGTTTTAGATTAACATTATTAGTTATAATTATTATTGCAATTTAGATTATTGTTTTGGCATAATAGTAATATTTGTTTGAAAATGGATTAAATATTGAAAGAATATTTTTGTAAATATACTTATAGTTATTTTGAAAATAAAATAAAATAAGAAAGTTGTTAAATAATAGAATTGTCCTAGTGACATTTATTTGTTCTAAATATATATTTAGGAATCGTTCGACTATTAATTGTGTGTTCAGCAATATCGAGGTAAATGACTTTCTGAGCTATTTATTATTTAAAATTTTTTGTTTATAATTATGTATGCTTTAGTAATTATTTGGATGCTTAAATGTATCATTTCAAAAATTGTTATTCTTTATTTAAGGCTTCCATTTGAATGAAAATGTTACAATTGTATTTTGTTAAAAATTCGGATTAAGTATCAAAATAGAATTTTGATTTAGAAAATGAGATTATGTTATTTTGAACTGTAAAATAAGTATTGTTTTGAATATTGAAAATATTGAGAAATTATTTTTAGAAACCTCAGTCCGATTATGTATAGAAACCGTTAGTGTTTAGGCTAGTTCCGGAACAATTTAGGACCTACTAAGGCGCACACCTTTAGATACCCTTCGGGGGACGCTCTTCGGGGCACGTGCATGATAAGATACCTTAGTAGGGGGCGTATCATTGACATTAACCGTAGTTGCAAGGGTTATGGATTAAAAGATGTATCGAATAAATTGAACATATCGAAATCGTTTATTGAACATATCGAAATCGTTTATTGAACATATTGAAATCGTTTTCGAATTGTGTTTTATAATTATTGATTTTGATTTTGAATGTATATTGTAAGACCCCGAATTTTATGAAATATAAAATTTATTTTTTTTTCTTCATATATATTTTCATGAAACAGTAAATGGTTAAATTGATAAAGTTAAAAGTTAAGGATGTTATGTGTAAATTATATTATGTCGGACAATATTCTTTTGGTCGGGGAATATTCGTTCTATCGGGGAATATTCGTACGACGGCGCCGTACGAACCAATCATTGGTGGATCCCACAAAGAATAATTATCGGATATAGAAAATGACATAAACAATTTTTAAAAATGGTCAATGGTACTATTACTTTTAATTGTTAAAATATCCGGTGGTAAAAGAATAGTAACATACGGTATTGCACAGTAGCACACGGCATTACACAGTGTTTTGTATTATTGAACTGATAAAGTAGTCATCGTACAATATTTGACTTTATTGTCACATCCACAATAATTCATATTATTAAATTGATAATTGTCACAGTAGAATATGCACAGTAATTCACATTATTGGATCAATAATTGTCATAACACAGTAACGTATTCCTTCTTTTACATGCTTTCTACATTATTGTTCTCTCTATTATGATGTTATTTAAACAGTTGTATTTTATTAATTAATTGACTTGATATCTAACTCAGAGAGTCAACTACACTGTATTTATAACAATTAGTCATAATAATGAATAAGTGTGAATTATTGTTGAATAATTGAATTGATAAAGTTATTTGTTTATAATATAAAGTTAGGTGATGTAAAATGAATGGTATAGATTAAAGATAATATAGAATTTGAAATGGATGATGTAGATTAAAAGATGATATTTAAATGAATGGTTTAGATAAAATGAATGGTATAGATTAAAGATAATATATAATTTAAAATGAATGGTGTAGTTTAAAGATACTCTTTAAATGAATGGTTTAAATTAAAGAAATCTTAAAAGATGAAATGAATGGTATGGATTAAACATTATCTTGAAATGAATGGTTTGGATTAAATTAGGAAATTTTGGTTATGATAAGATTTTTGGCTATAAATAGAGGACTTAACTTAAGAAATTTTTCATAACATTCTTACATACATTTTATTCCACTCTCTAAATACTTCTTTGTGTAAGTTCTCTCTAAGTGTTCTTAAGTCATTCCTAGTTTTGAAATCTTTTGCATTCTTATTTGAATTCCCGAGTGGAATTTTCTTATGTACAGTAACTCTTTCGAAAAATCATAGTAAATTCATTATTTGTCAGAATTTAATGAATGAAAAGCCTGTCTCTTCAGTTTTTCGTCCTCTACAACTTTGAAGAAGGAAGAAAAGTCATCTAAAGTCATCTTCATGCCTTAAAATACTAAAAACCGTAACCTATTCTGATTTTCGTCACTATTTTCAGTCTTAGTTTTGAAAATTCATAACTCATTCATATTAACTCCGAATTGAGTGATTCTTGAGTCTATGTCGTCTATCTTTCCGAGAGTAACATTATTTTAAAAACATAAAGAGATTTTAAAAACTCTAGAAGACTCAAAAGTCATATTCTTTACTGCTACAAATAAGGAAGGATGTGTTCGGCTATAAACTTGTTTCACAATATCAAGGTAAGGAATATCATCTTCTTTCATATTCTATTATTCAAACTTACTACGGTAAAGGATTATCATTATTTGATTCTCGAAAATAATATCGTTTCTTTCTTACTCATAAGATGTGCCATTTATTTCCATGTATTAATTTATGGGAATAACCTTACGGCGCGGATTACCGCCTGTTGGTGAATAACCTTTCGTATTCATTCTTTATTAATCTCTGAGAATAACCTTACGGTGCGGATTATCGCCTGTTTGGTGAATGACTCTTCGTATTCAATTTTTATTAAATTGTGGGAATAACCTTACGGTGCGGATTATCGCCTGTTGGTGAATAACCTTTCGTATTCATTCCTTATTAATCTCTGAGAATAACCTGACTACGCGGATTACCGCATGTTTGGTGAATTACTCTTTGTATTCATTTCTTATTTGTCTCTTGTGGAAATAATTTGTTTACACGAATTATCACATGACACTTTTATTGCATATTCGTTTATAATATCATTTTCTTTCATATTCGTAAGTGATATTATTTTCCTTTATACTCATAAGGGATACCATCTTTTTCATCTTCCATTATTCAAACTTACTATGGTAAGGGATATTAATTTCCTTCACCTTTTGTTAATCAAACCTGCTACGGTAAGGGATATTATTTTCTTTCATACACCTAAATCGAAACTTATTATGGAACTATTGCTTCTATAATTCCTGAAAATATTATATGTTCCATAATAGTTGCACTTCATCATTTCAATTAAACCATCCTATTTACGTGAACCTTTCTATTGAACTGTAACCGTTATTCTGAACTGTGGATCTTGAATATCATTTTTAAATTTCACTCCACATCATGTTAACAATTTGGACATTATTTGAATCTGTACAAAGTAAACTTCTGATACTTATTGTTTATCCTGTTTCTTCTGTTCATTATTTATATCATTCTAATCATCCAAATTCAAGTTGTTGTGAATATCTGTGGCCGGGGGCACATATGCGATATAATTGTTGAACAGATGATAGGTTAAAGGCGATATAATAGGTTAAAGGCGATACATCTGTTCGGTGTCTTTTATGGCACGTGATGAATGTTCTCTTTGGCCCGTAGTGCAAAGATGAACTGTTGTTTGGTATGATTATGACCAAAGGCTGAATCTGGTATAATCATGATCGTTGGTGTTATATTGAATGTCTTTGGCCTGTAGTGCAAAGATGAACTGTTGATCTGCATGATTATGATCAGGAACTGTGAAATTGTATTATATTGACTAATGATATTTCAGATGATAAAAGTTGATTATATTTTTCCTAAAAAGAGAACCGAGTGGACATTATAGTCTGCATTATTCTTCTAATAGATTGCTCATTCCACTGCTTTTATTGATCTGAACATTGTTTAAGAATTTAACTGCAGTTTTTGATACAAACCTTGTAGTCTATTGTATTCTATCAAGAACTCAACTGTTGAAGACTAATGATAATTTATTCGTCATTATCTTAGTCATGATATTCTTTACTGGGCTATTTGAGCTCACCCTTTCTTTTGTTCCATTGTTTTTCAACAGGAGATGAGAACATAGCTGGGTCTAGCAGGGGAATGGAGTGAGAGTCCGAGGGATAGCTATCGTAGTCTTCACGTGTTGTAAAATAGTGTGTTAATAATAGTGAAGACTTAGTTGTGTATTATTATACACTGTATTGTTGAACTTTGTTCTACCTTGTAATAATTTTGTTGTAGTCTTTTGACAACTCAAGTTTGGGCTGTGTGGGCCTAGATTTGGGGGCGTCACATATATATCGTCTATTATTATCAAACAAGAAAAGATTATTTTCAACTAGTATGTTTACTATTATTATTGAACAAAAATTTATTTCGAAAAAGTGTTGCAAACTGTACTTGATCCACCTAAATAGTAAAGATTGTTACTTGCTGAGCTTTACCGCTCACCCTTACATTAATTTTTACAAGAAACATTGTTTAGAGCCGAGTATTGTTGATACTTTTGTGGATAACCAGAAGATACTTAGTTTAAAAAGTTTATGAATATTTTAGAATTATGATAAGACTTTTATTTAATGGAGCTGTGTCTCTAAAGTTATGTTTTCAGCATTTAATTATTGAACCTTAGTGTAATTTTGATAATGAAAGATTGTTTGGTTTCAAGAGAGTTTCATTATTATGTTTTCATTTTGGCTGCATTATTGATATTGTTGCCTTGCAAGTCTTCGGGCCTGCGGCGTGTGACACTTCGAACATGTAGCTAGTTCGGGGTGTTACATATTGCATCCCATTTTGACATTTCAAGTTGGCTCAAGTACTATTTGCTTCAGTTTGACCCTTATTTGCCACTTTTGTCTAAATTATAATTTCTCTGGTAACTGTTATTCCTTTTCCACACAGTGCGGTTGTATTATTTTACTTGACAGTGTCTAAGCTCTTGTTTTGCATAGCTGTCCTTTCTGCTTTTAAGATCGGTTCATGATATCATGCTAATAACATTTATAATGTTTTTTTCACTTGTTTCACAGACTTTTCTGCTGCTGATATGACTGAAGCTAAGGGCTTGTTCGAGAATCATGGCCCGACTTAGATATGCTGCCACTGGAATAACTTACTGATTAAGCTGAAAATCTTTACAAAATCACCATAATAAGCTTTACTAAGAGGGGTAGTACTAATTGAAATTGCACAGATGGCACTAACCGTTAAACCTATCTACTCAACGTTAATGTGTAATATCCTAGAGTTCTTTGAGGGCATGATAAGCTACATTGACTGCATGATGTCCCTCTGCTGATGCAGTGCCCAATGATTGTTCTCACGTAATCTCTGCATGTTAAGTAAGTACTAGACTTTACTATTTGTAAGGCATGTTTTGAAAAGCATAGATTTTGAACCCTTTACATTGGTTTTCTTTTGGTGTTTTTACTTCGGTTAGTTGGGAAAAATCCGGCACCTATCATTATACAAGCCAAAGGATTGTCAAAATGGATTCGGGGTATTTAGGGTGTGTTAGGACAATGACAGACAAATTTATCCCACAAAGTGTAAATCAATATGCAAGCAAAATATGGATTGAGCAAATGATTAACAACACAAACAATTTTTAAGTGGTTCCCTCAAATTGAGGTACATCCACGGGACTGTAGTCCAATTCACTATCACCAAAGTATTACAAATGGGTTTACAAATAGATACAAAGATCTCTCAAACACCCTAAGGTGTATTCCAACAAAATAACACAAATGACTGAAATAAACAGCCCCAAACTGAGTAGAAATCAGTCCAAAACTTGCACAAAATCAAAGAACCCAACTGACTTTTGTAGAGCAAACTGCCAAAGAAAACCTTTCCAGGATATGCTTACTAACTAGAAGCCAAAAACAAAGGAAAGGAAAAAGATGGAATGCAACCTCTGTTTTTCGTAGACCTCCAGCCATACCAAAATGAGACTTATCTCATTTAGCTTCCAAGAAAAGCTATATGACAATCCCAAAGCTACTCACGTGCAAAGCAAGAGGGGTCCAAAAATAACTAGTAAATGAAAACATTATTGGGTCCCACACTAAGGAGGGACACCCAACAATTCTCCCCCTCCCAACTTATGTGGAAGGATTCACCAGCCCACCAAAGCTTGAAACTTTTCATGCTTGTCCTTAGACAAAGCCTTAGTCATCATATCTGAGGGGTTGTCATCGGTGTGGATTTTCTCAAGTTGCGATAACTTCATTTTCAACACATCTCGAATCCAATGGTACCTCACATCAATATGTTTTGATTTAGCATGGAAAGTGGAATTTTTGCTCAAATGAATTGCACTTTGGCTATCACAAAAAAGAACATACCTTTCTTGCTTCAAACCCAATTCTTTCAAGAACTTCTTCAACCACAATAACTCCTTGCAAGCTTCAGTAATAGCAATGAATTTTGCTTTCGTAGTGGATAGAGCAATACATTTATGCAACCTTGATTGTCATGCTACAGCCCTCCCTGCAAATGTCATCAAGTACCCAAAAGTAGACTTCCTCGAATCAACATCACCAGCCATATCAACATCCGTAAACCCATCAAACATTGGTTTACCATTACCAAAACATAAACATACTCGGGAAGTGCCTCTAAGATACCTGAAAATCCATTTAATCGCATCCCAATGTTCTTTGCCTAGATTAGCAAGGAACCGACTAACAACACCAACAGCGTGAGCTATATCCGGTCTTGTACAAACCATGGCATACATCAAAGAACCAACGGTTGAAGCATACGGAACCTTCTTCATCTTTTCCTTACCTTGCTCACTTGTAGGACATTGTTTTGTGCTAAGCTTGAAATGGTCGGCAAGTGGGCAACCAACGAGCTTCACTTTATCCATATTGAACCTTTCAAGAACCTTTTCAATGTAATATTCTTGCGACAACCAGATCTGACCCTGTTTGCGATCACGAACAATTCTCATGCCAAGAATTTGTTTTGCCGATCCCAAATCCTTCATAGCGAAGGACTTGCTTAGCTCCAACTTCAACTCCTTGATCTTATTTACATCTTGCCCTACAATTAACATATCATTAACATAAAGCAAAAGAATGATAAAATTCACATTGGAGATGTTTTTCACAAAAACGCAATGATCCGAAGTGGTTCTTGAGTACTCATGATCCATCATAAAAGAGTCAAATTTCCTATACCATTGCCTCGGTGCTTGTTTTAACCCTTACAAACTCTTCTTCAACTTGCAAATAAGATGCTCCTTCTCCTTTTCTTTGAATCCTTGCGGCTATTCCATGTAGATTTCCTCTTCTAAATTACCATGAAGAAAAGCAGTTTTCACATCAAGTTGCTCAATTTCAAGATTCAAACTTGCAGTCATGCCAAGCACAACCCGAATTGATGACATCTTTACTACCGGAGAAAAGATTTCATCATAATCAACACCATTTTTCTGTCGAAATCCTTTCACCACAAGCCGTGCTTCGTACCTTGAGTTTTGCCCATCAATTTTTAATCTATATACTCATTTGTTTCTCAACATTTTCTTTCCTTCAGGCAGCTTCACCAACTCATAGGTGTGATTGCCAAGCAAAGACTCCATTTCTTCTTGCATGACCTTCAATCATTCACTTTTCTTTTCATGCTCTATGGCTTCTTCGTAGCTCTCTGGCTCTCCTTAATCTGATAGCATCACCAACTCATTAGAAAAATATTTTTTTGATGGTTGCCTTTCTCTTGTAGATCTTCTCAACGGTGGTGGTGGTGGTTCTTAGAGTGGTTCCTCCACTTGCTCCCCTTCATTTTTGGGCTCACCATCAATCGGAATCTCATCATGCACATCATCTCCAAGAGGTGACTGCACATCCTCCACATTTTCATTACAAGTTGTAGGTGGAGGAATAGGCTCCATGTCAACAAGGTCACTAGTCTCAGAAGCAGGTTGCTCAACATTACCAAAGTCTTCAATTGTCTGATCTTCAAGGAAGACAACACCCATGCTTCAAACTATTTTCTTGTCAATAGGATCCAATAATCTGTAACCAAATTCATCATGCCCATAGCCAAGAAATATACACTGCCTTGCCTTGTCATCTAGCTTGGACCTTTCATCTTTTGGAATATGAACAAATGCCCGACAACCGAAAACCTTTAAATGATCATAACTGACATCTTTTCCAATCCAAACTCTTTGTGGCACATCACCAAGCAACGGAGCTGAAGGAGAGAAATTAATTAGATCAACCGTTGTCCTCATTGCCTCGGCCCAAAAGGATTTTGACAATTTTGCATGTGAAAGCATACACCTCATTCTTTCCACCATGGTGCGGTTCATCCTTTCAGCAACTCCATTCTGTTGAGGAGTTTTCTTGACAGTCATCTGTCGAATGCCTTGGCTGCGACAATACTGATCAAAAGACCCAATATATTCACCACCATTATCAGAACGAACACATTTAAGCTTCTTCCCGGTTTCTCTCTCGACCTTGGCCTGAAAATACTTAAACACATCTAAAACTTGATATTTAGTTTTCAATGTGTAAGCCCAAACTTTCCTCGAGCGATCATAAATAAAAGTCACAAAATAAAATGCACCTCCATGAGATCTTACTTTCAAAGGATCACAAACATCAGAATGTATTAATTCCAAAACACCAGATTTTCTAGTAGGAAAGCTCGAACGAAATGCAACTCTATGTTGTTTACCGGCTAAGCAATGAACACAAGTTTTAAGAGGGGTACCTTTCATCTCAGGTAGGGGCTCCTTCTTGGACAAAACTTGCAGCCCTTTCTCGCTCATATGGCCAAGTCTTTTATGCCAAAGCTCGATAGAGGAGTCACCTTCAAGTGCGTTCACAACACCATTGCAAATTTTTCCTTGCATCGTGTAGAGAGTACAAGTCTTTTTCCCTTTGGCCACCACAAGAGAACCCTTTGTGAGCTTCCATTTACCATCACCAAAGTGGTTGTTGTAACCTTCATCATCTAGAGTCCCGGTGGAGATCAAATTAAGGCGAATGTCTGGCACATATCTCACATCTTTAAGCAACAATTTACAGCCCAAATTTGTTTCCAAGCAAATGTTTCTCATACCAACAATTTTTGACAAACCTTCATTTCCCATTCGAACATAACCATAGTCTCCTTCGGTGTAGGAAGTGAAGAAGTCTGCCCGCGAAATGACATGAAATGAAGCACCGGAGTCAATCACCCAATTAGTCACATGGCCCATAAAATTAACAACACAATCATCATAGACAACCATGAGTTCACTATCGGAAGCAACTGCAGTCGTGTCTTCTTTCTTCTTTTCACCACTTTTCTCTTTCATCTTCTCTTTATGCTTGAGTTTTCTGCATTCCCGCTTCATGTGGCCTTTTTCGTGACAATAATAGCACTTAATATCCTTCTTCGGGTTTGGCGATCTTCCCTTGGATTGGTCTCGGCTGTGGCCACGACTATGAGTTGTCTTATTTTTGCCTCTTCCCTGCCTATTCACAACAAGTGCCTCGGAGTGAGAAGAACCAACTGATTTTCTCCTTGTCTCTTCATTTAACAAGTTGCTAGTGACTTGGCTCATGGAAACAACTCCTTCCAGCGCCGAATTACTAACTGTCACAACTAAAGTCTCCCAACTTTCGAGCAAGGAACTTAGAAGCATCAAAGCCTGTAACTTATCATCAAACACAATCTTCATGGAAGCAAGATGATTAATAAGATTGTTCATCTCATTCAAATGCTCTGCAATAGGGCTATTTTCTCTATATTTTAGATTCACTAGCTTTTTAAACAGAAAAGCTTTATTAGTGGCTGACTTTCTATCATAAAGACTCTCTAATTTCTTTCAAAGGGTCTGAGCTGAAGTTTCAGTAGAAACATGATGAAAAACACTATCATCAATCCATTGACGAATAAACCCAACTGTTTTTCTATTAAAGCTAGTCCACTCATCATCAGTCATACCCGATGGCTTACCTTTTTCACCTTCCACTGGCCCATAAAGATCTTTACAATATAAGAGGTCTGCCATTTTTGTTTTCCAAGTCACCCAATTACTTCCATTAAGACTAATCATTCTACCCACATTACCATCCATGATTTACACCCAAAAAATTAACCTTGCGCTGATACCAGTTGTTAGGACAATGACAGACAAATTTATCCCACAAAGTGTAAATCAATATGCAAGCAAAATGTTGATTGAGCAAATGATTAACAACACAAACAATTTTTACGTGGTTCCCTCAAATTGAGGTACATCAACGGGACCATAGTCCAATTCACTATCACCAAAGTATTACAAATGGGTTTACAAAGAGATACAAAGATCTCTCAAACACCCTAAGGTGTATTCTAACAAAATAACACAAATATAGAGGAAATACCTCACCAAATTGAAGAACCAAATGACTGAAATAAACAGCCCCAAACTGAGTATAAATCAGTCCAATACTTGCACAAAATCAAAGAACCCAACTGACTTTTGTAGAGCAAACTGCCAAAGAAAACCTTTCCAGGATATGCTTACTAACTAGAAGCCAAAAACAAAGGAAAGGAAAAAGATGGAATGCAGCCTCTGTTTTTCGTAGACCTCCAGCCATACCAAAATGAGACTTATCTCATTTAGCTTTCAAGAGAAGCTATATGACAATCCCAAAGCTACTCACGTGCAAAGCAAGAGGGGTTCAAAAATAACTAGTAAATGAAAACATTATTGGGTCCCACACTAAGGAGGGACACCCAACAGGGTGTTGGGTAAACCAACTATCTCATGGTTTGTACACGGGCAATAAGGAATACACCTATGTACTTGACTATCTTTGTCTCAAATGTTTGGAATAAACTATGACCTAGATCGATTCAATTGAGCAACTTTTACCGTACTCATAACTTGGGCCTTGGGATCCCTATCTCATTTGCTTCTTGACATGGTATTATCTATGTACAGGTGTAAACCAAGGTCCGCACAGAAAATGTAATCTTACTCTAAATGAGCAAAAAACTTGGTATGTGACATCTTAATTATGGTCAAGTTCTTTAATTACCTTTCATATCCAAGTAGTTGCAAGTTCATACTCGAATTCCGTTCAACAAATGACTTTGTGATCTATGGCAAAATCTCCTCTTATGTTTGGAACCACGTTTAGTCTCATCACAAATCCTACCCCACTGAAAATAAACTCCTTCAGCTCACACAATAGGGAGGCATGTGTAATCGTCCTGAAACTCTATATTGGAAAGTAGAAACAACTGTGTTTTACAATGCTGTTTGTGTCATGCGGTTTCCTTATATTGCATGTGCAGCCAATCTCCATATTAGAAATCAAGGATCAAGCTTCCAATCCAGAAGTCCAAAAGACGCAGGTATTTCAGAATCACTTGCTTGGCGTCTGATTAGCTGCAAAGATGGTGAAGCAAAAGGCTGGTTCAACAGTGCTCTTGATGATGAAACGGAACAAGTCTGCTGGAAAGGGGACTTTAGAAGCAAATATCAGGCACCTTTTTGCCTATACAAGAGAGGACCTCTTTCTGCATCGTAATTATGTTTTACCTTAAAATAGTTTTCTGTTCAATGTTATTTATATTTCTATCAATTTTAAAGATTTTAATGCGGTAAGGATGCTGATGCAGAGACGAGGAGATGACGTAACCTCTCTAGTTGTAGAAAACTCTGTAATTCTATATTTTGTCTGTTTTAGTTTCCTCCCTTCCAAAATTTAAGAACACTACGCTATGTAACTTCAACTTTAACATAACAGAAACTGTAACATGAGTTGTCTCATTTTATGCAGTTGTGGGAGTTGAACTATAATGGTAAGCTGTTATTCAGGTTTATGTGCTTCTATGTATAGAGTCAAAGGTGATAGGCTCATCTGATATTTTACGATAATGCAATAAGATATTTTTGAATACATATTTCTCAAGTATTACCTTATCGTTCTTGCATCTAATGCCAGTCCAGGAGGAATTCGATCTTGGATTGCTACAGGGAGGAGAGGTTGGAATATCTGATTTCCCAGGCTCCTTGTTAATTTTAACTTGAACAGTAACCATAAAAAAGATTATGACTTGAAAAAATTTTAGTTCTCTGGAGCTCTTGATTCCTAGAATGGCTGGAGATGAAGGATTTTCAAGCATCTTAGCGAATTTAGAGGAAGACGAAAAAGAAAGACATATTGTTGGCTAGTAGTATTCCTGCATTTGATGTAGTGCTTGCCATCTCTCACTTACAAATTACTATATAACGGATAAATAATAATATTAATGTGTTGGATTTTGGCTGTTCGATAAAAGATAATTAACAATGTTGCCTTTTTTTGAGGGGCCAAAATGCATTCTTGTTTAAAGAGATCAGAAAAAGCAGAAATTTCACCATCTTGACAAACCTCTCAACTTGAAGGGGTTGTGTTTGGAAATACATAGATGTTTATATTAAGCTTAATGTTGGCCTTTTCTGTTGTAGCAGATTGGATGTGAATCAAATAAAGAGATTATGCCTTAATAAAAAAATGAGTAAATTTACCAAATTCTTGAATCACCACTAATAATTCAAAAACTATCGATTTACCACGATAACAATTTTTGTCTAGTACCGTTAATTTTTACGGTTAAAGACTATTTTACCCGATAGCAATTATATTATTTAGGTAAATGACATAAATACCCTCAAAACTCAATCTTGTTATATTTGAATGAATGAATGTATTAATTCCAAAGCCATTGAAGCAAATATTCCATAAAGCACGCCAACTAAACTGTATATCATAATACTAAAGATTGCAAAATTAGAATTGTTGAGTGAACATGTCTACAGAAAAGATGAAATAGACTAGCGAACAATAGTGACTGAAATCCCTTTTGCCCTTTAGCTGGCAGCCCAACTAGAAAATTGTTCTTCATACCTAAGCTCAAAGACCTCTGCAAGCATGCACCCAAGCACATCAGCACACATGCGTATGTGGAGGAAATAATATAGCAAAAATACCTGCTCATATAACTAAACAGGTAACAAGGAACCAAAAGAGAAAAATATAGGGACTGAACACATATAACTTTTGGAGCAATGTATTACTGAGATCCCAATGTGATCTTGTTAAAAATCTCAGACCATGTTAGGGCTTGAGCAGAGCACATCAGAGCTCTCTGCTGCACAGACATTAATATGTCCCTTTTATTGCCAGAAGTTTGGCCAATGCCTTTGAAAACATAACTTCTCAAACTCAGATATGAGAGCAATGTAACATAAAACTGAATTTGTAATGATGAATTTCTTGTATCAGACTGGTCATACATTTAAACAGATATAACGGAGGAAATAAAAATGTGAGATGTGGTAAATGGTATACATACATACGCATGCACACATGGCCTCAAAATGGCAGCAGATTGAGCAAAATGTAATACTTCCTGCGTTCCAAAATATAGTGTCAAAATTGACTTTTTAAAGTTGGTTTAAGATATTTTCAAGCTCAAAATTGATACGATTTTTTAAAGTCAGTTTAAGATATTTTCAAGTTCAAAATTGATATCAATTCTTTAATTTTAGATAAGACAATAATGAAAATCATAAACTAGGTAAAAAGTTGTCCTAGTTACAAGATTTATTTATTTTAAAAGTAAAATGAATCACATAAATTTTGAATTTGAAAATATTTTATGTTAGACTTTAAAAAGTCAATATTAATCTTATACATTTTGGAACCGAACGGAGAGAGCGGTACTTTAATGGAGTATGATTCATATTGAGTGCCTGTTTCTGTTTGGATAGCAAAGCAAAGGTTGTTTTTTTGGCTGTATTGACCAAGTGATAATCCGGGGGAATATCCCTCATTATTCATGTATCTTTTCTTCTATTTGTACAATTTAATCAATTTATTACCAAAAGACAATACTCTCTTTGTTCCATAAAAAAAGTCTTATTTGCAATTTGAGTAAAATGACACAATATGCTCCATTTTCATTATCACATGACCAATACTAAACTAATAAATGTATTGCTTTTAGGGGTCAACACCAAACAAAATTGCATCCTAATGTTTCCAAATTCAAATGAGACTCTTTTTGTAGGATGGGAAGGAGCACCATTCCCATTAAAAAAATTAGCCATAACCTAATATATCAACAATTAACAATCACCCTCAATTTCATTTCCGCTGAGAGAAATACGCGATCAAAATAACCCCAAATGAACTCCAATAAATCAAATTACGCGAAAGTTGAACTCTTAATTCAAATATTAACCAGGACGAAAAATTTACTAGATATCAGAAGTAAGTACCTGACTTTTTTTATGAGGATGGATTTGAGCTTTCGAGCGAGGTCTTGGGACCGAATTTTGCGCTCGAGATTCTTGCGAGCCAAGACGCGCTTCTCGGAGTTCTTGATGTGGTAAGCCTGCTCGTTCTTTATCAGACGTTCGATGCCGCTCGATTGCATCTGCCTCTGCATAAACACCAGGGCCCTCTCCAAGTTGTTGTTAAACACCTTCACTCGAATCCCCCGCCATTGTTGAATCTGTGAACTCACTGAGTTTAACTTGACCGATGGGCGCGTGAAGAGAGATGATACTCGTCTGGCCATTGAGCTCATTGTCTAGGGTTCCTTGGTATTCGTTTGTGTATTGCAGTGAAGGAAATTGGGCGGAACAAAATGAGGCCAAACGCATATTTGTATCCTGTACTTTACCTGCTTCTTTTAAGTTTCTCCCTGTATTATATATTGTTTAATTTGATCCCCTTACTTCATTTTTCATTTTGATTGAATCCAATCTATTACTAGGATTAAAAAGAAAGGAATGGGAAATTTAAATTAGGTTGGAAAAGAAAATTATATATATATATATATCTTGTTATTGGGTTTATAAAAAAGAAGGAAATAAAATTTAAGTTTATATTTAGATTAATATTTTATTCTTCCATTAGTTTTGTTGTATTTGTAAAATAGAGGCTAGTAAAGATTATACAAGATTTGTTTATATTATTTAATTTTTTGTTTATTTCTCGACAAAAAGTTTTGACAAAAAATTGATCAAATATAACTCTTTGACTACAATAAAAAAATATTATAATAAACCTAAAAACAACTACTTAATAGTGCCCAAACATGTGTTCACCTTCATTTCATTGGGACGTGGGCATCTAAGTGTCTTATTTCTTATTTTGCTCCCTCATCTAAGTGCAATTTAGATCCTCACTTAGAAGTTGAAAGACACCTCAAAGAATTCGGGATCAAATCCTTTGTTCTGAAAATGTCTATTTCTCTTTTCCCGTGCATTTTCAATCAGTGGATACATATTAATTTTTGAAACAACAAAATTGCAAAACACAATCCAATGGCTTCAAACACAATTTGGGCATAGGGGAACAGGGGATTTGGGAACAGGGAATCTGGTACCAAATAGTTCCCCCATCCGAAGGATAAACTAGTTCTTTTGCCACTTGTCAACCCCTATAAATAGCAATTACCTTCTTTCACTTGGCTAGAAGATATAGTTAACTCTCCTAAGTTAAGCACTGAGAGCTTAGATGCAATGTTATGAAAATCGATTTGGAATTGGCTGTTCGACTGGTTGAACTGGGAACTGGTTCCTTTTTTAGTCCGATTTGGACCGATTAACCAGATTTGGTCAATAACTGGTTGACCAGGTTGACCACCGGTTCAACTGGTGATTCAACAAGTAAAATCGGTCAGTTGACAATGTTGAACCGCTTTCGAAGTTTTTTTTTTTCCAAAAATATTTTTACCAATAATATAACATAATTTAACTATATTTTAGCTTATAAAAAATTAGATATTTTAAAATTTTATTAATTATTAATAATATATATTTTTATATATTTACAACATCACTGGTTCAATAACGGTTCGACCACTGATTGAACCACTAACCCATTCACCCGGTACCTTTTTCGGTTCGCTGAATGAACCGATTTTGAAAACATTGCTTAGATGATTATATCATATGAGATATATATTGGCTTAAACTCCGGAAGAAGTTTGCTTGTATGTTACCACCTTAACGAGAAGTTATTCAGTAGTCTTGGAGTACCGTTAGGTGATGTCCCAGACCACTAACATGCTGTTATTTCAGCATGTATAATACGCCTTTTCACTATACATGCTAAAATGACAGCACGCGAGTGATTCTGAACGAAATTTATTTATATTTTATCACACGTAAGGCTGTTCAACTTTAAATAATCATAATCCTTTAAATTCCCACTATTAATAAAGGATACTCCATTTTATTAGGGTAATTTCTTATTTTACTTGTCAAATGATTTTTAAATAAAAATTAAAGGTGGTTTCAAATTATAAAATTAATATTAAAATTTTAAAAATTAATTTTAAATATTTATAAATTTAAAATTAATATAATTTATTTAAATTTTAATTAATAATATTTTTTAAATAATTAATAATATTAACACAAACTGTTATATATTCATGTTAATTTTGAACACTTTAAACTCAGGTACAACCTTCCCACCTCACCTTGGATCGGAGACCAATTTCTTCTAATCCTGAAGCTTCCTTTCTTTAACTTATCTCCTCCTCCCACCTTCCCCCTTCGTCTTCTCCCTCCCTGCCTCCCCCATGACAACAACCCTTCACTCTTCAAACCCTAACCCTGATTCTGATACCTTTTTCTCTTCCTTCAACTCACCTGCCATGGCACAAAGCCTCCCTGCTTTTTCTCACCAAACCCTTGACGAGGACACCCAATCAGATTCCAATCTCACTGACTTCGGCACCCCTCTCTATTCCCATCCCGATGACGTCCGAAGCGACGACGTCTCACAATCGCACTCATCCGATCTCGGTGATATTCCCTACACCGACGACCTCGACCCAAACGAGGTCGTTCCTCAATCGCACTCCCAAACCTCATCTGAAAGCGGGAACCCTACCCCTACTTCTTCGTCCTCTCTGGTTCCTACTCTCCTCCACCTCTCCTTCAACCAGGACTCCGGCTGCTTCGCCGTCGGTACCGACCACGGCTTCCGAATTTATAACTGCGACCCCTTTCGGGAAATCTTCAGGCGGGACTTTGACTCTGGCGGCGGAATAGGCGTGGTCCAGATGCTTTTCCGGTGCAACATACTTGCGTTAGTTGGTGGCGGTCCCGAGCCGGAATACCCATTGAATAAGGTAATGATTTGGGATGATCACCAGAGCCGCTGCATCGGGGAGTTGTCGTTTAGGTCAGAGGTTAAGTCGGTCCGGCTCAGGCGGGACCGGATTGTGGTGATTTTGGCACAAAAGATATTTGTGTATAATTTTGCGGACTTGAAACTTCTGCATCAAATTGAGACGATTGCAAATCCAAAAGGGCTTTGTGAGGTCTCACATGTTTCGGGTTATATGGTGTTGGTGTGCCCAGGGTTGCAGAAAGGGCAGGTTAGGGTTGAGCATTATGCCTCGAAGAGGACTAAGTTTATTATGGCTCATGATTCGAGAATTGCCTGTTTCGCACTTACTAATGATGGCCGGTTGCTTGCCACTGCAAGTAGTAAAGGGACTTTGGTTCGGGTATACAATACTCTGGATGGCTCATTGCTTCAGGAGGTAAGCATGGAATATAATTGTGTAAATATATAATGCTGTGTTAGCCTCTTGATATTGTATCGCTTTTTGTGAACTCTGAATGTGCATAGTTTATAGCTTATAATGAACTGAAATGGAGTGTATTTAAACTTTGTTGTAGGCTCAAGTAGTTGGGCATGAGAAGTGACGAACTAATCTAAATTGAAGAAATGAATTTATGCCTAGGTAGGTAAACTCTACTGAAGGCATTTCCTAGCAATTAAACATACAGCTTATGGTTGAGCTTACAAAATTAGTTCTGCCTAAAGTCTAAAAATCAGAATGGACCCTATAAATTAGAGATCATCTACCTTAGCCTAAAATGGGAAGAGCTTCATATAAGTGGTAATTAGCAAATATGTTCCTCAAAGCGCAGAGTGCGATGAACAACGCATAAGGCGTAGATGGTGCAGCTCTCGAATCATGTTTCTCTCTCCCGGTGGTAGTTGCCTTTGTTAAGCTTGTATACAACTTATTTAAGGATATCATAGTATCACCTCTTAAGGTTGTTTGGCCATAAGAAAAATAATTGTCTCATAGAATTTATTCTTTTGAAAGCGTTATCAAAAGTAGTTTTAAAAATTTAATAAAACAGGATAATCTTTATGGTTTTATACAAAACAACAATTATATATATACATGTATCTATAGTATGAATTGTTTCCTAATGTTTGGTTGGATTAATACGTTTGAATCTTCGAGTATTCTCAAGATCTTTCTTCCTATGACCTTATGTTAAATTTGAAGTGTGGTCTCCAAAACACCCTACTGGAAAAATACTTCACGTGTTTTTTCTAGGAGAAGAGAGAGAGTATACGCTATTTGGTCTTTTTTCTGATTTGGAATAATAATCTTTTTTTACGTATCTTATTAATGATATACTTATATCCTTATTGATCATTATCTCTATAATGAAATTGATTCATATTAGGCTAGGATGAGGATCCTAAGGGATTTTTATTCTGACTCAAATACTTATTTATATATTATTATCTAATAATAATATACTAAATAAATATTAATTACAATTAATTCCACTAAATAATTGCAATTGCACTTCAGTCTATGAATTAAATAAAATAAACCATTTACTAATTAACTGTAAATATTTCCTTTATAGATGTACATAAATATTTCAGAATTAAATATAATCCCAATATATTTAAACTAATTTCATAAGTCCATAATTTATCTTCATTTAATTATAAATTGATTTAACAATTAAATCAATCTTTTTAATAATAAATATTAAAAGACTTGGCCAAGATTCTATGATTAATAATAAATTATCTTATGAAAAATCTTATAGATGTTTTGACAATAAAAATATTCCTAGTATTAATTAAATATATTAATTAACATTTCGAGGTATTAATTAACACAATGTAATTTCACTCATTGGAATATTAAATTAATAGATTTAACAATGTTAAGTCCATTATTATTTCAAAATTAAGAAACATTAATAAATTAGTATTTATGTGAAAATATTTTATAAATAAAATATTATCACATGATCAGTTTAATGCACACCATTAATGCACTAGTACTTTAATTAGAAGTACAACTTTCATGATCAAGATAAATCATTTATATTAAAGCACTATAACCTACATAATAGTATTTTCAAATTATCATAGGTTATAAACTATTATATCTTTATTTATATATATTACATTTGATGTATAACTTTTGTGTATAATACTTATTTATACATATAAATTATAATATATATAAATTTGGGGATATCCCCCCCAAATTGAAAAATGATCATGCTGCCATGCTTCATTATTCAAGTGAAATTTAGTACTAACATATTATATCATAGCTTTCATTGGTTTAGAATATTATTTATATATATAAGAAAACATCCAATATCAGAATTTAGTGTCATGGGTCCCTTTTTCAATGTCATAAACTATTCGTCACTTTTACAAAATTAATGTAATTTTAATACAGATGGAACAAGTTCGTCATCTGTTTTTTCTTTTAACTATATGCTACATTGATTGTTGACCACGAAACTCATTTTGGTATGGAGCACCATATTATTTCTTCCTTTGCTCTCCCCCCTCTCCCCCTCTCGGTCTCTCCTTCTCTCTCCCCCCCTTCCAGGTAGGATAGACGTAGGCCTTGGTTGAATCATGAATCTGTTACCAAACTTGATTATCATGCATTTTCTTGCCTGTAAGGTATGTAGGACAATATGATTTGGTTCCATGATGTCACCCAAAATAAAAACAGAAGTTTAGTAATTAATATTTTTTGGAACTCCGCACGTATTCAATGTTCTTCGGTAAGATCTTATTTGGATGCTTGGAAGTTGAAATTTGCATTGCTTTGCTGTTGGGTTTCATTTTAAAGCTTTTTGGGATTACAATCGACGCTTTAATCACAAATTTATTTAGTTTTCCTTGTGCACAAGTATTCGTGATCTGTTCCTAAATTTTGGTGAATGTATTGCCAAGACTTGGGTCCTTGTAATATGTAACTTTGAGTTGCAATTTAACGAGGCTGAGTTGAATTTTCTGCTTTGGTTCTTGGCTCCATAAGCTTTGTTTAAACTCAGTTAGTGCTCTGTAAAATCTATACCTGAGCTTGAGTTTTACTGTATCATGACTTCATGAGCCAGCTTGTCACTCAACTGCAAAGTTTAAGTGCATCTCTTTAGCTTTTAGGTTTTGTCTTCACAAGTTTTGCTACTTTTATTGTTTTGTTTATAAAACATTTTGAATTGTAAGCACAGATTCTTATCTAGGGTCTCATGTGGGTCACTTTAGGATTCATTCTCAAGTCTCAGTATTGCTGTTTGTTTACAGTTCATTAGTTTTGTAATGTTAAATTTACATCAGCTTTTGGATGAGTTTCTTTTTGACTGTATTTTTGTTTAACTAATTGTTTCCATACTAAATGTAGGTAAGGAGAGGCGCAGATAGAGCAGATATTTACAGCCTGGCTTTCTCTTCAACTGCCCAATGGCTAGCTGTTTCAAGTGATAAGGGAACTGTCCATGTCTTTGGTCTAAAGTTTGATTCAGGGTCCCCGGGAATTGAAAGATCATATAGTGGAAAATCAAATATGTCGACTACATCTGCTGTTTCACATCTATCATTCATTAAAGGTAATGTACATGTGATCCTTCTAAGATTTAAATATATTTTTACTGAGAAAGTAATATAAGTAATTTCACGTACCAAATAAATTTGTAAGAAGGTATGGCAATTTTTTAGTGACCACTAGGATGAAGCAGTTGCAGAAGCTTGAGTCTTGTTGGGCAATACACAATTAATAAATTGTACACTCTTATGAGGCGCTGGGGAAAAAAAATGAGTCATTTTTTTCCCCTTCTTGGTAATACAGAGAAAGAAAATTTTCTAGAATCTACAGATATGGTGGATTCATGAAATCATAGAAACAGTAACCCCAAAATTGAACGCTGTTTACAAGATCAACATTGGCAAGATTGCCACTTAATCACCATTACTCGTGTTATATTCCAAAACTAACTTGCAGGAGTTATTATATATGAAAACCTTTTAAAACCCATTAAATTAAATTTATGTTTGAGTAAGGAGGTTTGTTCAGTTGAAGAACCAATGAAACTTTAACCAGTTCTCTTGTTAGGCTGGTCTTGTTAGACTGATAAACATACCCAATCTCAAAAGTGTTGAAGAACTTGTGCATTTCTTTAGTGTTTCATTGGTTTTTGTGATACGAAGTACATGAACTTGTGCATTTCTTTAGTGGTAATTAATTATAAGCACATGTCCTTCATGCTTTACAAGAATGTGGAACTCTGTGTACCTTTCCCATTTTATGCGCTGAAAAAAGATTCACTTTCCATATAATATTGATGTATTTCATCAAGACATAGGGTCTCAATATGACCCACTTATCTTGTGAACATGGGTGTCGGGCCTTGTTTTCTCATGAGCCAGCCTCATATTATTTGTCCTGCTGGCCTTGCACCCTGAGCCTGTTTGATCTTCCTAGCTCAATAAGAGATGAGACTTCGAATCATGCACATGCCAGATCACTTAAAGGTGACCCTAGTCATATTTGGTCCGCTGAATTTAAGATAAGCTCAGACGGAAGACTGCACTGAAACTGTTTAGAGATTCTTTAATATGCTTGGAATTAATTTTGATTTGCATTCTGCTTTCTAAACTTTGTTGGTACTCATTTTTTGTAGGTGTGTTGCCAAAATATTTCAGTTCAGAATGGTCGGTGGCTCAATTTCGCTTGCATGAAGGTACTCAGTACATTGTTGCCTTTGGCCACGAAAAGAACACGGTTGTGATTCTTGGCATGGATGGGAGGTAATATATAAATCAACTCTATAAATTCCTTTGTTCATTTCATATTAGCATACTTGTCTAGATTTCATGAGTATATTGAACATATAATTTTTACTTTCTATAGATTCACATGGAGGACTGGACTTCTAGTTATTTGAATACATATGATACACAAAAGTACGATTTTATCTGAGAGCTAGATTACTAGTTTGTATTTAATAGCTACGTACAGCTTATGTGGGTAGAGTTGCATAGGAATTGAAGTATGATAGAAACGAAAAAAGAATCCTCTATCTCTAAATTAGAACTTCAAGGGCACCATCATTTTGTCATCCTAACTTATAGATTGTTGACATAAGTGGTTGCTTTAGCAGTTGGATGAAGGTAGCATGTAAAAGCCATTGTAGGTCCATTCCGGAAGAAAAGTTTGGTGTGCATTGTTTTTTGTTGACAGATGTCATTTGGGTCTTTTTGATTACTCGTTCGAGAACTACAATCTTTGGCTCTGGAACTGAATCATTTCTTTGTATCTGAGAAAAATTTCCAGTTTAATAGGAATGAAGCTTAATCGGAATGAATCAGCTGTCACTGTCATCAATATGGCTATCATCAATGGGAAAACCTTTAGGCTTGTTATCCAGAAACTTGTTTAGAAATAAAACAACTTTAATTCGATTTGGTAGACTAAAGGATGTTAATACTTTAGTGAAATTTATTTGACTTATTTATAGTTAGGTACACATACTGTCATACTTTCACTAGGAAGAGTGTTAGTGCAAATGATTTAAACTCATTTTGATGCTGATGACGCTGTCAAGGAACAATATTATTAATTGATTTAGCAAGATGCTCACTTTTGATGCTAATGTTTTTTATTCTGATTTGTTTTCTTCTACATAATTTTGTTTACTACTGTTCTGTTGCGTCTTTTCATTATGTTCATATAATTGTGCAGTTCAATTTTAATAACCCATTTATTATTCAATCTCTTACTCTCCCTAGCCTCCTTGCTTCACCCTTACTCCTTTCACGGTATTTATCAAGTAATACTCCCTCCGTTCCATAGTATAAGAGCATTATTGATGCTCAAAATATATATATATATATATATATATATATATATATATAATTTTAATCAATACAATAATGAATATTGTGAACTACCAAAAAAGTAGTACTCATTGTAAGCGCTCTATTATTTTTTAATTTTTAATGAGTCATCTCAATTTTGAGTTTGAAAATATCTCAAATTGACTTCAAAAGTCAATAGTGATTTTATAATTTAGAACAGAGAGAGTATTATTGGTAAATCCAATGGTCAAAGGCTTAAATTGAATATTGCCTGCATTTATCGGTTAATTATTTGTCACTTTGTTAGATAATGAGGTCACATGCCATTTTGTGTTTTGATTTTCACATGAACACAACTCATATACCAATCTTGGTTGCAATTGCAGCTTTTACCGATGCCAGTTCGACCCAGTAGGCGGTGGAGAGATGAAAGAGCTGGAATGTCATAATGTCTTGAAACCACAAGAAACTCTCTGAGTGCGAGGAGGATATGTATCCATCCTTGTTCCCCGTGTTTTGGTGTTGCTGTTCAAATCATTTTTAAGTTTTCAAAAGGGAATCGAATAAGCTGTAATTGTTATATTAGTAGACAAGGACAAGAAAAATCTACATCAATTGTGTGGGCTGTATATAAATCCTAGTATATACCACTGGTGCATAAAAGATAATATACTCGTCATTATCTTACCTGTGCTTCTAGTTTCACGTTATTTTCTGAGTATATATATATATATTGTTATGCTTTTTACTCCGACAAATTCTGTATAATGGCAGTTGTTCTATGACTTTTCAGAACAAAGAGGATAAATAATAGTAGTTTCCTGGTGGGATTTTATAAGGCCCTCGTTTTCCTCAAGGTGGTACAGGGTACGTAACAGAAACAGATCAAACAGGAGATTGCAACTGAGAAGAGTGGAGATTTGGTGTTCGTAAAATTTGATAGCGTCGCCAGCCAGTGTGAGAGCTACATCTAATGATGTTTAATGTGGTAATGATATACATCACCTAATAAAAGTGAGAGACGCAACAAAGTTGAGCAGCACGATTTCTTATCTTCTTTTTTTTGTTAGGATTTTTAATTTTCTTACCAGGGTTGTTTCTCCACTTTCTTCCTTTCATGTCTCATGGTGTTCACTGTAGTTCTTTTCTTTCAGTTTAGAGTTTAATTTGGATAATACTCGAGTACATAGTTAAAAAACAAGTTATTCTTCTCCCTTACCTTTATAAATGTAGTGTTTACATAATATTACTATTGTACTCCCCACTAGTGTTAAGACTCTTCGAATTAAAATTTGAATTTTTGAAAGTTTGTTTCTGTGTTATTTAACTAATATGTTTTGTTATCCAATAAAATTGAAATCTTTACATGTTTAGTTTTTGAATTTTGCATTCTTTTTTCTGGTATCTTACAATACAATTCGCAGTTCTTGAAACTAGCAACTTAGATACAAGATTCATGATTGAACATTTCAATCATGATGATTTTTGCAGCAAGCCAACGAAGACTATATATATATTGAGAATGATCTATAGTAAATATTTGTTATGGATCAAAAATAGACAAATATTATCTATATCATTAAAAAGAAGAAGAAATGACTGTGATTAGAAGCTGAAAATCGATGATATCCTTCCCGTTTAAAAACTCAAAAAAATAAAATAAAATAAAAATCATTCTCTCTTTTATGATTTGCTTGAAATCTAAGTAAATAAATCAACATTACTAGTGCTAAACTTCTTGCTAACAAGATCCTCAGTTTCATCTTATTTTGTGGATACCTAAGCAAAATGTCTCCAAATGAAGTTCTCCGGTAAACTAATGCCTAATCCAAACACTACTAACATTAACCAATTCAAAGGCATTTCAACCTATTTCATACTCTCGTAATAATCAAATGTCTGCGGCCCGTGTGGGATTTGATCACTAATGGCATTCACATGTTACAGTGGTATCAACTGCACTGATAAAAGGGACCGTATCTGGTCAAGAGCTGATCTTTTGTGGCAAATAATTTAATTACCAGTACAACATCGTCTATTCTGCCTACAGACTTGCAAAATAAATGAATACAAAACATAGAATGAAATAAGAATTTCAAGTTCCATGAGTAAAGAATATACTTCCATTTATTATCTTCAAGAACCCCTTGTCAGGAGCAAGGGAAGGGATGAGTAACCGAACAAAAGAATACTGCCCAAAATAACTACATATAAAAACCGGGTCCTTTCCTCTTCTCAATTTGATCTACACTTCTTGAAAAAATAGATGCAAGGAAAAAGTCACATGAGAAACTAAAGTTAACGCTTATATTTTACATGTCAGGATTTGCTTCCTCTGGAATTACAGTCAATGTCAGTGAGATATTGTTACTTTGTCCCCCATTAGTTCAATGATCTGCAATAAAACCATATTTTCAACAATCAGCAACATTCACAACAAGTTTGTTCAATAAAAGTTACAAAGGCTGGAAATAAATTTGAAGAGCAGCAAGGTTTTCCACACACAAAAATCAATATGATTGGCTTGCGTTCTTTTAAAAATTCAACTTACAGAAACAATTTTGTCGCGTATTTCTCCTTATATTTTAAAGGATTCATATTCTGCAATAGCTAAAGATAATGCAAACAAGTAACATCCTGCAATTTTTTGAAATTTTGTCACCAATTACAATTTAAACAGGATTTAGATGGTAAAAATCTACAACTTTGTGTAAAGCAGGAATTTTGTATTCCCTTAAACAAGCTGGTTATTGAGGGGACGCCATAAAAGTACACTAGGATTATGTCCATAAAAGAATGACTTAAGTACACAAAGCAAATGTAAAATATGGTATAAATACTAATTCTGTAGCACACAATTCCCCTTACAAGAACTCCACTCCCAAGTTTGTGTGGATCTAAACGTATAATTGTAAAAAACTTTACATTCTCTCCTCTAATTCTCCAATCTTAATTTGTGTGCCCATTGTACTTTTGGACATCCTTTTGAGGATGGAGGGAGTATTTCGGAACAACAGTGCTCCTTTTCTTTCTTTTGCGGTCGGCGGATTGGGAGGGGGGTTTGTTTCAGTTTAGTGTGGTGTGTGCAAAAAAGCTAATATCACTAGATTGAAATTGTGACAGAATATAAGTTTTTATGTACCTCCTTAATGCTACCAATTAGTCTTCCATAAAATTCAATGATGACATCACCTGGACGAAATCCAGCACGGTCAGCAAGGGAACCTGGAATCACCTGGTTAAGCAAAATTATTATATATTGTAAAAGTAACATTTAACCAACAATTTAAGAGCAATAATGTGCGTATTAATTATAATACTTCACATTAAGAGTTATCTTGGTGCATAAATTAAAAACTAATAAACCAATATGAGATATAGTTAAGGTACAACTTTACTGCGTCAGATGATGAGAACACATTGAGCAAAAGGAACATAGCCAAATACCATATATTATCACTTAAGCTTTTGTGTGGCACAAGTTCCATAAGCTTCCAAGACATATAGATCCTTTGGCAATGCTTTGATGGCATATCATGCCTCAGTTATGTGGTATTTACATATATTGATGCATAACGACATCTTAGTAGATCCAACATTCCAACTCCTAACCCCTCTCCAAGGGGGGAAAAGGAAACAAAAACATGAAAGAATACCAATCAAACATTACTCCAACATGTCGCAAATCCTAACCAATTAGCTTCATGTATGGAATTGAAATACTTTAAGCACATGCATCAAACCTAAACCCGAGACATTGACTTGGTAAGCAGTTAACCTGCAACTTGATGGGGACCACAAGTTAAGAGCAAAGAAAAGACTTTTTATACTTATTTTTGGAGTTTATATTATATCAATGCGAGAGTAATGTCTGTAATTTATTTGTTTTATTTATTAGTGGGGATTTAGGATATTTTTATTTAATTAGGAATTATATTATTTAGGCAGGGTATTTTAGTTGTTTCGTACATCTATTTGTTTCCCAAGTAATATTAGGGCTTTGAGTCTCTTTAAATATTGATGTAATCACCACAAGATTATTATTCTACAGATTATTGATTGTTGATATTAAGCTATGAGCTACTTTTCTCTCTCCTGCGGTTGAAAAACCTTTGGGGTAGTGATGTTCGAAGCATCACCCAAATAAAAGATCCTTGAGGCAGAGAGGTGCGAAACCTCACCCAAGTTAATTTTCCTCGCTATATCAATAATTTCCATCTGTTATTCATCTCCAAAAGTTGTCCTAAATCACATCTCCCTCGGTGTCAGATTGCTAAGTATCAGTACACCAATTGATTCAGACACACAAACAGAGATGGATAGACACAAGTGTATGCTTGTACGTGTGTGTATACATTCACAGAGACAGACATTCATAGAGAGAATAACATACCACACGTACAAGAATGCCTTTACTAACATTAGGAAAAGTTGGATCTTTTTCCTTGAGCTGAGCAACAATCATATCACTGCGATCAAGCATTTTCAGACCAAGCCATGGTCGAACAACTCTCCTGCATAAAATCATATCCAAAAATATTAATATATTCTCAAAAATTCTGAATGAAACCAAAGTTTAACAACCCCCCTGCAAAAGTATCATTAGGCATACTTTCTAAGGCTTCCAAATTCTTACAAATGCATTTAGTGAAATATATTTGAAACGTATCCAGTTTAGAAGCATAAAACTTTGAACAAACAATGGGTACTGAACCTTATTGAACTTGATTTGAAACTTTTCATGGGAAGAAAGTGTCCAAAACTGTTTTTAATTTCTCTTTCTTGTTTACCGGGTATAACTCTAAAATGCTTTATCTCCAATTAACTCTTATCATTCACGAGATCAAACACACTTTTGGAACAAACTTGAAGCCTTTAAGATATTAAATATGTCTGCTATATATATATACTAAACAGAAAGGCATCTTTAATCCAAGTTAACATATAGATCATAACAGATAAACACGTGTAGGTGGTTACATTACAGGATCCAACCTTGTTTCCTACCTTTTACAGTTTGAATAATTGCAGAACACAAAACAACCTTCCATAAAACCTCGAAGAGTCATTATCAAAATCAGTAGCTACTATGCATCACAATCCAAATGATACGCATATACACAAAATCCACAAAACACATACAAGTGCCAAAACATATTATATCAACACTGAACACCAAGCACTTTCAGAGAAATCACTTTGGCATTAAAGAGATAGCAAACAATATTTCAATGGGTTCCCAAAGTGACTAATGACAACGCAATTAGAAGGAAAATCATATGTAAATAAGCTCCACTAGAAAGTTTGATATAATTATATACTACGTCCACTCCACAAATAAGAATCCAGTTACTTTTTTGGGGTAACAGGCATGAATTATTATTTTTTTATTTTATTGACAAGTCTGTGTGCCATGACCTTTAAGATATCAAAAATACATTTACACATTATATTTTATGTTTAATATAGTTGACAATATAATGCACAAATATATCATAAATCTAAAAGCGTATTTACAGCTGCCTTTAAAAATCAAAAAACAATCGTAATAAACAAGACACTATGGATTGTAGTATGTGATTTCATTTTTATAAAAACCATTATACTTGTCAGCTTTGAACTTCTACTTAGCACAATTAAAACTAAGGAAAAACAATATAACTTACTAATGTAGAATTAAGATCAAAAGAAAAATCAACCTCAAGGCACCAGAACAAGGCTAGTTTCACCTTAAGAACTAAAAGTATGATGCTTTTGGCAGCTAGATTTACAAAAACATGAAGAATTGAACTTCACACATTCTCGTACACTTACTCTAGCAAGATCAGTCCGTGTGTATGTGTAATGTGTGTGTGCATATTGTGTATGCATGAAAGCGAGGGGTTAGGAAATGGCCATATAATCTGTAGCTGAGTTATCACATGTCAGCCAACATTTAGAATTATTAGCTGCTTAAAATGGAGCATATACCCGTTTGTTTTGAAGTGCTTTATGATTTTAGAAACTGCGTCAATTGGAACAGAGAAGCCCAACCCATCAGCTGCCAAAACCTTCATTATGTTAACGCCAATAACTTCTCCATCAACGTTGACAAGGGGTCCACCAGAATTACCCTGCACCCAAATAATTCTCTCTTTTAAGGGGAATTTTTTTCATATATCAACAAGAACATTTACTTTCTAAATCAGTAATCTAGTGACTCTAGAACACGAATGTCAAAATTAACGTATGTATAGCAGAAAATTAAATGAAGGTTGATCTACTATAGTATATAAAAAAAAGTATAGAAAGGGGAAAAGGTTAATAAAAAGAGCTTAATAGAATGTTCTATCACATAATCAATGTTCCTCTTAATCTTACAACCCTTGACTTTTTAACTCAAATCCTGTTGTTGTGTACTAAAGAAGTATCCCATATTCTTAAGCTATTCAGGATACATTTAATAATCATGAATGCCATCAATTAATGTAGCCGTGGCAGTGGCACGTATCAGACCAGAACTCTCTGCTTAAGTTGAATCCACTCCCACCCCTTTGGGGAAAAAGGAAATCACAAAACATAGGGGACTATAAATTTAAATTACCGCATTGATTGCACAATCAGTTTGCAAGTAATCTCTTCGCATTCCTCCAAGACCCAGATCACTGCTTTTACAATCAACACAACTGCATGAAGAACGAAATAATGAAGAGGAAAAAGCATCAGTTTTTTGGTTCAAGTCACTTACTCTATATCTCCACGATAAAATAATAGAAGGAAATAGTATTAAATTTATTATTTTTTTTCTTTTTTAGAAGTTAAATATTAACATAGCTGCAACTATTTAACAACAGTTCAAATTGCTCCTAAAACGATAATAATAGAGAAACTTTTGAATTCACGACCAAAAAAAAAACACTTTTGATATCTCAAGAAATGGATAAACGGAGAAGTATACTTTTGCCATTATTTTATCACAGTACCTAACAATACCAGCTGTAATGGTATTTTGAAGGGAAAGGGGACATCCCACAGCCACTACCCAATCCCCAGGACGTAGCTTACTTGAAGAACTGAGTTTTGCTGTTGGAAGCGGGGTCTTAGATTTGATCCTCACAATAGCAATATCAGAATGTAAATCAGCATTCACTACTGTACCCTCAAAAGTTCGACCATCTTGCATGGTCACATCAACCTGCAAAGAATAATTATTCTATATTCATCCTATGTATGTTTGTGTACTTGTAAATATATATACACCCACAACTGAAGTATACAGTATATTTGAACCAAAAAAGTGGAGAGGATGTAGAAAAGAGATGCAGGGAATTTAGCTGAACACAAAGGTCCGGTCTAAAAGTCAAATCCACCATGAAGAAGATGAATATAATCCATCATATCCTATCATTTAAGGGATGGTAAGAAACAACCCAGTGATTATGTTATATATATAGAAAAGGTTACTAAAAATCTAAAGGTCTGTATGGAAGAACTTTCACATGAAAAAAAAATGCATGTAATATGTTCAAATCAACAAGCTTGCAATGTTTTGAGCAGTATTACAAAAAGGCAACGAAGAATAATAATGTCTATAAGAACTGTGTGAATAGTGTCATGATGTAAAAATTCTAATCACCAACCTTGCCCTTGGATGAAGAACTCAAACCCAGAAAATCAACCACCACATGAGCACAAGTCAAAATTGTACCATCCGCATCTATGATAGTTTCAGAGCCTATGCTTTTTCCAACAGTAAGACCATGAAAACCTACAAATAGAAATACTTTACACAAAAATTTCCAAAAAGAAATACCACAAACTGCAAATTAGTATACTAACAAAGCATACCCTGAGGAACTGATAGATTCACCACAGCAGGACCCACTCTAGCAGCAGCATTGGCAATAGTTAATGGGGAACCGTCTCACGAAGAGAATATTTCCGTCTCACGAAGAGATATTCTCACACAGAGAATTACACAACTCAAATAATTCAATAATTCAATCTATATCAAATACTAAGTTTACAACTATCTTTATAGTACTCCTAAACAAGTATCTTAATCTAATTTGGACTCTAAAAGATAATTACAACTTAAATAAGGTAACTACAATTAATTAAAATGACTCCTAACTAAAATACAATTCTAATTTATAGGCCTCATCCATGGGCTTCCAAAATCTGTTATAACATTCTAACCAAGTTTTTAGTCTTCTTCTTTGTCCTGCATCATTCTCCTCGCCTTTGAAAAAAACTCGACCTCGAGTTTTGAAATAACGAATAATAATAAACCATATCCCATGAGAGACAGACCAAATGCATATCCGAACGTTTAATGTCGTGAGCACAATTTTCGAGAACAACATTGACACAAGCATGAAAGTAGATACAGCTTTGGACTCCAATACAGGATTTGGCAAAAGAAAGTCAACATGTTCTACCTTACTAGTATCCTTCTTGTTGTGTTTAACTTCTTGATCCTCGTGATTCACCGCTTGTACTGCACTTTCTTCTTGATTCACCGCTTGTACTACACTTTTTTTTTGGCAAACCACCTTTGTATCTTCAATTACTTCAATAACCTCGTTAAGATCCTCACAACTCTTAGCACGTTGAGGTTCTTGTTCTATCTCACTGACTTCGTATTTCTGTGGTACGCGTTCCGTGTGTACATCTACCTTTGCTACAATTGTCTGAACACATACATTAAGTTTTGCAAGGTTTTCCTCAATTATGCTATGACGATCCCTCCAATTTTTCTCAATTATTCTATCACGATCCCTCCAATCATAATCCACCATAACTGCTTTAATAGTTCTATTTTTTTCTTTCTTTCTTTTTTTTTTTTTTTTAACAGGGACTACACTGAAAAGTTTTGAAACTTCAAGGGTTGGAATGTAAAAACTGAAAGTACAGGGGCTAAACTGAAATTAATGAAACTTCAGGGGCTAAAGTGTAATAATATAAAATTTTAGGGGTGTATTTGTAAAAATTTAAAAGTTAAGGGGTATTTTAAAATTCTTACGAAACCTTGGAGTGCAAACTGTAATTTGCCAAGATATTATATCAACATAGATCAGCAGCCGCAGCGTTGCTTCTTTTCCTTTCTTCTTCGTTTCTTTTTCTTTCTTTTTGATCTTCGTTTCTTTTTCTTTCTTTTTGACCGCGACAATCGAGGCTTCGTCAGGAGAAGGAGACGGCGACGGCTTCAGCAGGAGGAGGCGGCGGCGCACTTTCAGGTAAGTTTCTTCTCTTGTTTTCTCTCTCTTCTTCTACTCCTCTCCACTTTCCTTTTTTTTTTTTGTGGCTTTTTTCTGGGTTTGGAATTTTTTTGTGGTTTCTGATGTTGGTGGGTAATTGACTGATTATGGGTTTGGGATTTTGGATGGTTTCTGATTTTGGTTTGGACTACAATAATTGTTGGGTTTGTGATTGATTTTTGGTGGCAGCGGCGTGGGTTTTTGAGTTTGGTCTTTGTGGCAGAGATAATTAGGGTTAGGATTAGGTTTTGGGTGGCAGCAGAAGGTGGGTTTAAAGTTAGGCTCTGATACCAAATAATGGGGAACCGTCTCACGAAGAGAATATTTCCGTCTCACGAAGAGATATTCTCTCACACAGAGAATTACACAACTCAAATAATTCAATAATTCAATCTATATACAACCATATTTATAGTACTCCTAAACAAATATCTTAATCTAATTTGGACTCTAAAAGATAATTACAACTTAAATAAGGTAACTACAATTAATTAAAATGACTCCTAACTAAAATACAATTCTAATTTATAGGCCTCATCCATGGGCTTCCAAAATCTGTTATAACATTCTAACCAAGTTTTTAGTCTTCTTCTTTGTCCTGCATCAATAGTATCTCTACCCAAACATCCACAACAAGGTTTTGAACCATCTTCAATCTCAGAAGAAGCTTCCTTATTAATATCCCCAGATGGAACTGAGGCAGTTCTAGAAAAAAATAATGGAAGGTTTCCTATAATTACAGTTTCAATTGAATAAAATAATGCCAAAACTAAAACTTGCAGTCCAAATTACAGTTTCATACAATAATGCAATAATTGAGAAATAAAAACTAAAATTTGCAGTCCAAATTTTAAACATTGTTGCACCCTTTAGTTTTGGAGTTGAGCATTTAACATATCCTAAAGGCTAAAAATATCTTGAAGGGTCGAGAGAAAGAAATGAAGGGGGAAAAAGCATATCTTGCATATTTGTCCATGGCGACAATACTGAACCACGCAATGGTGCAGGAATTGAAACCTGTACCAAAATCAATACAAGATGAATATTGATCTGTTTGGTTAAATGTAACGAGTAACACTAAAACATAAACAGAAGTTTGAGCTTCAGAATCATAATTTAAGCAAACTAAACAGAAAGAGGCTCACCAGAATCACAAAAGGGGTTTGAATAAAGGAGTCCTGACACGGCAGTAGCCAAAGCTACCATACGCAGTGGAAATTTTCGCTGCAAATTACCACTAAATTGATCATGAACAATTAATTGTTTTTTCAGAATATCTTCTATGAACATCAAAATCAACAGTTTTCACTTGATTGTGGAGTAATTAAATCTCGAACCGATTGTTATTTGTTTTTATTTTGTTTTTTCCTTCAATTTTTCTCGTAAGAAAATTGAAGGAAAAACAATTTTTTTCCGAAACGTTCCAGAAAATGTGGCATGGGGAGAAAGAGGAAATCTTCGGAAGTTGTAATTTGATTGTTTTGACGCAGAGCCCCAACAAAAGCCCGCGAGTAAGACGATGACAGACAACTCTCGCTGCTTCGAAAAGTATCAGACTCAAAAAAATTGAAATCACAATCTGAATTTTATTAATTTTCAAAATTTTATTATTTTTATATCAATTAAAATTAAATAAATTTATGTTAATAATAATATTTTGAATTTTTTAAATTTAATAACTTTAAATAAACTATACTATTTAAAATCAAATAAATCTATATTAATTAATAATCATTCTTGAATTTTTACATTTAATAACGTTGAATAAACTCTTTTTATTTAATAGATGAATTAAATTACAAGTTTGGGTCCACTCAAACTCCCAATGTTGTGATGCCTCAATTTTTGATTGTTTAAGTTAGGATTGTTCGTTTTGATGCATTGAAAAAATATTTATATTTTTTTATAATTTTTAAGCCTCAAACACGTTGCATTAAAATAAGAATATAGAATTTAAAGCGTAAAAATTGTATTTCTAAATTTAAAAAGTTATATTTGAATAAGCTCATATAGACAAATAAGCTTTTAAACTTCATCATCTCAAAAAGGACAATACTACATATATAACATTCGGTGACAAAATCAAACGCTACATCTATCTCAACTATTTAAAATGAAACTTAATACGAATTTTCGTGTTAGACCCTATTTTTTAACAATCATACTAATTATGTTTATAAAAACGATTGGTATGCATTAATAAGATATTTTGCCATCATTAAATTCAAATGAACTAACACATAAATGTAATAACGCTATCCAAGAACCTTCTCAAATTTAGTTAATATTAAGATTAATTCAAGTTTTACTATTTAATTTTAACAAAAAAATTAGTTAAAATCATGCCCTTGCTGGGACAAATTCCTGGCTCCGCCTCTATTTGAATATTATTTCGAATACCGAATAAGAATAGTATTTTTAAAATTTGTCGCATACTGAATACGGATAACTTATTAGTTTTTTTAATACGGATATTACTGTATCTAAATTCGTATATATCGGTTTACAATCCTATTTAAAAATAAAAATATAATTTTAATTTTAAAATGAATAAAAATAATGAAATAATTTTGAAACTGAGGAAGTACTATTTATTTGATCATGCCTTAGCAAATCTTTATGGATTAGAACTTGACTTGGACGGATACTAAAACGGAATTCGATGTAGGCAACATATTACAGAAAAAGAAATTAACACTGTAAGAAAACTAAAATTTATACAGGGCTATATATATATATACAGCTGTGTATTGCACAGTCGGTTATGACGATAATTTTTTTGGGCTACGGCGACGGTTCGCCATCGCCATAGACCAGAAATATTTATGGCAATGGTTGAACCGTTGCCGTAGTCCAAAAAAACTGTCGCCATAACTTACTATACATTACACAACTGTGTATATATATTTTTTCAATATATATATATATATATATTATTTGATTTTTGTTTAGATAAATAACGGTTGTATATGAATCTTTGGTCAATTAGTATATTCATGCTAAAATAACTTCGAAGATTTTTTTCTTATGATCTCTTAAAGTTACTTTACAATTATCTTGATATTAGTGTCGATTAGGTTTATATTAGTATCAAAGTCATTAATCCATCCCCCTTGAATCTTGATTTTTTTTTGCTTATTTTCACCCCAAAAATCTTTCCCAAATTGTTTTCAATATATCCAAAAATTATTCCCAATATTTTCTCAAATTTATTTGCAACTTTTTTCAAAATTAATCTAAACCTTCCATAAGTTTTAGGGAGAGAGGTGGTGGTTAAACGTTTTAGACTTATCTAATATACAGGGCTTAACAAAAAAAGCGTGGACTTTAGACCCTATTTTTAAAAAATGTTCCAAATTTTTAAATACCATAAATAACACATATAAAAAATGTCTTATAAAAATATAAGTGCAATTAATCCTTTAGGGCCCATATATAGTCCAATTCAAATATTAAATATCTAAAAAAAATTAACAGTATAAAAAAAATAGTGCCTCATTTAAATATAAAAATATTAATACTCTCTCCGTCCCAAGATAAAATTCTTCAATTAATTTTTGTAATCAAATTGACCATTTTTAAAATTAACAAGTAAACATATATATTTAGATTTTAAAAAAAGTAAACATTGATATTAGTACTAAATTATATGTAGTTTATAATATTTATAGGCTCTTTACATATATATTAAATAATAATAAGATATATTAATTTAAAAAATGATCAATTTGACCATAAAAGTTAATGAAGGGCGTATCAAACATAGAAGGTCTCATTTAAAAATATCGTTTTACGCCCCAAATTATCTTGAGTCACCTTTACTAATGTATAGTTATCACCTTTTAAGCTTGATTCTTTACTTTTAAGGAATTAATATTTTTATAAGTTAATTTGATATTTTTACAAGATCAAATGGGACCCACTTATAAAAAAATTGAATTATCTTGTAGAAATATCAAATTTTTAATGAAATTAGTATTCTTATAAGTTAATTTAATAATTTCTATAAAATTAAAATAAATTTATTTATGAAAATATTGAATTAACTTATGTGGTTTTACTGTCTTCTTATTAGTGTACTTCTACCCAAATGGGCAAACTTAGGGCCCGTTCGACAATGACTTATTTTTTATCAACTTAAAGTTAAAATATAAGTCGACTTAAAGTTAAAATATAAGTTGACTTATAAGTAAAAGTGTTCGGGACCAATTTGACTAATAAGTCAGAAATTAAGTTAAAACAGTTATAAAAGTGTTCGGCTGATAATGACTTATAAGTTAAAATATAATGTAAAGATTACTAAAAAGGACATTGATACAATAATAATGTTTCTTTGTAATAATAATAATAATAGTAGTAAGTTAAAATCTAATGTAAAGATTATTAAAAATGACATTAATAAAAATATACAAAAAATGCAAATGCATCCATATCCTTGGAAGCTACACCAATGAACAAAACAATTATGGCTGGAACTTTTTCAATCATATTCATTAAGTTGATACATACAATACAATCAACAAAGTGATCAATACCAATCTGTTTAAAATATAACTTTTTATAATAGCTATCAATATTCACATGACATTGCTAAATAAGAACTCTGAAAGCTTGGTTCATAGATGTTGTATAACACAAATGATTAATCATATGCATAATAGATTACCCAATAACTTGTATATGGTTATTATACTTATCAGGTTCATCTATATGCACAAACAAATAAGTATTGAAATCAGATATTTAATAAGCACTATGTGCAACTAATCCCACAACAAAATAACAGTGCAAGAAGTTGAGTCTTAACCACCAAAGCAGTATGCAATGATGCAATGAACCTTGGGGAAGAGTTGGCACCAAGAAAATTAACATACTGCTACAATGGAAATTGACCACACAATGAAGGAATAAGAGATTAATAAAAAATAGTAACTGTCCAAAGGAAGTTATAGTTACAATAAATTAAGAATCATTCAGCAGATACAAAAATATTTCACTAAACCATAGCTATAAATCTATAACAATGTAATAACACTGATACAAGGCATAGCATAAAACTATATGATAAAAATAAATATAAGTGGAGTGAAGTTTCTGAAGTTTATGACAACTACCCCATGACAAATAAGTATGAACCAGAACTACTTCATATGCAAAACAAGATTACAGAACCACCAGTTTATAATGGAAACCAGTTTATATGCACAACCAACTTAACCAAAAACTTCAATGAGGCTATCAAGAAAGCATTCAAGATAATATCTTTCTTACCGTACATAAAAAAATGTATACAGAATAGCTGGAAATGTTCTGCAGCAGAATAGCTGCAGAAAAGTGAATATCCAACTATATTTGTAGCTATTTTTGACATTAGAGTAGCTATTTTTGACATTAGTAACCATTCTTTATCTTCTTCTTGCCACTTTTGAATATCCAACTCTCTATTTCTGATAAACTCTTCATCATTGTTATGATCGTTTTCAAAAAAATTAGCATTAAAAAAATGAAATATTTGTTCATCTACTTGTGCTAGAATATGATTAATATTCATTTTAACAGCAAAAACAAGTAAACAACAGTACCACTTCTCTCACAGATGCAATCTTTACCAACAGTGCTTCTCTATTCTCTGCACCATATTAAGAAAAAAAAGCATCTAAACTGAACTGAACAATCAAAACTATCAAAACTATACTGCAAGAGCATGACAGTACATTGAAACTCAAGTAACTCTTTTATGTAATTATGAATAAAATCTTGGATTTTTTCAGCTATTGGACTCATGACCAGAGTTAACTTAGTTATGGTGACAACAAAGGACCACATAATTATATGGAACTTGAGCATTTGATTAAAGTGCTGCTCAGAAGAAACTAGCTAACATACCATATGCCTTAAGACTGTAGTGACTGCTCAATTTGCTCCATTGAAAAAAACTTTCAAAGAAAGTGTTGTACAAATTGCACTTTATGAAGCATGGTTCATAAAGGGACCTCATATTAAACAAGTAGAATAAGTAATGTAAAGTACTCACAACTAGGATAATCAGTATGTCAAACATGAATCTCTGCACACCATTTCTAACCCTTGAAATTGCTATACCTTAGTCATAAGAAAACAGGACTGCAATATAGTGGGTAATTGTAATTAAACTGTTGCGGGTACATCACAGTCTCATTCCAATGAATTTTGCAGACTAAATAAAGAATACAAAGAGTAGTAATGTTCCAGCCAAAGCGACAGAAAGAAAGAGGAAATGTAAAAAAGTAGAAAGAGAGATGGAAGGTACCTGGATTTGCTAAAAATTGAAGACCACGACAGACACTGGAACAGATCGAGCACAAGAATAAAAATGGAATTGGAGTGCAGAGAGAGAGCAGAGCAGAGCAACATGTTAACGTTAGAGTGCAGAGTATTCAGCTTAAGGTTTGAAGGATAGATGCCGTAAATTAGCAAAGCATGTTAGGGGTATAATGGACAATTCGTATGCTTTGACTAACTTAAAAAAAGTGACTGATAAGTCATTCTAAAATAAGTAACAAAATGTTACTTATTTTTTTTAACTTATAACCTAACTTATAAGGCAAAATATAAGTAGCTGCCAAACACTTTTTTCATCAAAGCTCCTTATAAGTTGGTCAAACCAACTTATAAGGAGCTGCCGAACAGGCCCTTCATATCCTCTGAATAAACTCTGTGGAACCAACTATTCAAAAATTTTACTAAATTTCTCTCTCATATGTTAATCATCACTTGATGTACAAAATTACATAGATTGAATTCAACTAATTTATTAGAATAATTATACATACAAACTAATTTTTATCATCAATTAAGCACCCAAATTTCAATAAAAAAAAATTCACATAATACTAGCTTCGTTCCTCATCACAACCGCTGTTTCGCCCAACTTCATTTTCTCCAATTTTATCTCCATGCACAACCTTCTCTTTCTCATGTAAAAGCATAAAAATCTAATTGTTATGAAAAATTCAAAATAGATCCAGATGCTTAGACTTTTATATATAAAGTCAACTAAAATATAACTTGCGTCCTTAATCTATTATATATACTAAAATGCATTACATAACACCGTTGCTTGACAAATGGCTTTCTCACAATGAAACACATGTCTTACGTATTTAATACCCTCAATCCTTACTACGATTTTGAGAATTTACTCCACTTTTTATAATTTTCTATTATTATACATTTTATATAATTATACCATACATATAACTTACTTTCCAAATTACTAACCATAATTACTCATTAAATCCGGCTTTTGAAATTACTAACCATAATTACTCATTAAATCCGGCTTTTGGAATTTTAAAATATTATATACCATTTATAATATTATATTTTACATTATATCATACATGTTATTATTAAATAAATAATAACAAAATTGAGTTGAACCATTACTCCTGCTTTTCGTATTTTATAATATTATACTACACATTATACCTTAAACAAGTAAAAAAATATAATTTACTAACCATTATATACCATTTATAATATTATACCACACAAATAATAACAAAATTATTTTTATAATGTATGGTATAATCTATATGATTACTACAAATCTAAATTTAATTATGTTCAAACATAATTATTATATCCTAAAAACAAAATCAGTACATATCTAAACTGTTTTGATAATCTCAAGTGCTCTGTTAATCTCAACTGCAAAAATGTTATCATTACTAATTTAATTATATTATAACATAATATTATACCATTTATTTACACTTATATAACAACATTAATTATATTACAGCGTAATATTATACCATTTATCTCAATCCCACATTAAATCTAAACTTATTCCACGTGTCGCTCTATGATGAAACATTACTGGAAATGTCACTCGTAGCTTGCACTTTCAGTGAAACCTTAATACACCCATTTTTTTAATTATTTCACATACACAGAATAATTCAACATATTTTAATTCGATATACATATCACATCTCATAATTGGATATTTCTATATTTTTTCGGCTTTCAAAAATCAGACCATACTCACCATAAAAATAATTATTTTTACATTCAGACTATTCTTAGAGACAATAAAATTATTTTAACTCATACAATTCACGCCTATGTATTAAACTTTTAAAAATTAATTTTATCTCACAAAAAAATAATATTAATTCCATAATTACACAATAAAATTGTAATATAACCAATAAATATGTTGCGATTACAAAATTGCATCAAATCCATGGTATGACTGTCATGCAACAATTTCTAATTGTTTTTACATATAATATTAATTATCTGATAATATTATTAGATCCCCAACTTCTGACAACTCTTCCAACCAAAAATAAAACTTCTCCGTAAATATTGTATTAGGATTCGAAACTAAATCAATAATTACTTTATCCAATACATTCGGATTTGTACATATAATATTATTGTTTTTTACCTCCCAAAGTTGTTGCAAATAACTCTACCACAAAAAATATTGCATAATTTAAGCAATCTCAATTTGATCTTATCAAATTAATTCAGTTTAGAATATTATCCAATTAAAATCCCATTAATTTTAGCAATCTCAAATCCTCAAATCCCATTAATTTAATCTTAACAAATCAGACTACTATCATAAAAAAATAGAATGTAACCCATAAATATGACTGTCATTCAATAATTCTAAATTGTTGCAAATAAATCTATCACCTAAAAATATTGCATAATTTAAGCAATCTCAATTTGATCTTATCAAATTAATTCAGTTTTGAATATTATCCAATTAAAATCCCATTAATTTAAGCAATCTCAAATTGAATATAACACAATCGAATATTATCCAATAAATTGAAAATTCAATATTATCCCATTAAAATATATAATTATAGCACAAAAAATAATATTAATTTTTTTTGTCACAAATCATATAAAATTGCAAAATTAAAGAAATACCAAATAGATAATAATCCAATTTTATGTATGGTTGGTCTACACAATTTTTATAATAACCCTATAAATATATACCACATATTTCATTCTAAATCACACCGCATAACAGTTTTCTTCTTCATATATTTTGCTTCTATATGGTAAGCTTATTTTTCTTTTGTTATTGCTCTTTTTCTATTTCTATTACATTCTGTTTCTTTGCCTCATCATGAATCTGACTTCAAATTTTCTTTCTACTTCTATTTCATTCTGAACCTTTGTCTCACCACGAATCTGACTTCAACTTTTTTGTTGTTTAATTATTTAGCTGGCGCAACTACTAAATACAATTGTGTTGCTAACATTAGTCCTGTAAAGAGAAATGCGAAAAATTAAGGCACACATAACTAAACTCTGAAATATGCCTTGCTTTTATAAAGGTGACTACATAAACAGTATTAAGATGATATTGTTGAATAAGAAGATATATATACATACATAAACTTTACCTTTATTATAACAACTTGACATCTATAAATTATTTACCTTTATTATAACAACTTAACATCTACAAGTTATTTCTTCGTAGGATGGCAGAATACAAGCCAATATCAAAAGAACACTTTAAAATAAATTTCAACCATTGGTCAAGGAAAACAAAGTTTTTATTATCACCAATTTTGTTGTTAGTTAGAACGGTAGTTCTTTTAAAGCTACCAAACATCCATATAAGATTAATTTCGTATATTTCACCTCATTGCAAGAGTCAGATGACGCTTCAATTCATACATATGGACTCCAATTCAGTTCATTTGATCAAATACTAGCTAGCGCGATTGATGATTCCTACTTAGTTGGTATGTTTCACAATGATTTTGAAGCCATCTTTTTCATACAAAATTTATTATTTAACTGTATAATTGTAATGTTGTGTGTTTAGGTGTTATTGCTCAACTAACTACAATTGGAGATTTACAACTCAGCACGAACAATGGGAAACAAAGTAAGAGAGTTAATATTGAGTTAACTGATAACATGTAAACTATACATATTGCTCAAAATTACAATTATACAATAGATTCGTATGAATTTTTTGTTCTAATGTTGTATTCATATACCAGTCAAACTATATTGACTTGCCGCAAGTTCAAATTGATATTATCCAATAATTTGATTTTTGAATTGTTTTATTATCTTATTTTTTGCTAATAACTCTGACACATAAATATATGATATTATCCAATAATTTAAATTTTTAATTTTTTTAAAAATAATTATCAAGCAAAAAAATATGTAATATTATCCCATCATTGGGCTTTAGAACTTTATTTACAAAAAAATTTCATGCATAATTTTTTTAATTTTTAAATTCCTTAATCAGACAATTTTTTTTTAATATTATCTCATAAATACAAATCTAAACTGATATTATATCCCAAAATTGCATCAATTCTAAATTGATATTAAATCCCATAATTTTATTTTTATATTATCTCAAATTGATTGGTGATTAATCTAAACAATTTTTAATTTTTAATTTTTTTAACAAAACGAATAATCCCGCCGCAACGCGCGCGGTTGTATCTAGTTTTGTACTATTATTGAGATTTGCACTCGAATATTTAAAACTTTCTTGCTTACATTTTAATTTATTTATTTTTTGTTAAACAAAATGCACCTTTCGCACATTTAGTCGGTTAAAAGTGACCCGTTCTTCTTGTAAAACCATTTTTTAAAAAATAAAAAGGCACAACATGCTTTAAAAAAAATTAAAAACATTAAGAGAATTATAATAAAAAAAAATATTAATAAATTACAAATCCAAACCCTTATGCACACTACCAACTAAGCCCATTAACTGTTGAATCCCAAGCCCCTGTTTTTATTCATCCTTTTTCTTTCCTTTCCTTCGTCTAATTCTTCTCTAAACCATTATGTAAGTAGCAGTAGCACCATCACAAGACCTTAGCACCATTTCCATCACAAGGTTACACAATCATCATGTAGCACTTGTTTATGTGCGGCGGATAGACCAATTCAATCCTAACATTTGGTCTTATCGATGATAAACGGCCAGGATACTTTTTTAGAGACAAAGATTTTGCCGATTCATTTGTGGTTGGGTGGATACGGTGCATGCTTGGGGTTAATAGGATTTGGGTGTTAGGGTTTGAGTTAGGGGTTAGTATTTTAGTTTGAGATTTTTAATTTGAGGATTTGGGAGTTAGACACGCCAAACACTCTCTCTCTCCTCCTTGCGATCGGACGGTGAGTAGTGATTCTACTACTAATTTACCTTCTAGAAATCGATAATTTCGCCGGGGGGGGGGGGGGGGCATCAATGGATTTGTATTCTCTCTTCTGTGAAGGAAGTAAGATTAGAGCAGCTAACGAAGCAACATCAACGTCAATGACTCGGTATTCCCTCTCTTAGGGCCGTTCGGGAATGACTTTTTTTTTTTATAAATTTGAATAGATTTATAAGTTAAAATTTTAGTAGATTTATAAGTAAAAGTGTTCGGCATCATTTTTACTTATAAGTCGGGAATTATAAGTAATAGTTGTGGATGTGTTCGGGTAATAATGACTTATAAGTTAAGTAAAATGTAAAGATTACTAAAATGTCCTTTAGTAAGAAGAAGATTAAAAAACAAAGAGGGACAATTTTGTCTTTTCGTCAGAGTTGACCAACTTAAAAAAAATGACTTATAAGTTCGTTGACCGACTAATAAGGCGTTAACAAACAGGCCGTTATTCCTTTCCGCAGCAGCTCGTGAGGTTGAAAATTAGGTTTATTGAAATGGGTTTGGAGAGAGGACGTAGTGTTAGAATTTTAATTTAGATATTAGGATTTTAGTGTTTAATGTTTTTTTTTTAGTTTAAAAATGTTTTTAGTCCATCTTAACATTTTTTTTTCCTATTTTATCCTTAATAAGATTGAATGATCGGAAGTGTAATAACTGATTAAAACGTCTTAGGAAGCATTTTGTTCCTCGTAAATAAATATGAGGGTGCAAATAAGTTGTTCCTTATAAACAATTATTATGAGGTTGCAAGTAGTTACGTTTTAAAAATTAAAATATAAAAATCCCAACTCAAATATAAAATTTGGGGTACGAATTATATTTTTGTCTTTAAAATCAGATTCATCAAAGTAAAAACCTAATTAGAACGACAAAAATAGCATTTCTACTTCTAACCTTCAAATTTAATCAAGACCTCTACTCTGCCTCACACGAGTGAATAATATATGTTCTGTATTATCGAAGCACTTTTTTTTCACTCTTTATAGAATGACATGTAAGAGTATACAACATATGGTATTTTTGGATCCGGAGAAAAAAAAGGAATGGTGGGTAAAATTAGACCCTGACAGTAGAAGTTGAATTTATACCTGGATCTCACTATATAGAATTTTTTTTTAACATGTCAGTGAAAAGATTACCGAGATAATGATAAAGGGAAGGAAATGATTTAAAGAGATGATCTTGATAAAGAAAAAGAATAAAGAATATTGGGAGATTTTGAGAACAAGATAGAAGATTTGTTAGGTAGAAGACAACTACACTAGAGTGTAAGCTAAAAATGAGCTCGAGTAGTTCGAAATTCAGTTCGAGATCAACTCGAAAAATTTGGACGAGGCTCGAATTTGGCACTTAAATGAGTCGAATTCTAACTCTTTTGATACTTTGACATTTATACGAGTCGAATATGAGCCGCTTACTATTTGCTCATTTAGAGTATCGATTTTTTCTTAGCTCATTGTTAACGCCTGAATTTGTGAGCACGTGAAAAATCACCAAAGTACGAGCACCTGCACTCACAAGTCCGTTAGACACCCCCAAAACTAGCGACAACTTGGGCCGTCCGGGGATGCTCCAGTGTAAGAGTAAGTAACAAGCCAAAAGCGTAACAATGGAGAGCAATAACGCTGAAATTATTAGAGTTCTGTATAAGATGTGAATGTGTGTACTGTAATCCAGGAGCTTATGGCTAGTATTTATAGTGCATGTCATCCCCAGAGTTCAAATAGGAGTAAGGTACCTCAATCCAAATCACCTTTGGATTGTCCTTTTCATCAATAGAATCCTTCCCTAATTACCCATCCGATCTCCTCATTAACCGGAAAAGGATTCCTAACAGGATTCAACCTTCTTCACCCCAAGCCGTGTAGGAATTAATTATCAAGAATTGGGCCATCCTTCCCCAAGCCCAGAACCCCGCCACCTTGCACTGTTCATAAACCGAACATAAATCCAACCCATCAGAACCGCCCAGTCCACGTTATATCCGGATCGGGCAAATCCTATCCCAACACTCATTGATCCCTACTCGATACAAGTTTATTAATCCTTATTCATATAAAATATTGATTATAATTGATTTATTTAATATATAGTATTCAACAATTAAATTTTCCACATGCTTTGAGAAGTGGAAGAGATTTTTAAGTTTCTTGTACAGTTCATTAATTGATTCAAGAATGATAATATCGTCTCATTATTTTTTTTTCAAGACTCGAGATCTAGTTTGAAGAGTTCAAATTTAAATCATTCCAAATAGTTGATTGAGTTAATTTGATCTAAATTATCATAATACAAGTGATCAAGTTCTAATTCATAGATGTCTTAAATGCTCGCGAGTAATTCGACTAAAAAACGAGTCGAATAAAGTTGAACTCGAGTACAATAGAATGAGTTTAAAAAGTATGAGTAGAAAATGAGGAAGATATTGTTCGACACTTGACTTAGGATCATTTTCACCCCTACTTAAGATGGTAGACTACCTAAGTGAGACAGTTTTGCCCCTACGAGTAGCCCGTGTGAAATGCACATTTGTAACTCTGTTCGTCTCCTTGACAATTTTTTGTTCCGGGTGTGCTATGTGTCAAGACAACGAAAGTATGAAATACAAAGTGTCTATTTTTAAATTATGAGACGCAAAGTGTAAAATGGTGTAATATAGAGGGATACAAAATGTCATTTACTCGTATTTGTGCTACAACAAACAAGTATCCCTTCAATTGTAATGACCGGCTGACCGGCTATTTAAGTTCAATATGTATTGTAAGTCCATGATAATCTCTCTATGGTACTATAAAATTATTTATTTGATTTGACGATGATGTACTAAGATTTACATTTAATGTATACTAGTTGGTAGTCCGTGGAATATACGGGTTAGTTGGAATAACTGATTATATAATTTGTTAAAATTATGAAAGTTGATAATATATTTTTGCATGACATATAAACTTAATCCACCTTTAATACGATATACATTGTATTTTTAACTCAACAATAAGAAATATATTTTTTTGATAATAAGTTCCCTCCATATAAACTTTTAAATACATTTTTGCATAACATATCACTTATATTTTAAAATATATTGATTTTGCTATAATATTGCTTCCACCTGCGATACACATAACATTGTATTAAAGGTCATTGAGTTGTTGTTCCATTTTTTCAATCTTCTCTTTCATGGCTTTGATCTCTATTTTTAACTCAGTAATAGATTTCTCAATCCTTGAAATCTTGTCATCTCCATAACCTTCAAATTGGCCACTGTCAGTACTACTATCATCGTTTATTTCAATAATTTTTCGTTTGTTCTGCACTTCATTTCTTTTGTCTAAAGATTTGCATACAAATGAAATCACATAATGTTATAAAAATAACATGCAAGATAGCAATGAAATATTACTAAAGAAAATCATACTTAATTACTTTACCTAGTATCCATTGTTTTATAATTTGTACATAATCGCAAATAAGAAAAAAAAAAAGAGGAACTTACAATTCTAGCGGACCAAAATTATTAGCCGTTAGCTTAGCCAGGATCCAAACTCAAGACTGATTATAGTCCAAAAATTGTCGGTCAATTATAGGTTATGGAAATATAAATTAGTGGTGACATGATGAAGTGTTATATGAGGCTGAAGAGACCTGAACATACACGTCCATTGCTGAAGAACATGCCTCTTTGTTGGAGCCATAAATAATAATCTGTAAAACTAAAACAGAAGAAGAGGATATTACTCCCATAGCTATATTCAAACACAATTAAAATGCATGTGAACAATAAATGCAAATCCATATTGTCTTCAACTTGTCTGCAGTCTATTTTTCTAGAACCAAGAAAACATTTCATCAGATAAATTAATTTACAGTTGACATATTCAACCAAAATATGGGTCTATAACTAAATTATACTCCCTCCATTCCACAAAAATAGTCTAATTTGTTATTAACAAATAAATAAATAGTCCACCAAAAGAGTTATATTCTATTGATGATCACATAAAAATGAAATGATACCCAAAATTTATCAAAATAACATCATATTTATGTCTACTGGCTATAGGTGTAGTGGAAGATTACGGTAAGAGTAATTAATAGCCTCTTTTTCTAAAAACTTCTCTCAAAATGTGACTCCAAAAATATCAAACCTTTCATAAATGAAAAGGTTAATTAACCCAAAACTTGAAAATCATACATGAAAAAGAACCATTTATTCATAATTGTATTTGGGAACCTTAGGATAGACCTGATGCACTTTTGCTCACCCAAAATTACATGACTTCTATCTAATTTTGTGCACCTTCACACGTTTGCTTCCATATCATAGTTTCTTCCAATATGTCACTAGTATATAACAAAGTAATCTCACTCACCAGTATATTTAAGTTAATAACTCATTTGAAATGTCACAAGTAATGTCTAAGAATTGCGAATACACATTAGAAAATATTAACGGGGATGTATTTAATTAGGACTTTTAAGGACTTATAAAAAATTTTAAGGACTTTAAAAGTTTGGCTGTTTTCAATCAAAATATTTAAAGAATTTATAAAAGTTTAGTGGTATTCAATTACAACTTTTGTAATGTCTTTAAAAGTTAGGTGATATTGAATTGAGACTTTTATAAAGTCTATAAAAGTATTTTGGTATTTAAAAAGTTATAGATTTTTTAGATTTCTATCAAATGGTGGAGTTTGACATACTTTAGAACAAGAGATGTTCATATCTAAAGTCTACCCTCATGTCCAAAGGCTTTCAAAGACTTTCAAATATGCGAGAAAGAGAAAAGATGAACAAACGTGAGAAGTGGAAAAAAGAGACGCTCCAACCTTTCACATACATAAAAAAAAACTCCACTCCTCATCAGGTGCATGTGTTATCAAGGTTTTTTTTTCTTAGTCTTTTTGGCTATGAGGTTTTGGTTTTTTGAGAGGTTTTGCCTCACTGAATCTCATCTTCATATCTTTGCCTCGTGTTTTTTTTATGAAATTATCTATCGTGACAAAAAATATATATTTGACTACAGATCGGCCACTAATTGGACTGAATTAACATCAAGATAAAGCAGAAGTTATACATTCGATGATGTTTTTAAAATTGATATTGAATAAAAAGTGACCATATAATTAATCTAAAATTTTTATACTGAGTTATCTACTTTATTGTTTAATCTTTTTTATTGGATGAGTAAGACATTTCATACGTTTTTCTAGGTGATCAAATCATAATCATATTTAGAATTTCTACATATAATCAATCAAAATTTACCAATTTTCCATAGCTTACTAAAATATATATTTGAAGCATGTAATTGACTCAAAATCTACCCGAATTGTGTTGAATTGAAAGTGACCATATAGTTTATCTATAAATTTTATACTTAATGCAAATGATTTATCAGTTAGTTTATCGTTCAATCTTTTTTATGGGAAGTTCAAGATATTTTATAAATGCTGCTTATGAGTGATAATATTAAAATACTATCTAGAGTTTTTACATAATCAATCAAAATGTATCAATTTATCATAAATCACTAAACTAAATGCTTATATAACAATGAATAATGTCAAGAATTACGCAGTTAACAATTAATCACAATAATACTAACTAACGATATTATAATTTATTTGAAGTATTCATCAGATGTGTTCTTTTTTCTCTTTGGTGTAATAAGAATAATATTTATTTTGATTAACGATAATTAAAATAAAGAATAAATTAACTATAGTAAACATAACTAAATTAACGTCATTATTTATACACTAAATTAACCGTTCATAATTCAAATAATTAGAGTTTTAAAATATTTTATTTTTTTAATAAAATTGAAAAAACAAATAAAAATATAAGGATGTATAACATTAATATTTGACACTCTCATAATTTAAAATATACTTGGACTTATTTACATATATACAAAATTTAAATATAGGTATAGTGTAATATGATTTTTTTCTAACAATTTGTTTAAAATAATTAACAAGAGGGAGAGGTTGTACACATAAGTTAATTAACAATTAATATAAGCTACAAGATATATTAGAAGTATACAAAAGTTTACCAAAGTCTTGGTAAAAAATCTATAAAAGTCTGTCACTTATTTTATGGAGTCTTTAAAAGTTATTAAAATCATTTTAATTTTTTTTTAAAAGTCATCAAAATTCACGAATTCTACAAAAGTCTGTCACTTAAAAAAATATTTAAAAATATTTAAAAGTCTTAATTGAATACACCCCCTAACTATTATAAAAAAGTGAGCATCCTGTTTTATGCATGCTCAGAGAGGTAGCATATAGACAATAACATGTACGTGATTAATGGAACGCCAAATTAGCATGAATATCGACACATTAGATACCCAACCAATTTTCTCTAAAAAAAAAAAACAAGATTATAGATAATTTTTACCATGGAAATGTTTTAAGAAAAATCTTATTAGTGTGGAAATATTAATTGACGGGCGGATAAAATACTTTATATAGTGTATTAATGCATTGATTCTGTGTGTAATGTTGCCTTAATTAGAGCGAAGATTTTATTACTATTTTTTTCAATAATTAGATGCTTAATACTAGTATCAAATCCCTTAATAATGATTTTATTCTATTAATATTCACACAATTAGTAGCTTAATTCTTGGAACATAATTTACCCGACATTAGAATTATTTCCTTTTGCATAATAGGTGTATTGTGTATCACTAATTGTAGACTTCTGGTGTCTTGAAACGATATTAAATAAGTTTTATAAGATGTAGAGGAAGAATAAAAAGGAAAAAATTGAAATGAAGCATAGTTTTATTAAGTTGCTTTAAGTTGGAATAACATTAGTCAATCCAGCCCAAAGTAACCCTAAGTTGGAATAGACTTGATCAGTCCTGTTCAACTTAAATTCCTGGCTCTGCCCCTGATTTTACTTCATATTCTAAGCTTTTTTCTTGGTGTTCTAGACATATGAATGGCAGTGTAGTACTAATTGATCGAAATTTAATCATTCCAATATATATCATTTATGTTGGACAGATTTTGATACATATCAAAAGATTTGGAGAGCAAATTTAAGAATTCATTTTATTTCACAAAAAATCTTGGAACTTTAATAATTGGGTAAAAAATGCCTTCGAAATCAAACCATGATTAATCAAAGATGAGTTGACAGGAAACATAAAGTATGATGTGTATAGAAAAATATTTTAAACATTATTTTTTATTGACTTCATCTATATTATTAAAAAATATATTTATAAAAGAAAATGCCTTTTAGTTGTTAAAAACAAATTATGTCAATACACATAAATTATACAAATTACATTATGTTATTAATTCAAATAAAATATATAAACTAAGATTATGTAAAAGAAAATCTATAAAAATTAAAAAATACTTCATAACAAAAAGACCTAATGGAAAAAAGTAGGGGTGTGCAAAAAAAAACCAAAAATTGGAAAGAAAAAAAAATCATAAAATCAAACCGTAAAAAAATCATAACCAATAGAAAAGTTAATAAATAAAATCGAAAAAAATTGAACCGCACATCTGGTTATAACAACGATTATTAGCAAAAAACTGCACTAAATTAACTGAACCGCACCAACACACACGCATAAACACATACATATGTATAATAAAACTCTAATATATGATTACTTACTTAATAATATTATCATAAATGAATTAATTGTTTACATGTTGTTACCTTTTCAGTTGTTTATGTAATTTTTCTTCTACTTATTCGTATTATACATGTATAATAACTTTGTGAAAAGTATTCATAGTTTTTTTTATAGCATAATGTTACTTTTAAATTCTAATAATTTCATCGATGTATTAATAGTAATATTAATAATAGATAATAGTTGTGATTTTGAACTTTTATTCTCATTTTATTATTAACTTGTTTATTTATTTTTTATTCTTTAAATAACATATTAATTAAAAAAATCATAATTATAAAATATTAATCAAAATAATTAATAACCAAATAATTTAATTAACCACAATTACAATTACATTTATAATATTAGCTGCGATTTAATTACGATAGCATGTTGTAACCCCACTAAACACTCCCTTAAAAAAAAGGCCTACCACTCCCACATCCCCACCCCCAAAATCTGTTCACCGTCTTCAATACAACCCACGCCCCAAATCGTCTAAGCCTCACCGGATTTCTTCGTTGTCTTCAACTATCCACCGAAAATATCTCCATGGCAACGAATTCCAACGAGACAGCAGACTTTCGGCGACGATACCCAATTTGGGTTTCTCCCCCTCCTTTTCTTTGGTTGATTTTGATACCCAGTAGACTTTTGTTGGACCAATTTTGTGTTGGGGGATTTCGGATTGAATCGGTGGTGAGCAGTGTGTTAAGTGATTGAAAGTGGTTTGGAAAGTGGCTGGTGGCCGGGGGATGGGGAGGAGAGTGGATGATGATGAATTAGCTGGGATTTCATTTTTGGGGTCTTCTTCTGGGAGTAAAAAATTAAGATTTTAATTAAATTTACAAAAGTTTTTTTCCTCATCAAGTCTTCTTTTATTCTTTTATGAAGCATAATTTTATTTTTATTGATTTTATCCTAATTCTAAACTTCTGTTTCATATATTTTATTCTATATTAACAATTAAAAGGATTTTTCTTTTTATAAATATTTTTTTAAATGATTAAAGAGAAGTTGGTAAAAAATAATGTTTAAAATATTTCTTTTATACACATCATATGCCATGCCATGCCATGCAATGTATCATGGCAGCTCAATCTTAGTTAATCATGGGGCAATTTTACGTACACAAATTCTAAATACAAACTCAAATACAAATTCTCATTCACCATTAAAAAAGTAGAGCTTGACACAGATTTTCGTGTCATGTCTCACTTTTTATTGATGAAATAAAAGTTTGTGTTTAAGTTTGTGTTTGTAAATTTATTCATAATCATGATTTGATTTTAAGGGCATTTGTTAACAATGATTAGAGTTCCAAGTTTTTTTGTAAAATAAAAAGAGTACATGGGTTATATTGAAAAATGTGCAGAGTTCAAAGGTCTTATGAGTCACTAAGTTGGACAATTACTTACCAGTTGTTATGAGGTTAAGGTTCCTCAAGCAGATAAAAATAATTATCACCTTAAGGAGATCTATTGGAGTTTTTTTTGTTCTTTAGTTTGTGATAATTATTTTTACTATATATTTGCTAAAATTGAATAAAATTCCTAGATCTGCCCCCTATTAATTGGTACTAACATACATGCATATTGCAATAAATTTTAGGAAAATGATATATATAAGGCCTCTTCCAATTCTAACAAATATGTTTTGTAATTGTAATTCGGTACAAATTTATCTAAATTCATAACATGATGAATAATTTTGTTTAGCTTCGTTATCATACTAGAAACATTTTTGCATGAAAGACTTCCAAGTTATCTGAATTAATGGATCATTTGTTTTGAAAAGTGTTACAAATGAGAATTTACAACAGGGAAATCTACCACAAATGCCAAGCCAAGACAATATAAATCAAATTGCAGTAGTAGCAGGCCATTAAAGTAGTCCAGCAAGGGAACCAGTTTTAGTTGCAGAAACTGGTAGTAACATAGCAAGGGAGCCGAGTAATTCTTAAGCACTAACTGAAGGATCAACTGGTGGATCTAATAGACAACAATAGCAAGGCTGCTATCTCAGACAGAGAGCTGGAGCAGCAGTTCTCTATAGTTCAAGCAACAGAACATTATGTGGAGCATGATCAAAGGGAAGAAGAAATTGACAAGTCCATTGAATTTGAACAAGCTGAGCCGGAGGATCTTATGAGGTTGAATGGATTAAGGAAGTCAAGAAGGAGAGCCAAGCTGGATGCACAGTTATGTGAGGGGCAGGAAAGGGAAAGTATAGTTGTAGTTAAGTTTGTTAGTAACAGTTAGCTAATCTTATCCTTTAAATTAGTTTGTTCTTTAACATTTGATAAGCATCTTTATTTTTAACAAGTCTAAAATTTTAGATATTTGATCTCTGTATAGTTAGATATTTCTAACAAAGATATTATGATAATTATAACTGGCAGCTATTAGTTTAATATAGTTAGGTAATTTTTAACAAAGATATTATTATAATTATAACTAGCAGCTATTAGTTTTAACAGGATAGCTTTATTTTAACTTGAATTCTTTTGGATATAGGTCAACATAATGTACAAAACTATGATCTCTTATAATTAATAAGACATAGTTTCAACTTACTTCATTCAACTTCCAAATAATTTATATAGTTTATAGTTTTTATAATTATATTATTTAAAAATAAATAATAAATACTAAATTTTAACTTAAAAATATCTAAAATTGACTTTAAAAATTAATATTGATCATATACTTTGAAACGAAATGAGTAATAATCACAAAAACCAAGCCCTACACACAACATTTTCTTAATCATAAAACTAATTAATAACTATCTAAGGCTTAACTTGTACACATAGGTTATACTTGTTTATGAGAATTATAATTTTTGAGATTATATGTTCATGAATTATAATCTTAAGGCTACTAAGACTAGGATTAAATAATTTTAGTCGCATGTTTGTTTAGGATAAAATTATTTATAGGATAATTTAAAATAATTCCATACTATGTTTATTTTGTCCAGGATTACACAACAAGAAAATAGGAATATGACGACAGTATGGACCCATCGGCATAAAACCAAAAGTCGTCGCTATATGATATGTCGACGGTACCCCACCGTAGCCAATAATGCAATGGCCATATACCTATGCCGATGTTATGATACCCCTATACCGACGGGTCTATTGTCGCCATACAATTTTTGCCATTAAGTTTTAGAGTCCAAATGGCGACGGTCTCATCACCAACACCGACGGATCCCACTATTGCTAAAAAGTACTATAGAGACGTCGGGGTTTAGGGTTCCTTAAGGCAACACCATTCACCGACAGCGTAGAGATAATGACACATATTCACTACTAGAAAATCAACCTATAGCGATCGTCGCTATAGAAGAAAAGATCGTTGCTGAAGGTGTTTTTGAATATTGGTCTCTATTGTTACGATCGATGACCGTTGCTGTAGCTTTTTTAAATTTCAAATAAAATAAAATAATAATGCACATATTTATTCAACAAACACGATACAATACAAAATAAAATATAAAAAATGTTATTACATCATTTAAAATAATTCATCCCAACAAATTTGTGGATGAAATTTAATAAACTACTTATGGAAATTAGTTCATCCAATAATGCAGTAAAATATTCCCATATTGCGGCAGTAATGCAAAGTTCAAGTTCCAGAGCTTTAAAGTGGGATAGGAACACATCCTGCAAGACAGTACAATAAGAATGGGATTGATTGAGCATCCAAACTAATAAACTTTCATAGACTATAAATTACGCAAAATAAACTTTGATTTATAATTCTAGTTTATTACCTACTTTTTGAGAACAACGAGGCTCTTAGCGTGCATTGGAGATTGTGGCAGGACTCCATTTGAAGGAGGCAGTCCAATCAATCCACAAAGCAGTCTGAGAAAACAAATTTATTACAGATCATTAATCTGGATGACTGTAGTTAGCAACAAAGGTTCGCAGCACACAACATAGTTTTTAATATACCATGAATCCCAGCAGTAAGATGTCATAATGATAGGCAGAAGGGTCCTTGAGATTGAACTCCTTATGTTGAGCCATCTGTGAAGCAACACTGTGATCGGATACAAGCAGCAAGAATAAACAAAAATGCAACAGTACTTTGAGAAGCAGTATATATGACGACCTTGAATCAGGGTCCCTTAAATCTCGGATCCGGATTAACACGAGTATAACCTTTTCCTTATCAATCATAACTTATAACAATATTAAAATTGATATATAATCATTTATTTATAATTTTACAACATCTCTTTCTATTACAGAATCGCAATCTTTACAAATTCCTAGTATGTCTCAATATCATACATGATACGACATTCTATTCCAATCACTTTGAGTATTTAACACTCATTTTATATACCAACAAATTCTTATTCTACAGAAGTATTTAACCTGTCCAATTCAAACTGATATTTACAATAGTCATTTAGACCTTCAGCGAAAGTAATGTGCATTCCTGTTCCTTGATCTTTATCAAAAACTTCGACTAACTCATACTTATCTGAAAGTGTTGATTTTATAACAAGAGTGAGCACGACGGCTCAGCAAGTTTAGCAGCTACACATAACACATTGCATGCTTCACATATTAAACATACTCTGCATTTTATACGTATATCATGATTTTTATGCTTTTCATTTTATGAATTGATTTTCATGCTTTTCATTTTATGAATGCCTCATACTTCTTATGCATTGCATAGAATACACATCTAGCATATATCAAGTCATGCTTCTTATTCTATACATACTTCACATATAATCATACTTCATGCATTTCACATAACACAAATATCATCAATATGTTCTCATACCAATAATTTAATAACATATAATTGCATAGAAATGCACATAAGAGCAAGTTCTAAAAAACTTGTCTGGTTTGCTTCTACTATTTATGCTTATTTTGCGTCTTTTGTTCAATCTACAATTTATATATGAAATTGACATCATCATTAGTTACAATGACTATTATTTAGTCTTTATAAAAGACTCTAACTTCAAATTATTAACTCTTAAGATGTTCGACAAATGAACCCTTAAGTTCTTGACAAAAACCCAAGTCCAAAATATAGTTCGGACATGTCGGGTACACTTAACCAACTTACGTCTTCACTACACGTTATTCATATGATCCACTTTTAATAAGTTGTCTAATTAGTCACAAATGGACTATTTACATTGATTTAATTCAACTAAATTTTCTTCTTTTACATAACTTAATGATTTTGACATTTAATAATGTACCAAATATCTCAAAATATTATCTACCTTTGATAATATACAACGACATTCAAATATTATTAACTATTTAATAATATTTTAATCACTTATTAATATTATTAACCATTTAATAATATTTTAATCTCTTACTAATATTATTAACAATTTAATAACATTTTAATCCCTTATTAATATTATTAACCATTTAATAATATTTTAATCACTTATTAATATTATTAACCATTTAATAATATTTTAATCTCTTACTAATATTATTAACTATTTAATAATATTTTAATCCCTTATTAATATTATTAACCATTTAATAATATTTAAATCACTTATTAATATTATTAACCATTTAATAATATTTTAATCTCTTACTAATATTGTTAACAATTTAATAATATTTTAATTCCTTATTAATATTATTAACCATTTAATAATATTTTAATCTCTTACTAATATTATTATCCATTTAATAATATTTTAATCACTTATTAATATTATTAACCATTTAATAATATTTTAATCTCTTACTAATATTATTAATCATCTTCAAACAATATCAATAGTTAACCTTTTAATTGTGTTAACTTTAGTCTTTATTTTAAACATTTAGCTACCATTTATTCATTAATAGACTCCATATATATTGGTTTAGTATTCAAACACATTCATTTTACATTTATTTCAACTTAATTTTTCACAAAAAACCCGACCCGACCCGACTTTGACTGCCTAAAATCTGCTAGGCTGTGGACTCGAGCGCAGCTGCGCCCACCACGAGTGCAGGTGCGCTCGACCATTTTTTCAAAAATCAAATTTTTGGCTACACGACCCTTAGTTTCTCCGACAGCCATAACTTCTTCATTTTTAAACATTATGGAGTGATTCTTAAGTCCATTCTTATTAGAATTTCCCTCTCTACAACTTCTCTTTAGATCACAAATCCAGATTCCAAACAGAACTAGACTAAAAACTAGTCACAAGGACAAGTGAAATCTAACTTCGCAAATCATTAGTTTTATTGGTTTAAACTTGAACAAAATAACATCTACACATCCATATGACGCCAACTCAGTGTTATTGTCTTCATAACTTCTTTTTTTACAACATCTTATGGTTCGATCATATTTTGAAAACGTTTTGACAAGAAATTTAAGATCGAACTATCTAGGGTTTTATAGGTAAATCACTATATGAATTTTTCTTCCCTTTATTTGCATAACACATATACCAATACATGATTTAAACATATCAAACTATGAATATACATATATAACATAGTTTAAGACTTCTAGACCATCAAAACAACTTTTGATGGGTTAAAAATACTTTTTGACCATAAAAAACATATATAGATCATAAAAATAAAATAGATGAAGGTTTAGAACACTTTTGAACCTTCTAAACTTGGATGTTCTTCTTCTTCTTGATATAACTTTGTTAAGGACTCATCATTGACTATTCTCTAGCACTTTTCCTTGGTTGAATCCTAATCACACAAGAGTTTCTTCTTTTTTCTCTCTTGGGAGCTCTCTCATTTCTTTCTTGTTGCTCTAGCAAAATGACTAACAACCTAACTCATTGGTGATACATTCTATTTATAGAACCACCTTAATCTCCATCAACTTCCACTAATCAACTAACATTGGTCAATTAGAGGCTAATCTTGCTTATTATTGCTTTGAATGACCATTTGAGTGACATTTTGAATGACCATATGAATGACTAGGGTTGGTGGGGAGTTGTTAAGCAACTTTGCACTCAAAATTCACCAACAAGCAAGCTTCATATCCATGTGAGCCCCAAAATTCGGGATTACTCTATAATTATACCAATTTGAATTTATTTTTATGTCTTATATATTCATATATACATATTCACCAACATCTATATACACTCTATCTATCTATCTATCTATCTATATATATATATATATATATATATATATATATATATATATATATAGGGAGAGGCTCTCCTGCGTACCTGAATGACGGACCAAATGAACGGACCAAAAAAAAAGAACGCGGGTTGTTTGGTTCGGGTCTTCGGGTCCTCTGTATAACATCAAAAAAAGCTTCGACTCGTCTCCGCCCAAATGTCAATCTCTCTCTCTCATCTGAAAGCTTCGATCTCGCCTCTGCCCAAATTGGTTAGCGTCTCAATCTCGTCTCCGGCGAAATGTCGTTTCAAGCTTCGACATCAATCTCGTCTCCGGCCAAATCGCACTCAAGATTGACCACCAAGATGTAACAATTCGTGTCGTTAAACTCTCTCGCTAGAACCATCTATCTGTAAGCTCTTCTAAATTCTTCTCTCTGTATGCTCCGGCGATTTCCTCTCTTTCTCTGAACGTATTGTATTAAATTTTTTAATTTTTGTTTGTAGCCTAAAAAAGTTAGGGTTTATTAGGTGCTCGGACTGCTTGATTTTGGTTATTTGTCCGTTCAGTTAGGGTTTTCTTGTTGTTTTTGTGTTGATCTATTGTGATTGCAATTTTGCTCTTCGTTTGGTATTTTTGTTGGGTTCTGGTGATGGTGATTGCAATTTAGAGCACACAATAAACAAGAGGCAGACACAATAAAATTGACTATCATCACTATTGTGAGGATCTCCTTGTCAAATGTATCATATCCACTGCTCATGTCTCCACCTCTGATCAACCTGCTAACTAGTCCTACAATTTAAAATGGTAGAACTTGAAAAAAAGCCAGAAAGTAGAAGCAATTTTTAATTGTATTTTTTTTTAACTATTGTTTTGAAGCAATTGATGTTCATTATTTTTATTAGGATGCATGAAACACAGTAATGTGATAGGGGTCTGAAACTTCCTCTTCACATGAATTTGAGTTGACATGTGGGGTGGGTATCTGGTGGCCTCAAGGGAACCAAAAGTATCTCAGTTCTGTGTGTTTGGTTGTTAGACCAAATGAGGCCCTTAAATTCATAATAACTGGTTATCTTACAATGGGGGCATACCTATGGTTCTGCATCTATCTCTGATATCTTGTTGCTGAACTTGCATATTCTTTGAATTCACGTAAAAATTATTGTGCATTTTTATGGATACCACATTACTATGCAGAACCATAGGATGGTCGTCTTCCTAAATCAAGTTAATGATGAACTTTCTTGATAGGGTGTAGTGTCTTTAGAGGGACTAGCTAGTGTCCGTTTTATACCTGACCCAAAAATATGTTAATAATATCCTCAATAGTTGTTGAGTCGTTCATTTATTTGGTATTCATTTCAATGATTACTATACTAAATTTAATGTTATTTATTTGATATTCATTTAAGTGGTCAATATAATGAGTATTGTTTGATGTTTGCCTGTTGATAGAAAATGTCATCGAATTCGTCTTCTGCTACATCCGTATGGCCTCTATTCATATGTCGTTGTGGTTCGGGCCCTTGTATAGTCAAACTTTCAATGTCAGAAAAGAATCCGGGTAGACATTATTATTCTTGCCCAAGAATAGTGGTATGTATTTATTTATTATAATTTTTGTTCATTTGGGTCATTTTACACAACTGAATAAATTTATCGTGTCCCAAAATATGCAGCAATGCAGTAACTTCATCAGTTGGTGTGACGAATATGTTCGAGTGTTGCATAATCAAGGGAGGTCACAAATGGACACATCCGAGCGTTTAAATTTAACAACTCATCCAACGAATACTAACGAGTCCAGCCAATTACAGAGGGTGCAAATTGATATGCGTCAATTGCAATTAATCGTGCGATTTGTCATAATCGTTAATGTTATGTATGCAGTGTTGTTGTTAATCTTATTAAATAGGCTGTAATTTTGATAAATGTATCAATCTGTTTAGTAAACTGACTTGTTACTTTGCACTGGTTGTGAAGATTAATAATACTTTGTATTGTTCTGTTGTATTTGTACTTTGTATTTATGGTTGTATTTATTATTTTTCTTTTATTTCGGTTCCAGTAGGTTTTTATAATGCTTTATTTGGGTTCAAGCATGTTTTATCGCTGTTTTTGTCGCACATTATCTTTGCATTAAGTTGAAAACATCTCTTACCCGGACAGAGTCAATGTAATATAACCGGGGAGATATGGTTTCAATAATCTGTCACTAACTTTTGGGCAAATATGGCTTCTTCCTTCTATATAATCTGTCATAACTGGATACTTTAAACTTTATTTTGAATGCTAATTCAGATATTGCTTCTTGGTTGCTATTTTGAATGAGTTGGGATTACTGATGCAGTCATAGTAATTTTGCTACAAGAAAATCACATTTAGAGAATATGGAAGCACACTTAATTAAATGGTGACAGTGTGAAAGACATGCAACAATTGATACTCAGTCAAGTAAGGTAATTCCACAAAAATTGGTGTATAAAAACTATTATTTCTAAACCAAAACAATATTAACAAAAAGATCTCAAGATGAGCAAAAGGAGACAAGCATTCTGCATCTTTGGCCAAGATTGGTGAGGCTGATTACTGATAGCTCATGATCCTTGGAAGCAAGAAGAGAAATGCTACAGAACTTTAAGATAGTAGTCAAAATTGTATTGCAAGCAGTATGAATTCCATACTTTCAGATATAAAGACTTCACTTGACAATTGAAAATGAGAGCCTCTGCAACTTAACAACAGATATTTAATAATTTCAACATACAAGTGAAATGGCTCATTTACAATTTCAACATACAACATATTTAATAATTTTTATGTGACACTGATAGTTCTTACATAACAAAATGGAAGTACTTATTTCCAATTTAACAACAAACACCCACATTACATCACAATTCACTACACTGAAATGACTCATTTACATCTGCTATTTAGCTTCTTGAGAATCAGCAGGATCTACATCCACTAGCTAGGTTGATAAATCTGAAATAAAATAAAATAAAAATATATGTATATTAGATTTATGGATATGTAACTCATAATATTGAATAAAATAATATTGAATAAAAGAAATGATCAAACCTTTGAAAATATGACTATCATCATCTGAACTTGAAAATGTTGTTGCACCTTCACTGATGGGAGAATCCCTACATAAAAGACAAAATAACACTCATCATTTAAAGTTTGAGATATAACTTACCTTTGTTTACTATTACTTAAAAATTACTTATCGATGTGTAAGCATTGGACAATTCCTTTTGTCATGCGATTGTCCGACTTTGCCACAACCATGACAACGTCTAGCATTTGAATTTTTTGCCTTCCCTAATGCCTTTTCCTTCCCTCCTTTAAGTCTTTTGCCACATCCTTTTGCCCTCACTTTATTTGGCTCATTGTAAATATGGTCGTTATTACAACTCATCTTCCCAGAGACTACACTTGCACCAATTCCACCTTGTGAACTTTTACGGCTATCAACAACAAGATTGATTGATTCGAGTGCATGAGCCAAAGCATCTTTATAAATATTAATTCCTTCTTGGGTTGTGAGGGCTTTATCAATAACATCCAAAGAACATTGAATTAATTCACTCCGCTTGATTAGATATTCTTTGTCACTATTTATCGTTATGCCACTTTCATTATCGACCACTATCCCGGAGTTTGCCTTCTTAGTCCACCTCTTCAAAATATATTGTTGTGGTAATTCGTCAAAATCATGCATTTTTTGCAAGTAACCCAGCACATGTCTACATGGTATTCCCATACTCTCAAACTTGTGGCAACTACATGAAGCAAAATCCAATTCTTTGTCATAAATAAGTTCTCGTACTCTACATTCAATAATTTTTTTCCGATGAACTTGAAACACGCATTGATTGTCACTCTCCTTGATTAACTCAAAACGGTAATTCAAGCATTCCCATATCTCATCTTGGAATTTATAAAACATTTCTCGAGTATAAATATCAACCATTTGGAACAAAAAGTCATGATTCATCTTCACTTTAGGCTTCTCAATCAAATCTTTGTGATCGGCCAACAACTCATCTTGACGTTGGCGTACAAGCCCCCTATTAAATTGAATAATGAAATCAACTAAGGAATTATTCTTAGATACATATTTTTTGAAAAATGCGTGAGAGCCTTCCGCTCGTTGGCTACTTGACATATTGGCCGAGAAAATATGCTTACAATAAGCAGGCACCTAATTTGAACGAATTTCATACATTGTCTGCAACCATTTGTTGTCATGTAACCCACTCCTCCCAACAAGCTCTGTCCATGTCAAATCAAACTCTTCCTTAGACTCTGAATTCCATATACAATCGGCAAATTCATTATAGCGAGTATTATACTTCACCGAGTCTATCTTTTCAGAAAATTTTTTCAATATGTGCCAACTACAATATCTATGAAAAGTATTCGGGAGAGTTTCTAAAATTGCTTTAGACATCGCGGGATCTTGATCAGTAATAATCATTTTAGGGGCATCACCGGGCATAGCCTCTAAAAATTGGTTGAATAGCCAAACAAACGAATCCGAGGTCTCATCACTTAAGAATGCACAAGCAAATATTATGGTTTGACCATGTTTGTTAACTCCCATCAGTGGTGCAAAAATCAGCCCATAACGATTGGTGTTGTATGTCGTATCAAAGACGACTACATCACCATAAAAACTAAATGCCCTTCTAGAGGTAGCATCAGCCCAAAAACAATGTGTTATCCTCTGTTCACTATCAACCTTAATGTCATAAGTGAATGATGGATTCTTGCCCTTTTCTAACTTGAAAAACTCACTCAACATTTCTCCGTCATGCCCTTTCAACTCATTACGTCTATCCCTTTCATAATTATATAAATCTTTTTGTGTACACCCAATGTTCTCAAACCCCCCAGCCTGTACTCCAAGGAAATTGAATTGTTGATGTGAGGGTATATTTATCATGGCAAGTTGTTGACTCAAACACTTTTGAGAACTCGAAACCCTTCGGTGAGATCTCAATAAATGTTTCTTTGATGGAGTTGCCAAAGGGTGACTATGACCCTCAATAAATTGGGTGACTACATATGCCCCAGAATTTATTTTCAACACCGCTACCTTTGCTTTACAACTCTCTTTTATCGATCCTCGACGCCTTTTACTTTCAACATCCGCAATTGTTGTTCCCTTACCTTGTTTAAAACAAACATACTCTTTCCTTTTTACTTCATCACTTCCTTCGATTTTCTTAGTAGCCCAACTTCGAATACTAAATCCTGCCTCTTTAGCATATGCATTGTAGAAATCCTTAACTTCATCTAGTGTTTGGAATTCTTTTCCAACAATAGGTTTGAGATGGTCGGCTACTTGTGGATTATAAATCAATAAATTTCTACCTTCATCACTTCCAACTTCTTCTATTAACTCAAAACTCTCCCCTTCAACTCTCTTATTCTCAAAACCCTGTACTTCATCCTCAAAATTATCATCCATCCCTACAGTTGAAAAAAAAAACAGTTAGATGTACTCCAGTTACTTTTAATTAATAAAAAATATATATTATTAAAAATAAAAAAAATATTAAATGTAATAGTGATACATACATCACCAATTATCATGCATTCATATATAGTTTAATAAACCACACAATCCACACTCAATATATTGTTACAAGGCCCAAGCTTTTGCTTGCATTACTATGAAATAAACCACATAGTCCACACTCAATATATAGTTTAATAAACTAATGTTTATTTACGGTACATGATTACATATTTAAATTTCTCTCAGCAAAAAGTCTCACTTTCTCCCAATCAAGAAACAAACACTTTCTAATTCTAACGAATGAACCCAAGGGGCAAAATCCCAACTGCTAATCTAGTTTAAATGTAACCACTCATCCACAAAATTACAAAAGAATATTTAATTTGGAGAAGATTAAACTAGCTTGATAGAAAAATTTCCACAAAAATTGTACCACCAAATAAACCTTAAATTTCTTAAGCTAGAAAGAAAAACTAAAAAATTAATAAAGTTATGGAACTTTACCTTCGTAGAGATTGAGAGAGAACGTTCCTAGGCTTCGAGTTGGCCAGATTTTAGAAAGAAATCGCTGGAGTTTGGTATTTTTAGGCGAAAATCCTCTTTGGTTCGGCTATGAGAGAGAGAGGGGCTGCGAATATGCTTATCGTTTGGTATATTTTTTGTTGCTGGATGTTTTTTTTTTTTTTATATATACAGAGGACCCGAGCTACTCATTACACATGTTATTTTTGGAATAAAATATATATATATGCACCTTTATCAAAACCTGCGTGCTTGGAATAAAATATATGCATTTGAGTTAATAAAATATATGCATATACCTTTCTCGAAAACTGCGTGCTGCATTAGTATTTGGTCCGTTCATTTGGTCCGTCATTCAGGTTCGCTTAAGAGCCTCTCCCTATATATATATATATATATATATATATATATTGACCAATCTTTGACTTCATTTGGGCTCCACTTTGGACTTAGGAATTAAATATATTGGGTTCATTCATTTAATTTGATTGGGCTTAATTTATTTATTACATTGGGCTAACATTAACTAACGCATGCTACATTTAATTAAATTAAGCATTGGTCTAGTTTAATTATTACATGGATCAATGTTTATTTAATTACATGGACTACTAGGTTAATTTATTGGACCTAGTTTAATATCTCATTTGGACTTATAATATAATCTAATTAGACTTGCTTTAAATTATTCTACCACCTTGGGTTACTCAATTAACTCATCCATAGTTAATTCTCATCATCACATTCATTCACCTAGCAATTAACCAATGTTTGGTTAATGCCTCCTATTGTCTACCAATTAGGGTTATTCAATTAGCCATACATTAGTTAATTCTCTACACTCAACAATACTTGTCAATATCATTTAATTGGACTTATATTAATTACCTCTTGGACTATTAATTAACATAATATTTGAGCTTATTATTTAATTACCCACATTCATGCAAGTATTCCCATATTGGGCTAACACATATCATCATTTTTGGGTTAGTCCACTAATAGTAATTAAATTACTTGAACTCTTCAAAAGGCTACATCTTTAAATTTATTTGGACCTCTTTATAATTACCAATATGACTTAAAATAATTAACATATTAACTTGCTTTAATCCATTATTGGACTCTATATAACAACTTAATAATTAAGTTAATTACTTAATTAATTAACTTCTTAATATTGTCATTCTAGGCAATATTCTAACTTCTCTACTTGCTAATCTTAGTTTTAATTCATGACTCATATAATTAACTTAGTTAATTATATTACATAACTTTCATTCTTACTCCATACTTAAACTAATTAATTTATTAGTTTTATTGAGTATTAATTTACTCAACTTCTTATTTGGCTAAAAGCACACTTTAGGTATATATGTATCAATATAACCACATTCACTTCTTAATTGAATTTATTTTCTTAATAAATTCTCCATATGCATCCTTATAATATTCTCACATTTAATTCTTAAAAAAAAATGTTTACTCATTTTCAACATAACTCACTTCTCCAACTCTGAATTTTAAATTATAACATTTAATTAATCTTATTTATTAATCTTATAAATATCTTAGATATTATAGTATACGAGGAAACATTTACAATTCCAGTAAGGTTTTCACGCATAGTACAACAGAAACCTTACTTGCAGCTAAACAAATAACTGTAAGGTTTTCACGCAGAGTACAACAGAACCCTTACTTGCAGCTAAACAAATAACTAATTTTTTTACCCTATAGTAAAGAATTGTGCATGCACAAAAAACCTGTAAAACACTTGAAATAACCTTTATAGAAGAAGGAAAAAACACCTTTAGACTAAGAGTTCAATTTTATGCATATAATAGACACAATTAAAACACGAGTACACGACTAACTTACAGAATGAATAAAACTGAAGTACGATGAAAGAGTCAAAATTAAACTTTTAAGGAAAATATAAATCTATCTTACAGTAGCCTCGACTTCATCCATCAATCTCAAAACCCTCAGTTTTGGCTCCACCTGTCAAAAATAATACCGATCTAATTGTTGAACTGCAGAGAAATAAAATATCAACCACTAAAAATTAAAAAATGAAGATACTGTAATAGAGAATCATAGAAAATTAATGTGATAATATGTAGAAATGTGATTTTGATACAGACCAAATAGATGGGCTGACATTTGCAATAATCTGCCATTAAATACGTGAAAAAGTAAACCAGCTCAGTATTTCATGCTCATCCCTAGTTTTGTCAATTTTGTCAATTTTTTTGGTGATTTCAAAAAATATTATTTTTTCTGTCCAAGTTTATTTGTCCTAATTTTCTTTTTAGTTTGTCAAGATTTACTTATTCACTTTCTTTTTCAATGCTATTTTTGAGCTTACTTTTTCAATAATACACTCATTTAACTTTGTTTTTATTGAAAATAACATAGCATACATTGAAAAAAATAGCATTATTAACTTTGATATTAGAATTATAATCACACTCTTTTTTTCCCTATCTTCTCTATATTTTGTTGTTCAAAAAAAGAGTTGAGAGATTAAATAAAACAAAAAAGATGATAATAAAATAATTAAGATAACTAATTTAAAAATAATTTTTTTAATAGGCATGCACTTTCAAAATAGAACATTACTTGTTGGACAAGTTAAATACTTTTTAGATCACTGTACTTTAGATCAATTTATAGTCAAATAACTAATTTATTTTTTTTTCAGTCAACTAACTCCATTCAAATTTTCTTATAAATTTTTGAATTTCCGTCACGGAGGTTAGGTATTTTATCGAAAATATGACATGGTAGTGCTGTAGTGAACAAAATGGGACCCGGAAGACACTTGTAGGCATGTTTAACACATAAGATTTACTTGCCCACCCATCAAAGGCTAACACATATGATACCACCCATGTACCCGACCCAACATTGTTCTTCTTCTTCTCTCTCGTTCTTAAACTTTGTTGCAGATCTGGAGGCTTCAAACGGAATCCAATACAAAGGGCATTCTAAGAAAACCCATCAGCTAAAGTACGTAGACTATTTAATCATCTAGTTTAGGTATTCCCCAAAACTTCCTTCTCTTCGGTCTTTCCCTCGTCTGCAATGTTAAAGCCCTCAATCTTGCGGGAACCTCTTGTCCTCTTCTGCGGTAACTCAAAATTAGCCTACCAATGAACAGTAAGGTTTGAGGATTTGATCAGTTATCAACAGTCGGCACTTTCTATTACTGTAGAGCTTTGCTTTGGATTTGTAATGGGGCCGAATTTTGGGGGTTTTGATTTAATTTATTTTAGCAAAATATGATTCCTTTCATATATGCAGATGCTATATATCTATTTTCCCTCTTTTTCTGTTCTTTTATTAAGTCAAAACTGAATTGAGTTTGCTGGAGAACTTCAGTAAGTGCTATATATCTATTTTTCCTCTTTCATATATGCAGATGCTAATCTCTGTAATTTGAAATTGGGTTTGCTAAAAATGGGGACGATTGTGAGAAAGTGGATTGGATTAAGGGAGTTGTGAGATTTGTATAGCCAGTTGGAGTGATGGTTGTGAAATGGGAATGATAGAGACAGAGGATTATAATTAGCAAAAAAAAAAAAAAACCAGAGACAGAGGAATATGGCCATTGATGAGCTTCCTCCCCAAAAAATTGGGGTCGCGGTGAAATATTTTGTTTTTTAACAATCAAAAGATAATTTAAAAATTATGTTTAAAATAATTTTTTTAACAATTAAAAGGCAATTTAAAATTTATGTAAAAAATATTTTATTTTTTTAGCAATTAATAGGAAATTTAAAAATTATGTTAAAAATATTTTTTTAGCAATTAAAAGGCAATTTAAAATTTATGTTAAAAATATTTTGTTTTTTTAGCAATTAAAAGGAAATTTAAAAATTATATCAAAAATATCTTTTTTTAGCAATTAAAAGATAATTTTAAATTTATATTAAAAATTATGTTAAAAATATTTTATTTTTTTTAGCAATAAAAGTCAATTTAAAATTTTTTTTTTTAGCAATTAAAAGGTAATTTGTAGTAATTTTTTTTTCATAAATTTTAATTTCCACATTAGTTTTTTTGATAACTCGGGTGCTTATTTGACATTTATGTTAAAAGTCGATGTACTTAATAAATTTTTTAACGAAATATAAGAAAATTAGAGTTCAGTTACTTAATTATAAAAAAAAAAGGTTTAGTGAATAAATTATAAGTTGACCTAAAGTACAGTAATTAAAAAAATATTTAACCCCTTATCGGACTAACACTTTGTTTCTAAGTTTTGGATGGAAAAAAAAAGAATAGAAAACTTAAATTATAAAAGAAAAGAAAAGAATAGAAAACTTAAAGTTTTCTTTTGTGTTGTTTATGAGTTTTTAATAGAAAGGAATATAAAACTTAAATTTTTTATTTTCTTATATTTATGAGTTTTAATGAAAAGAAAAGAAAAAAATTACTTTTAAACATTTACCCAATTACTCTTTTGCTTATTATTTTAAACTACCAAGCATTCTTTACTTATATATTTGTCATAAAATTATGGTTAAATTGATCCAGCCGTTTGCTTGATGATCTCCTTCATAAGGGGATGTCTTATTCCTTAGCTTCTCCATCCTTTCTTACAAGCGCCTCATCGCCTTATTCTTAACAACAACATATTTTCCTCCTCCGTCTCCAATTGAATTCAACAAGGCTGAAATACTATGAGTCTCTAATTATGGAAACTGAGGCCAGAACCTATCAAGACAACAGAATCGCTTGCCATTCTCGTCCGTAATTTATAATTTTGAATGCAGAGTAAGCAACTGACAGTCTTGTAGTTCGAGTTACTAACTACAGGGAAAAGGGTAAAATTAAAAAAAAAAAACATATTTAGACGCATAAAATTATAATGATAAATTTAAAAATATTATTTTAATTTATACTATTATTACTTAAAAATAGATTTTTTGTGTAGAGTAATTCCGGAATGGATGGAGCATTTTTTTGGACTATTTCAAGTAAAAATATACATTTCTCTTTTTGAACATAAAATGATAGTATGCTATTTCTAATTTGTTACTATTATTTTAACATTACATGACTATTACTAAATTCTCTCACTAATACTAAAGGATTCATTTGAAAAATAATATTCTTAAAAACAACTATGATTTTAGAACGGATGTAGTAATCAAATATTAAATATTATTAACCAGTTTTAAGCGTTAATTGGATGGAAAGAGCAATCAAACTTTGGAAAGCAGCTATGAACGTAAATGCCAAGTACATAATTTCACATTCCATCAACGAGCTCCTTATTCGACAAAAGTGGCACAAGACAAATTCATTAAACCCCAGTACTTAAACGAACATCAAAACAAAAAATTCCTTCACTTTTTTGGCAAAGTCCGCTTCACTTTTCTAGCAAAGTCCGGTCATGCCAATCTCAACAAAGTCCGGCCGTGTCCGAGGTAAGTTTTCGGCAATGTCATTCTGGGTGAGTTCTAATGTTGTGTGAAACACATAAACAACGAGATGCCGTAGAAAAAATATAAATTTGGGACATAAATTATAATTAAAAATTTATTATATTATAAATTGAGGATAATATGAGAATTATGAAAATATTACTTATCTCATTTTTTTTTTCGTCCAAATTATGCCAATTTTGAATAAAAAACTTTGGTAGCAAAAGTGGCTAATTTTTTTTATCTATTTCTTTCCTTTCCCGTTTATTAAAAAGCTGAAATACAAGAATTAGACAGAAAATTTAAATTTTTCACCTATTATTTTTTTTTATTTTAAAACTCAAAAACAGAGCGTAAGGGAATAGTAACAAAGTGGGGGCTCAGTTATATACAGTTTGCAGCTTGTACCTAAAACTACAAGTCGTAGGAATACTAAACGTCACCGTTTATTCAGATCTTGAGCGGGAAGCAATATAAATGCCGGTCATATGTAATTTCCGGGATTGCGAGTACACCCGAGACGACGTCGACTCTAGTTCAAGTTTGGCCCGGTTGGCGCGATTCAGCTAGTAGTACAGCACTGCAATTCTAGGTTTCTAATTTGAATCTCTTTCTCTCAGTAGAGAGGTAAATTAATTTTATGTTTTAGGTCATTGCTCATGAATAAAAGTTTGTATTTTTTAATTTATCTGTTCAATTAAATTAATTCATAGCATTTACTAAGTCCCCATTTTCATTTACTTGTGCCAATTTATAATTATTCTGTTTTTCCCCTGACGAATTCTGGACCTACAATGTAGATACCTTCGAGGATATATAGTGGTTGTGTCAATTACTCCGTATTTATTTATTTATTTGCTAAATAATTATTGTATTTATTTTCTATCCATGTTTATGTTTATCTCTAGTCAGTTAATCCAAGGAATATATAATATAATAGGTGAAGCTTTAATAGCTAGAATCATAATATTAGTATTCTGGGTTAAATTTGTAAATGATGCCAAGAGTATCGAGGAAAGTTTATGGCACTATGTAAGCTGCTAGCATTTTCTTTGTTGTATTTTTCTGGAAATTGAAATAATTATATTTACTGCAACCCTAGATGGTCCATAATTCAATGTGTACTTTCTTTATTTCTTACTGGGAAACTAAATGGAACATGCATTTATAAAACACAAAACAAATGGAGCACACCGGCATCAGGCAGGCTAGTGACCAACTTATCATAAGCCTCTCAATTTTAGAATTGTTCAACTTTCATGTAGGTGATAGTTATAGTAACATGGATGGGAGCAGTGTAGCTTCCGACCAAGTCATCGCAGAATTGATTGGAATGGGATTTGAGTTTCCACAAATTACAGAAGCCATAGAAGCAGTGGGTCCGTCATTGGATGCTGCAATCGAGTTTATTTTGGGTGATTCACGTAGAAATGTGAGGGGTGCATCAAGTAGTTCCAATTGTTTAACCAAGAGCACGAGAGCTCTGGGAAAGAGGGTTGTATCTTCCTTGAATCCTTCTGGCCGAATGAGGCAATCCAGATTAGTGGAACATTTGCAATCAGCAGGTGGACCTAAAAGAAGCAAGCCTACTCCTGAATCTGATGAACTGGTCTCTGGATCAGAGTTCTTGGTCAGGCCTGTGGAGACCATGAATGAATCAAGTTCCTTGGTGGATTCAAACCCAAAATCCACGACAGCAATGTCTACTATTGGATCTATTTACAGACAAGAAGAGGATATTGGACCAGAATGGGAACAGAGATGCAAAACTCTGCTGCACAAACATTTTGGATATTCATCCTTGAAGAGTTTCCAGAAGGAAGCCCTGACTGCTTGGCTAGCTCACCAAGATTGCCTTGTTCTTTCTGCAACAGGATCTGGTATACATTTTTTGTCTTAATTCTATATGCTAGCAATCATTATTTAATTTGTATTATTATCTTAGAAAAATTATGCTTTTGTAGGGAAATCTTTATGTTTCCAGATTCCGGCATTACTCACAGGAAAGGTTGTAGTTGTTATTTCCCCCTTGATAAGTTTGATGCATGATCAATGCATGAAGCTGGCGAAACATGGTGTGTCAGCTTGCTTTCTTGGATCTGGACAAGTTGATCGTAGTGTTGAGGAGAAGGCAATGGGAGGCATGTATGGTATTATTTACATATGCCCGGAGACAGTTTTGAGGTAAATTTTTTTATGTTACTTTGTTGGATTAATGTCTTAGGGAGTGTGGCTCAGTGAAATTATTTGGGTGATAAAGCTCTTTTGTGTTTTCTTGCAGACTTATAAAACCACTCCAGGGCCTTGCAGAAAGCCGTGGAATTGCACTATTTGCAATTGATGAAGTTCATTGTGTTTCTAAGTGGGGTCATGATTTTCGCCCTGACTACAGGTTAACAGTCGTCTTTCTGATTCTCATGTCTCCTGCTCTTGAATACATCAATTAGTTTCTTCGGTTAGATCCTTAGGCAGCATATAAATAATTGTTAATTTGTTATTCTTCTTATACACACTCTCGCAGTATTACTTAAGGTACTTATTGATTGCCTCACTTGTAAAGAAAGAAGATTTCAGCTACTTTTATGCATTCCTGTGGGCTGATCATTGTGGATCCAACTTAGAAAATGCTACTTATATACTTAACCACATAATCAATATTTTCATCTGTATTTACTTTTTGTCTATCTGCTTATGTATGATTTCTATACTTACATGCCTGTACAAGTTAATGGTTTGACTTGTCAATAGTAGTTCAAGGATTCTGCTTTACACTACTTCATTTAAACTTGTATACAATAATAAAATGTTTACTTTTTGTGCAATGTAATTCTACAATCTTTCTCTCTCTCTCTCTCCACAAAACACGTGGAAATCTTAATTGTTGTAGCTAAGATTAATGTTTCTGTTATATATTTAGGCGATTGTCTGTATTGAGAGAGAACTTTAGAGCCAACAACTTAAAGAGCTTGAAGTTTGACATACCGCTGATGGCATTGACAGCAACTGCCACGACTCAAGTTCGAGAAGATATCCTGAAGTCCCTTCACATGTCAGATGAAACAAAGATTGTTCTTACATCATTTTTCCGGCCAAATCTTCGGTTTTCAGTTCGTTCTGTGTTTCTCTATGGTTTACTGTATATGATTGTTTCCTTTAAGATTCTTTGTGCACATTTTTCTTCGCTCGGAATCTTTTAGTGTATTATAACAAATTTTGCTTCCGATAGTTCTATGGTATCTCGATTTCATATTCCAAATTTCTCATGATTTTATCTCCTTGTAGTGATATTTTTTTTAAATTTTCTGCCATTTCCAGGTAAAGCATAGTAAAACAACATCTCCATCTTCTTATGAGAACGCTTTTTGTGAACTGATTAATATGTACACTAGAAAGAAAAAGTTTGATATAACGCAAAATGTGATCTCAAAAGATCTAGAGGATGCTTCTGACAACTCAAGTAGCACTTCAAGCGGTAGCACTTCTGAGACTGAGGGAACAGACAATAATAGTTTGGACAATATTGTGTATGATGCCTTTTCTGGAAACAATGATGAAGTGAGATTGCAGAAGGAGAACAGCTCGTATGCTTCAAAGGAGAAAAAGATGTCAGTTGAATATCTAGAAGACGAGTGTGATTTATTCCGGGATGTAGACGATTTGGATGGTAACTATCTCTCACCATTTCTATTATACATAATGGTTGTTAAGCATTGGGCAAAAAACAATTCCAACATTAAGGTAACATTTGATACTAAGTTACAAAGGAAAATTATTTTGCTGTCATTAAGAGTATTTGGGTTCCTCACCTAAAAGAAGAATTGAGAAAACTTAAGAGGCAAAATAGAAAAAGAGAACAGAGTAGGGCCAGTAAGTAGGCTTAGAAAAACTTTCTCAAATTTTTGTTTACAGGAAACAAATGGAGAGATATGAGGATAGGAAGAGAATAACTTAAGTCTCTTATTATGCTATTACCATGAGCTTACATGTTCTGCTCATAGTAGTAAGGTATCCCTTGAGATCATCTCCCATTAGAGGTGATACTTTCTAAGGGCATGGAAAAGTAGTCATCTTTATTTACTTCATTTCTCTTCTTTGCTGCAAACATATTGTAAAAGACTGATTTTTTTTAAAACTCTTACTCCCTGCTTTCTGTTTTCATAACAAAATATTACAGACTCCAACAATATTGGATCTATTTTCAATCATTTATCTCTTTTCCATGTCAGCATAACATCCACTCAATATTTAGCATAATTGCAGTTTCCTGTGGTGAGTTCTTTGGACTACCTACAAAGGCCTGCGATGCTTGTGGAGTATCTGACACAACTGATCTGCCTAAAAGACCAGAAGAAAGACCGGAGATTCTGCAAGGATCATTAGAGCATGGACCGTCAATAATATATGCTCCTACCAGGAAAGAAACATTAAGCATATCAAAGTTTCTTTGTAGGTTCGGTGTTAAGGCTGCTGCCTATAACGCAAAGGTACTTATTTTTTAAAATGAATATCGGGCTTAATTGATTTTTCATCATTATATATTTTGTCTTATGTTGTAGAATGTTTTGTAGAACCCCAAATTCTAGTTAAAGCACATCTAGGTTGTGCTTGGGAAACAAAGAATTTTGGAATGGTGGGGTTATAGAATTATTGATATTAAAATCTAGTGGTTTATGGTGCTTCAAAATTCAAGCCAAATTGGAATACATACTAAAAAGTGAAGGACATTTTTCTAATTGTGGCATGTTGCGTTCTTGCCTTTGCGAAACGATAGAAGAATGAAAACATACTTGATCCCTCACCTTCTATGGAATTTAAAATGATACTTTTTGGAGGAATTTTATGTGGTTTTTGAGCTCTAATATTTACTCTCAAAATCCTGATTCTAGATTTTTCATATTTTTCCATCCCAAACAAAGCATTCTAAACTATGGACTTCAGAATTCCTTCTTTGAATTCTTTATCCAAACACACCTCTATCTTGTTAGAATGTCTCTAGGTATTATAACTTTGAAAGGCCTTCGGTCCTCTATTTCATGTAGTCTTAGAAACGTGGGTTGGATTCTTGGGCTTATATAGTGAAGAAACCTTAAAAGATATGGACATTAGCTTCACATCAGCTCTTTCAGAAACATATGAACACAAATTCATGTTTTCTCAACCTCTATCTGATGATAATTCTCATCTCTAGTTATATTACACAATTGGGTATGGTTGTTTAGAGGTCATAACTTTCTGCCTGGAACTTACTCTCTTTCATTTTCCAGGAAATAATTACGAGTTTAAATGAAATTCCTTGTGAGGTTATTTTCTCTGATTGACCAGGAACTAATTATGGGTTTAACTATTACCAGTTGCCAAAATCACATCTGAGGCAAGTGCACAAGGAATTTCATGAAAATGTCTTAGAGGTATACACTGTACTTTTAGTCTTTCACCGATTTCTTGAGTTTTACAATGATAATTTGCTGTTGTTTCACATATGATATAAAAATCACTTGTACTATGTCAATTTTATGTTATCTGAATGCAATTCAATGCACGACTTTTCTTTTAGCCTTTAGGAGCACCTTTCCTGGTGGAAAGATGTTGATCCTAGTTGTGACGAATCATTATTTGTTTGAACAAGTTAGCCAACCTTTCCTTCCATTTTCAAAAAGGTATTTAGGATCTCTTTCAAAGAACAAGACGAGAGATGTAGAGAGCACATGAAAAGCCTAGTGACTGAAAGAGGGACTAGGGTTTTGCAAAGGGGCTTGAGAAGGAGTGCAAGGAATTTTGGGATTGGATTTGGGTGAAAAACACAAAGTCAAAATATGTATTTGTAACAACGGGGTCAAATTCGAGTCTGAATTAAATCATAGCATAATAAGGTCTAATGCGCTATCTAAATAATATCTTCTTGAGTCATTTTAGCCTACCACAAGCTCACCAAAAAGGTCATGCCTGAAGGTATTATTAATAGCAGCTTGAGTCCTTATATACACATTCAAATATAACACGTTATAATGTAGAACTAGGGTGTTACAAACTCCTCCACTTAAATACCTGACATCTCCATCAAGTCGAACCATAGTTACAATGCCTAGAAATTTTGTCTCTCTAGCCTATGTGGGATAAATCTAGCAGCTTATTAGGTTTGTCTTCGTGTCCCCATCTCTGGCAACCTGATCGGATGACCCGACCCAAATTTTCAAGAGTTGGTTTTGATTACATATGTAACAATTTGGGTTAAATCTTGAGTTCGAATCAAATTATAGCATAATAAGGCTCAATGCGTTGTCTCAATAATATTTTCTTAGGTCATCTTAGCCCATCATAAGCTCACCCAAAATGTCATGACTGAATGTATTATTAATAGCAGCTTGAGTCCTTATATGCACATCCAAATATCCCACATGTTAGGATGTGGGACTAGGGTGTTACAGTATTGCACCATAAATTCTTGAAGTCTATAAGTTGATTCTATTTATGGAAATGCGAATGTAGGTAAGTTTGCCAATCCTCGTTAATGTTGTGAGTCTCTTGTTCTCTTATTAACATATATCTTGTGAGATACTTGTAGACAATTATATCCGACTTCCACAGGTCTTTAAAACACTAGAGCATTTGCAATTATTAGTTTGTATATGCATCCATTGTATCAAACTACCCCCTCTTTCAAGCTCAAAGAGGTCATAGACCAAGACTTTATCTTGTCAAAGAGAGACATTTATGAGGATGACAATTCAAGAGTCAAGAAGAAATTTATTTCTATTTTATGAAAACTTTATTATGTTTAATTTAGGATAAATTAATGTATGTAATTATTTATTTTATTTCTAGTGAGGATGTAGGACATTTAATAGTAAGTAGGATTTTAATTTTTAGTGAAGGTATTTTAGTCCTTTAGTACTTATATATTAGTCCCAAGTAATATTAGAGTTTTGAGTATAAATATTTAAGTAATCCCACATGTTAATTCAAAATAGATTATTGATTGTTGAATGAAGTTATGAGCTATTTTTCCTCTCTTCTACGGTTGAGAAACCCTTGGGATAGTGGTGTACGGAGCATCGTCCAAATAAAAGATCCTTGGGGTAGTGAGGCGCGGAGCCTCACCCGAGTTATTTTCCGTTCTTTTATCAATTATTTTCAGCTATTGTTCGTCTTCAAAGCTTGTCCTACATCAAAAGGGAAACACTCTCACCTTTGAATGTTTGTTATTTATGGTATATCATGTTAATGTTTGAACTTAATATATGCTTTGGATTCTTTATTTGCTATGGTTACCTCATATATATTCTTCTTTTCATCCCGTTCTTATGAAAGAGCAGTGAGAATTCTTTTTGGAAGACTTATGGTCCCATGGTTGGGTGATATGTAGATGACGAAGTAATAATTGTTTTCCCGTAATATTGTTCAGTCATGATGTCTGTATTGTGTTGTGAACATTTTAATCAATTCTAGCTAAACTTGTTTGCTTGTATTACTAACTCTATATTGTTCCACCTTTGGCAATGTCTTCACACATTGCTTTGTTTGACTTCTAAAGTTGCTCTGTAGTACTAAAAAAATCATTAATAACTAAGGAAGTCTTTTCTCTAACCTCCAGGTGGTTGTTGCAACGATCGCTTTTGGAATGGGTATTGATAAGTCAAATGTCCGAAGGATCATTCATTATGGTTGGCCACAGGTGTGACTCGTTGTTTTGCTACATTGGCAACATGTTTTTGAGTTTCCTCTATATTCTGACTTATCAAAAAAAAAAAAAAAAAAATAGAAAGAGTTTCTTCTATATTCTGATCGAGTTGTAGTGGAACATGTTTCTGGATTTTCACCTAGTCATTGCTATAATTAGTATACTGTTTAGTGCTGCTTTGGCAACAACAAATTTTAGGAGCTCGGTAAGAATTGATATCTTCATGTTCTGCAGTTTCTCTTTCAATCACATATATATTTTTAATAGTTAATAGTATTTTATTCAATAGAGGCACAAAGGGGGTACCCATGACAAAGAAGAATAGGAAAACCCAGGATATGACCCACAATCCAAGTCATAAAACCAAAATCACGTTCTTAAGGTAAACTCTGCCAAAAAATCAACGAAAGCAACAACCGATCCGAGATAAATTCTCATTTTGTCAGAACTCAGAATATAAGACTCAAAAATTAGTATTTAATCTACTCAAGTGACCTCTCCCTCAGTGACTTCTTCGGAACTCAAACCCCCCTCGAAGCTGCTAAAAATTAAACTGCATCATCCATTTTATTCCCTACATAGATAACACCATCATCTTCAATTGACGAACAAACTGACGATGCAAGAATAAATGATTAGCCAACTCCCACTCCGGCCGACACATATCAAACCTATTCACTTCAAAGTTGCCCCTCCACAACTTTTTTTGGGTCATAATCTTCTTAAGCTGCTGTTCAGGTAAAAACTTAAAGCCACCTTCCACGGGACCCTTGCTGTCCAAATATTCCACGACGGAAAATTCCACATACCTCCACTACACAAATGCTGATAGTATGATTTAACTGAGTATTTTCGAGAACTATGAGGCAATGAGCATCCCACGATAAAAATTTTGCTCCCTCATCTTAGTTAACCAAACTCCTCCAAAACCAGTAGAAACCGCTCTACCTCCCTCCAACTCACAATAATGAAATTGTTTCCTAAAAATATTTTTCTAGACGTCTTAGCATCATCAAACGAGACATAATCACTAACCATCGCCTTTAACTTCACCTATTGTTCTACAAGACTTACTTTGCGTGTTGATTATGTGAAACTTATTTCCATGCACTTCATTTACCAGTCATATATGTCAAGCTTCTTAATGTTATAGTTTCTATGCAGAGTTTGGAAGCATATTTCCAAGAAGCAGGTCGAGCTGGCCGGGATGGAAAATTGGCAGATTGTGGTAAGTTAGTTTTTATTTTACGATGAACATCTTGCTAGGTTAATAAGTGCAAATGCAAAGGTCTCGGCTAAATCTTGGTTCCATGCACAACATTTTAATGTGATGCTGCACTATTTTAAATCTATATGATTAATTTGGTTATGTCAAGCAGTTCTATATGCAGACCTATCAAAAATACCCACACTTCTGCCAAGTCAAAGAAGTGAAGAACAGACAAAGCAAGCATACAGGATGTTGTCAGATTGCTTCAGGTCTGTTTCCCTATCTACCCATTACTCTGACATAGATCATGTCATGCCATTTGACATATCTGTTGTCTCTTGCAGATATGGAATGTATACTTCTTGTTGTCGAGCAAAAACACTTGTGCAGTACTTTGGGGAAGAATTTAGTTATGAAAAGTGTCTATTGTATGTTATGATTCTTTTCCTCTCCGGCTTACCTTTATGTACTCGCTTTGTAGGTTTATTTTCTTAGAAGTGCACTCCTGTGAGAAATAAAATATACATAAGGTTTAGAACCATCATGATATTGAGCCATCCTTACTAGTTCTCCAGATTGGCGCTCTTTTACTCCTTTATTATACCCGATTATGTATGTCGATCTGAAAGCATAGATATCAAAATGTCATGTATCAGTGAACATTTTACCATTGCAAGCTTCATAACTACAAAAAAGTCTGCTTTATGATTCTAGATATGCAACTAAAAGCCATTTTCACCTTCTGGAACTTCTCACATGCAGGTGTGATGTCTGTGTTAATGGACCTCCTGAAATGCAGAATTTGAAGGCCGAGGCAGAGATTTTTATGCAGGCTATAGCTGCTCAAAATGTAAGTAATATTGACATCCATACGTGTTTCCATCTCGTCATGTTATGTAAAATAACATTCCAGGTCATGCAAATTCCTTCAGCTTATTAGTGTTCATTTGTATTTAGTGTTGATTTCGAGCAGTGAATTTGAAATTTTATTGTAAACTGTAATCAGGTTTATAAAGGTCATTCTGAAGATGCTTTGGAGAAATACTTTTCTATTTCTACATTTTTCCCTTTCTAGAAAACATCTTACGATTATTACCCTTGAGATTTAGGCAATTGCAGATACCAATTCTTGTATTTTCAAAAGTATAAAACTTTGCCTCTGAATCTGATTTACTAGCTATTTATGTACCTTATCCTGTTATCTTCAATTTAGCAGGAGTTAATATAAAATTTCATATGATAGATGATCTATACTTGAAATAGTGATCGGCTCAAAAGAAAAACTGTGCAAGAAGAAGACGGTGCATACGGTACCTTTACCAGCCAAGTTTAATTAAAAGAATTATCTTTAGATGATTACTTTGTGGCGATGACAGTATGCTTACTCACTAAATTTGGCAAATGACATTGAAAGTGCAAGTTATGTGGTTGACTGGTTGTCATGCGGATCACAAATTCCTCTTTATTTACAAAGTTCATATAATTGTTTGAATCCTCAAATATGTTAATATAGTCTCCATCATGTGAAACCATATCTGAATGACTATGTAATTTTTTATGGTATAACATCAATTGCAGTAAATGTTAAAATTTTGTATGGACTTATATTAGCGCGTGTTGGATTTCAGGCACAAAGCAGTTTTGTAGATGACCCATATGACGATAGTCTCTATAGTCATAATAAACTACGGAGATATATGGGGAAGCCCAGCCTCAAGGTCATTGTTAGTAGAATTCGGGAAAAGGTAGCTGCTGGATATATTTGACAACTCTCTCTCTTTCTCTCTCTCTCTCTAACTATCTCTCACACACAAAAACATCTCCTTTGTATGTATACAACCCCCTCCCTCGGCACTTTTTTCAGGTTTAAATTTTAATATAATTATAATATATTTTTTATGGCATGTTGAATCTCAAATTCTGAAGCAAGATCAGCTAAATATTGCCCTCCTGTTTGCTTCTTCAAGAAAATGTATCGGTCTAACTGATGACAAGTATGTTTGAAGCGTGTGCAACTGGTGATGGTGTCTTTAAGAATGGAGTATAAAATGGGATGGAAGAAAGTATCCTAATTTAAAATTTTACTGTTTGGAATATATTATTTGATTCCGGTTTGTTAGCAAATTTTGTGGGCTCAACATAGGTGGTGATGAGACAGGCAGAATCAAGTTAATGATGATACTCATGGATATGGCCGTAGGGGTGTTCATCGGTTTTTTACCGAACCGGTACCAAAAAAATCGAATCGATACCGAACTTAAATTACCACTAAAACAAGAACCGGTATCGGTACTGAATTACCGGTTTCGGTACCGGTTCGGTACAAATTCGGTTCGGTTTTCGGTTCATACCGATTCGTAATATATATAATTATAATTAATAAATAATAATTATATATTAATTTATTTATATATATAATAATATATATAATTATTATAATATATATAATAATTAATATAAATTTAATATTATATTATTTATTTCGGTTTTTTCGGTATATCGGTTTTTACCGAAATTCAAAAATGCCCATACCGCTATTGGTACCGAAAAATATAAAAAACCGAAAAAACCGGTACAAAAAAAAATCGGAACCGAATGTACCGGTACCAATCGGTTCGGTAAAAAACTGAAAAAACCGGTATCGTTGAACACCCCTAGATATGGGGATTATATGGTGTCAGACCGTTTTTGGTGATAGTTATAGGTGTGATAATGGTTGTTAAAGTATGATGATAGTGGTTGCACAATGGAGGTTATGGTAATGCATAAACAGCAAGTGGAATTCTATTGTTAGGTATTGTGGAGGTTATGGTAACGGTTGAGATGACATTTGGTGGAAGTGGTCTTTATGGGGGTTGATGGTTAAGCTGGCAAGGTACTTAGCGGAGCATGCAGTGTTAACGGTGATAGGGGAGAGCCATGATCTTAGTTTGTGGCATGATATGTAGTACAGTTGGCTGAACACAGAGCACTAGTAAATTGTTGGTAAAACTTCAAAATGGTATTGTCGGAGGTGTTGTCGGTGGTAACAGTGGTGGTAGAAGTTGTTGGTAGTAGTGACAGTGATCTCAATGGTTTTTGGGTCAGGAAGAACGATAATTACAATTGAGCTGATTGTTATCTTGTGGTGGCGATGATACTTGTAGTGGTTACAAACTCACAACTAAGCCGACTCTAGCTTCCGTTCTTAAAATTTCATCTTTCTCTCCAAAGCCACAAGACCGCCTTTGTTTTCATCTAAACCATTTTTATTCATAACATTTGACTATCATATGTTTAACTTGGTAACTGTTGAGCTAGCAAATGGACAAAAAAGTAGTTTAAGAGAAGCAGAATATTGGCAAAAATGTACACTTCAAGGGTTGTTTCCAATCATAAATCATAAATATTCATAATGCTTGTCAGTTTTCCGTTTCAGATATATTGACTACCGTTTTTATCATATTATTCCATTCTTTTTAAGACATACTTTTTCCCCCCAGTTGATACTTCACACTAATGATTTTTTCATGTGATGTTGTCCTCAGTTTCAAACATATGCAGCTAGTGACCTCTTATGGTGGCGAGGTCTTGCTCGTATTTTAGAAGACAAAGGATTCATTAGAGAAGGAGCTGACATGGTATCAACTCAATATTGTTACTGTTATTTCTGGTATTTATCTTATTAGCGATTTGATTGTTTATAAATATGATCCTAGGGGCCATTGTCCTGTGCTGATTGTTAAAAGCTTACTGACAGCTGTGAGGTTAAGTGTTAGAAATTGAGGACAGCCATGTAGTGAAATATATGCCTGAGGCTAGGTCTATACCAGTCCACTCCCACCCCTTTCCCCTCTCTCTGCAAAGGCCCATTGTCAATTGGGGGCCAACTGGTTCACACTTTTTCTAAATATGTGGGCTTCACACCATAGGGTTCCTAGTAAACGGATATCACATGGACAAGTGGCTGTCCCATACTGATACATCATAATTGTCACGGCGCCACGGCGAGACGTGGCGATAGTTGACCGCCAGGACGCCTAGGCAATAAGGCGCCTGTCATGGCGTCCGTATGGTAAGAAGTTGTTAAATTTGTGTAATTTATATACTATTTATTTTATTTTAAAAGTATATTGAACAATAAAATTTTATACACATTAAAACTCAACATAATAACTAACACTATGAAATATACTTAAAAACACAATTATATGAATATTTTACAATCAAAATTCAAAAATAAAACACTTAACATTAAAAACTAGTAGAACAAGTCAACAAACACTACGTAAAAAATAAATAATCAACTAATTCAACATCCATCACACATTATAAGTCTAATAAGTAATAAAATTACAACATATAACAAGTTCATGGGTTATGATGGCAAGTCATGGGTAAAAAATGACTTAATCACTTAACTTGGCCAACTACTAAGGCGTGAGTCTTGACAGCTCGACGTCCAAGACGACATCTTATCGCCAGGACGCCTAGTCGGCGCCATGAAAACTATGTGATACATTGGTTTGGTTTTAACTTTTAAATCATCTACTGTCGTTATACTTTGGGACGAGCAAATTTCTGTTCCTACATGATGCATGACAAAATGGAAAGGAATATAGAACCTATCCACGCAGGGAGTCATCAGAGAAACACACAAAAAACAGAGCTTATTCTCAAATCAATATATTTAATAATCTATCAAATAAATGAGATTACATCTGTTTAATGTGAGAAACCTACAACTTGGTGAACAAGTAAAACCCTAATTTAAGGGGAAAAAAACTATTAATAGTACTCTGCGACTATAACTAAAACTTTTTTAAATGAGGAAAGTAGTGAGTGATTAAAATGTCAGATATGAAGTGCAGTTGGAAGCACTTACAAAGGAACTGGTAAGACCCTGAAAAGGTTATTAGAAAAAACCTTCATGAACATATGTGAATCTAGGCTAGCTGGTCCCCACCTATCAATGTAACCAAACTCATTCATTCCGTAGAAATAGCATTTGAGAATTCCTCTGGTGTACCTGATCATTAATGAAATTTTAAAATTTGACTTACTTGTAGCTCCAACAATACACTTAAAAATTATATGAATTCTTTTAAGAATTACTAAATTATCAGCCAGGCATATGGTCTTCTGATATGCTGAAGTTACAATTTTAGTGCCCACTTCTTTATGTGACCTGTTTTGTTTATCAAATTTTATGAGGAACTTTCCTTCATACTAGTGTTGATTAGCCATATAATCTGACATGGAAATCATAGTTTACCCTCTCAACATATCAGAAAAGGATTATATTCAGTTATTTTAGTCTATCAAACAGCTCTGTAAGCTTTGAAGTATCAAGAGAAACTTGATTACCCTAAGATATTTTTCATTAAGTTATTCAGAGGAAAAGTTTTGTTGCCAGAGTAAAAGGAATATTCAGGACATCTCTTGACACATGCTACTTTTCTTTTTGTCTTTTTTTCCTGGAAGAAGGTTCTGACCTTGTGGCTATCTCAATTGTATTTTGGTCCATGTTTTTAATCCTGAGCAAACATTTGAGCATGATAATTTTAGTTTTTGTGTAATATCGTGTTTGGGGACTGAATAACTTAATCATTTACATCTGACCATCTCTTCTGCACTGAATAATGCAGTTACGTGTTCAGATCAAATTCCCAGAACCAACACAACTGGGAATGGAATTTTTGGGATCCAAATTGGAGCGACCATTTTATGTTTACCCTGAAGCAGACATGTTGCTCTCAATGAAAACGGACAGATCTTATTCTACTTTTGCGGAATGGGGAAAAGGCTGGGCTGATCCCGAGATCCGTCGTCAACGCCTAGAAAGAAGGCGATCTTGTCGAAAGCCACGGAAAAGAAAATCAAGGAAAGTTAAGGCAGATTTGAGTACAGTTCGAGGAAGGTTAGCTTCAAAGCTGTCAAAGCAGAAATGAAAATATCATAGGGCTATTGTATTTCTTGACTACTTCAAGTATCTGCCTAGTAGCAATGTATTCTCCTTCATTGAACTTTTATAAATGTTTTAATTTACTCCAAAGAGTAATTTTGCAACTGAAATTATAGTGTTGAGTTGTAGTAAATATGTTTCAGTTACCCAGTATCAAGTATACAGTATGTGCATAATGTGGGAGAATTGTTTGTTCTTATTGGTAGCTTATTTATTTATTTATTTGGCATTGAGTTCATGAGTTCCAGCTATATAAGCTTCCACTATGGCTTTTGGTGAGGTTGAACTTTGAGTTATGACTCGAGCTTTACTTGAGAAAGCTTTGCAGTCTCTCCATTTTGGTTTTTCTTGCTGGCCGCCTCTATAATTAGGAGCTATTAAGCATGTTTTAAGCATGAAAAAAATACTTCGCTCCTATGAAATATGTTTTATCAATTATATTTATAGTTTTTCAAAAGCTTGTTGGTTCACATGCAACTTGATTGTTGTCCAAAAATGAGTGGTTCATTTTTTATTTTTTTATGATAATGTGACGTTAATAAAAAATTTATACAAAAATATGAAAAACTAGATAATTAAAAAAAAGAGTCAAAAGTTTAACGGGACTTTCAATTTCATTATGTGATGAGGCAGTAATTCTTTTTCACCAAACAAATTTTTTGGCCATGTAGGAAAGACTCTAGACTATGGGTTATAACGTTTACAGTATTAGAATTTGACCATCACATCGAACTGGTATGGTGCAATTAAGCTCCAAATTTCGTATCGTATTTTTGAGTTAAATAATTTGTATTTAGAATATATTATTTGTAAACAAATAAAATTTTTAATTGCGTTTGAAATTTCAGACAAAGTAAACGCTTCTCGTGGATGAACAAGCTCTATAAAGTGACCAAAGAGAATAGGAAACCAACATTGTTTGCTTTCTCCTAATGAGTAGGAATCACAAAATACCAATTTTAGTAACAGTTGGTGGAGAACATATTTCTGAAGCAACAAAGGAACAAAACCAATAAAGAGCCACAAGAAAGACACCAAAAGTAGGAAAAAATTATTGAGCCTTAGGTGAGTTGCTCTTTGTTAAAGCAAAGAATCACAACCCATTATTTTATTTATCCCCTTCTTTTGATTCCCAAGCAACTCCATGGATTATGGCCGCATTGTCCCTGCAATAATCGGCTTTTCTGCATCATTCTTCCTGTTTTTGCCAAATTTGAAGAAATGGCAAGCTAAACAATTCACTACTCAGAAACTAAACATTGTAAAAGAAGCCTTGGAGCTTGCAGAAGAAAGGCTAATAAGGTATGAAGAAAGGCATGATCGTCTCCTTAGCGAAATATGCTCACATTATCTCTCAAGTCCAGTCATGGAGGAGGCATTAGCGGGCTCTGAAGAAGCCATGAATGAAGCTGCAAAGTTTGTTGTCAGTCTTAGGAAGTTGCAAATGGAGATTATTAGTTCTTATTAGGTGAAAACATAATTAATTTATATTCTTCATCTAAGACATTTTTAATAACATGGTGGATATTTTATCCAAAGAGTACATTAGATCAGGAGGATATGCTGTAGGATTTACAGGGTTTTATAGAACTTACATTGGAGATCTATCATTAAAATTGTGAGAAGTACTTGTCCTATAATCTTACTACTATCATCCAACCCCCCCCCCCCCCCCCCCCCCCCCCCCCCCCCCCCCCCCCCCCCCAAAACTATAAATTTGATATCTGTTTCCCCCCATATAAATTTGATAGCTGTGTATAATCTCATATACTTATTTGTCTACTCTTGCTAAACTTCAAGATCTGTGTATTTCAGCTATAATCTCTCAAAGAATATTAAGAGCTAAAGAAGATAGAAATTAATAACAAATATAAGTCCCCCTAAAACCTTTCATTCACAAGCAAATCATTAAAACTAATGAACAATCATATTTCTTAAATTCAATAATAATAGTAAATGCTAAAAAGTAACCCAAGAATATTTATACTAGCTAAACTTTAAAACAACTACAGAAACAAAAATTAAGGCTTGAATACAAATGTGCCCAAAATAAATAAAACTACCCTAAATAATGAAATAACCACCACTCTAGAGCGTCCTTTAACGCGCATTCAATCTTCTTCTTGTCATCAAATCAATCTTGTCAGCCGGTTTGTCTATGTTACTGATGGTGCTCTTCATTTTGTAAATGTAATGTTAACACTCGTTTTGTCCCAATAGCTTGAATCACATTAGAATGGACTTACAACCTGCACAAGGAAAGAAAACATTTGGGCTTGACAATGAGGTGCCATCGGGTGATAGCTTCAGTGTGAGAGTAAGTGAAGGTTTGAGCAAATGTTAACAATGGAGGAAAATAGAGTTTGATTGTTTAGAAATGTATTACCCTTTACCCTTTGCATGGAGAGCAATTTATAGTGCCTTAAAACCAATGGTAGAAGGACAAGTGTCCAACTAAGCTATCCCAACATCCAACTCCTTGCCCCCAAGCATAGTGTTGTGTATGTGAGAGTATGGTTTGGTTTGCTTAGTGTTTAATTTGTGTGACAAGTGTCATACTTGACAACCACTTGTCCACTTAGGTGTCCCACTAATAATTTGTGTGGTTGTTACACTTACGTGTTGAATGTTAATAGTAGGATTGACATTGTAGTTGAAGCCAAGTTGCTACTAAAGTGTATTTCGGACAATGTAAGAGCATCTCCAACAGTAATAGCAAAAAAAACTAGTCAAATTGAAGTTTGTTGACCTACGAGACAATTTGAAGAGCATTATTTGTTACTTTAATATTTTGTGGCTCATTAGTCTCTTCAATTCAATTAATGCAGTATTTGACTTAAAACAATAATAATTGATAACATTTGAAATAATTAATAACATTCATTTTTTAAAAAGATAACATTCTAAAAAATAAATTATATTTAAAAATTAATATTTAATTAAAACTAAATTCCCTTCCAAGAATTTCCTGTTGACAACGACAATAATACTCAGCAAGATGAGGAGGCATTTCATTTGTATCCAATAATATGATTCTTTCATCTTCTCTCTTCTGGTCAGCTTCCAATTTTTTGTCATTTTGTTCCAAACTCTTTTTCCATAATTCCATCTTTTGTTCTTCAATAAGTTTTTTTTCCAACCTTCGTTGTTTTTTTTTTCTTTTTGAACTTTTTCATACAGCAACTGAAATTGAGTTTTCACGGGCTGACTTGCTTGTTCTTTGAGCTTTCGCTTCTCACACTTCTTTCCCATTGGTCTCTCCAAATCTACATAGCCAGTATTACCATCACCATCTTCATTAAGATCAATAGGAGTTTGTGGAGACTGAGAAGGCATGCCATGAGAGGAGTTTGGATTAGGTTTTTTCTTTTCATTTTCAACCAAAAATTCAACCATTTTGGGTGAAACCTCAACATATTCCAACAATGGTCAAAACCAAATTTATGATTATTCATCTCTTCGTAAAAAAAATTTGCTTCCAAAATCTGAAAAGAACACTACAGTAATTTAACATTGAACAATAAAAAATTTGAAAATAACTAAAGACTTGTGAAAAATGAATACCTTATCTTATTGATTCACGCCACTTGGATGCCTATTTTCGATTTGGGAAAGATATCCACAAAACTTATTTGCTAGTCTTTGAATCTTCGACCAACGTTGCATTAGTGATTTCTCATCTCGATCAGATTCAAACTTCTTGTATTTATGAAAATACTCCTATACACGATACCAATAAGTTTTGTGTTTTTGATCATTCCCTTGCACAACATCTAAACTAGTATTAAGCCAAGGTGCCACAAGAAGCATATCATCCTCTATGGTAAAACTGTTACCACGTTTCTTTTTTGTGTTTGGATTTGCGTTTGGATCAAATTGAGCAACTGTAGTAGATGGTTGGGTAATAAAAGGTTCAGAATTTGAAAAATATTGAGTAGAAAAATTTGGATATTCCATTTGGAAGATATATAGTTGAGAAGTATTGTTATCTATCCAATGACTTCACTGTTGGTAAAAGAGCTAGGTTGAACAACTCTATGAAAAGGTCACACACACACACACACACACACACACACACAACACACACACACACACACACACACACACACACACACACATATATATATATATATATATATATATATATATATATATATATATATGTATGTATATAGTTAACGTTAAGTTTTAATAAATTCTCAATTTGAAAAAAAAAAAAAGTTAGCTGATTTGTAGAGTTTTTAAAATTTGAACTTTGAATAATGATAATTATTTAGAATAACTCAAAAGTCATTACCGTTTGGAATAATTGCTCAATGGTAACAACATGTGTTATAAAAACAGAGTTCTTTATTCGACCATTTATCATCTTCTTTCTCTCTTTTCACTTCTCACCATGGATGAGTTAACAATGCACATGATTCTTGACTCCTCTTTATCTTCATCTGATGATGAAGAGGAACTCTTGGAACTTTTTGAAATTGAAGAAGAGCATCTTGAAATAGAGAGACAATGTCGACCCTGTCGTGGCTCCATTCAAGGTCACAAGTGTTACTGGCTAGATCGAATCGAAGGAGGTCACAACAGGCTTTATCAAGACTATTTTGCTGAAAGTCCAGTGTATCCTCCAAATTTAATTCGGAGAAGGTTTCGTATGAGGCGTTCTCTTTTTCTCCATATTCTAAATGCAGTGGTAGTCCATGAACCAAACTTTGTCCAAAAACGAGATGCTGCCAAAACATTGGGTTTATCAACCCTCCAAAAGGTTACTGCTGTAATTCGAATGTTTTCTTATGGAGTTGCAGTAGATTATGTGGATGGATATATAAGAATCGGCGAAACCACAACAATTGAATGCTTGAAAAAAATTTGTAAAGGCAGTGGTCAAATTTTTTTCTGAGGAATACTTGAGATCGCCAAACCACAATGACATTGCACGATTGTTGGAAGAGGGTGAAAGTCATGGCTTTCCTGGAATGTTGGGAAGTATTGATTGTATGCATTGGAAGTGGAAAAATTGCCTGGTGGCCTGGAAAAGGATGTATGTCGGGCATGTCCAAGAACCTACTATAATTCTTGAAGCTGTGGCATCATATGATCTTTGGATATGACATGTATTTTTTGGATTACTGGGATCTCATAATGACATCAACGTGTTGGAGCATTCAAAAGTATTTTAAGCCCTCAGCCAAAGGAATGCTCCTCCGGTTAATTACTCAATCAATGGCTATAATTATACAATGGGTTATTATCTTGCGGATGGAATATATCCACCTTGGTCAACTTTTATTAAAACAATTTCATATCCACAAGATCTTAAGCAACAAATTTTTGCTAAAGCTCAAGAATCGGTAAGGAAAGATGTAGAACGGGCATTTGGAGTGCTCTAATCTCGTTTTGCAATTGTTTGTGGTCCTGCTTGTTTTTGGCATAATGAAACACTCAAAAATATCATGAAGGCATGTATTATAATCCACAACATGATTGTGGAAGATGAGGGTCATGCCAAGATACCAGATCTCAATTATGAAGCTAATGAAAATTCTCAAACAATGCCATCACATGAGCAGACAATAGAATTTATGCAATTTATTCAAAATCATCACTCTATTCGAAATAGAGAAACTCATTCTTAGCTCTAAGCAGACCTTATTGTCGACGCCGGGATTTTCGCCGTCTCGTTTTTTTAATAATTAAAATGTCCCTTTCCAATTTTGGCCTTTAGATTGAGATGTGACTTTTGAAAAGGGCCGGCTTAGTGTCGACGGGGTTTGAAAGGTCGATTTTAAGATGAGCCAATTGACCAGAGTCGCCAGTTGGTATATTTGAAATGGATGTACCAACTCATCCGAATTTAGTTTTCGTAATCGTCGGCTCATATGTGACTCCGATTAATTGGTCCGCAACCCGAGATTCATAGAGTTCGGGGGCTTGCTTAAGTGAGTGGAAGGTGTTAGGCACCCCCCGACTTCCGTGAAACACGGTTACCGCAATCTCGATATTTTCCTATCCTTTTAAATCCTAAAATGTGTGTGTGTGTGTGTGTGTGTGTGCCTAAATGGAATTTTGTGGTGCGTTTTGCATAAAAAGTTTGCTTTTATTTTATATGGCAAAAGTGTTTATCTGAAAAGTGTTTTGGACGTTCTCTGACCCAAATGACGAGGCTTCGCTTTTTATAAGAAAGATTGATTTTAATTTCGAAAGCGTTTAGGGTTTTTTTTTTTTTTTTTTAGATGTTATTTTAGAAAACAATAGTTTTAAACTTTTGTCAAATAGGAATCGAGACTATACATTGCCTTCTAACAGTTAATATAAATAAAACGAGGGCAACTTCTAGAACTCTTTAACCCTATGCACAAAGTTTAATGAAAACATTTATTTATTGCAAAATCATTTTTTTTATGACGTTTTAAAACCAACTAAAGCCTATTCATCAATCGTGGATTAAAGTTTGCCCAAAACACTTAACCTTTAAACCTCGTGAATCTAATATCCTAAATTTGATCACTTTTACAAAATCTTCATTATTTGCCTTATTTTGAAAACTATTTTTGAGTCGTAAATTAAAACAAGCATCCACAACATGTCGGGGCTATCCACGGGCATGTGAGCCATCCAGACAACCCCAAACACCCACAATCACATATTTTTATTATCACGGGGCCTTAACCCGATCACGATTGATATCGCGTTAAGGCCCGATATTACAAATACATCGTCATGGACCCTATGCCACGATTACATACACCCAAAACGTCCATCATCGGGATTCGACCACTAGGATCTCCTCCCTAGGCTCACAACCATCCCATCACAGCATAACCAACACTAAACAAATCTAACAAGCTCTAAACATTTGCTATCACTTTATATAACCCAAATATCACAACTTAATTACTACAACCCATCTATTATCACAACGAACAATATATCACCGTACGGATGTCATCAGGGTGTTAGGAGGAGTTACTTTCCGATGGAAACCTCACTAACAACCCCTAATCCACGGATCATTATCCACACAACAACAAACTACACTACACAAACTCAAAACACAACATCAACACACTAATATAAACAAAAAAACATCAAAAGAACACTCTTTTCACCTTGCAATACACCAATACGAGCTTTATATTCCAAGATTTGAGCCAAACTACAAACAAATCTAAGCTATTGGAGCAACAACACACAATTTATCACTCAAAAACACCTCCACCCGAGCCTTTCTCTCTCCTCCCGCGCTCCTTCTCTCTCTAAAAATCTATTTTTCTCTCTCTTTTTTCTTCTCGGACGCAGATCTGGACGCTTAATAGACTGCCGAGACCAGCCGCAGGTGCATCTGCGGCTGGCCGCAGGTGCATCTGCGGCTGGGCTCGGCAGCCGTCCGCGCCGAACCTCGGCTGTCGTGTGCCGTCCTCGAGCCGCGAACCTGCCCCTTTGTCGGTGGCCGCAGGTGCATCCGCGGCTGTCCGACTTGCTTTTCTTGATTTCCGTGCCGCGCGGTCTTAATTCGCCAATTTCTGCGGTATTATTTCGGAAGGCTGTATTTTTGCGATCCGGAAATCCCTGGAAAACGTGCCATATTGTTCTGGGAGGCTAGTTCGGAGGGCTGCGACTTGATATAGAATTTGATAATTGTGCCTGGCTTTCAGAGACCCCCGAACATCGTAAGCGTAGTGGCCATTAGTCGCCTTTTGTGATCAACTCAGGTTTTCTGGATCAACTGTTTGCCTTGCCTCAAGTGACCGAATGCTCGTTGTCCGTTGTGGCGGCTTTGACCGTAAATCGCTGGGGTGGCTTGATGTTGGGGTCCACCTTCCTTTTCGCTCGTCGGGTCAAATGACGATTCTGCCCTCCTGTCAGGGTTAGTGCAAAAGTGCAAAATTTGGGTGTCTACACTTATTGAGCACTAGTGGAAAAGGTATGGTGCTAGTAGAGATGTGCAATTTTAGAGGGCAATGGATTAATTTCTAATGTTTTCTTTTTCCTCTTTGCTTGATGATGTATGTGTTATTTTCTGTTTTGCTTGACGATGTTTGTGCTCTTTTCTATTGTATTGTTTTCTATTTTCTATACGAAAGGAAAATAAATGTATGCCATATCATATGATCAAAATAAATGTTTTTAACCTTTTTCATATGATTTTGATTCTCCCAAAACAAAATAAATGTTTTGAAGAGGCAAAGTCAACTTACCAGTTCTGAAGAGAGAGAATGAGGTTACAGATTTGATGACTAAAGTTGAAGAGGCTGTTGGAGATAATTTTTCTGATGTGGCTCACCTATTTGAGTATCCCAAAGTGGTTGAAGAGGCTGTTGGATATGCTCTAAGTCTCAAAGAGATTTTAGTTTTATGGGACTCTTTAATGTATAGTATTTCGGGTTATACTCCGAATGTTGGCTTCTTATGCCGAGGAATTTATAAAAATAATCCTTCGGCTTCTTAGCTTCAGCTTCGCTATTGAAGGATTTATAAAAGTAATCCTTCGACTTCTTAGCTTTAGCTTTAGCTTCAGCTGCATGCATGCCCTATCATTTGCCCCCCCCCCCCCCCCCCCAATTCCTTTTTTTTACTTTGAAGTAAGATAAGGGAGTTGAAGTATTAAAGGGTTTATTTCGAAGTTGAACTGAAGTCTTTCATCTGTGTAAACGATTCAAATTCATGGAAGTAGTTATTGTCAATGCACGTTTTTTGAGGAGACGTGTCTGATGATAACTGTCATTGCGGTTGTAATTATGGCGTAACCCAATTTTTGAGGCATTTTCCTAGAATGACGCGCAAGTATGTATTTGCTTTGAATTCCATCTCAATCCACACCGTTAAGGGAGCGTTAGTCCATCTCTCTCTTATTGCTTCTAGTCAATAGTTATATTTGATTGTGCATAATGTCTAGTTTGAGAGGGGTATATTTCTTTTCTTGGCGAGTTCAGAGTAATAATATCCTTAGAGGAACAATTTGTAGAAGAAATGGATGTGTCATCCAATCAACCACCCCTTAGGCTTAGCGATATATTTGATAGTGATATTTTGTCTTTTTATGACCCAATTGAACGATCAAATGAGGGTGACGAAGAAAGGAATGCTTCTGCAGAATCAAATGAGGGGGGAAACAATACAAGTGAAGAAGAAAGGAATGTTGTTGGTGCGTTGTCAGTTAGTAACCCATCTGATCCTAGGAACGAATTTAAGTTGGTAAAAGATGAAAAAATTCATAGTGAATTTCTCTTAGAAAAAACATATTTTATCTCGAATACCAAATTTTCTGTAAAACCTAATGTGCCCGATTTTATGTATAATACTTTCTATATCCCTTCTGGATCTTTATCAATCAGCCTTCTGAAATCAGGAGAAAGGATTTTTGAAAAGCCTGATGGGAAATGGGCTGGGGTACCCATTCAACACTTTAGAAATAGGCTTCAGATCCCCTTATCACAGTTCATAAAAGATTTGCTTAGCTTGGTGGGTTGTGGCTTAGGACAGTTAGCGCCGAACTCATTTGTGCTTCTGTCTACTTTCTTAGCCCACTGTCATGAAAATAACATCATGCCAACCGAACCCTATTTCGTTTATACCTTTAAATTTATGAAGTCTCGAGAGTACGACATTTATTAGCAAGATGGTAGACCTATTCTGATGAAAACAACTTCTAGTAATAAAGATGGCAATCAGAATGGTTTTTTATTTGTGGTCTTGATACTGCTCGACTCCCCCGATGGCGAAACCCCGATCTTCATTATACTTACTATACTTCGCCTCCTCTTCGGAAGAAACTTTATAATTTTAAAACTTGAGGGAGTAGTAGATATAAATATAAATTCAATGCACCCATAACCCTCCCTAATTGTAATAAGCATCAAGTGTAAACTTTGAAAGAGGTAAATACTTGCTGGCATGAGCGTTCAAGCAACAGATTTCGATAAGGTAATATAACTATTAGCAACATTCTGAGTTCCATGAATTAGAAGATTTGGTATAATGTATGAAAAACTGGTGAAAGTTAGACACTACATTTTAAAACCAGTCAAAAAGAATAATAATATATAAAAGAAGAAATTAATTAAAAACACAAATATAAATTGACTCATTTTCTGTATGCTAGGTAACTAGACATAAGGTGTTTGGTATACCTAGACAAAACTTTACAAGTTTGTACAAAATACAGTTATGTAGAGTTTGTCTACACAAATATGATCTGTGTATTACAACAGTACTTAGAAACCAAAATATCAAATCCTACACAAAATATCTAAACTATTTACATAAAAGTAACTCTCTTCACACTTGCCCTTGCTCCCCTGATTACCTGTCGGAAGAAAAACACAGTATGAGCCAAATCCCAGTACGGATATAGAGTGCAAGAAAATAAGAACTAAAATAAATAACAAAACCAACTAAACTGAACTAATCAAAATAACATAATAAGTTGAATCAAATGGTTGGGATGATTTCATACCGAGCTTAGAACAAAATAGAACAGAAATATACATTGGACTGTGCAATCCAGATGTATGCAAAATCAGAAGGCATGTTTGACATAAACAACATCAAACCGCAGAACAGAACATAGCAGAATGCTAGGGCTGACGTATACGCCTCCCACAACAAAACACCAATTGGCCAACTCCCATCGGAGCACACAAAATGGAGATGCCATGGACTAAACACACCGCCACAGAAGTGTCATGCCTCGGGGCCAAGAGGATATGCCTATGGTACCCCCACAGGTGGTTATAACTCAGGTATACCCTACGGTATATTTAAAAAAAAATATCATGTCACAATATATGTGACACAATACAAATAAAAGGGGTTCTAATATGCACATGCTAAACTGAAACAAATTAATACAAAGTCCTTCAAATATATTAGCATGTACGTTTCTACATTATCAAATAAATACTAGACATGCTCGCTAAGTCCAAAGAGTATAAGTTACAAATTTTTCAAATATCTAAAACCAAATAATTCTATCATAAGCATTTGACTATGAATAATATATCGAAATAATATCTAAATTTTAATTGAGAGACAAAATAAATTAAAATTAAAGAAATATCGCTTAAGGAGTATGAAATCCGTACCTAGAATAAGCAATGTAATATCAAAATTATATTCCAAAAATGACTTGTTAAATTTCCTCCGTCGGAACTAATTAAACAAAATAAAGGAATAAATAAATAGTTAATTAGTTAATTAAGTTTTACACATTTTCTTTCTCTTTGACGAATCCGAAATCTTTTCGTTTTAAACAAAATTCTACCTAAAGTTATACATATTTTAATCATATATAATATTTTAAAAATTAACAACCTTCTTTCATGTTCCAAAATAAATTTAAGTATATTTACAAAAATATTCTTTCTATTTTTAATTATGTTACAAACAATTATTATTATTATTATTATTATTATTATTATTATTATTATTATTATTATTATTATTATTATTATTATTATTATTATGTCAAAACTCTAAAGTTACAAAAATAATAATTTAATATCTCAAAATGCTAATTACTAACAAAGATTTACCAAAAATATATATACTAACAAACTAAATAGCATACTAAAATTAAAGTTACAAAATTAAAATGAATACATCAAATTAAATAATTACACAAAGAAAGAAAAAGAGACAAACCTAAAATTATGAGGTTCGTAGTCCACCCACGTCCTTGACACAAATTTTTTTTAACTATGAGGTCCTTACTAAAAAGGTCATCACACAAAAAAGTTTTCTCAAATTGGGTAAAACCTTAATATTTGGGTGATTAAAAACTAAATAGGTAAGTCCATATATATAAGAAGGGGATGGGAGAAAGTTATAATAAATGGGTGATGTGGGACTCCAAAAACTACCAGGTATTATATTACCTCTCCCTTAAAAGGATTCCGTCCCTGGAATCAAAAGAATGGGACGAACCTAATTATCAAAAGATACGGATACTCCGCTCGAATAGAATCTGAATGATATACTTAAGTAACCTCCTGCTTCGAATGATTCTTCCACAAAACCATAGCAAATGGAAATGTCTTTCTCCTCATAATTTGCTCTTAACGATCTAAAATCGCATCGGGTTGCTCTTTAGAAGAAAGATCCTTCTGAATCTTATCGAACGAACTAAGTTTACCTTTTAACGCAAATCTCACATCAAAATCGTGCATACCCATTGTCAAAAGATTAGCCCTACGAATTTTATCTCCAAATCTAATAGAACATCATCGATACCAGTTAAAGCTAAAAACAGAAATCCTAACCGGAGTAGCTATAAGCATAGCAGACTCTAAGGATTAAGATGACATATCAAGATGCCAAACAAATAATGCATAACAATTGAATGAGTAAAAGTAATATCAGACAAAATAGACAACTCACGACTGCCAATTAAAGAAGTGTCAAAAACAGTACCTGGTGCACCTGCCACCTGATTATATGCCAAGGCAAACATCCGTACACCATTGCGCTGACCGACATTGCCACCATTATTGTCCACAATTACCACGTGGTCCGGTACAATCATTGATAAAGTGACCTATCTTCCCAAATAAGAAGAATGCACCGGTAACTCTATAACACAATCTCCTAGGATGATTAGCCTCACAAGTAGCACAAGGAGCTATCGGAATAAGATTAGGGTTACCCCCACCTACTGACCCTGGGTAACGACCCTGACTCTGTCTTTGCTGACCACCTCGGTTCCTATTCCACTGACCACCCTGATTCTTCCCTTACTAACCCAAAACTTGACCTTGTCGGTCATCTTTATTCCTCTTCCGACTTCCTTCCGGTTTAGAAGCCTGAAAGTCTTGTTGTTCCATTTCGATATTCTTGGCTGCATTAGCCACTTATGACACATCCTCAAACTTGGTGTTAATGAGATGTTGACGATACTTATAGTGCATTTTCCACTTAAATTTCTTTGCCTGTTTCGTTGTAGTCATTGCTGAAGTTCCCGCAAAATCTGCCAACCTAGTGAACCTTGTCATGAAGTTTGTGATAGATTCGTCATCCTTCTACAGAATATACAGACACTCCCTACCATATGCCTCCTTATCAGAAGCTGAGAAATACTGTTGAGAAAAGACATCACAAAATTTTGTCCAAGTAAGTGTCTCAAGGAATCTATCACCCTTTGTTGCTTTTATAACTTTCCATCATCTCTGCGCATTCCCATCTAATTTGTAAGCAGCCAACAACACGCTATGGTTATCAGAGCACCCCAACACATCAAAGATCTTCTCTAAATGGGCAATCTAATTCGTTGCTTTAATTGGAGTTGGAGCTGAACTAAATGAATGTGGTTTCTGCTTCTGAAACCTTTCTAACCATACATACGTTGGCATCACAAACTGATCAATACCATTTGTATTTCCCAACTCTTCATTTGCTTGTGAACCACCATTACTCGAGTTTCCTTGATTAGGATTTTCTGGCGTTTACTGTTGCATATATATCGCTTGAATGACTTGTGCCACTAACTGCGGTAAAGCCTGATTAACTGCTTGATTTACCAAGGCTGCCAATTGAGCATTATCCAAACCATTAGGTTGCACATCAGGTCGCGCATTGGGTTGGGTATCGCCTCTTCCTCTACCATTACCTCGCATTTCAACACTTCTAACGGATCTACGAACCATCTAAGAACAACGGATGGAAGAAAATAGATTCGAAGCAAATTTCTAATACAAACTAATATTATAGATTAACAGAAAACCTAACCCATAAATTTACCCATAACTCACAGGTCGAACATAAATACGTTTTCTACAAGAAAGAACCCTAGCTCTGATACCAACTCTGTAACACCCCTGTCCCGAATTGGAAAGAGAGGTTACGCACAAAACACAATAGAACTAACAAAATGCTATCCAAAAACTTTAATATGCAACCGAATAGTCTAAATAGATAACCGACTAGCTCAAATATGATCTGTGTATTAGAACAGTACTTAGAAATCAAAATATCAAATCTTACACAAAAATATTTAAACTATTTACATAAAGGAAACTCTCTTCACATTTGCCCTTGCTCCTCTTGATTACCTGCCGGAAAAAAATACAACATGAGCCAAAAGCCCAGTATGGATATAGAGTGCAAGAAAATAAAAACTAAAATGAATAACAAAACCAACTAAACTAAATTAATTTGAATAACATAATAGGCTGAATCAAATGGTTGAGGTGATTTCATACCGAGCTCAGAACAAAACAGAACAAAAATATACATCAGACTGTACAATCCAGATATATGCAAAGTCGGAAGGTATGTTTTACATAAACAACACCAAATCGTAGAACAGAATAGAACAGAATGTTAGGGCCGACCCATACGCCTCTCATAACAAAACACCAATTGACCAACTTTCATTGGAGCATACAAAATGGAAACGTCGTGGACTAATCACACTGTCACGGAAGTGTCATGCCTCAATGCCAAGAGGACATGCCTGTGGTACCCTCATAGGTGGTTATAGCTTAGGTATACCCTACGGTATATTCTAACAAAAATATCATGTCACAATATATGCGACACAATACAAACAAAAAAAGTTTTAATATGCACATGCTAAACCGAAACGAATTAATACAAAGTCCTCAAAATATATTAGCATGTACGTTTCTACATAATCAAAATAAATATTATACATGCTCACGAAATCCAAAGAGTACAAGTTACTAATTTTTGAATATCTAAAACTAAACAATTCTATTATAAGCATTTGACTATGAATAATATATCGAAATAATATCTGAATTCTAATTGAGAGACATAACAAACAAATTAAAATTAAAGAAATATCGCTTAAGGAGTACGAAATCCGTACCTGGAATAAGCAATGTAATATCCAAAATTATATTCCAAAAACGACTCATTAAATTTCCTCCGTCGAAACTAATTAAACAAAATAAAGGAATAAATAAATAAATAGTTAATTAATTGATTAAATTTTACACATTTTTTTTCTCTTTAACGAATCCGAAATCTTTTCGTTCTAAACAAAATTCTACCTAAAGTTATACATATTTTAATCATATATAATATTTTAATAATTAACAACATTCTTTCATGTTCCAAAATAAATTTAATTATATTTACAAAAATATTCTTTCCATTTTTAATGATGTTACAGCAATTATTATTATTATTATTATTATATTATTATTATGTCAAAACTCTAAAGTTACAAAAATAATAATTTAATATCTCAAAATGCTAATTACTAACAAAAATATACCAAAAATATATATACTAACAATCTAAATAGCATACCAAAATTAAAGTTACAAAATTAGAACGAATACATAAAATTAAATAATTACACAAAGAAAGAAAAAGAGATATACCCGAAATTATGAGGTTCGCAGTCCGCCCACGTTCTCGACATCAAAATTTTTAACTAGGAAGGTTTTTACTAAAAAAGTCTTCACGTAAAAAAGTTTTCTCAAATTGGATAAAACTTTAATGTATGGGTGATTAAAAACTAAATAGGTAAGTCCATATATATATATATATAGGAAGGGGGAGGGAGAAAGTTTTAATAAACGGGTGATGTGAGAGTCCAAAAAGTACCGGTTATTACACTGTCTATGTGCATCATTGAAGTAAGCTATCCAATAAACACAAAAACCACGTAATTAGAATAAAAAAAGAAAAGCTCTTTAATAAGGGCTATATATCTATTAAAATCATAAATATAAAAGAGTTTCTTAATTTGTTCAAGCTGTAGGTCCAAGACCCATTATCAAAAGCATCGATCACATTCACCTAACTACGTACACACAATGTACTGTGCATGCATCCTGATTCTAGATAGTCGAAAATGGGCGGCCCTTTTTGGAATTCTATAAAAACAAGTTGCATTAGTTTAGCAAAGAGTTGATTTTTGATTCTACCTGGAACGGTTACAACAGCGTTCTTGATTTTATTTCCCAAATATAACTCCGCTGTCTCCTTCATCTTCCCCAATATCATAGCGCTTATCTCCTCGGGGCTAAACACCTTAACCTCATCTTTAACTTTCACCTCTATATAAGGTTTGCCATTTTTGTTCACAATCTTATAAGGCAACAACTTCATATCTTTCTGAACCTCCGGATCATCAAACCTACCAATCATACCATACAAAACCAATATCAAATTCATCTCTTAAAACACACAAAATCAAGAAAAGTAGTAAACAAAGAATAATCACTTACTTTCTTCCAATTAGTCTCTTAACATCAAATGTTGTTCGTTCTGCGTTGAGGGGTGCTTGATTTTTCGCAGCCTCCCCAATCAAACGCTCCGAATCAGTAAATGCAACCCAAGATGGGGTTATTCTGTTGCCTTGATCATTGGCTACAATCTCAACAATACCGTTTCGATATACGTCCACACAAGAATATGTAGTCCCTAGATCAATCCCAATCACTGTTTCTGTCTCTTTCTTTGAAGAATATACTCCGAACAAAAATCCTACAAAATACAAGAAAATACTTATTAAAAAAAATACAAACAGCAATACCAACACGACCCGCCTAATTAATCATGTCAAGATTCTCAGCACTAAAAATCGTGTTAAAGTGTTGACCAATCCAACCAGTTCAGTTCACAAAATAAAATTTTTAAAAAAGAAAAATAACACTGAATTTTGTGTTAAAAGTGTTAAGCCTATTTAAATTTAAATTTTGCATGTTAAGCATGTCTACGAAACGAAAGACAAAGAAAAGATAGAATTGAAAGAATATTAATTGTGCTCAATTCAAATTCAGCTTTAACATTCACAAAAAAGCATTAAATATATTACTCAAGAGAATTAAATCAATAGTTATACCCGGATTTAAAAAGAGAAAGAGAAAAAACAAAGCTTTGTTCTTGACCACTGCCACTGTTGTTGCTCTAATAATTTTCTTTGTGCGATAAATATTGGAGGTCTAAGAGTATTTATAGGCTCTGTGTTTTCAAAATTACAACCGGCCAAGCATAAGTGACAGTGTTTGACCTATCATAATTTGCCATGTAGGTATTTTTCCCCCAACTGAATGTCTAGTTATAGTTATATTCACGTTGGTAAGTGAATGTATTTATTTATTCTTTGCGGTTAAGGGTGCAAACAAGTCGAACTCAAATCGAACAGGGTTTGCTTGGATTTGACTTGAAAGGTAAAATTCTTATTCGAATTTGAATTGTATTTAAGAATCGATTCAACTCTACTCGAATATTCATTATTGAATTTCAATATGACTCGGGTCGAATTATATTTCAATTACTTACGAGCTTTAAATTCAAACTCAAATTTTAATCTCCACATAGTATATTTACATTGTACTTTACAAATATAAATTTAGAATTGCAATTACAAATAAAATAAAAAATAAAAAATAATTATTCTTATTTTATTTAACTACGTATGTATTATCATTGAATGTGTCAAATATCTATTCGAATATTTTTATTCAAATTATTTTTTATGCTCAAATTTAAATATTTTTGTTTGAGTTGAACCTGAGTTGAGCTGGAACAATTGAGTTCGATTGTCGTTCCCTTTTTAGCTGTTTAAATGACTCATCGTGCAAGTACGAACTCTTTCTCAATTAATTCCTCAATTAATCTTTTTTTTTTTTCTCAGAATAGTTGCAACAGCAAAAGGGGAATACAAATTGCAGGACACCTGCAAAAGAAATTTTCAACACCGGAGAAAATGCATAATATATATTTGAATATTTAAAATAACACCAACAACGTATTTTGGATATATATATATATGCTGCACAATGTATATAAATCTACAAATCTTATTTGACATAGATATGTTTATTGTCATAATCTAATTTTTATGGAGGTTAATTCAGTTTTGAAAGAATTTATTTAATTTTTGTTGATTAGTGATTTTAGGTCACCAAATACTTAGGGGGGAGCATGATTTATTTATTTATTTTTAAACAAGCCCGAGTAAGAAAACTAGGGAATATTAATTCATTCAATTAGAAAGATACAAATTATGTGTATGATAGTAAGGATGCACAACGGTCGGTTTGGTCGGTTTTGTATATAAAAAAAATCAAATCATTTAAATCGGTTATAAAAAATCGAAAACCAAAACCGTTCAAACTTTTACATTGGTTATCAGTCGATTCGGTTATCGGTTAAATCGGTTAGTTTAAGCGGTTTGGTCGGTTATAAAACTTAAACTTAAGTGTAAGGGATAAATCTGATATGTACCTTTGCAATGTTAAAGACTATGTTTATAAATAAATAAGGAAGGATGTTGAACAGCTTGAACATCACCCTTGGTCCCTTCCAGCAAAGTTACTTGGATGTTGCAGCAGTCCAACATGAACTGCTTCTGCAATAACAATTGCTAGGATCATAAATACCAACTAATGTTGCTGGCCTGCTGCTTAGAAAATTGCCTTAAAAATGATTTGACAAGTCACACACTTAATCCCCCAACCCCCAATTTCCCAAGCTTTTCTACTGAAAATAAATTCACAAATGAAACATGTTGTAAAAAACATGATATAAAAAGTATAAATATACATCAGAAATCTGAAGTGATACACAACTCACCAATAAGTTCCAGCTCCCTGGGATCCAACATCATCCTCCACTATCTTGCTAAGACCAAAATCATAAATGACTCTGTAGATATAACCATTTTAAATTGCTAATACTAATTAAATGCATACTACTAGGTCCACTACAGTACATGCAAATGTATAGAGTGTGTTTGAGAGCTGCTATACAAATACAAAGTAAACTAGTAAAGTAATGTATTTATATTTTATAATATATAAATATATAATTATATAAAATTAATAATTATCAGTAAAATATATAATTATATTATAATTTTAAGAATTCAGTCGGTTCGGTTGGTTTCGATTTTTTTGGAAACTAAACAAAACTTTGGGGTTTTTTTTTTTTTTTTTTTAAGTTTCAGTTCATTGATTTTGTAATTTTCGGTTTAGTTTATTGTCGGCTCGACTCAATTGGTTTTTCAGTTTATTGTTCACCCCTAATAAAGTTGAAGGAATGCGATTGGTTTTTCAGTTTATTGTTCACCCCTAATAAAGTTGAAGGAATGCCTACGCTAATCCAAAATGAGATCCGAATTACAATCTTTCATGATCTAAGTAGAAAAATAAAACCAGAAAACAATTGTAGGAGACATGCTGCAACCAACATCCAATTAGCATATATATCTGTAATCACTCATCATTGTCGCATATCATAACTCTCTATATAGATAGAATCCTAACTCTCGAAAGGAGAAAAATGTTTCCCACGACAGTAAAGAAATAGCGAACGATTTAGCTCCAAACTAGAAGAAAACAAAATCTCACAAAAGAGGAAAACAAACTCCACGAAGGGAGAAAGAACCAAATACAGATTATGGATAACAAAAATATCTAGGGGAGGGTCTTTTAAAAGGAGAAAAGAGAACTCTCCAAATCTAAGGGGGGTGTATTCAATTAGGATTTGTAAGGACTTATAAAGACTTTAAAAGTTTAGTTGTATTCAATCAAGACATTTAAAAAGTTTATAAAAATTTAGTGGTATTCAATTATAACTTTTTTAATGTCTTTAAAAGTTATGTAGTATTGAATTAAGACTTTTACAAAGTCTATAAAAGTATTTCGGTATTCAAAAAGTCATAGATTTTAAAGATTTCTATCAAATGGTGGAGTTTGATAGACTTTAAAACAAGATTTATTCATATTCAAAGTCTTCCAAAGTCTAGCCTCATACCCAAAGACTTTCAAATATTTGTCAAAAACTTTCAAATATTTGAGAAAGTGAGAAGATGAAAATAATATAAAATAAATACAAATAAAATTAATAAAAACACATAATAATAAATAATTTTCCTAAAATAATAAAAAATACTTAAAAACTAACAAATAAAAATAGTATAAAATAACATAAAATAATATAAATTAATTGAAAACTCACAAAATTTATCAAAACCAAATTAAAATAAATATTAATACATTTAAGTACAAAATAATTATAAAAACTTAGCATTTAAGGAATAAAAATATAACATTGTTCATCCTCATCAGCTGTATAAGCTTACATGTTAGTGTTGATTTAATATATTTTGGGTGTCATTTATACTGGTGATTTGAAAATGTCTCCTATAAAACTTTTGATAAATAATGATATACTAAGTAAAATGTCTAATAGAATTGTTCGCATTTTAGCAACTATTTCTATGGAGAATTTTCATGAATAACCCCTCCTTTCATTTGGTTGTGAATGTCATTTTATGTTGTTGAGTTAAAATTGTAATTACAATATTTAGGTACTAGTAGTATAAAAACAATAGAAAATTTTAAAGTCTATGTGGTTTATAAACTTTTTCTATTATAGGGTAGTGTATAATTTTCTCTAAATCAGTTATCCTCTTAATTTTTTATCCATTTGTGATCATTGGGTTATGTGATACTCTATTATGTCAAATGTGTAAAGATAGGGATGCTTTCAGACCAAATCAATATATCAAGTTCATCATTTCTATTATTTTTTTCAAAGCATATTGTTCGACCTCTTCAACAAAATGCTTAATGATGTAAGCTACAAGATATATTAAAAGTATATAAAAGTCTATCAAAGTCTATAAAAGTATGTCACTTATTTCATGGAGTCTTTAAAAGTCATTTTAAAAGTCTTTAAAGTCATTAAAAGTCAACGAACTCTACAAAAATCTATCACTTAAAAAGAGTCTTTAAAAGTTTTTAAAAGTCTTAATTGAATACATCCCCCTAAGAGTATGTTTGAGATTGCTTAAAAATGTAATTATTGATTCTGATTAGTTCTTTTATTATAATCAGTATTAAAAAAGTAGTTTATGTTTGATAAATAAAAAATAAATAAATTAGTAATAAAAGAAAAATATTTGGTATAAAAAAACTTGTTAATCATTTATTTCAACTATAAATTACTAAAAAAGAATGTTTTGAAAAATAAATATGGGCAATGGTTGCAGTTATTAAAATAAATAGTGATTGACTAGTTATATTTGGTCAAACCTAGTTATTAGATTTGTCAAATAATTTGAAACTCCAAATTAGAATTTTTTTATTATTTTCATAAAAAGTGCTTATAAACCATTTTAAAATCAGTTTACCAAACATTTTTTGCTTCTTAAAAATGATTATAAGCAGGTTTGACTGACTGGTTATAAGGGATCTCAAATACCCTCTAAATCTAAAATTTTAGAGGTTAGGATTTTTAACTAAAGAGATAAGAGAGAAGAAAATAAAAGGTAAGATCGATGATTATGATCAACATAACCCTATTTCCAAACTAGTTGTTATATATATAGTTTTCAAGATATCTGTGACGCCCCATATCCGAGTACTACAGATATGGTGTTCACTAAACACTATTCCACACCATACTTACAAGTTATATACTAATATCTATTAATTATATTACAATTACCCATAACTTACATATCATATGCAACAACTCTCAAGTTATATCTTTACTGCTATTACATACATACTTATACATTTTCACAACTGAAGTGTAATATTATTTAATCTAACTACTAACTTTCTTCTTCGTTGAGATTTTCTTTTCCTTTGATATTAGAATTCGATTTCTTCAGCTTCCTCACTATTATCTGCAAAGTTTAGATTTGCAAGGGTGAGCATCAAATATGCTCATCAAGTATAAAGAACAATGAATAACTTATGCGCCGTGAATAGCTGAATTAGATCAACTAATATGCTTCAAATAACTAAATCAGACTAATTGAATAACTTTCAAAGAACATCAATCAAAGAGTAATCATGGACAACATATAGCATTAAAAGAGATAACAATTTTCTTCTCCTTTACTGAGTGGTCGTAGGGACTAAGAACTCTTTACATGTTCAACAGTCATAAAAACTGTGAACTCTTACCTTGAGAGTATCGTTAGGTGATCAATCTAACAATACATAATGTTACGCGTAACATCTATTCCATGTTGTGTATATACAATTTATGTCGGTTATCCGACAATAATATCCATAACTGTTCGACAGTCATGTGAATAGTAAATTAATTTTTATACATGGTAATAAGGATTATGAACTCACAAATCCAACAATTACAAATTCTGTGAATTTTGTACAATGTCATGAGGACCATGAACTCTATTTATAAAAGTTAACAATCACAACAACTGTGAAAATTTTCATGCCGAAGCGTAAAAATTCTCCCATAATATAAGGTTGTTCATCCTCAGTCTTAAGATTCCGCCCTAAAGCAATTTGCGTTGGACATAACAATTAGATCTTATCTTGAAGTAAACCAGAACAAATGGCTTTCTCTTTAATTCCGATAATTCAGAAATATTCATCAAGTACAAAGTTCAACAACTTTTTGAACAATGGAAATATTTTCACGAACTGAAATATTACTTGAATCATGACATTTCACAATAAACATTGCTATGGATGAATTTCACAATTTATGAAAACTGGTACGAAATAAAAGATTGGCTCAAGGAATCTTGCACAAGTTTTAGAAATTTGCAACAATATTGATTTAGGAATTTGTTTAGGATAAATAACTTGCATAAAATAGAAAAAATGAATGAGAGTTGGGAACTTGCAATAATAAGATGAATTTAGGAAACTTGCATGTTTTTTGTTCTCCATCTAAGTCAACGGATTAAATTTGTCCTCCTATGACCTCACTAGTTGCTTGTTTTCTTCTTGGCTCCTTAGCTTGGCTTGGCTTGCTCCTCTTTCCCTTTTCTCCTCTAGCAAACTCCAGCTCTCTATCTCTCTAGAACTCTCTCATGGCTGCCAGCCGTGTGTGGGTAAGAGTATATGGTCTCATGTAGGGGGCGGATCCAGCCTCTGAAGTCAGTGAGGTCAAAATTTAAAACAAACAAATTCTCGTAAAAATATAAAAATATATTGTAAAATAAATCACAAAACTAAATAATACTTGTTTCGTAGTTCAAAATTACATATATCTCATTTTTTTTAATTAAAAATCTATTTTGATACTTGATCGAGTTTTTAACTAAAATACTAAATATAAGTGTAACGTTTTCATTCAAGTGGAAACTTTAAATAAAGTATAACAAATTTTGAAACAATATATTTAGACATCCAAATAATTACATAAATATAAACAATAATTTCAAGATACTAAATGTGACGCCCCGAGAATCCCCTTACTGGCCACGGGCGACCCCCGGTCGTTACGCATAATCTTCACTGAATAACCACAACATTTAATGTAATTTAATGCTGTTAAAACTCAATATATTAATTGAGAAACTTAATTCACTTTCAAAAATCTTCTATTCCCAAAATCACAATCTTTACATCGCTCTTTTACATCTCTAGATCATATACATTATAATTTAATATATAATCTTTACCTCTATAAGTTATTCTTTATAATCCGGTAAGCTAAATACATATTCACCAAACAAGATTATCAAAACAGTCAGTTGTAAGATATGCTACTATCGCTGGTGAAGTCACTCTACGATCGTCTGACTTGGCAGTCTACACTCACAGAAGAAAAAAACTCGGGCAGTGAAATTTCACTCTACTATCCCACAGTGGAGTTTACTCAACAATTTGTTACTTTACGACCAAGCACTCTACGATCGGCTGAGACTCACTCTACGATTTCCGAGGCTCACTCTACGATCGGCTGAGGCTCACTCTACGATCATGACCACAGATCAGTAAAACCAATGCAACAACTGTTTCCCATTACAACAACCTGAGTTTCCTATTCAACATACCATATATCCAAAGCCTTCAAGAGTTTCTTCATTTACTTCGTTGAAAATGTTAATTTAAGCAAGATTGAGCACGACGGCTCAGCAAGTCCAACAGCTAACATATAACACGTAGGTTACATTTAATTTATGCTTTATGCTCCATGCTTGGCATTTACATAGGCATCATGTTTATCATGCGTTGCATTTATAAAATCTACCCCTGCTTACCATGCATGTCAATGTTACCATATTATGTAACTCATATAACACATTCGATTCATAGCATTAATTATATATAACAGCTATTAACAACATATGATTGTACACAGACACATTTACAATCAGTTAGCACATAACATGAGTCATTTAATAGTTTATGCATATAACCCATAATACTGAAAAACTTGCAGGGATAACAAATATCACTGAAAGACTTGCCTGGATTGCAACACTAGTTTACGCTAACTTTTCACGTTCCTTGCACCACCTATACAACACGAGAGATCAACGGTGCATTAAATTAGTCAAAGTTTGACTCAATATTTAATCCTATTCTTAGGATGTCTACTTCCTTTTATCGTCCCATTTATTCACTAGGGTTGATTCATTAGTTTAGTCCATTGTGGATTCATCACGATGTTTCACATAAACACTGTAAACCTTCTATACTTAACTTTGCATATCCGACATTCCTTAATGCCATAACCTTATTATTTGGTCCTCATAATTATTTAGGTCAATCTACCAATTAGTCACTACTGGACTTTACTAGGTTTAATTCTACAATTACCTCATCAAGTTGTCATAATATTACCCGCCTCAGACAATATTTAAAACTCTTACTAATCCCAATTAGTATTACTTCAATTAATCTCTAAGGTTATTAAATTGCTAAATAACACTTTACACAGCGTTTCGACGTTTATACGCCACACGTCTATCCCGCCTCATATGCACACGTTTAGTATGCTCATACACTTATCTAATTAATCGTTGATTAATGATGGACATCATTATAAATCATAATATTTATGCTTTATACAAAGAACAGTATAACTTAGTGTCGAAAACATTGCACGTTGCACACGTGCATGCCCGAAGCCCTCCGATTGCCTCCAATTACACATCATACCTCAAGATGGTCAATTTAGACTCTGTTACAAACCTCAAATCGAAAAAGTTAAAGAATAAAAGTTATAGGTCTATCTCTTAGATTTCCAAAACATCTTAAATTATATTAATCCGAATCCATATACAAAAGTTATACTCATTTTACTATAAGAGGTCAAAACAGTCACAAAAATGGTCAATTTCGACCTTTCTACAGACATCAAATCGAAATTCTTAAAGAATGAAAGTTGTAGGTCTATCTATTAGCTTTCCAAAACATCTTGAATCACCTCAATCCGAGTTCGTATGAGAACGTTATGCTCATATTACTAACTGACGCTGAAGCTGTCCAGACCCTACGATTTTCACTTTCACTCTACGTTTTGCACTTTTCACTCTACGATTTTCACTCTACGTTTTGCACTTTTCACTCTACGTTTTGCACTTTTCACTCTACATTTTTCACTGCAACTAAGGAAAATTCTCAGATTTACAATAACTTCATACAACATACCAGAACTCATTTTAACCTTTCTGGTTTATTCTTTAGACTAACAAAACGTCTAACATATTACTTAAAAAGGTTCTAATCTTGAAAACAAATCCTTGGACAGAAGGTTTAACCACTTTGATTCTCTTAGACTTTTAATCAAACACTTGGTGAGCATATAACTACCACCACCAATTTCTTCTAATTTCCATTTAGGGCTTTTAGTTTCTCAAGCATGAAAACTATAAATCTCCACACATTAACATCATCTCCAATATTTATAGACTCATAATAAACACCTATAAATATTTAAATATAACCTTTTACCATAAAATTGGTTTATATCAAAATAGAACCATTAAAACTAGGTTTCACCAACACAAAACCTTAATCATTTTTTTACATATCTATGTATCTAGCATGCTATATACATCTAGATACACATAACCCCATCTTTTGACCAACTTAAAACTTGGATTCACCATAATCTAACACCCAAAATGCAAAGCTTTCCTACACTAACTATATAGGAAACCTTAAAACATAATTTCTACAAAAGTTGGAGTTTAGAAAACTTTTAAACCTTCATGAATGATATTCTTTTTGGGCTCTAGAGACTCCCCATGATGAGGGCTTCATCTTTAATTCTTGCTCCATGTTCATCCGACTATTCTAGCTCATCAAGCTTAAGCTTTTCTTCTTCCATTTCCGTGGCTTCTTCTCTCTTAACCTATATGCACGAGAAGGGGAAATGAGAGAATGACTGAGGTTATACCATACTCTTTCATCCTTAGACAACTCTGAGGAGTTGGACCCTATAGCCTCTTATATGCCTGACTTGTCTCTCCTTTTCTCAGCACTGAGTTCTTGAGCTTTGCACAAACTATGCGTGCTCTGCTTTTTCTGAGATTTTGTTCCTAAATGAGTGGCACACTTACTTTTCCACCGGGTTATGTTATTACTTTTGGGCTGAGCCGCTATTTGTTTTGTTAATTAAACAATTGGTGGCCCAATTGTTACTTATATTGCAACTAAGCTTTGGGTTGCCCAAATTAAATTCCTAGTGGAAATATAAAATATTAATACCCCCACTATCAATAACTTTCCAAATGGAAATATCACATAACTCATTTACCCTATCAAACTTTGATACTATACAACCTAGGTTAGTCCATTAATTTAATTAACCCATTAATTGAACATTCCTTAAATTCCTTTAATTACCTCAACACATAATTAAATAAACCAGGCCATCATATAATGATTTAAATTTAATCCCCCAAAAATTTACAATTACAGCCAATAATTTTATTTCTCTATATTAAAATATTTCGGGTCGCTATATTCTTCCCCCTTATAATAATTTCGTCCCCGAAATTTCAATATAAGGTAAATCAAAAATATGAAGGTAATTCTTCCTCATCATGTTTTCTGCACCTATATACTATATAGATACTTAACTTAGTGTATACCTTATCATATACCCCTTCAACCAATTTTAGGTTTTAAACTCCCAACAATTATTTTTCTCTGATTAAGTTTTTAACTTAATCTTTACAAATGATTCCATCCTTGGAATTAGCACTACATCCTTACAACATTTGCCCCACCGATCAATCTTATCGATTATTTTAACATAGGCATTATTTTACTTATTGTTTTATAAACACTGTCCTAGTCCCTCCGTGACTGGACTCTAATTCCTTTCCAGCGATCTTTACCACTTTACTAGGGTTTGTTTTATATCTAACCTCAAATCTCCCGCTTGAATCCTTGAAAGCTTAAAATTTCCATAAATCGACTATCCACTACTTCTTCATCCAAGGATTAACGTAGCCTTAAATCACATCAATCTCCTAAGACCATACTAATCAGTCTTATGAATTTCCGGGTCATTGCACTAAATAGTTCAAAAAATCACTTATACTATACAGTTTGAGAATACTAAATAGTTCAGAAAGTCACTTACCTTAATATAGCGAATTAACACAAAATGTAGCTGCACAAATTCTAATTGTTTCTCTCTCTTTGCCTTTTTATTTCTTTATCATTCTTTTGCTTTCTTTAGCCTTAAAATATACTCCCTCCATCCCAAGATAAAAATCATAGTTGACTTTTTGGACATATTAAGAAAGAGAATAAAATGATAAAATTATCCATATTTAAATTATTGCTTAATTACATAGTTTTCTACACATGACTAGTGATACTTCATAAATATATATAAAGAATAGAAATATGACAATTAATGTCAAAGATATTATAGACATATTATTGTAAAAAAAATATTATTTAAGATAAGTAGACATTTAATTTGAGACTATCTAAAATAGTAATAAGGACTTTTATCTTACGACGGAATGAGTATATCCATAACCTTAAAATTATGTATCATCCCTAAAATAAACATTCTTTCTTTGAAAAAGTCAGTGGGATCAATTGCCCCCACTACCCTTAACCTAGGTCCGCTGATGTGATAAAAAATAGTAACTGCAAGTGCACAGCATCAAATTGAAGAACGGGCAAGTACAGGTCGAACCACAGAGACTAAATTAATTTTAATGTTCCCTTAATTTATATTCCAATCAAATTAAAAATAAAACGTGGTAGAGATGATTAATTAACTAAATAATGCAAAATTAAATTAATAACGAAAACTAATAATGAGAAAAACTACCTAGGAATCCGAATCCATTAAATACTAACATAATAATTAAATTCTTCCTTTCCTTAATTAATTTCTAATTATTTTTCCTTCTCTTAAAAATAATGATTCATATAATTAATATGGGCAATCATAGATTATGAAAATTTAAGGATTAGCTATAACTCATCAAAACTTCATTGAGCAAGCATGAATTATGAAAAACTCATATCTTAACAATAACCTATCAAAATCTCATAATTAATTTAGAACTAAAACGAATTATGCGCAAAGGTAATTTTGAAGAAATAAACAATTAAACATTAATATCGAAACGAAAATAAATAATTAATATGCAATATTTAATTTCATCTTCATCCTAGATATTAAAAATTTAGCTAGACATGGAATTAAAAATAAAAGAAAACAAAATTAAAACTATTAATATAAATCGCATTAAATAAATTAAAACTAATAGAATAATAATTAAATAAACTTTAATATTAAACTAATTAGCAATTCTTGCAATCAATGAATAACTCCCTGACACCTTCCTAGCATGCAAAGCTGCGTACATTAGACATGCACAAAAAGCCCGCGGCCTGAGGCCTGACCTTGATCTGGCCTGGCCCGGCCTAGTCAAAGCCTGACCTGGTCCGGCCTGGCCCGGCCTGCAGGCTTTAAACAGGCCACGATTTTAGAGCAAAAGCCCGGCCTGGCCTGGCCTGGGGAAAAGTCTGGCCCGGCCTGGCCTGGCCTGGTCAAAAGCCTGGTCTGGCCTGGCTAAAGTCTACCTCGATTTTTGGTAAAGTGACAAGAATACTGAACTGGGATACACTAAATACTAAATTGTATTTCTATTTTCCTATCATATTATATTATAATATGATTATTAGTCTATGAGTGAATATTTAATTCAAATTGGGGTGATGGTGATTTGCAGACAACCCTATATTATATAATTATATAGTCATTATCACTGTGGGTCATTTCTAATTTTTATGCAGCAGTACTAAAAATTATGAAAAATGGTGATTTTGATGGATTTTTCAATATTTGGTCTTCTTGATTTGTAATTTTGTACACGTTCGTACAAAAAAATATGCAACCGACGATTTCGCGGCTCCCTCATTCTCTCTTTCTTCTCTGTCTCTCTCTCGGTCTAGGCCTGGCCTGGCCTGGCCCGCAGGCCTCAACAGGCCCTATTTTTTTTGGAGAAGCCCGGCCCGGCCTGGCCTGCAGGCCTAAAAGTCAAGGCCTGACCTGGCCTGGTCAACGGAAAAAGCCTGCCAGGCCTAGGCCAGGCCGGCCTGGCCTGGCCTGTTGTGCATGTCTAGCGTACATGATAAAGAACCAAAAGCTGCGGCACACGTAAAGAATAAGAAAAAGAATAAACAAAACTAATGCAAAAATAATGTAAAAAAAACTTTATTATATTGAATAAGAATGCTGCCACATATTAATACTACTCCCTGACTACTACCAAAAACTACCGCGAAAGTGAATAAAGAAGAAATAAACTTCTTGACAGCCCCTGCCGTAACTGCAAGAGAGAAAAAGAAAATAAAATATGGTACCCCCTTTACTCTAAAATAAGACTTCTATTTATAGAGAAAATAAACTAAACCCTAATCTAATTTTCTTGTTGACTTCAACTTGTGCATGAGTTATCTTCAAAGAATCCTTTCCTTGCACACCTCTTAATTGTAGTCCAAATAAAAATCAACTAGGAAGCTTTTAGAAATCCTTTTCCAACTCAACTTTATTTATTTCTTTATTTCCTGCAAAACAAAATAAAACTAATTAATTAAATAAAATAAACAAATAAAATAATAAATATGGGAATATAAAATATACAAAATTACGTGACTATCAAATACCCCCATACCTAGCTTTTACTCGTCCTCGAGTGAAACAAAAAAAAAATTAAAATTAAACTACCCCATTTTCGTAGGAAACACACGATTGCACTTAGCATGTGCAACAAGCCTTTAAACCCCAAGGTTAACCCAAGTGGACGAGTTATGTCTCGTGAGGGTTTGCAGTGAATATACCCACAAAATTCAAGAAAAAAATAAAAATAAAATAAAATAAAAATCTTTTTGAGTTTAACCAATTATGAAATCGAAAGAAAAACTTTTAAGTATCCATGGGCATTACACATAAGCAAGATCAAATTTAAAATCACACTTTCACCTTATCAAAAATACTCCCTATTCATTCTCAATACCATCCTTCATAAAATTATTTTCATGTGATGCATGCATGTGTATGTGATGTAACTCTTAGTAAGGACTTTTACCGTGAAAATCAAGCAAACTCAATATTTTTTTCCTATTTTTTTATTCTTGACTTGTGCAATGTCTATTTTTCTTAGGCTTTTCAGAGTTACCCATGTAACGAGCGTTTGACCAATGACTCCCAAACCAGTTGGCTTTAGGGCACTAGGTGTAAGGACACCCCTAAGGGTTTACTAACTCGAGTAACAAAGGCCACAAAAATCAGAATTACTTATATCCATTATACTTTTCAGTTTGATTTTTCTTTTATTCAATGGATATTGAAGCAGTATTTTTCATTTTTTCAATTTTTTCCTCTTACAACGAGTGCGTTTTACGCTCCATCTCGTTGCATCTTTTATTTTTTTCCTTCTAATTTTTTTCTTGAAATTACTTGACTCATAGTTTATACCCCACAACCAAGAATTAGTACGAACGTGAAGTGCAAAAATGCATGTGAATTCTAATTTTATTCAAGATGGCATTTCAAACTAGGACTTTGTATCTTATCAAAGGTTCAAGCATTCTAAATCTTTTAACCCTACTCAAAGAATTTTACTCCACAGACACTTATTAGAATTAATCCAATTCATAAAAAGTCAAACAAATTTTTCCATTTTTTCAATTTTTTTTATTTTTATTTTTTAAAGAAACTTTTTGAAAATAAAAAGAAAAGAAAAGAAAAGAATAAAATAAAATAAAATGCTAATAATAAAAAAAAATGCAATAGATAAAGAAAAATGTTAAAGTCCCCCCCATACCTAAATCATGCATTGTCCTCAATGTATGCAAATGAATAATAGAGAACAAAGAAATAAAAGAATTGTACCTCGTATGGTGGGTAGGAACGGGACGGAAAGAAAAATATATATACAAAACTTACAATTACAAGTGCAGTTTCAGTCATTTGGAATAGTGTGGTTCAATAAGGTCCACCACCTCCTCTGTTTCGGTCGGCATTTCTAAAAAGGGTTTGAGTCGTTGACCATTAACTTTGAAAATATCACCACTTTTTGGATTTTCAATATCAACTGCCCCATGAGGGTAAACTACCTTTACTACAAAAGGTTCATCCCATCTAGAACGCAATTTGCCAGGAAATAGATGTAGCCTAGAGTTATACAAGAGAACTTTTTGACCAGGTGAAAATGATTTTCTCAAAATTGATTTATCATGAAACACTTTTGTTCTTTCCTTATAAATTTTAGCATTTTCGTAAGCATCATTCCTAATCTCGTCCAACTCATTCAATTGCAATTGTCTATGACTCCCACAAGTGGACATATCAAAATTTAACTGTTTTATGGCCCATAAAGCACGATGTTCAAGTTCCACAGGTAAGTGACAAGTTTTTCCAAACACAAGCCTATATGGTGACATTCCTAAGTTAGTCTTAAAGGCAGTACGGTAAGCCCATAATGCATCTAACAATTTAAGAGACCAGTCTTTTCTATTAGAACTCACCGTTTTTTCCAAGATTTGTTTGATTTGCCTATTCGAGACCTCTACTTGACCACTTGTCTGAGGGTGATATGGTGTGGCAAGTTTATGGGTGATGGAATATTTTTTCAACAAGGATTCAAAAGGCTAATTGCGAAAATGTTTTCCTTGATCACTGATTATAGCCCTAGGGGTACCAAAGCGAGAAAAAATATTATCTTTCAGAAATTTGACAACAACCTTATTGTCATTGGTCTTGGTTGGTATAGCTTCTACCCACTTAGACACATAATCAACTGCAAGTAAAATGTACAGATTTCTAAAAGAATTTGGGAATGGACCCATGAAATCTATCCCCCACACATCAAACAACTCAATGACTAGAATGAGTTGCATTGGCATCATATTCCTCCTAGTGATCCTTCCTAAATGTTGACACCTATTGCAATTTGCACAAAATTCTGTGGCATCCTTGAATAGACTAGGCCAATAAAAACTACACTGAAGAACTTTGGCAGACGTCTTTTTACCTCCAAAATGTCCTCCACAAGCTTGGTCATGACAAAATGATAGGACACTCCTAAACTCATGGTCGGGGACACATCTCCTAATGATTTGATCAGGGCAATATTTAAACAAATAAGGGTCGTCCCAATAAAAATATTTGACTTGTGAAAGAAATTTTAATCGGTCTTGTTTGGATCAATGGGAAGGAATGTCACTAGTAACTAGGTAGTTCACAATATCAGCAAACCAAGGTGTAGTGGATATGGAGAAAAGTCGCTTATCTGGGAAAGAATCATTTAAAGGCAATTCAGAATTAGACTCCACAACTAAACGAGACAAATGATCAGCTACCACATTTTCAGACCCTTTTTTATCCCTTATTTCTAGGTCAAATTCTTGGAGCAATAAGACCCATCGAATTAATCGGGCTTTGGAGTCTTTTTTGGAGAGAAGGTGTCTAAGGGCTGCATGGTCAGTGTAAACGATGATTTTAGACCCAATAAGATAAGATCGAAACTTTTCTAGGGCAAAAACTACAGCTAGAAGTTCTTTTTCAGTAGTTGAATAATTCAATTGTGCATCATTCAAAGTCCTACTAGCATAGTATATAACATGGGGAATCTTATTAATTCGTTGCCCTAGAACAGCACCAACTGCATAGTCAGATGCATCACACATTAACTCAAATGGTTGATTCCAATCGGGTGATTTGATGATAGGAGCTGAGGTCAACTCCTTTTTAAGTTGTTCGAATGATTGGAAACATTTGTCATTAAATTCAAATTTTGCATCTTTACTTAGAAGATTGGTTAAGGGTCTTGCTTTCTTACTGAAATCTTTTATGAATCGCCTATAAAAGCCTGCATGTCCTAGGAATGAACGAATTTCTTTGACTGTCCGAGGTGGTGGGAGATTGGCAATGAGGTCAATTTTGGCTTTATTGTGACGCCCCCAAATCTGGGCCCACACAGCCCAAACTTGAGTCGTCAAAAGACTACAACAAAATTATTACAACAAAGCACAACGTATAACAATACAGTGTATAATAATACACAACTAAGTCTTCACTATTATTGCCACACTATTTTACAAAACGTGAAGACTATGATAACTATTCCTCGGACCCTCACTCCATTCCCCGGCTAGACCCTGTTATGTTTTCATCTACTGTTGAAAAACAATGGAGCAAAAGAAAGGGTGAGCTCAAATAGCCCAGTAAAGAATATCATGACTAAGATAATGACGAATAAATTATCATTAGTCTTCAACAGTTGAGTTCTTGATAGAATACAATAGACTACAAGGTTTATATCAAAAACTGCAGTTAAATTCTTAAACAACGTTCAGATCAATAATAGCAGCGGAATGAGTAATCTATTAGAAGAATAATGCAGACTATAATGTCCACTCGGTTCTCTTTTTAGGAAAAACATCATCAACTTTTATCATCTGAAATATCATTAGTCAAGATAATACAAATTCACAGTTCCTGATCATAATCATGCACATCAACAGTTTATCTTTGTACTACGGGCCAAAGATATTCAATATAGCACAAACGGTCATGATTATACCAGATTCAGCCTTTGGTCATAATCATACCAAACAACAGTTCATCTTTGCACTACGGGCCAAAGAGAACATTCACCACGTGCCATAAAAGACACCGAACAGATGTATCGCCTTTAACCTATTATATCGCCTTTAACCTATCATCTGTTCAACAAATATATCACATCTGTGCCCCCGGCCACAGATATTCACAACAGCTTGATTTTTGGATGATTAGAATGATATAAATGATGAACAGAAGAAATAGGATAACAATAAGTATCGGAAGTTTACTTTGTACAGATTCAAATAATGTCCAAATTGTCAACATGATGTGGAGTGAAATTTAAAAATGATATTCAAGATCCACAGTTCAGAATAACGGTTACAATTCAATAGAAAGGTTCACGTAAATAGGAAGGTTCAGTTGAAATAATGAAGTTCAACTATTATGGAACATATAATATTTTCAGGAATTATAGAAGCAATAGTTCCATAATAAATTTCGATTTAGGAGTATGAAAGAAAATAATATCCCTTACCGTAGCAGGTTTGATTAACAAAAGGTGAAGGAAATTAATACAAAGGGTTATTCACCAACAGGCGGCAATCCGCTCCGTAAGGTTATTCCCACAATTTAATAGAATTTGAGTACAAAGAGTTATTCACCAAACAGGCGGCAATCCGCTCCGTAAGGTTATTCTCAGAGATTAATAATGAATGAATACGAAATGTTATTCACCAACAGGCGACAATCCGCTCCGTAAGGTTATTCCCACAATTTAATACATGGAAATAAATGGCACATCTTATGAGTAAGAAAGAAATAATATTATTTTCGAGAATCAAATAATGATAATCCCTTACCATAGTACGTTTGAATAATGGAAGATGAAAAAGATGGTATCCCTTACCTCAACACGTGACTGGATATTGATTTAAATGAGGTTGATTAACTTGAACAGTACACGTATACTTATAGATCTTCACAAATACTCAAGATGACTTAAGCACACTTAGAGAGAACTTTCACAAGAAGTATTTAGAGAGAGAAAGAAAGAACAAGTAAGGAAGTTTATGAAAAATCCTTAAGTTAAGGCTTCTATTTATAGCCAAAAATCTTATCATTCATTTAATCTAAACCATTCATTTAAAGATCATCTTTTAATCTACACCATCCATTTCAAATATTATATTATCTTTAATCTACACCATTCATTTCATATCACCTAATAATCACCTAACTTTATATTATAAACAAATCAATTTAATTATTCAACAATAATTCACACTTTAATCTACACTATTCATTTCATATCACCTAATAATCACCTAACTTTATATTATAAACAAATCAATTCAATTATTCAACAATAATTCACACTTTAATCTACACCATTCATTTCATATCACCTAATAATCACCTAACTTTATATTATAAACAAATAACTTTATCAATTCAATTATTATGATTAATTGTTATAAATACAGTATAGTTAGCTCTTAGATATCAAGTCAATAAATTAATGAAATACAACTGTTTAAATAACATCATAATAGAGATAACAATAATGTAAAATAAAGCATACGTTACTGTGTAATGACAATTATTGATTCAATAATGTGAATTACTGTGCATATGTTACTGTGACAATTATTAGGTTCAATAATTTTAAAAACAGTGCAACAACAATTATTGACTCAATGATATAAAATACAGTGTAATGACAATTATTAAATCAATAATGCAAAATACTGTGTAACAACAATTATTGAATTGATAATATAAAATATTATGCAGTGACAATTATCGATGAAATGATGCGTAACAGTTACGGTGTCAATTATCAGACCAAAAATATGAGACACTATGCAATACCGTGTGTTACTGTAGAGTACCGAGTGCTACAGAAAATACCAATAACTACCGTATGCTACTATTCTTTTATCACTGGTATTTTAACAGTTCCGTTGACTATTTTTATTTAAAAAGGTTATTTCTGTCGTTTTCTATATCCGACAAATATTCCGTTGTGGGGTCCACCAATAATTTGTTATTTCGGCGCCGTCAGACCAAACGAATATTCCCCGACCAAACGAATATTCCCCGACAAAGCGAATATTGTCCGACAAAATAAAATTTGCACATAACATCCTTAACTTTTAACTTTATCGATTTAACCACTTACTGTTTCAAAAAAATATATATATGAAGAAAAATTAAATTTTGTATTTCATAAAATTCGGGGTCTTACATTTATCTACTTCAATTCTCTTTTCAGATATGATATGACCAAGAACAATTCCCCTTTTAACCATGAAATGACATTTTTTCCAATTTAAGATTAAGTTAGTGTCCTTACATCTCCTTAAAACTAAGTCGAGGTAATGAAGACACTCAGGAAATGTAGACCCAAATATGGAAAAATCATCTATGAAAATCTCTAGGAATTTGTCTATCATGTCAGAAAAAATGCTCATCATGCATCTTTGAAAGGTGGAAGTGGCACTACATAGCCCAAATGGTAGACGACGATATGCAAAAGTTCCATAAGGACAAGTGAATGTGGTCTTTTCTTGGTCTTCTAGGGCTATGGGAATTTGAAAGTAACCCGAGTATCCATCAAGGAAACAATAGTAAGCATGGCCAGCTAACCTTTTTAGGATTTGGTCTATGAAGGGTAAAGGAAAATGATCCTTCCTTATGGCCTCATTGAGTTTTCTATAGTCTATGCAAACCCTCCAACCAGATTGGACACGAGTGGGAACTAACTTATTATCTTCATTTTGAACCACAGTTAAGCCAGACTTTTTAGGTACCACCTGAACAGGACTTACCCAAGAGCTATCAGAAATGGGATAGATGATCCCATTATCTAGACATTTAAGAATTTCCTTCCTAACAACCTCTTTTAAAACTGGGTTCAACCGCCTCTGTGGGTCTCTCACGGGTTTAGCATTATCTATTAAATGGATCCTATGTTGGAAAATGGCAGGACTAATCCCCTTAATATCTGTTATGCTCCATCCTATGGCTTCTTTGTTCTGTCTAAGGATGGTCAATAATTCTTCCTCTTGTGGGTTTGTTAAATCGGAAGCAATGATCACAGGAAGAGTTTTGGAAAGACCTAAATAGGCATATTTAAGATCATCAGGAAGAGGTTTGAGTTCTAACTCTGGTGGACTCGATTCTGAAGATTGTAAAATTGGCTCGATCACAGGTTCCCATTTAGAGTATATTGATGTAGAGGGCTCTAACAATTCATTCACCTCATGTACATATTCTGTATCATCCCAATTTTGACCAAAGTGATTTAAACAAAAGTTAAGAATTTCATCTTCCCCATTAAGTTCATTTTCAGACATTTCTTGAATCATGTTTGTTTCAACGGGTTGGTCAGAAAAATCACTAGGTTGTTTTCCCACATTGAACACATTTAAATCAATTGTCATGTTTCCAAATGTCAATTTCATTAGTCTATTTCTACAATTGATTAACGCATTAGAGGTTGCTAAAAATGGTCTACCTAAAATGACAGGAATTTGACCGTTGGGATTGACAACAGGTTGGGTTTCAAGAACAACAAAATCGACAGGGAACACAAAATCGCTAACCTTAATGAGTACATCTTCAACTATTCCCTTTGGCACTTTGATAGAACGGTCAGCTAGCTGGAGTGTGACTCTTGTCTTTTTCAACTCCCCTAAGCCCAAGGTTTGGTACACAGAAAATGGTAGAAGGTTAACACTCGCTCCTAAATCAAGCAAAGCTTTTTCAATTAAGGTGTCTCCTATGATACATGAAATAGTAGGACAACCGGGGTCTTTGTACTTCACAGGGACTTGGCATGACAGGATAGAACTAACATGGGCTATTAGAAAAGCTTTCTTAGGAACATGAGTGGTTCTTTTGTGTGTGCACAAATCTTTTAGACATTTAGCATATGAGGGAACTTGTTGAATGACATCTAGAAGAGGGATATTAATTTTCACTTGTTTGAACACTTCTAGAATTTTGTCTAATTGGGCTGACTGCTTGTTTGAAATTAGTCTTTGGGGGAATGGGGCTTTTGGTTTAAATACTTTTTCATTAGATTCCGAAGATATGGTTTTCTCATTTTTTAACAATTGTTTGTTAGATGGGCCTACTGACTCAGAAGTGGTGGGCTTTTTAGGCTGGGCTGACTGTGAAGATAGATTATTAGATTTATCAATTAAATTTTCCTCTTCTTCATTATCAATACCAGCATGATTGTTAAAATGATTTTCAGACCTTAAAGAGATTACGGAATTCACATGATTGACTTGGTTGTGGTTGTTTTCCAGTGAATTAGCATGATAAGGTTTTTGATTAGGGACTGGAAATTTCGGGTTGGTCTCGGGTTGGCTAGGAAACTTTTCCTTCTCTCTTTCACTAACTATAGTGGCCAATTGACTCATTTGAATCTCTAACCGAGATATGACTTGGTTACTGTTTTGCATGAAATTAGTTTGAGAGTTTATTAAAGTTTCCTGAGATTTCATTAAAGATTCCATGTTTTTCTCTAAATTGCTAAGTCTCTTTTCACTTTCATTAGGGAAACCTGGTGGACATTGAGTTGCTGAATTTGAATTTTGGTACTGACCAAGATTCGACTTTTGATAGGGTTGAAAAGTTTGATTTTGAGACCGATTAACCTGATTTGAAGAGTTATTTGGGTATGATCCTTGGTTCCATGCAAAATTAGGATGATTTCTCCAACCTGGATTATAAGTGGGTGCAAATGGGTCGTTCCTAGGTCTTTGAGACATTACATTGACTTGGTCAAATTCTTCAAGTTGGTTTACAGGTGATGTATCCCTAGTTTCTAAAACTTCAAGTCTTTTAAGTACACTTGCCAACTTAGCTTCGGTAGCAATTGAATTGTCAATTGTATGAACACCCCTAAATGAGCTAGATTTGTCGGTCTTTCGGGTGGTTTCCCATTGCACGGTTTTTTCTGCTAAGTCTTCTAAAAACTCCCAAGCCCTTTCCTCATCATTTTTTAGAAAATCCCCTTGACACATTGACTCTAACATCGTTTTAGTGGAAAAATCTAAACCTTCGTAGGCAATTTGACACAACCTCCATTTTTCAATTCCATGGTGTGGACACTGGGATAACAAATTTTTAAATCTATCAAAATATTTCCAAAACGACTCGTTTTCAAGTTGGTAAAATTAATGAATTGCAGTCCTAATCTCGGAAGTTTTTTGATTTGGAAAATATTTATTTAGAAATGTAACAACAAATCCCTTCCAGGTTGTTATGGAATTATTCGCTAGGCTATATAACCACTTTTTAGCATTATCTTTTAAAGCAAATGTGATAAAACTTAGCCTAATCGAGTCTTCAGACAATTGTTGAATTTTCATTAAAGCACAGACTTCCTCAAATTCCCGAATGAATAAATATGGATCTTCTATTCCAGTAAACCTAGGTAACATATTTATAAAGTGCGGTTTTAGTTCAAAATTATTACCATTTACTGGTGGTAGACTGATGCATGAAGGGTGGGCAGAGCGAGAAGGATAACATCGGTCCCTTAAAGAAACAGTTTGTGCAACTTTCATGTTTGTAGAAGTGATGTCTTTTAAAGTGAAATCTGAAAAATCAATTCTTCTCACTAATCGAGATGTTTTATCCCTAACCCACACTTTTTGCATATACTACTTAGCAGATAAGCACGTAAACAAATAAGCACACAAAGATGAATAAGGAAAATAAAATAAAATAAAAACTACTTCTAAGGTTAACCTAAATAAAATCTAGACAGCTTCTAACTGTTCCAAGTTACTCTTTAAGGTCCACCAAATTCAAAATTAATCACACCGCTAGCCAGGTAAGTGTAAGAACGGCGGGAGTCTTTCCGTGGGTACGGTGACTAATTGAATAATCGCGCGTCCTTTAGGCGTTTACCTTTTGAACCACTTGCCTAGACACCAGTAATATGATTAATTAGGAATTCAGACTCCTCTCAGAATTCCTTGTCCTAATTGAGCTCGAGAATCTTATGGGCCAACGTCTACTTGATTTTATTAAGTTGGTTATGCAAAGTTAGGTTGTTTGTGGGCCAAGGAAGGGTAATGGAATCCCCACCTTATCTTGTTAAGGTTTGCGCCCTTCAAGTCAAATTAAAAATAAGAATAAACAAATAAAATAAAAACTGTAAACGAATAAAATGTCTTAAAACTATGTGAATTACGAAAGAATGAGAAATTTAACGTATCTCAATCCGCCAGCAATCACCACAGTTTATATTTAACAAAAATAAAATCAAATAAAAATAAAAACCTAAGCAGGATGTGCTCTACGTGAGTGAATGCATGAATGCGACAATTAGTTTTTAAACTAAAAATAATAAACTAAACTACTATTTTTTTTTATTTTTTTTTATATATATAAAAAAAATAAGAAAAATTATGGAGATACGAAGTACCAAGAAAGCGCAGCAACAAAATGTCTATGTTTTTGCTCCTTCAATCCACTTCGGTAATCCTGAAAAATAAAAATAAAAAATATTAGTGGTAAAAACTAATTCGAAGAAATAAAAATTAAGGAATAAGAAATTAAATCTAGTCCCCGGCAACGGCGCCAAAAACTTGATGTGATAAAAAAATAGTAACTGCAAGTGCATAGCATCAAATTGAAGAACGGGCAAGTACAGGTCGAACCATAGAGACTAAATTAATTTTAATGTTCCCTTAATTTATATTCCAATCAAATTAAAAATAAAACGTGGTGGAGATGATTAATTAACTAAATAATGCAAAATTAAATTAATAACGAAAACTAATAATGAGAAAAACTACCTAGGAATCCGAATCCATTAAATACTAACATAATAATTAAATTCTTCCTTTCCTTAATTAATTTCTAATTATTTTTCCTTCCCTTAAAAATAATGATTCATATAATTAATATGGGCAAGCATAGATTATGAAAATTTAAGAATTAACTATAACTCATCAAAACTTCATTGAGCAAGTATGAATTATGAAAAACTCATATCTTAACAATAACCTATCAAAATCTCATAATTAATTTAGAACCAAAACGAATTATGCGCAAAGGTAATTTTGAAGAAATAAACAATTAAACATTAATATCGAAACGAAAATAAATAATTAATATGCAATATTTAATTTCATCTTCATCCTAGATATTAAAAATTTAGCTAGACATGGAATTAAAAATAAAAGAAAACAAAATTAAAACTATTAATATAAATCGCATTAAATAAATTAAAACTAATAGAATAATAATTAAATAAACTTTAATATTAAACTAATTAACAATTCTTGCAATCAATGAATAACTCCCTGACACCTTCCTAGCATGCAAAGCTGCGTACATGATAAAGAACCAAAAGTTGCGGCACACGTAAAGAATAAGAAAAAGAATAAACAAAACTAATGCAAAAATAATGTAAAAAAAACTTTATTATATTGAATAAGAATGCTGCCACATATTAATACTACTCCCTGACTACTACCAAAAACTACCGCGAAAGTGAATAAAGAAGAAATAAACTTCTTGACAGCCCCTGTCGTAACTGCAAGAGAGAAAAAGAAAATAAAATATGGTACCCCCTTTACTCTAAAATAAGACTTCTATTTATAGAGAAAATAAACTAAACCCTAATCTAATTTCTTTGTTGACTTCAACTTGTGCATGAGTTATCTTCAAAGAATCCTTTCCTTGCACACCTCTTAATTGTAGTCCAAATAAAAATCAACTAGGAAGCTTTTAGAAATCCTTTTCCAACTCAACTTTATTTATTTCTTTATTTTCTGCAAAACAAAATAAAACTAATTAATTAAATAAAATAAACAAATAAAATAATAAATATGGGAATATAAAATATACAAAATTACGTGACTATCATCCGCCCCTGGTCTCATGCTTGCGTTTTGCTCATTTTATAATGCTTATATGATAAGCTTGCATAAAAAATATTTTTTTGGTCAAAAGTTTTCAAAACATCTCAAGGAAACTACTCACCCTTATTTTTCATGTGCTAAATTCCAGCACCTTCTCTAGATTTCCAACTTCTTACTTCCTTCATGTGGGTCCCACTTTTAAATTCTTTCACCCGCTTTTTTGACTTTTTGATCCAAAAATCACATTTCATGTTTACAATCATTTTCTAATAACTTCAATATCCTGAACATTATGGCGACATCCGTTTTCTCAAATTCATCTCAAAACTTCAATTTTGACTTTTCACCTTATAGTCAACTGTTGATTTTGACCAAAACCTCAACCCCAACACCATATCGTGTTTACATTCTTTACCTACCAATTTTGACGTTCCAGACGCAACAGTGCAGTCGGTGTCTTAAAATTCCTTCTAGAACTCTAATTTGAGTTTTGAACTGTTACCTTCTTTATTTATTCCTTGCGTTTCGATTTTTAAATATAGTCATTTTATTAATACGTAATTCTAATAAAATTTCAAATCTTATTGAAATTTCAATAGTTTTTATTCATATTCTTAATCTCGTTTATAATTAATGAAAGCTTCGGGTATTACATTAACTTGAGTACAAAATTTCTAACAATTTCGTCTGTTTTGGAAAAGTAGAGTTTGAAATTAATGTGGGAAGATAATCTTTAAGGGCATATTCTCCTTATATTTATCTTCATGCAACAATATATTAGGCATAATTAACATGAAATTCCTATATATATATATATATATATATATATATATATATATATATATTTAAAATCTCATTTGAGAAGTACAATATAATCTCATAATCAAGTACATCATTCACAATTATAATATCGAAAATCAATCAAATCTCACTAGAAGAGGGAGAAATAACTCACAAACAAGTCACACATGAAGGAGGAAATATGTTTTACATAAAAAAATCCGTGGGAAGAGAAGGGATGGGAATGGATTATTTTTTTCTTCCAAATATTGGAAAAAAAACTTTTCCTTCCCATCTCTCAAAATAAAACTCACAAACAGAGAGTAAAGGTCACAAAACCTCACTCTAAGCCACTAGGCTAAGACCTCATTAACATATATTTATGTAATTACGCTTGTTTTTCACATGCGCACAAATAAACCCAAACTTCAAGAATTTTCATTACTAAAATCTTGTGAAATGCAACACTTTTCCTCTCCCACTTCTGTAATTTGTTTTGGATTGTTCCATGTATTATTGGTGAAATCTGATTTATATTTTAATTTGGCCCTCCTCTCCTGGAGCAGGCCTCATAGGAGTAATCATTGTTTGATTGCCACTGCGAGTAAATTAGCGGGGGTTCGACAGTAGCACCTGCGACCCAAATTTCGAAGGGTAGTTTGTACTTTCGGGTGAAGGCTTACTTATAATGGAGAGGATCTTGCAAATTGTATGATAAACGAATTTTTTAAGATATAGTGAAACTGTCAGTCGTCCACTGTGACCTAACTAACCCAAACGTTTTGGGTGAACCCATAAATTTTGTGTCTTGACTGTTTTCTTTCCTTTTTATTATATTATTGTTTTCACTGCGTTGTTATTCTGTAACACCACACTAATATAAGTTGGTCTTGTTGGAAAAAAGTATGAGGATTGCTTGAGTAATTGAATCAGGTGATGATGTCTGAATGCAAGCATAGGTATTTTTGTGGTGTAGCCGGAAAATTATGTGCTCAAACATATCATGTCTCAGAGATGATGTGTCATGTTAAGTCTGAAATTCATAGTAAGCTTATTCAAGATGTTACAAGTCGTGTGTGCCACAGATTGATTCAAGCAACCAGTTTAAACATTTCAAAATTCTCCATGAAGTTACACAACTAATGAAGTTTAGCTTTATAAACACACAAGAGGTCTAATCTACCTGAATGGAGCGAGAGGATTCGGAGAATTTGAGACTTTCAAGCTCCTAAGTTCTTTACACACATGATCTAACATACCCAAAAAGTCTCTAACAATCACAAAAATACGAAGTGGGTTGGCTTCATCTTTGCTCACAGTTCCGTGGAAATATTCTGTTATCTCTCTCACATGTAATAAGACTCTATGTTCATCTTCCTGCAACTCCTTCAAGTTCCTTTCAACATAATTCAGGAAGGACCTCATCGATAGCACAAAATTCCCGCTCTTTTCCTCTTTTGACAAGTACTTGTTTACCAGATGCTGCAACTTAGTCATTCCATCAGATAAGTTTGAGACAGAGCTTGCTATGACATCTAAATTAATGGTAGCTGTCTTCTTCACATTGAAGAGCTCTGTTGCCAAACCAGAAACTAGATCTAGGCCCATCCTTCTGTAAGTTTCTTCTCTGTCTTCAACATTTTTCCCCTTGTTTTTCTGATTGATCTTCCCAAAAATGCTCTCTGATACTTTGATTCCTTCTGCTCGAATAATTTCTTGGACAACAAAGTGGAGTAGAGTGGTTTTGCCATCTGTTCCTTTCACGTCAGCAAGCTTAAGGAGGGTATCGAGCTTGAATGCTCTGGCCCCTCCTCTGATTGTTCCAACGTTCATCCTGTTTCCTGTTTTGAGCACTGCCTCGAGTAATTTTAAGAAGAGCCGGCTTGATCTCAGTTCTTTGCATGCCTCCTAATATTGCCCAGAAATAAATTAATACTCCTCGCTCTCAATTTAAAAGGTTTTGGTCCTTTTGGACAACAAAAAATGAAAGGACATCTAAATTGGCGGTTTTACCTCTAGCATTGAGAAGGACTTCCTGAGATGAACTACCTCATCTTCAAAAGTTTCTTTGTAAAGCATGGCGTCAATCCTCAGAAATGCGTATGGTATGTTGAGCATTGCCTTGACAAGCTTCTCGGCTGAACCCAATTCATTGATGTCTCCTTTATAGCATGCCAGTTTTGCCTCTTCTTTCTTAGTTGGTTCCATCTTAATTAGTGCCTCTAGTTGCTGTAAACACAAGCCAGCCCCTGCATGTAGTAGTAACAAGCTCAAATTTGAAAAATATTACACGCCTTATTTCATAGTGGAGATCTATGCATCATTTTTTGGATTATGCCTCTGTTTTTATCAAATGACAGTTCTGGTGTAGACCCGAGGGACCTTAGTTCAAACCGCAATGAATATAGTTTTGTTTGGTATCATGAGGCATTATAAATCTCAATGCTCTGTGCCCATATTATGACTAATGCATTCTCATAATCTGAAAGTATTAACCTTTGATAATGGTTGTGTACTGGAATAATTCAATAATTAAGGACTTGTACCTTGCGTTAGTGCATCACAGACTTGCTCAGCAGTCACATTCAAGGCTTTTGAGAGTATGGTGATGTTTTGCAGCCTCTTTGGCTCAAGAACATGCTTTCTTGGAGAAGGGCTTTTGCTCTTTGTGTCGTCATTCTTCATTGAATTCTTCAGATTGTAACCAAAGAGCGACTCGATCATTTCCTCATCAAATCTGTAAGATTGTTCATCAATCTCTTATACAAAAACAAAGATCAATGTCTTATACAAAAGCAAAGAGGATGTAAACTAGAGCAAGGAACAAAAATGATCACTTACTCGAATGAGCTTGAGCTCAGCTTGTCCCACACCATTGAATGATCAGGTGCAGCTCTAACTTTGTCCCAGTGAAGCGGTTTCAATTTTGGTAATGGAACACCATCTTTGCCTAACGGCGTAGGTTGTGGAAGTGGAGTTGGCGGTGGAGGTGGTCCTTTCACTGGGTTTCCATTTCCTCTCGCATATGAAGGAGGGCCAGGTGGTGGAGGAATTCCCAATGGTGCTTTGAGGGGATTAGAAGGGGAAGGTGGCAAACCGCCTCGAGGGGTTTGATTAGATCCTGAAGAAGAATCCGAATTCCTAGGTGATGATAAAATGGGCATTGTAGAAGAACTCAAAGCTTTAGATTCCTTTCTTTTTGAACTAGAGGTGGTGTGAGAAGGAGAAATGTGCATTCGTATAAGCGGAGGGGGCATTGGCGGTGGTGGTGTTGGGGGAGGATATGACAGTGAATTCAAGACTGGGGCAGGTGATGAAACATGGAAGTTCAATGAGGAGGTCATGGAACCAGTTGGTACATTTGACACATACGGGGAAACAATTTCAGAAGTGTCACTAAGAGTACCTGCTGAGGCATTTGAAAGTCTAGCATTTGATGAATGTGAATTACAGAAAGAATGGAAAGATTCATCATCAGAAGAATGATCTTCCTTGGGAGTTATTTTATCACTAAACCGAGAGCTACAGCCAACAGGTTCATAATTGACTGATTCTTCAGTTTCATTAACAGACAATTTCTCCAACAGCAGAACAATTAGCATTATCAGAATCTGATTTTACAAGTTCTCTCTCTGATTCTTCTACCGTACTCAGTTTCCAGTAAGAAGTGCTTTGATTCAAAGATGCATTATTCACAGTTTGGCAATTTTTTACGACAGAAAATTGCTGCGGTTCTAAAGCAGTTTCAATAGAATCAAGGTAAAACAGGTCAGGGTCTGGATCAGAAGTTACCTTTTTCACTGAATTTTGCGAAGTGACTACATACTTTGATTTGCTTCTTGTTCCTCCTTCAGTGCTATGTATTATTGACACTGTACTTGTTGATCTTCTTCTTTTTCGGAATTTCTGGCATCCCCATATTAAGCCAATCCCACATAGCACAAACGTAGCACTAGCAGACACAAGAACTGCTACCAAAGTTCTTTTACCTCTACTGTTTTCTCTCTCATCCTTGTGAATCCTGCGAACTGGTGCGCTAACACGTGGCCAGTTCAATGGATGATGATGGGAATGTACATGGAGAGGCAACACCCGAGCTGGAGCTGGAATTGGAGCTTCAATAGGGGAAGGGGAAGGTGACCCATATCCAAATTCAGCTTTAAAATATGGGTCTTTTCTTATGTTAAAGCTCTTTAGGCCAAGCAAAGTTCTAAACTTTTCGAAGATCAAGCCTTTATTTTCTCTTGATACCTTTCTAATATGATGATGATGTTCTTGAATTCCTTCTTGTAGGCTTTGGGCATTGAAGTATGATGCTGCATTGAATGAGGCACCAGGAAATAAAATGTGGGTAAAATGGAGTGATACCAGTATGAAGATGATGAAGCAAATCATGTGGAGAATCTGAGAGCCATAACCCATGATTTTTTTTCAAGCCTATATCATTTACAAATCAATCTACCTTTACTTTTCTGCATATAAATCTAGGTAGCTCATCTTTTTGGATCCAAATGCACACAAGAACAAGAAAGAGAAATGAGACTTTAATGCTACTCCAAGGAAGCCCTGAATTGCAGTTGAGTTTTACTGAACCCTTCTTTATTTCCTCTATTCATGTCCATGTTATCTCTTCTCTCCTCCATTAATACAACATTGTTAATACTACTTAGAAGTTTATCAGCTTCTCTTTATGTACACTTTGTCAAATTTGACTTTGTTATAGTTTATTTCTATTTGTCTTTATCTTTGGCTAAGAGGAAAAGTTGAGCTTGTTTACCTTTTCTTACACTCTCACTGACCTCATCATTTCCAGCTTTTAGTGTTGGACTTTAAGTTCTAAAAACCTTTTAGGATTAAAATAAAAATACTTGAGATTGTGTTACTCATATGAAGCAAGGTTTATCAAGTCAAAAGTTGTGTGTCATTTTAGAAATATCTATTTGGTAGGTCCAAACTGGTTAGAGTTGCCTTACTATTCATTGTGGTGATGGTGTTGTAAACTTTCTCCAACCTCCACAATATTTGTTGAGGATGGAGAGGAGAAGGACAAATGGTCCATCACTTTCTCATGTAATGTATGCTTTTAGAAATTATTAGTATAAGAAAATATGTAATACATATGAAAACAACATTTTGATGTTGGATATTGCACTTGACTATTTTTATTACGCTTCTTTTTTGTATGAAATTCAGGTTTAAGTTATGACTTAAGCTTTATGTGAAGGAATATGCACTCTTCTCGTTGTCAGAAACCTTAATTTTTATGAATCGTAACGATTTAGACTCTTTTGTCAGACTTCTCAATATTTATGAGTCGCGACGATTTAACTCATTTCAGACTTCTCAATGTTTAGTTATTTATGAGTCGTGACAATTTCGACTCACATGTCAAACTCCTCAACAAAATAGTCATAAAATTTATGAGTCGCGACAATTTAGACCACTTTTTTGTCACACTTCTCAACACTTTTGGGTTACAAAAAAAAATTCAACTAATACATATTATACCCTGATTGTCCCTTCTAAATTGATTTGCTTCAAAAATAAAACCCCCAAAATCACAAACCTAAAACCTCACCACATCTTTTTCCATATGTTCCAATAAACTTTCTATTTAATCTTTTATATATCAGACTTTTAGGAGGCGTAATAGTTGGTGATTTTAGGTTGAGAAAGTAGCATTTATGGTTTGGTGATATTAATTGTATTAATTTTGTTACCTTGTGTGTTGTGTAGTCTATAACATTGCTTCATCTTCTCTCTCTCTCATCTCATCTAACAAGTAACCGCATGAGAGGGAGGCATCGACCGACAATTTGTAGTAGTTACATAGTAGGAGGGAAATGGGAATAGAGTCTTGGCTTAGCCGCTACTTGGAATCCCGTGCCATAGCCCTATAGACCAGTGGGGTGGGGGACCAATTTTAATTCCTCTAAGTTGAATAAAGATCGACCCTTCAACCAAATTGACCATAAACAGTACCGTTTAAGCTGGAGATGATTAAAAAGGGAATAAAGATTGCTTCATTTTTCATTTTTTTATTTGATATTAGTTTTAATTTTCAGTCTTTTAATCATTAGAATATAAGTTGATATATATATATTTCTAGCATTACCTATTGCAAAAATATTTTAATTGGTCATGAGTTGACTCAACCAATAATTATTTTATTTTTTACTTCTTAAATTAAATACTTTAGCAATTAATTATGTCTAATTTTATTGAAATGAGCTAGGATTAAGTCCAAACATCTCAATCATTATCCTAATTGCCATCATTAAAGATATATCTATAAACTCCTATTTTGAGTAAACTATTCACCATAAGATATATTTGATTACAAATACATTTATAACTATAATATAATAATATATAACTTACAATTTAATTTGAGTTTCAAATAAAGTTAACAGGAATTCATGTCATAACAAATAACTAAATAAACATACCTACCTAATGAACTTTTGGGTCTTTATTATCCTCTTTAGAATCTTTTAAAAAAAATGCTTATCACAGCCATCTAAATAACCTTATAAATATAGTTTTGTTTACTAGTTTTAGGGTTTCTCTCTCTAGCGGCGGATGGGTCCTCCATCTCTTTCTAGATTGTAGAACTGCAGTCCCTTTTGCAAGATGCCTCTGTAATCTAATATGTCAAGTATATCTCGGATATTGTAATTGTTTAAATATTTCTTCTTATCCTTCTCCTTTTTCTATTTCTTATCTTTATCAATCTATCTCTATGCTCATGGAGGAAATTACTAATTCATGGAGATCTTTAACCCTCACTGATACAGAGGGTACAAACCTAAGACTAAGCGAGGAGGAAGCTGTCATAGATTATACCATTGCAGCAAAGTTCTTGACGCACCGAGCCCTAAAAAGGAGAACGATCATGTGGTACTTTTTACTTTTGATAACAAGCAGGAGATGGATAATATCTTAGGCTCGGAACCATGGAGTTTTGACAAACATCTTATGGTCCTCACTAGTTACAATAGGAATAAGGATTTGGCTGATATGAAGTTTAATATGGTAACTCTTTAGGTGCAGGTTCATGAAATACCATTAAGGTTCAGAACAAAGACTGTGGCTGGAAAAATGTGTGAAATTCTTAGGATGGTGATACACACTCAGGATCGTAATGAAACAGAGGGCAGTGACTTTATTAGAGTCAGAGTCACAATTGACATTTCTAAACCACTTTGTCGGGGAAGAGTAATAACGATGGAAAATTGTAAAGAACAATGGGTGTCGTTCAAGTATGAGAGGTTGACGAACATCTGTTACTGGTGCGGTAGCGTGATGAATGGTGATAAGGACTCTGAGATATGGCTGGATAGCGGTGGTATGCTTTCTAATGAAACTCAGCAGTACGGGCCATGGATTAAAGCAGCCCCATTTATGGCAAATAGAAGGAATGTTATGCAAGTCTCTGGGTTTTACAACTATAAAAAAATGTCAAAAGACAACACAACTCCTCACTACAAAAAAATGGGGCTTTAGCAACGATTTTTCGGATGTTTAGCAACGAATTATGTCCTTCGTTGCACATTATAAAAAACTTTCATTTTCTGCAACGAAATTCATAAGTCATTGCAAAATTTTGTTGCCAATTCATTGGCAGAAAAAAAATTCGTTAGAAATTCTTTGCAAAAATTTTAGCCACTTGATTTCTCCTCATCATAGGCAACAAAAGTGTTTTTGTTGCTATATTTCGTTGCCTAATGGCAACAAAAGTGTTTTCGTTGCATATTTTATACAACTTTTTGCAACAACTATTAAAATGTTGTCCTAAATTAAGATAATCCCAACGATTATCATTTGTTACAGTTTGTGAAAGGTTTTCATTTTTCTTAACGAATATTATGTCGTTGCAAAATTTTGTTGCCAATTCGTTGGCAGATTGTGATTCACTTAGGCTATGATTGGAGTAAATATTTTGGTAATAATATTTTAAAAAGGACCATTAATTCCTTTAATGATGTGGTCAAATATAGCAGTTCTCTCAGAATTGAAAGCATGCCAATGTAGAAGGCATTTATATACACTACTCTTGTGTCTATATAAAGTTTGATAAATTTATCAAACTAAAATGAAAATTAAGCAGTAACTAAGAACATGACAAAAACATGAAATCGTGAGAGAACTGAATTTGTATTCATTGATGAATTCTCTGTGTCTATATTACAAAACCCATATTACACATTATATATATATAGGGAATCTTTACAACAAGAAAGGGCAATCCAGAAGTTGAAAAACTCTCATACTTATTTCCTGATTTTGGCATGGATGAAACATGATCCAGAAGTTGAAAAACTCCCCTACTTGCTCCAACAACTTTCTTCATTACATCCTGACAGTCCAAATACAGATGTTCCTACTAGAAATTGAAATATTCATCAATTAAAATCTTATTTTCTTATCAAAGAAATATCTTAATAGAATTCCACCCGTGAGCATAACACAAAATGAACATTTCTAAAACAAATTTATCACCCAAAGGTTTTTAATCTACATAGGCACACGTACGTGTTCACACGCACACACATTAATGGCAATATTTTGATTTCAGGAAATTTACTTATAAGATTGCTAGCAGCTTTAAAAGGGTAATGTAGAAAACAATAGAGCATAGTGAAACATAATCACATAAAGAAGAGTTATATTCACCAACCTCAGTTCGCAGTAATCAAAAAATGCTAACACCATGTCCTGTAATTTGATACATCCAGGTGACGCAAATAGAAAACTACACCTCACAGAACTTGATAATTGTAAATAAATATGGGGTAGCACACAGAGATAGCAACAGAGGTGCCAAACACAAAATTCATCAGGAAAACCAGAAACACAACTCAAAAGAAGGAAATGTTTAAATATCTCATGGCAGTAAAAATAAGATATAATTCAATATATGTTGATCATCTGAATTTCTCCCAACAGTTCATACATCCATAATCCTTATTTTTTACATCCAAGTAAGAATCAGGAAGCACCCACCACACTATGTTGTGATAAACATGATTGTACAACAGAAATAATCATTGCATGTATACTAAGAGTGTAAAACGTATTATTGCATTCGGATGTTCTCAAATATCCCCCTCAAACACTCGTAGATTTGACGTCACATCTTTCACATCCTTTAGTTTCATACTTAAACATCTGTCACCTTATCTATCTTTGAAGCATGTTCAGCTTCAACTTTGGTTTCCAAACTAAGCGAATCAATAATTAGAAGAAACCAATCACCATAATTCATTGAGAGTACAAAAATGTGAAACATATAAATCATGATGCAATAGTAAACACACAAAACATTGAAATGAGCTAACAACATCATCAACCAAACAAAGTCCAACATTGAATTTAAAGGTTACCCTATATGATTACATGCTGACATACTTGCTAGGGGGTGGGGGGAAGCAACAAGATGTTTTTGCTAACTTTGCTAGAATCATTGAAGCCCCTAAAATGGACACAATAACTAATTTAGAAGCTATAATAAATAAATTTTGAATAACGAAACATATAAGAAAAGGATACATGAAGAAATAATGTTTACTTATGGACTAAACCTTCAAGGAAACATCAAATCTGTACCGATTCAGAATAAACAACAGGCACAGTAACTGCTCACATCAACAAAACATGAATTGCATTAGCTTTCAGCAAGCTATATGGATACAACTTTTGAATCTTTTAAATGCTTCTCAAGATATGTAATTAACTACTGAACAAAAGTTGCAAAGATAGTTCCTGGTAATAAGGTCTGAAAACTGTGAAATGTTCTTTTACAAATATTTACTAAAGAATTACAACATCATCTTTCACCAGAGTGCCATTTTGTTATAATAGTTACGTTTAGTTAATTTTTACTTCTTTGACTATTAACTCTTCTTTTGATGTTCTCAAAATACATGCCAAGGGATCTATGACTGCATGAAATTATGCACCCACAACCTGGACATAGAGTTGACTATTATGAAAGGATTTGTGCAACTGAACCAAATTCTCTAGGCTTTACCTAGAATGTGACCATCAAGCTCTTACCCTCATGTCATTTCCTATCAGAAATAATGAGTCTTGGACTACGAAACTTTCCATTTTGCTCAATCATTTCAAGTTATGCATAATCAGTATCTTTTTGTGATTGGTAAGTCGCTTAACACAATATCATCTGTAAACAACATAAACCAAGGCACCTTATCCTGAATATTTTTCAGTATCTCATCCATAACTAAGTCAAACTGATATGGGATTAACACTGACCCTTGTTGTACTCTTTTTGTGATTGATAAATCACTTGACATGCCATCACAAGTCTTTATACAAGTCGTTGCTCCATCATACATGTCTTTAATCACGTTAACATACTTCGTTGACACTTTTTTCTTGTCAAAAGCCCACTGGAGCATTTTTTGGAAGTCTATCATACGCTTTTTCTAAGTCAACAAACACCATATGCAAACTATAAATTACTAGAATTATTATGCACAAACTCCAAACAAAAGGGACAAACAGCTTCACAAATCTATAACAATGATATCCAACATTCAGTATGCCAAACTGTTATTATATGTTCACATTTGTTTCAGTTTCTGTAACCCGTGGCAGCAAATTATATTACAAGAGATTTTAAAGACGGCAAAAGCAATATTAATCCATTGCTAAGATGCTAAAAATTAGTAATTATTTATGCAATAACTTGCACCATATTGTTAGACTTAAGCATTTTAACATAACACTATGTATAGCTTATGCCAATTACACTAGATATGTAAAATGGTTATATTTCTCTCTCTAAGAACCGGCAGTTATGCAATGCAACAACTACATTGACCATAGTTAATAGTTTGCACATACACTAGGAAATTTATTGATCCTAAACATCTAATTTAATTTCTAAACAAGACACCAATAAAAAAATTGATCTAAATTTCAGTAGTTTTGATTAAGCAAAAGGTCCTAATGGTTCTGTAACAGGTTTTCAATTTACAAAATAATGTATAAGTTATAGGTCAAACAATTGAAAATGGCAACCATTGACATTAGTCGCATCTAACTTCATAAAATTCTAAAAGACTAAAACAATTATGAATTGCGTGAAAATAGGATACACTCCAAATTCGAGGTTCAAATAGTGTCCCATTTTATTTGTCCCTTCTTAGAGGTCATATGGCATATAATTTAGTAGAACTAGCTGAAAACACATTTATTCTTGTCGATCAGATACCAAAAAAATGAACTACATAACTTGGACATAAATTACTCCATCTGTTCCAAAATTAGAGATACATTTATAAAACGATGACTTTGAAAGATAATTTTATGTTCTCAAATATAGCCTCAATATTTAGGAACATTACGTCACCTTATAATTCAAAAATACAAATGTATCTCTTATTTTGGGACGGACTAAATATATATATATATATATATATATATATATATATATATATATATATAATTTTGGAAAATAGGGTGTACAAGTTAGGCACAATGACATTTTTATCTATCGTTCAGTGGACATTCCTTCACCGTAAATGAATAAATTGAAATTGTGAAAAAACAGAGAGATATGCAGTTTGCCCAAAGCAATTTTCTATATTGTCAAGGCAAAGCACAACTATTTCAGCACATAGTATAACACATAATGCATAACTTGAAATGATCAGCACATAGTACAACACATAATCAAATATGCAAAGCAGCCTTGTGGGGGATTAAGATTAGAAGCTATTAATCATTTCAAGTTACCAATAGACCTGTGGTCTAACAATATACCATATTTATATTTATTTTTCTCCTGTTTATGAATTTGTGTTGTCTTGTTCTTTTGTGAGCAAGTTTCTGAATGATGGCATGCACGTATAGAACAATAAACACGAGTTCTGGTGTATGGGCGCTATTGCTATCACAGAGTATTTAAAATTTCATCACTATCATTTTTAAATTGTTATACGTTCAATTGAGATTGTGTTATGGAATATTGTTGGACCATTACCAAATTTCAATTGCACTTTCTGAAGACGATAAAAAAATTCAAAATCTCTCTCTCTCTCATAATTTCTTTCCATAGTGTCCTACTACTACACCAGTTAGTTATTGCAGTGTAGTAAAAGCTCCTAGGGCTATTCTATTGAGATATATAATAACTTTTAACTTAATATAAAAGCTTAATACATAAAGAGATTGACGCGATATGAATTTAATGTAAGTGTGCACATGGATGTGCATGCAAGTGTCTATGTGTGTGAGAAATAGTATTATAAGAGCTGAGATTGCTTCACATAACTAAAAAGTAGAAAAACAATTATGATGCAATCTTCATTGACATGAAAAAAGTTAATGTTTTAGTGTTTTAAGTATGTAACTTGGTAAACCTATAAGATGATCAAGTATCGAGGCTTTGAGAAGGTTTGAACTAGATCATTGATGCAACAGCCATATGTGATCTCCCATATGTGCCTGCAAATGGATGAAATATAATTTAGTACGAAAAAAAATTAACAATTACAAATTCATATCACATGTCCAATAGAAACAAAAAAATCTGGTTAAGCTCTAGAAAGAAAATTTTCTACCATTAATTAGCTTTCCAGTTGCCACATTGGTAAGCCTAATGCCAATCTAAAAGTTGCTAGCCCATAATATTGGCTATTGAAACATGAACTCACACAATTGGTAGGAGAAACATGGGAGAAGTTGGAATAGAACGTACAATAAAAGAAGAAAGTAGACAATTAACGAAAAATGTCAAAACCCCAAATCATGATCCTAACCAAGCTAACATAATGATTAATCTTTTAAATCAATTTAAAGTACCATGATAGGGAATCTGCGATATGATGGAGGAATAAATTGATGTTTTCTTTTTATGATAAAATTGTTGAAATTTATCAATAGGGCTGACACTAGCAAATATGGAATCATCAATTGGTTCATAATTGATTAAAAAAATTCCATATACCATATACACGTAACAAGCATAAACGTATATAAGCATGAAAGTAAGATATAAGTCCTAGAATGGGATTCACCATCAGCAGCTTACTCTTTTCTAGTTCTCAGACATTTAATATAAAGTTGTTCTTTATCTTTCCCACTTTCATAAACGTATTTCACTCATTAGGTACATTTACAAGGAAACATAGAGAAATCTTACTCATAATGACAGAGTGAAGTTGATATGCAACTAAGAGTCAGACTGGTATAACTGCCAAACTTGTTAATTCCTAAAGTCCCGCGGGCGAGGGTAAGGGTGGGGGATGGGAATATGCACTGCAGATTTTTATTACATGAATAACAATATTACTTGAAAAATGAAAATCCAGATTATGAGAAAAGCATACTATCTAAGAAAATAATTATTTATTATTTAATTAATATTAAATAATAAATAAGGATAATAATTAATAAATTATTATTTAATTGATATTAAATAATAATTAAAGAAGAATAAAGTTAATAATCTAATTATTTATTATTTAACCAACATTAAATAATAGATAAGGATAACTAATTATTATTTAATTGACCTTAAATAATAATTAAAAAGGGTTAAGATTAGTAAACTAATTATCTATTATTTAATTAAGATTAAATAATATATAAAGATGAATAATTAATTAATTATTATTTAATTAAAGATTAAATAGTAATTAAAGGGGAATATAATTAACAAACTACTTAATAGATGTTAATTACGTAATTATTGTTCAACAATAATTAAGAATAGTTATCATTTATTATTTTAAATAATGTTTAAGAATAAATGAGGTAATGAAACAATTATAATAAATTGTTTAAGAGTTTAATTGATTATATAAAGATGTCTAAGGCATACTTAATTTAATATTACTTAAAGAGAGGTAATATTTGTCAGTTAAATCATTTACCTAAATACAACTAAATATAAATGATATGAAATTTCTTGAAATGTGTTATGTACTGATCATCGGTAATTAGATGTTAGGTTTAGTAAACTTAAATGTTTAAGTGCGCAATTATATGTTGTACTAATTGTTAAGCCGACGTTATCAATGTTAGGTCTTTCAAATGGAGTCTAATTTATCTAAATTAGCGATACGTCACGAACAAGTCAAGTTTCTCTAACCTTACTCACATTTATATTGAGTAAGTTCATAACTCAAACTCGAGTTAGTATTTTTCAATCATGTTAATGGTTTAATGTTTGTCAATTACTCCACACCCATGATAGTTATTGATATTCGCACTTGGTGCACTTGAATTCCTGTTCTATATATTATTGAACTATAAAATATTTTAAGTTCTTCATTCATGAACTGTTTAAAGAATTGGTTTACGCCATTTGTTCGGCTAGACATACATATGTTAATATTTTTAAAAAGCTATCCAAACCAGTAGTTGGTACGGATTCTTGGACTGAGAAAGCAACCCTTCATAAGGGGAATATAAGTGTCGGTTATTTGATGCATCAACGCTTAATGTTATGCAAACACATGGTGTACAAGAGGTTGATCCCCTTAAGTACAAACTGACAGGTTAAAATATAAAAAGGGTCAGTCAAATGATTGATTCATTGGAAATATTCATGGTCTATTTGACCACTCAGCAGTAAATAATCAATATTCATTCTATCTTTGGAACTTTGATTATATTGTTCAGTTATTTTAAATCGTTGATTTATTCGATTATCATTCTTATTCATTCATGATATACCTTCATTATTTATTTTAAACATAATAAGTAAAGTAGTTACTCACTTTTGCTATATCATGAACTAATTACAGGAAAAGGGCAAGGGCAAACTTTAGCATTAGTTGTTATTACTATTCTGTTTTGGTAAATCATGATCCCTTTTATATTAAATAGGATATTCATGATGTATTTTTGTTTAAGGTTTAAGACATTGGGATTAGTGAAATTATGTATTAATGAATAACATATGTTTATTTATTTTCGCATTAGTATTAAGTGTTGTTTAGTGATGATTGGATGTATTTTTGTGTGAGCACCAAATCTGAGATATTGGTATCTGAATTTGGGGGTATCACATGTTGGTATCAAAGCTATATGTTATAAACTTTAGGATTTTTGAAACCTAAGTTATAACCTTAGAATTAAACTCGTATAGAGTACACTACATGGATGGGTCGAGGAGATCCATTGAGTCGACTTTTATTTGAAGGTGAATTATGGAAATTCATCGAGTCGAGTCTTGTTCATAATAAAATACTATTTTATTTCGTTAATAAATATATTTTATTGTGATACTGATGTCATGCTGTTTGTTTGTTTTCTGTCTGTGGCTATAGGATGCCTGAGGTAGGAGAGTCCAGTCAGCATGTTGTTGAGGAGGAGTTTACTGACATACCGGTAGATACGGAGCAGTTGTACAGGGTTGAGCCAGAGGCAAAGGCTGGGGGTGATTCTGATGATTACACAGTTGATACTGAGGAGCCAGTACGAGGTGGCATGATGCGGTTTGACAGCGATGAGGAGGGTGATGAGGAGGATACTCAGGTTGCTGAGTCAGACCCCAAGGAGGGGGAGGATCAGGTAGTGGTTGAGGCATCGGAGGACGGATCTTTGATGTTTCACAATTTTGAGGATGACTTGCTCGGGGAGTATACAGATCGTATCATTGAGCAGGATGACAGGTTAGAGCAGCAAACTACTGAGAAGGAGTCAGCTGATGAGGAGGAGGCACGTTCCGAGAATGACCTCATCGAGCAGTTAGCTGAGAGGAACTTGGAACTAGAGGCCAGAGTTCAGTTGTAACGCACCGAGATCCCGACCTTCCTTAATCAATCCGATTATGTCTAGATAACATAATTATTAACTTTAAATCTATTTTTATAATCATAAAACATATTTACGGCGATCTCGTGCGTTAAACTTAACCATTAATTTGTTAATACCTTTTTAATTGACCATAAATGAGGTCCATATTTTTTAATTTTTTTATAAAACTTTATCTTACATCCCTTATCTGCCTCAGGATCACAACATTCATTTATCAATCATTAGAACTTAGGTCAAATATTAATTAATTATGACCTAATCTATTACCATTTCATAAACAAATATATATACATATATATATATATATATATATATATATATATATATATATATATATATATATATAAGTTTCATAACCTGTAAATAAAATTCCGCCATGAAGTATTCATACATGGCCCTATTTAACTATATTTGTATCAAACATGATCTTATTCTCTTGTACCTGCTTACATAATTCTGCACCATACATACAAGTTTATCACATTATTAACTTGACTATCAATAATATATTTATCTTATCCTTTATATCCTTCCCATGAATAATACATGCCCTCACATTTAATTCTATGGATTTATAGACCATTTACTCTCTTATTACAATCATGGTTTGACAAATTACATATATCAAATTTCCTCATGTTGATCCATCTATTCACATTATTTACCTTAGTTGCACCGAAACCTCCGACCTGCTTGTATTGTACCTGAAACGTTAGTTCATAGCAAGAATGAGCATAAAGCTCAACAAGTAATTCAGATGACACCTTTCATGCTCGCAGTTTATAATATGCATCATGCTCCTTTACTTTATCATATTATGCATGAATGCAACATATTTCATCTAACATTTATATCACATAGTTGCACATAGAGCACATTTCAAATCATTTATAATCATGTAGTTCATCTAGAACAATTAGTACACTTTAGTCTGAAAAACTTGCATGTACGCTTTTATTTACTTAATCTTTGTTGCCTCTCTTGGCCCTGTTATCCTTCCTTAACTCAGATTGCTTATTTGAACCTTATCTGGAAACATACTATCTATATTCATCATTATAGGATCATAACTTAATAATCTTTGTTAAACTCAATCCATAATTACACAACCATTCGTCTCTAATCATTTCACATTTGATGTATTACACCTTACATAGGTTAATAATACATCATAGTTTGCTCCCAATCTTTTACCTAACCCATAACATGGTTTGGCTTAGCTTTGGGCATATTATAATATGCCATTCATTATACCATTATGCTTTAACACTCTTTATTTTGGTCATTCTTTATCGATTTAAGACTTACATAACCTATCATTATCATTCCATATCAAAATATAGCTTTTTGGAAGCTTAAAAATATTTCAAATGCACAGACATTGCACCTCGGCGCCTTCAGAGCTCGCTGGCCACGAAAAGTTCTCAGCCATGAACAGTACATTTGGCCCCCAGCGCAATGTTTAGTACAAAACATTGCGCGGGGGCGCAATGTTCAGAAACAGAATTTTTAATTTTTGCACTACTTTTGCCGATTTTTAACTCCTTCATCTTACATCCAAATAAGCTCAAATTTGGACCACATCTACAACTCACTACCTAGTATTTTACAAAAAAAATTACTTGCCTCATTTGGCTCTTTAAAATCATTAATACATTAGCCCATAGAAAGGCTGTTCAAAACATTTCCAACACTTAGAAAAAATTTGACTTTCGAACTCAATTTTTCCAACTTTGTGATTTTTGACCATATGCTTTAAAACTTCATTCTAACACTTGACCTAGTTCACTTAGGTCATATATGACATGTTCAAACTTTCAAAACCATAAAACTTCGCACGTGGCGATATTTGTCCATTAAAATCCATTTCGAGTTGAAACGACCGATTTCGATCGTTCGAATCACCATTTCATTCAAACTTCCATTCGTTGATTGCCAAATCAACATATACACATGTAATAACATAAACCTAACTCATTTGATTTCATTTCACCTTTAATTTTTTAAAATTGCCAAAAATCATACTTTGGTTGGATTTTCATCACATTTCACGAACTTTTCATTTCCAAAACTTATGTTATTCTTGGCCCCTTTTTGCAAGACTTGATTCTAACACCTCATTTAACACATATAGCACATAATTGACTCTTATGGGCCTTCTAGACATTTAAAACTTTTCATTTGAATCCATTTTTTCAAAAGGTTCGTTTTGATCATCGACGAATGTTTTAAAATGTTTAAAAACCACAATTGTAGCCATACGAACCGAATGACTTCCAAATCGACTCTAACACATGTGTTTACATAAAACTTAGCTTTTTGACCTCATTTGATTACCAATTACATAAAATGGCCAAAATTACACATTGATAGCATTTTTGCCAACTTAGCTAATTTAACACTTAAACCCCTTTTTGAATTCTCAACTCTACACATCAAATACCTTAATACATATACATTTAACCACTTTATGTATTCACATAACTTCTAACTACACATTGTAATGCACTTTACAGATTACGATTTGGCTTAATTATAAATTATAGCCTAATATTCAACTTTCCTTTATAAAAACATATTCTCAAACCTTTCATGCATCTTTTATGCTATCTATCATGAAATTTCTTCATGTATTAACCATGATCAACACTTTGAACTAGATGTTCATTAAAATTTCCAACATATAACACATGATCATCCAATGAATCATGGTTTTTAGCTTGAATTTAGACATGAATAGTACACCACCTATATAATCCAACTCTTATGCTTAGGGTTTCATCAAATAATACACATATGGTACATAACTTACATAACTCTTGCTTCTATCCATGAATTCTTGCATGGCTAATCATAAACTAGCATTTAAACTCATAAAAGCTAAGTTATATCAGTAGAACATGATCAATACCTTCTTGAAGCTATTCATTTTCTTGCTTTAAAGCTTACTAGAGCTTTATTCTTCACTTTGATGACTTATTCTCCTTTCCTTGCTCATTTTTTAGCAACTTCCTTCAAGGTTTATGAACCCCAGCTTCCTTTCTTTTTTCTCTCTTTCTCTATTGCTAGAACTTTCGAAATGAGGAAATGAAATGAATAACTTGCATACTTGAGATCATACACTCATATACACTCAATATACACAAACACATATTCAATATATTACCTGCTGATACATAATATCGTGTCTTACAATAATTCCTTCTAAATTGCTTTAATATAGGCATTACATAAATCGTTCATCATAATCATTTATATTACCATTTAATCCTCCAAATTCATTTTCATTATATTTCTTTCATAACTCAAATCCCTCATGAACCGTAAACAGCTAACTGATCCATAAACATTTTATCATTCATCTAGATTTTATCTCATAACCTTTACTTAATTACTCAAAATCCTCATTTAAAAATTATGTAAAAATTCGGGATGTCATATCCACCCCTCCTTCAAAAAAATTCGCCCTCGAAATTGTTGTGTACTCATTCCTTATTCAATTTAGAACACACGTATATCCTTTCATTCAATTCATCTCAACTAGGTTTTCAACTAACCTTTACATTCTCTCCTCTCTCTACCCATCTTACCCCTTTCTAGCATTCATTCCAGAAGATTGGAATGTTTTTCAAGAATCTTCATAATTGTTCAATAACTGTGAAGCAGTTTGAATAAATAGGAATAGCTTTTCCGTAAACATAAAACTTTTGGTTATAAAATAAAACTTTTACTTTTGCTAAGGGGTCAATAAAGACCAATGAACTCGTTAAGAATATTAACAATCACAAAGACTGAAAATACCCAAGGGTCATAACCACCAGGAACATGAGTTACGACACAACCACGCCACTCTATTTTCCTGACCTATTGGTACGCTAGGTGATCAGTCTATTTTACCATTTTCCTTTTTCTTTTGGGTTGAATCGTGTTAACCAACCCCTATACCATATCCCCTTTTCAGGGTTGTTCACCTCAGACTTTCAAAATATTTTTTATTTTTTATTTTTTTATCCATTATCTGGATTCCAAAAATATTTACTCAATTTTTAAGCAGAATAGTCTAGCCGAAACAAATGACATAGACTCATATCATTAAATTGCTGATTCATTTCAACTTGAACTTTTCAAAAATGCTGTCATTGGTTCAAAACTTGAACTCAAGAAAAATCTTTTAAAAAGGCTTCATAATACCGCACTATCTTAGCAGTATGTTGAGAATTCCGCCATTTTTATCATTTCACACCATATTCAACAATGTGACAATGATTTCATAAATACATTTTAAAATTTTTAAATAACTTTGGTCTAGCCGAATAATTTGGCATAAACCCATGAATCACAGAATTTTTAAAAATCACTTCGATACTTGAGCAAAACATTCGATACACTAACGTGTGAGAATAAGCATATTTTAAAAATTATTGATGATCTAGCATAGCTAGAAGAGTGGATTGCCTACCCAATCCTAATAATCTCTTCTTTCCTTAACTCCTTTAAACTTTTCTTTGCTTGACTTATCTAATCTTTTCTTATAATTCTATCTCTTCATATAACCTTAATCTTAGCCAATATCTGAGAACTATATCTCTTAACTTATGGTTCTCTACTCTAATCCAATCCTATTCATCAAACTTTCCATGCATTTGGGCTCAGGAACTACCACAATCATATGGTTCATGGAGCATGTCCTAGTCAGGCAATAGTCGCTCATTCGCTGAGGGGCTCCACCATACAATCATGAGTCACGAACTTACTATACGCTTGGGTTTTCAGAACACGCAACTAACCTTAATCTTTCTCAGTTAATCCTTCTCACTTCCTATGTATCAGGTACATATAGAAGAAAAGAATTACCTTTCATAACATACATAACCGATACCAGGACGCTAGATCTCCACTGATTATCACGATAGGAAGCTAAGTGGTCGTGAAACCAAGTGCAAATCCCCGCCCATATAAGGAAGTGCACAACTCAGCCACTACCATGAGTCCTTAATGAAGAATCTCACATACCCTAACATTCCTCACTTAGCTGTTCCTTTACTCAGCTTTTCCTTTACCTGATATGAATTTTATCAAATAATATCTTACTATTCACAACTCATTAAGAGTCCATTTCACTCATATCTGACAATTTATGACTCATCACGAGTCCCTATTCACATCTTACAATTCACAACTCCTTAAGAGTCCCTTAGTCCTATCTTACCATTTACGACCCATCAAGAGTCCCTTAATATATTTTTAATCACCTAGGATCTCATAACCCTTTTACCCTTTATCATCATCTTATCTTGAACTATCATTTTTACTAATCCTTAATCCTGAATTCCCAAAATTCATTTCTTTATTACACACAACTCCTCTAAAGTCCATTACTTTACTATATCATTCTTTCTCACAAAGGTCGTAGCCTAAGGTACTCCTACCTAAGGTCTATAACATGTCTGCTCTGATACCAACTGTAACGCACCGAGATCCCGACCTTCCTTAATCAATTTGATTATGTCTGGATAACATAATTATTAACTTTAAATCCATTTTTATAATCATAAAACATATTTACGATGATCTCGTGCGTTAAACTTAACATTTAATCCTTTAATACCTTTTTAATTGACCATAAATGCGGTCCATATTTTTTATTTTTTTTATAAAATTTTATCTTACATCCCTTATCTGCCTCAGGATCGCAACATTTATTTACCAATCATTAGAACTTAGGTCAAATATTAATTAAGACCTAATCTATTACCATTTCATATATATATATATATATATATATATAAGTTTCATAACCTATAAATAAAATTCCGCCACGAAGTATTCATACGTGGCCCTATTTAACTATATCTATATCAAACATGATCTTATTCGCTTGTACCTGTTTACATAATTCTGTACTATACATACAAGTTTATCACATGTATAACTTGACTATCAATAATACATTTATCTTATCCTTTATATCCTTCCTAGGAATAATACATACCCTCACATTTAATTCTATTGATTTACAGACCATTTACTCTCTTATTACAATCATGGTTTGACAAATTACATATATCAAATTTCCCCATGCTGATCCATCTATTCACATTATTTACCTTAGTTGCACCGAAACATCCGGCCTTCTTGTACTTTACCTGAAACGTTCGTTCATAGCAAGAATGAGCATAAAGCTCAGCAAGTAATTCAGATAACACCTTTCATGCTCGTAGTTTATAATATGCGTCATGCTCCTTTACTTTATCATATTATGCATGAATGCCACGTATTTCATCTAACATTTATACCACATAGTTGCACATAGAGCACATTTCAAGTCCTTTATAATCATGTAGTTCATCTAGAACAATTAGTACACTTTAGTCTGAAAAACTTACATGTACGCTTTTATTTACTTAACCTTTGTCGCCTCGCTTGGCCCTACTATCCTTAGGGGTGCACAAAAAACAGACCAAAACCGACCGGACCGAACCAAATCGTTACTATTTCAAACCGAAAAATATAAAATTGAAAAAATCGAATACTATAAAACTAAAAAATCGAGACTAGTTCGGCCGGTTTGGTTTGACTTTTCAAAAAACCAAAACCGACCAAACCGACAGAAAATTTTAAAATTATAATATAATTTATATAACTTTTTTAATAAATATTTCTTTTATATAATTATATATTTATTATATGCCTTTATTGTGAAGAATTTACAAAACTTCTATTCTAGTGAGCGAGTTAGATGATTTTTGTTTTTCAGATTTAGAGAACTTTTATTATAATTAGTAGTTATTGAGTTAGTGATTTATTAATTATTATGAAAAATTAGCAATATAATAAATATCAAATTATCAATTACGGAATCAAATAACCGAATAAACCGATCGATTTAACCGAAACCGAATAAACTGATGTGCCAAGAAATTAGTACATCTTAGCCTATTAATTTATACTTTGGAGAGTATTTATAATTACAATTGTTATGTTTTTATTGAGTTTCAGGTTTTTGGAATTTAATGGGAAAATTTGGCTTTTCAATGGAATAATTCAGAGTTAGTTTGAAAGCATTGGCGTGACGGTTGGAGGAGCAAGCAAGATGGGGACACGTTAATTTGGCTAATTTTCTATGGGCTTTGATTTTTTTTCAAGCATGACTGATGACTCCATGTTGCTTTTGTATGGTCCCACCGTAAAAGTAAGACCATGATATTTGTTATATAAGGAACATGGATCAGCTGAGAGAGTATTTTGGTGGCCCACAAAATTAATCAAAACAAAAACAAGTAAGCAGCCCATTATTTATTAATGAAGCCTAGAGCCAGCCTCTTAAAAAAAGTCCTAATAGGAGTCTAAAATAAAAAGACACGAAGGTTTTAAAAAAAGAGGACACCATCAATTCCGGAGGGGAGGAAAAACGCAGCAACTAACGCGGCAATCAATTATACATCGCAGCAACAGAAAAGGGCATCAGGAGAATAGAAGGCTGCGAACAGCTGCAACGTATCAAGAGTTTTCGGTGTTGATTTCTTTTTCCTCTTTTAGCAATTGATGAGTACAATTCTTCCATTAAAATTTATTCTTTGTGTAGGAATTTTGAGAATAGCAGTTTAATATTTTTGGGATTTTACAATTCATATTTATTTATTTATTTATTTCAATTAGTTGGTACATTTAATTAAATATTCTGTTAATTTAATCATGCATTATTTAATTATGTTTTGTGTTTCAATTGCAAGCATGTTAGGCTAAGTTATTTTCTAGGGTTAAGGATGAGTATATTTGGTTGATTTATTTGCACAAATTCATGCCAATTGATTCTACAAATTTAGTGTTTTCATGTACAAAACAATTCTTACTATTAAATGCATATTTTTATTGAGATAAAAATAAAGTTGGATTCTCATTATTATTTGTTGGATTCAATTTATGATTTGTTAAAAGTGGATATAAATTGTGTTTTGATAGAAATAATGAGTGTTTTGATTTTATACATATGTTTGGCTATGGAAGAATTAATAATTTGATTTTACAAAATAATTGGGCTTAATTGAATTTATTTTCCGTATCTAATAGAGTCGAGAGACCAAATTAGTGCGAGATAAAAAGTAGAATTATTTGGGCATGAATATAAGGAAGATGATATCAAATATATGATTCCGCCACCCTAGTATTTTATTATTGATTATTTTATTTGCATTTTTAGTTAATAAATCTTCATCCAAAATTTCTAAGCTAGATTAGGAATTAATTAGAATTAGTGAGTGAGTTAAAATACGTTCCATCCGTCAAGTCCTTAGGGTTCGACCTCGCACTTCTGAGCTATACTAGATATTCGATTCGTGCACTTGCGAGTAAGTAAAACATCACAACAAGTTTTTGGCGCCGTTGCCGGGGACTTGAAATAACTTTTCCCACCAACTCACTAATTTACATTAATTCCTTCTACTAGTTCTTAAAAAATAAAAAAAAATAAAAAAAAATAACAAAAGTTAAAAAGAAAAAAAATTAGGAGTAGAGTAGTGTATGAGCATTGTTTGGAAGCGTGGTGATAAGAGATTGATTAGGATAGATCATTTATTTGAGGGAGAAACTATAGCTGAAGAACAAGAAGAAACGAAAATCTTAAAGGAGTTGTTCTCACCTATTACCACCAATCCACCGTCATGCATTGTATTGTCTGTCATAACCGCGAATCATTTCGAGCTTAAACCTCAAGTAATGCATCTTCTGCCTATTTTTCATGGAATCGATTAAGAAGATCCTTACCCCCATATTAAGGATTTTCTAGAAATTTGTGCCACTTTCAAATTCCAAAATTTTTCTGATGAATCGGTTCGCCTTCGTTTATTTCCTTTCTCCCTGAAAGGAAAAGCAAAAGTGTGGCTTAACTCATTACCTTCTAGGTCTATCACTAGTTGGGAGACTTTGGTTTCCAAATTTCTCACTAAATTTTTTCCCATGTCAAAGACAAATGAACTTCGAAGACAGATATCCGATTTTTGTCAAGAGGATAATGAAAAATTTTATGAATCGTGGGAAAAATTTAAGGACCTACTTTTGAGATGTCCCCACCATGGTTTTGAGACATGGAGATTAGTTCAATATTTCTATAATGGGTTAACTCAAATAAATCGAAACATGATCGAATCCATGAATAGTGGCACTTTCCTTAGTCTCAAAGAAGAGGAAGCATACAATTTCCTTGAGAATCTGTCCGAGAGCTCTCAGCAATGGGATTTCTCTTCGCATAGGAATTCATCACCTCAAGTTAAGAAGGAAGTGAAGAAAGAAGGAATATATGAGCTAACTGAAGATGTAGAGACTAGAAGGCAATTAGATAGTCTCTCAAAAAGGCTTGAAGTGATGACTTTACGGTTGGATAACAATTCTGTCAATCAAGTCCAAGCAGAAGTGTGTTATATGTGCGCTAGCCCTATACATACATCGCACAATTGCCCCTCCATGGCAGGATTCCCCAAATTCATGCCACAACCAATAAATGTGATGAATGACTACAAATAGCAATTCAACAGCCCATACACAGATACCTACAATCCGGGTTGGAGAAACCACCCAAATTTCTCATGGGCACAAACTCAACCCATATCTAATGTGGGTGCCCCATCAGCGAATGCTCCACGATATCAGCCACCTCCTGGTTTCCATCCATCAATAAATTCTTATCCATCATATCAGTCTGCTCTTCCTACTCAGTCACCCCATGTCACTCCCAATCAATTCTCATCTTTGGAGGACACTCTAAAACAGTTCATTCAAGCGACTAACCAAAATACACAGACTTTCAATCAAATTTTGCAAGAAGTCAAGAACACTGGCCTCATGAACACTCAAGCCATAATCAAATTAGAGAGTCAAATGGGTCAAATTGCTAGTCAATTGGGTGAAAGAGAAAGGGGTAAATTTCCAAGTCAGCCTATTCCGAACCCTAAAGGTGTTTCCTCAAGTGGGACAGCTCCTAACCCACCAAATGCACCAACACATAGGCAAGTTCAAGCCATCACCACTCTTAGGTCGGGAAAGGTTATCAATAGCGAGGAGGAAGATAAAGAATAAGAGCATAATTCAGCTGAGGTTGAGCCTTCACCTCAAGTTGTGAACCAAGTGCCTCTCACTAAGAAAGAAAGTGAAGATAGAACCTTTGTTCCTAAAGCCCCATTTCCTCATAAACTGAAAAACAATAAAAAAGGTACGCAATTTGAAGAAATTTTGGAGGTGTTTAAGCAAGTTCAGATAAACATCCCATTACTTGATGCCATAAAGCAAGTACCTTCTTATGCCAAGTTTCTCAAAGACTTAGTCACTCAAAAGAGAGAACAAATGTTCCTAAAAAGGCATTTTTGGCTGAGCAAGCTAGCTTCATTATCCAATGCGAGATCCCTATCAAATACAAGGACCCCGGATGTCCAACAATCTTATGCAAGATAGGCAATCATCATATTGAGCGAGCTTTGGTAGATTTTGGGGCAAGTGTGAACTTACTGCCATATTCGGTGTATGTGTAGTTACATTTAGGAGAGTTGAAGCCCACACCAATAACAATCCAACTTGTCGATAGGTCAGTGAAAATTCCAAGGGGTGTCATTGAAGATGTTCTGATCAAGGTAGATACTTTCTATTTCCCTGTGGACTTTGTTGTCCTTGATACCGAGCCTGTTCAGAACACAAGAGGGCAAATTCCTGTGATTTTAGGGCGACCATTCCTTGTTACATCAAATGCCCTCATCAATTGCAGGAATGGAGTGATGAAAATTTCCTTTGGGAACCTCACAGCTGAGCTGAATATCTTTGACATAAGCAAGACCTCAATAGATACTGATGATGATGATTCTAGACAAGTCCATTTGATTGAGAGTCTAGTAGAGGAATCTTTCTTGCAAACCTGTAGAGAGGACCCATTAGAGGCTTGTCTGTCCCATTTTGGTTGTGATTTCGACATTAATGAATCCATAGAGCAAGTCAATGCGCTCTTAAATTCAGTGCCTGTCACGGGTACACATTTTTTTAACCAAAACCAGCGCCTCTAAATCTTTCATCAACTCCTCGACCTCCTTCCATTGAAGAACCACCGAAGTTGGACCTAAAGCCCTTACCTGATAATCTGAAGTATGCATTTCTAGGTCCAACAGAGTCATTGCCTGTCATCATAGCTTCTGATCTTGATAATGCTCAAGAAAAGAAATTACTTGAAGTCCTTCATGAGCATAAGGAAGCTATTGGATGGTCCATCACTGACTTGAAAGGAATCAGCCCATCAGTTGTCATGCACAAAATTCACTTAGAAGAGAATGCTAAACCCTTTCGTGAACCACAAAGAAGGCTGAATCCAGCGATGCAAGATGTAGTTAGGGCTGAAGTACTCAAGCTTCTTGATGCAGGTATTATCTACCCGATTTCCGATAGTGAGTGGGTAAGCCCTATGCAGGTGGTTCCTAAGAAATCAGGAATTACGGTGGTAGCCAATGAGCATAATGAGCTAGTTCCATCTCGTGTTCAGACGGGATGGCGTGTTTATATTGACTACCAAAAATTGAATTCGATGACTAGGAAGGATTATTTTCCCCTTTCTTACATTGATCAAATGCTGGAAAGATTAGTCGGTCATGCTTACTATTGCTTTTTGGATGGTTATTTCGGTTATAACCAAATTCCAGTCAATCCATCTGATCAAGAGAAGACGACATTCACATGCCCTTTCGGTACATTCGCCTACCGACACATGTCATTCGGCTTATGCAATGCACCTACTACTTTACAGCAGTATATGATTTCTATATTCTCTGATATGGTAGAGCGATTTCTAGAGGTTTTTATGGATGATTTTTCAGTGTTTGGGTCTTCTTTTGAGGAATGTTTGAAACACCTAGCTCTAGTCTTAGAGAGGTGTAGAGAGAAGAATCTAGTGCTTAATTGGGAAAAATGTCATTTTATGGTACAAAGGGGAATTGTTCTTGGGCATATCATCTCCAAAGAGGGAATTGAAGTAGACAAGGCAAAAGTAGATTTAATCTCTAACCTACTGCCCCAGCGGACGGTTAAGGAGATTCGCTCATTCTTAAGTCATGCTGGTTTTTATAGGCGTTTTATTAAGGATTTTAGCAAGATTTCTAGACCTCTTTGTAAGCTCCTTACTAAAGATGCCTCATTCGTATTTAATGAAGCATGCCTAAAGGCCTTCGAGACTTTGAAATCCGCTCTGACCTCCGCACCTATCATCCGGTCCCCTAACTGGAGTCTTCCATTTGAGATCATATGCGATGCATCTGAGTATGCAGTTGACGCAGTTTTAGATCTGAGAATTAACAAAGTCCCTCATGTGATCTACTATGCAAGCAGGACCTTGAACGACGCTCAACTCCATTATTCCACCACAGAGAAAGAGTTGCTAGCAATCGTATTTGCCCTATACAAGTTTAGGTCCTATCTTTTGGGGTCTAAAGTCATTGTCTATTCTGATCACGCCGCCTTAAAATACTTGTTTTCCAAGAAAGATGCGAAGTCGCGGCTGATTCGGTGGGTCTTGTTGTTGCAAGAGTTTGATTTGGAGATAAAAGATAAGAAGGGAGCTGAGAATGTTGTAACAGATCACCTGTCTAGACTCATAGTTGAATTCTCGAGTGATCCCTTGCCCATAGTCGAGACATTCCCTGATGAGCAGTTGATGCATGTTTTCCAATCACCTTGGTATGCAGACCTTGTCAACTATCTTGTTACACATGACATGCCCGATCATTGTTCTAAACAAGATAGATCCAAATTTTTATCTGAGGTGAAGCACTTTTATTGGGATGATCCTTATCTCTTCAAGTATTGGTCCGATCAGGTAATTAGGAGATGTGTCCCTGATGAAGATCAAATGCAAATTCTCTCCTTTTGTCATGATCAGCCGTGTGGAGGCCATTTTAGTGGAAAGAAAACAGCTGCTAAGGTGTTGTAGTGTGGATTTTATTGGCCTTCCTTGTTTCATGATGCACATGCCTATTATGTAGCTTGTGAGAGATGTCAAAAGTTAGGTAGTCTCACACGACGAAGTATGATGCCCCTTAATCCCATTTTGATAATAGAGATATTTGATGTGTGGGGGATAGATTTTATGGGACCCTTTCCTAACTCATTTGGCAATCTCTATATTTTAGTAGCCGTCGACTATATGTCAAAGTGGATAGAGGCTAGTGCGTGCAGAACTAATGACCACAGGGTTATGGTTCGGTTTTTGAAAGAGAATATTCTTGCACGATTTGGTACACCTCGCGCTATTATTAGTGATGGGGGGTCGCACTTTTGTAATAGACCATTTAGAGATCTAATGAAGAAGCATGGAGTGATTCATAAAGTGTCGACCGCGTACCATCCACAAACTAGTGGACAAGCCGAAATTTCTAATAGGGAGATTAAGCATATCTTAGAGAAGACGGTAAATCCCAATAGAAAGGATTGGTCAGTTCGACTGACAGATGCTTTGTGGGCATACCGTACTGCGTACAAGACTCCAATTGGAATGTCCCCTTATCGCATAGTGTATGGCAAGGCATGTCACCTGCCTGTTGAGTTAGAACATAGAGCATTCTGGGTTGTTAGGTAGTTTAATTTTGATGTTGACCAGGCAGAAGATCATAGAAAGCTTCAAATTGTTGAACTAAAAGAGATAAGGAATGATGCATATGACTGTGCAAAATCGTATAAGGAGAGGATGAAGAGGGTGCACAATCAAAAGATTCTTAGGAAATCCTTTCACCCTAGTCAGAAAGTCCTTCTCTACAATACTCGTTTGCATCTATTCCCAGGTAAGTTAAAATCTAAATGGTCCGGTCCTTTCATAGTCCAGCAGGTTTATCCTCATGGGGCCATTGAGATTCAGAATCCCAGATATGGTACTATGTTTAAAGAGAATGGCCATCGTTTAAAACCATTTTTGGAGTTAAAAAATCCAGAAGTTGAAGTTATGCTTCTGGAGGATCCCGTTTATCGGGATTGATTTTTTTAGGCCATGATTCTTGTATATTCTTGTATATTATTGTATATTTAGTTTTTCTATTTTTGTTTTTCTTTGTTCTATTTCTAACAAATGTGCAGGTTTATCTTTCTGATTGGAGCTTCATCATGTTCATTTTATCTAGGTGATATCCTTCCTTTTCTTATTTACTTGTCTTTATACATTGAGGACAATGTAAGATTTAAGTTGGGGGGTGGGACTTATTTGTTTTATCATTGATGCACTTCACATATTCACATATGGCACTTTGTTAGAATTTGAACAAAATTTTTAGAATTTTTTTTTAAATTTTTGCTTAATAAATAAATTTATACAATGGTTCTTGAGCTAATATTAAGTTTCCCTTTGTCTAGCTGATGCAATAACGATGACACATTCGTCTTAATGCTCTACATGTGCATGCTTACTTCTCTTACTATCATTATTAAGAGAAATTTTATGATTGTTAATTCTCATTTCATTCGAGCACATTTGACAACTAATGCATGACTAGATGGATGAGTGAGTATAACTTAAATTTCCTGAAAAAACATAAATGTGGAGACTAAATAACTTGTGAGTATTTAAGTCAATCTTCCTTTATGAGGGTTTTTATATCAATTCTAAATTCTTTTTGAAAAGCGTATTTTGTTGATTAGTCTCATTATTCTTTACTTTGATTGAACACTAGAAAGGTACGACCATGAAATGTAATTTCTTTTGAAAGATTCCTAACATTGCTTGAACTGAAGAACTCTATACCTTAGGAAGTGACCTAGGCCATCTTTGGTAACTGACATATAAGCCTAATCCCACCTTTACATATATACCGCTAGTCACCCTTTTGAGTCTTTTTATAACCTTTCGTTGTTAGCCCGATATCCTTACCCTACTCTGATTTGAAGTGTAAACCATATTCATAGCCTCCTTATTATCTAAGGATGAGTTGAGATTATTTTATGTATGGGCAATAGTGAAAAGTGAGCTTGAAAAAAAATGATAAAATGGAAAAAGAGAAAAAAGTGATGCAATCTCCATTAAAGTTGAAAAAAAAAATAGAAAAAAATGCATAAAAAAAAGAGATGTGAAAAAAACTTGAAAGATTGAAAAAAATTGAAGAAAAGCTCAAATGAAGTTAAATTAAACCCAAGTGTTAATTTTATATCTCAACATATTATTTTAGATCTTTGAATTCCTTATATATCCCTTCGTTTCATAACCCTTGTCCTAAGCCTTACATTACAACCCTAAAAAGTCTTAAAGATCCTTTGGAATATGGTTTAGAGGTGAGAGTAGTGGAGGGGATCCATTTATGCATTTCGCTTTTCTAGTGGGATTTATCATTTCATGAGACTCTTGTTCTTTTATTTATAGCATTTTTTCATATATTCATATGAGAGGCATTTGAATTTGAATACATTTACTCTTTATAGCCCACATGTAATGAGAGCATTTACACCCTATTCTTAAGTGTTTCATTTGTTGAGTGTATGTCATGTGAGGAGTTGAGTTAAAGCATAGTTTGGATGGGGGTTGAAATTTTTGCTTACTTTGATATCAATGATGTTATGTTGTTGTTAATGCACACACTCACAATGAGATTGGCGAGAATGAAATATTCTTATTAATATTGCTAGTTTGAAAACTATGATGTTGCATGTGTGTCATATTGTCTTCGCTTGAGGGTGTTTCGATGTCTTTGTTGAGTCATTTATATTGATGAAGAAAGGGAATTATATTTTATAAAAAACCATTGTATTTGAATTTTGTTGGTAGATTCACTGCAAACCATCACGAGACACAACTCGTCCACTTGGATTAACCTTGGGGTTTAAAGGCTTGTAGTATACGCTAAATACTATCGTGTTCCCTATGAAAGTGGCTTAGATTTATTTAGAATTTTATTTGTTTCATTTTTTTAGTTTTTGCTTTGCTCGAGGACTAGCAAAGTATAAGTTGGGGGGAATTTGATATGCCAAGAAATTAGTATATCTTAGCCTATTAATTTATACTTTGGAGAGTATTTATAATTACAATTGTTATGTTTTTATTGAGTTTCAGGTTTTTGGAATTTAATGGGAAAATTTGGCTTTTCAATGGAATAATTCAGAGTTAGTTTGAAAGCGTTGGCGTCACGGTTGGAGGAGCAAGCAAGATGGGGACACGTTAATTTGGCTAATTTTCTATGGGCTTTGATTTTTTTTCAAGCATGACTGATGACTCCATGTTGCTTTTGTATGGTCCCACCGTAAAAGTAAGACCATGATATTTGTTGTATAAGGAACATGGATCAGCTGAGAGAGTATTTTGGTGGCCCACAAAATTAATCAAAACAAAAACAAGTAAGCAACCCATTATTTATTAATGAAGCCTGGAGCCAGCCTCTTAAAAAAAAGTCCTAATAAGAGTCTAAAATAAAAAGACACGGAGGTTTTAAAAAAAGAGGACACCATCAGTTCCGGATGGGAGGAAAAATGCAGCAACTAACGCGGCAATCAATTATATATCGCAGCAGCAGAAAAGGGCATCAGGAGAATAGGAGGCTGCGAACAGCTGCAACGTTGCAACGTATCAAGAGTTTTCGGTGTTGATTTCTTTTTCCTCTTTTAGCAATTGATGAGTACAATTCTTCCATTAAAATTTATTCTTTGTGTAGGAATTTTGAGAATAGCAGTTTAATATTTTTGGGATTTTACAATTCAAATTTATTTATTTATTTATTTCAATTAGTTGGTACATTTAATTAAATATTCTGTTAATTTAATCATGCATTATTTAATTATGTTTTGTGTTTCAATTGCAAGCATGTTAGGCTAAGTTATTCTCTAGGGTTAAGGATGAGTATATTTGGTTGATTTCATTGCACAAATTCATGCCAATTGATTCTACAAATTAAGTGCTTTCATGTACAAAATAATTCTTACTATTGAATGCCTATTTTTATTGAGATAAAAATAAAGTTGGATTCTCATTATTATTTGTTAGATTCAATTTATGATTTGTTAAAAGCGGATATAAATTGTGTTTTGATGGAAATAATGAGTGTTTTGATTTTATACATATGTTTGGCTATGGAAGAATTAATAATTTGATTTTACAAAATAATTGGGCTTAATTGAATTTATTTTCCGTATCTAATAGAGTCGAGAGACCAAATTAGTGCGAGATAAAAAGTAGAATTATTTGGGCATGAATATAAGGAAGATGATATCAAATATATGACTCTGCCACCCTAGTATTTTATTATTGATTATTTTATTTGCATTTTTAGTTGATAAATCTTCATCCAAAATTTCTAAGCTAGATTAGGAATTAATTAGAATTAGTGAGTGAGTTAAAATACGTTTCATCTGTCAAGTCCTTAGGGTTCGACCTCGCACTTCTGAGCTATACTAGATATTCGATTCATGCACTTGCGAGTAAGTAAAACATCACAACATAAATCGATAACCGATTACGATGTAAAAATTTCGGTGGTTTTGGTTTTTAATTTTTTATAACCGGCTTAAATGGCTTGTTTATTTTTTTTCCAAAAAATCGACCATGTGCACCCCTAGCTATCCTTCCTTAACTCAGATTGCTTGTTTGAACCTTATCTGAAAACATACAATCTATATTCATCATTATAGGATCATAACTTAATAATCTTTGTTAAACTCAATCCATAATTACACAACCATTCGTCTCTAATTATTTCACATTTGATGTATTATACCTTACATAGGTTAATAATACATCCTAGCTTGCTCCTAACCGTTTACCTAACCCATAACATGGTTTGGCTTAGCTTTGGGTATGTTATAATATGACATTCATTATCGCATTATGCTTTAACACTCTTTATTTTGGTCATTCTTTATCGATTTAAGGCTTACATAACATATCCTTATCATTCCATCTTAAAAAAAATTCAAATGCACAGACATTGCGCCCCGACGCCTTCAGAGCTCGCTGGCCGCGAAAAGTTCTCAGCCATGAACAGTACATTTGGCCCTCAGCGCAATGTTTAGTACAAAACATTGCGCGGGGGCGCAATGTTCAGAAACAGAATTTTTGATGTTTGCATTACTTTTGCCGATTTTTAACTCCTTCATCTTACATCCAAATAAGCTCAAATTTAGACCACATCTAGAACTCACTACCTTGTATTTTAAAAAAAAATTACTTGCCTCATTTGGATCTGTAAAATCATTGATACATTAGCCCATAGAAGGGCTGTTCAAAACATTTCCAATACTTAGAAAAATTTTGACTTTCGAACTCAATTTTTCCAACTTTGTGATTTTTGGCCATATGCTTTAAAATTCCATTCTAACACTTGACATAGTTCACTTAGGTCATATATGACATGTTCAAACTTTCAAAACCATAAAACTTCGCACGTGGCGATATTTGTCCATTAAAATCCATTTTGAGTCGAAACGATCGATTTCGATCGTTCGAATCACCATTTCATTCAAACTTCCATTCGTTGATTACTAAATCAACATATACACGTGTAATAACATAAACCTAACTCATTTGATTTCATTTCACCTTTAATTTTTCAAAATTGCCAAAAATCATACTTTGGTTGGATTTTCATCACATTTCACGAACTTTTCATTTCCAAAACTTATGTTATTCTTGGCCCCTTTTTGCAAGACTTGATTCTAACACCTCATTTAACACATATAGCACATAATTGACTCGTATGGGCCTTCTAGACATTTAAAAGTTTTCATTTAAATCCATTTTTTTAAAAGGTTCGTTTTGATCGTCGGCGAACGTTTTAAAACGTTTAAAAACCACAATTGTCGCCATTCAAACTGAATGACTTCCAAATCGACTCTAACACATGTGTTTACATAAAACTTAGCTTTTTGGCCTCATTTGATTACCAATTACACAAAATGGCCAAAATTACACATTGATAGCATTTTTGCCAACTTAGCTAATTTAACACTTAAACCCCTTTTTGAATTCTCAACTCTACACATCAAATACCTTAATACATATACATTTAACCACTTTATGTATTCACATAACTTCTAACTACACATTCTAATGCACTTTACAGATTACGATTTGGCTTAATTACAAATTATAGCCTAATATTCAATTTTCCTTTATAAAAACATACTCTTCAACCTTTCATGCATCTTTTATGCTATCTATCATGAAATTTCTTCATGTATTAACCATGATCAACACTTTGACCTAGATGTTCATTAAAATTTCCAACATATAACACATGATCATCCAATGAATCATGGTTTTTAGCTTGAATTTAGACATGAATAGTACATCACCTTTATAATAGTCACTACCCCAACATAGCACACAATTGTCACACTTTAAACATGACTAAACAAGGGTATAATAGTCATTACCCCAACATAGGACACAATTGTCATTTCTCAACTTGTCAAGGGCATAATGGTCAATTGCCACAAAATCTAGGAAATTTAATTCCTTAAAATTCATAGTTTGCTTATTTTTCATCCAAATCAATTCCTTCTCGATCCAATTTCATTTCATTATACTTGAACTTTATTCTAGCTTCAAATACTCTATAACTTGTTTGTCCCATATCATTTGTCACAATTTAAACATTGGATTTCGTTAATCAACAATAATAATCACAACCTTTTCCAAATTATATGCATTACCCTCTTAATTATTCTACAAACCACCTTCGGTTCCATATTTCAATTCTCGGCATTTCAATTAGTCGGTTCACTCACTTTTCCATAAACTGCTTCCTCGAGAAACAAACCTTGACAAGATTACCAAAATTCATCGCCACTTATCCTTTTAAACTCATATAATCATTTTTTGACCTTTACATCCTTTAACTTATTTACATAACGCACATAATACTAATTCTCAACATACATGATATCTACATTGCTTCTACTTACTTTCGGGATATCACATTCTGTATTTATACATTATATCACAATTATCTTATTTCCATCATTTAATATCAATTTCCTTAACAAACTCCATATAACCACATATCATGCACTTAATATTCCATAAATCCTTAATAAACTGATTTGATCACACGGTCCCCTCTTTACTGCACATACAGACTTACGTTTACTTGTCATTCTTATACCATCACCTTTCCAGGCCCATTCCTTAAGCTTGTTCTTAATTCTCATAACTTAAACTCAATTCCCATATATATCCTTATTTCCTGTATTCTCTAACTTTAATCCTTCTTTCTTAGTCACATCAATATACACAAACACATATTCAATATATTACCTACTGACACATAACATCGTGTCTTACAATAATTCCTTTTAAATTGCTTTAATATAGGCATTACATAAATCGTTCATCATAATCATTTATATTACCATTTAATCCTCCAAATTCATTTTCATTATATTTCCTTCATAACTCAAATCCCTCATGAACCGTAAATAGCTAACTAATCCATAAATATTTTATCATTCTACTAGGTTTTATCTCATAACCTTTACTTAATTACTCAAAATCCTCATTTTGGAAATTCTGTAAAAATCTGGGATGTCACATCAGCATTTTGAGGAGGAAAACCAGACTCATCGGGAGTTAGAAACTGACTACAAGGATGTGGCGTATCAGTTATCCAGTGAGGTGACAGAACTGAAGTAGGAGCGAGAGTAACTCAAGTTGGATCTGGCTGAGCTACAGGAGCAGCATGTGGCCATGACTACTGAGTTTGATTTAGAGATAGATGAGTGGATGACGGCTCCCAGGAGAGTGGATGAGCTAGAGGAAGAGGTCCGAACTAGGGCATCTAGGATTGATTCCCTGAGTTTTACGTTGGACACTACCTTCGGTAGGCTGAGGAGCAGGGTCAGGAGGTATCCTAGGGAGGAAGACCTAAGTCGATTATTCGTGAACAGTAGAGTAGTCGACATGATCGCCCGGTAGGAACACATAGAGGCTACTTATCGTGGGATGTACCGCCACTAGCTATGTCACTGTTTTAGCTTGTATGTAGATGAAGTTAGTTCCCATTTTTGTTCATAGTAAGGACTGGTATATGTTGTAAATCCCACTATTTTGTTTAAACTTGTAATAGTGATAGACCCCGACTTTTGTTTTGTCTTAGAGGTAGGTTGGTTTATATCCCCACATTCTGTTCTTTAGGCGATAGCTATCAGTTGGTGAACATTTATAGCAGTATGCCACAGGTTGTCACTTGATGTATTAAAACGGTAGTATATAAATATAAATGCAGTTATTTTATCTGTGTGTATTGAGATTGAATTGTGTTTAACTGTTAAATGTAAATATAAATAAATTTCGCATGAAATGTAGAAACACAAAATAAATAACATAAGGTTTTGTTTACATCAGACCATGCCACCAAGAAGAGGAAATTGAATTTCGCGCATAGAGGAATCGATAAATAATGAGGAAGTTCTAGCAAACCCAATGCGAGCTTTTGCGACTATGCTTGCAGAAATCATGCAAAATAGGCCACCGCCCGTAGTACAGCTCATAGTGAATCAGTCGGGGACTCACTTGGCGAACTTTAAGGATTTCAAACTAGTAAGACCGCCAGAGTTTCGCGGAACTATCGATCCAATTGAAGCCCAGGCATGGGTGGAAGAGATGAAAAAGGTGTTCGAGGTCGCCAGAGTGGTTGAAGAACAATAGACGTCATTTTCCACCTTCATGTTGAAAGGAAAGACGAACTATTGGTGGAAAGACAATAAAAATCGATTAGGAAAATGAGTGATAACATGGACACGATTCAAGGAGTTGTTCTTCGAAAACTATTTTTCGGAGAGCATGCAAGCGAGAATGGAGGTAAAATTCCTGGAACTGAAACAAAGGAACATGATTGTTGCCAACTATGCTACGAGATTCAATGAGCTAGCCAGATTTACACCGAAGTAGGTAAACACGGAGGTCAGGAAAGCCAGGAGATTTGAACAAGGACTGAAGCCTTGGGTGTATGGAAAAGTTGTAGTGCTACAAATCAACACATTTTCGTCATTGCTAGAGAAAGCTATCATCACTAAAAGAGGAAATGAAGCATTGACCAAATTCCAGCAAGACCATAAGAAGAAGAGCCATGAGGGGCATAAGGAAGGAAATAGCAATGGAGGAAGTAATCCTCACAAAAGAAAATGGAATGATAGTCAGAGCTCTGGAAAGCCATCAAGTGAGGCTAAGAAGAGCAACAAGTGCAAAAAATGTGGGAAGAATCATTCAGGAGAATGCATATGGGGAAAGGGTGTATGTTTCAACTGTGGATAGCCGAGGCACTTTGCTCCATAATGCCCGAAGGTAAAAAGGGGAGATTGTTTCTATTATGGCTCGCCGGATCATCAAAAGAAAAACTGCCCAAAAAGATAGAGTGATTTCGGGAGCACAAATCAAGGAAACAGCAGCAAACTAACAATTGGAGGGCCAACACAATAGAACAGGCTGGTGGCATCCATTTTTAATATGATCATCCAAGATGCTGTGGAATCAAAAGAAGTGGCGTTAGGTATTATGCCGATCAATAATATTAATGCACATGTATTATTTGATTCGGGTGCTACCTATCTTTTCATATCAGATAAATTTGCTAATCGATTAAAGTTACCTTGTGAGAAATTAGAGAACCCAATGAATGTACTGGTAGAAAATAAGGAAGTGATCCATGTAGAGTACATATATAAGAATTGTTGTGCCGAGATAAGGGGACATAAATTGTGTGTGAATTTAATTCCAATATGTTTAGGAGAGTTTGACGTAATCCTTGGAATAGATTGGTTGTCTAATAATGGAACTGTGATTGACTACCAGAAGAAGAGTATAAACCTAAAGACTCCAAATAAGTCGAAGGTGGTATTTTATGGGAATAAATCGTCAAGACAATCTTTTTATCTGACGATGATGCAAAAAAGAAGATTGTTAAGGAAGGATTACATAGGTTATCTGGCTTACATGGTTGATACTCAGAGAGTAGGGGGTGAAGTAGGATAAATACATGTGGTAAGGGAATTTTCAGATATTTTTCCAGATAAGATACCGTGTTTACCACTGGATAGAAAAGTGAAATTCATAATTGACTTAGTATTGAGGACAGCATCAATATCGAAAGCACCGTACAGGATGGCTCTACTAGAAATGAAGGAATTTATGATACAATTGCAGGAATTATTGGAGAAGGGGTATATTCGACCTAGCATGTCTCCATGGGGAGCGCCGGTGTTATTTGTAAAGAAGAAAGATGGGTCATTAAGACTTTGTATCGACTATCGGGAGTTGAACAAAGTTACGATTAAGAACAAGTACCTGTTGCCCAGGATAGACAATCTATTCGATCAATTAAAGGGAGCGAAATACTTTTCGAAGATTGACTTGAGAACGGGGTATCACTAGCTGAAGGTGAGAAAAGAGGATATACCGAAGACAACATTCATGACTCGATATGGTCACTTTGAGTTTCTGGTGATGTTGTTTGGTCTGACGAACGCGTCAGCAGCATTTATGGACATGATGAACAGAGTGTTCAAGTAGCACTTGGACAAGTTTGTTGTTGTGTTCATAGATGATATTTTGGTTTATTCGAAGACGAAGGAAGAACACGCCAAACATTTGAGGGTAGTATTGGAGACGCTAAGAAAGGAGAAGTTGTACGTGAAATTTTCCAAGTGTGAATTTTGGCTACAACGAAGACGCTGACAGAAGTCAGAAGTTTCTTAGGATTGGCAAGTTACTACCGAAGGTTTATATAGGATTTCTCAAAATTAACGATGCCATTGACAAATTTGACGAGGAAGATGGTTAAGTTTGTATGGACGGAGAAGTGTGAAGCAAGTTTCTTAGAGCTAAAAAAAAGACTTAGTGAAGCACATGTATTTTCCCTACCAAGTGATATGGGACGATTTGTGGTATTCAGTGATGCGTCACACAAGGGGCTTGGCTACGTTCTGATGCAACACGGTAGGGTCATTCCATACGCTTCGCGGCAGTTAAAGGATTATGAGAAAGGGTATCCAACTCATGACCTAGAGTTAGCAGCAGTAGTGTTCGCACTTAAAATTTGGAGGCACTACCTGTTTGGGAAAAAGTGTGAGATATACACAAACCATAAAAGTCTGAAGTATATTTTCACTCAAAATGAGCTAAACATGCATCAAAAATGATAGTTGGAATTAATCAAAGACTATGATTGTGAAATTCTATACCATCCTAGTAAGGCGAATGTTGTAGCAGATGCTCTAAGCAGAAAGGGTAGAGAAAAATTGTTGATACTAACAACCCAAAAAGAATTAATCAAGGATATGAAAAGACTAAACTTAGAGGTCAAGTGTTCAAAAGAGGCGGATGAAAAGTTATTCGCAGTAGAGGCGAGTCTGAATTTATTAGACAATGTAAAGGAGGCTCAAGAAAAGGATGAAGAATGTGTTGCCATAAGGACACGGATCTTAGAAGGAGAGGAACTGAAGTATAAAGTTGATAGCACAGGGTTGCAGAGATTTGAAGGAAGGGTTTAGGTACCTATGGTTCGGGAATTGAAGGAGGAGATTCTGCAGGAAGCTCACAGTACAAGGTACTTGGTACACCCCAGAAGTACTAAGATGTATCAAGATTTGCGTCAGCACTTCTGGTGGCCAAACATGAAAAGGGAGGTTGCGGAATGTGTGGGGCGATGTTTGACATGTCAGATGGTTAAAGCAGAGCACCAAAAATCGAGTGGGCTACTGCAACCGTTGGAAATTCTGAAGTGGAAATGCGAGCACATCACAATGGATTTTGTGACCGGGTTTCCACCAACGCAGAAGGGTTACAACGCAGTTTGGGTGATCATGAATCGTTTGACCAAATCTGCACATTTTCTACCAATCAAGATAAGGTACAATCTGGTGCAATTGGCAAAGTTATATATAAAGGAGATTGTGTCACGACATGGAGTGCCGGTATCTATTATATCTGACAGAGATCCGCACTTCACGTCAAATTTCTAGAAAAGCTTACAGGAAAGATTGGGAACGCAATTGAGGTTAAGTACGGCGTATCATCTTCAAACTGATGGCCAGAGTGAACGCACTATTCAAACACTTGAAAACATGTTTAGGGCAGTTGTGATGGATTTGAAAGGCAGTTAGGATGACCATCTACCTTTGGTGGAATTTGCATACAATAACAGTTACCATGCTAGTATTGGCATACCGCCGTATGAAGCACTATATGGAAGAAAATGTCGCACACCATTGTGTTGGGATGAGAATGGTGAACAAAAACTGTTAGGACCTGAAATGGTGTAGCAGACTGTGGATGTTATTAATGTAATAAGAGCTCGTTTGGTAGTAGCTCAGGATCGTCAGAAAAAGTATGCCGATTTGCATCGTCAGAAGCAAGACTTTGAAGTTGGTAGCTTTGTATTTTTGAAGGTATCTCCCTGGAAATGAAAGATAAGATTTGGCAAAAAAGGAAAACTGAGTCCGAGGTTCGTAAGACCATTTGAAGTTCTGAAGCAAGTGGGTGAATTGGCGTACGAGGTAGCCTTACCTCCTGAACTTGAGCACATTCATAACGTGTTTTATGTTTCAGTGTTGCGGCTGTATAAACTTGACTACAAGCACGTGATATCCTATGAACCGATTCAAGTGAAAAAAGATCTATCGTACGAAGAAATTCCTGTCCAGATACTAGATAGGAATGAAAAGACACTAAGAAATAAGGTTATATATTTGGTCAAGGTTCTTTAGAGAAACCACGCAATTGAGGAAGTTACGTGGAAAATAGAAGAAAAGATGAGGAGGAATTACCCGCATCTTTGAGTGACCTTATGCTGAAATTCCGGGAACGGAATTCTTATAAGGGATGGAGAATGTAATGACCGAGAATTTTAAGTTACATTGTAAATAAAATTAGGAATTTGATTTCTAATTAAGTTATATAAATTAATTTAAACCTTTATGTGATGGTTTGACTATTTGACTATTCGATAAATTTAATTAAAGAAAGTTCGATTAATGGGTTTAATTAAATTAACGGACTAACTTAATGATTTTTGATATCAAGGGATTTATAGGTTATGGATCCCTAATTAAATATTCAATTAAAATTTGAATATGACAAGTCTAATTGGATTATGTAATTAAATTTAATTTAACTATTAAATGGTCTAATAATTATTTTCAAAACAAGTTTAATGTATAATTATTTTCAAAACAAGTTTAATGTGAATTAAAAGAATAATGAACTTGTAGGTTATATTATGTGATTTAATGTTTAATTAAACTAGTCCAATATTTTATTTAATTGAGAGACTAGTGAATTATTTTTGAAAGCCCATGTTGGTGAATTTATTTAGTGATATAGTGACTCAAACAAATTAAAATGCAAGCCCAAACATTGACCCAATTAAGCAAGTTTTTAGAAGACTTGAATTTGTAAATTGTGTAATAAAAATAAATGGAAAATCAAGCCATTTTAGAGGTGTGGCCAGTGGATTTGAGATAGAGGCCACTTGGATGTCAAAAATTTATCAAATTGATTTCTTGAGTTAGTGTGTGGAACACTTAACCAATTTGCTAGCATTTGATTAAAAGTTTGATGTCCATTCTATAGATATATGTGATATATTTGATATATGTATATAATGCTAGGTCTATAAATAGCACACCACATTTATGTTGAAAGGGGTTACAAAAATAATGCAAAAGTTATCTATGTTGGGTGTTAGTGAGTTCTAGTGAGTTAACTCGGTGAGTGAGTGACTTTAGAGAGTTCTTTAGTAAGTTTCATTACCAAGTCAAGCGAGTTAAGATATATTTCTTCAAGGAGGTATTCTTAGATGTCATCACACTTCATAACCTATTTTGAAAAGCAAAGAAAACAAGTCATTAAGAGCAAAAGGTATAATATCACCCAAAACCCTAACTTATATGCTTTTCCTTGTGTTATATATGATTTATATGGTAGAAAAGTGATTCTTAAGCTCTAAATATTTATATCCATGCTATATTGGTAGATCCAGGGTTAAATGGGTTTAACATGAATATTTATATGTGTTTGTGTTGAAAAGTTTAGCAAAAAGTATGAAAACGATTTTTACCGACGGAACCCTAAGCGAACATGTGATTCAGAGCTTTATATTTTGAAACCTACAAGTTGTATGTGTAATTTATTTTCTTCATATACTAGGTATGTAAGTTAAGAGTAAAACTTAGTTGGAATCATGTCAAAAGGTTTTAAAATTAGTGAGTTATGATATTTAGAACCAAATGAATTCACTGTCAAACCTTAATGCACAACAGTCCAATTTGAGCCCATTTTTCGTAACCTATACATGTCCAAAAATGTGTTTCAATTATGGAATCTTGTATTTCAAGAAGATACGAATCCAACAAGACCAATTTGAGGTCATTTGGACTTTTAGATTTTATTTTATTCAAGTTTGTGCAAATGAAATAAAAATCACAAAACAAAACACAATTTTGACAACTTTCTGCATAAAAGTTGGGATGGCAAGCGCCTTTGCCAGCACTCTTGGGCGCCTAGGCGCCTAAGATGGCGCCCTGGATGGTCAAAGTCAGCCACGGGTCGACACGGGTCAACTTTGGGTCGATTCGGGTCGGTTTTAATCAATTAAACAGGTCGTAAAATATTTTAAATATTAATATAATTAATATGGGACCCAAATAAATTTAAATATTTATAAATAAAATAAACTAAGAATATTTAAGGTATTTAATGATTATTTAAATAAAATAATAATTAAAGTTAATTAATTATTTATTGTTTAATGGCTATTAAATAATAAATAAAAGGAATTAAAGGTAATTAATTATTTATGATTTAATTGTTATTAAATAATAAATAAAGGAAATTAAGAATAATTATTTTGAATTAAAAATAATTAGATTAATTATTTATTATTTAATACTAAATAATAAATAAAGCATATAAGTTCATCAATTAATATTTAAATGATGAAAAAGTTAAAAAAATAATTGTTTATTATTTAATTAATATTAAATAATAAATAAGAATAATAATTAATAAATTATTATTTAATTGATATTAAATAATAATTAAAGGAGAATAAAGTTAATAATATAATTATTTATTATTTAACTATCATTAAATACTAGGTAAGGATAACTAATTATTATTTAATTGACCTTAAATAATAATTAAAAAGGGTTAAGATTAATAAACTAATTATCTATTATTTAATTAAGATTAAATAATATATAAGAATGAATAATTAATTAATTATTATTTAACTAAAGATTAAATAGTAATTAAAGGAGAATATATTTAACAAAATACTTAATAGATGTTAATTAATTAATTATTGTTCAACAATAATTAAAGATAGTTATCATTTATTATTTTAAATAATGTTTAAGAATAAATGAGGTAATGAAACAATTATAATAAATTGTTTAAGAGTTTAATTAATTATATAAAGATGTCTAAAGTATACTTAATTTAATATTACTTAAAGAGAGGTAATATTCGTCATTTAAATCATTTACCTAAATACAACTAAGTATAAATGATATGAAATTTCTTGAAATGTGTTATGTACTGATCATCGGTAATTAGATGTTAGGTTTAGTAAACTTAAATGTTTAAGTGCGCAATTATATGTTGTACTAATTATTAAGCCGACGTTATCAATATTAGGTCTTTCAAATGGAGTCTAATTAGTGATACATCGCAAACAAGGCAAGTTTTCCTAACCTTACTCACATTTATATTAAGCAAGTTCATAACTCAAACTTGAGTTAGTATTTTTCAATTATGTTAATGGTTTAATATTTATCAATTACTCCACACCCATGATAGTTATTGATATCCGCACTTGGTGCACTTGAATTCCTGTTCTATTATTAAACTGTAAAAAATTTTAAGTTTTTCATTCATGAACTGTTTAAAGAATTAGTCTACGTCATTTGTTCGGCTAAACATACATATGTTAATATTTTTAAAAAGTTATCCAAACCAGTAGTTGGTATGGATAGCAACCCTTAATAAGGAGAATATAAGTGTCGGCTATCCGATGTGTCAGAGTTTAATGTTATGCATACACATGGTGTACAAGAGGTTGATCCCCTCAAGTACAAACTGACAGGTTAAAATATAAAAAGGTCAGTCAAATGATTGATTCCTTGAAAATGTTCATAGTTTATTTCACCACTCAGCAGTAAATAATCAATATTCATTATATCTTTAGAACTTTGATTATATTGTTCAGTTATTTTAAATAGTTGATTTATTCGATTGTCATTCTTATTCATTCATGATATACCTTCATTATTTATTTTAAACTTGATGAGCAAAGTAGTTGTTCACTCTTGCTATATCATGAACTAATTGTAATTGAGTCTGATCATTCCAAGAAGGACAAGGGCAAGGGCGAGCTTTAGGATTAGTTGTTATTGTTATTCTATTTTGGTAAATCATGATCCCTTTTGTATTAAATAGGATATTTATGATGTATTTTTGTTTAAGGTTTAAGACATTGGGATTAGTGAAACTATGTATTAATGAACAACATATGTTTATTTATTTTCACATTAGTATTAAGTGTTGTTTAGTGATGATTGGATGTATTTTTGCGTGAGCACCAAATCCGAGGTATTGGTATCTGAATTTAGGGGTGTCACAGGTTGGTATCAGAGCTGTAAGTTATAAATTTTAGGATTTAAGAAACCTAGGTTATAACCTTAGAATTAAACTCATATAAAGTACGCTAGGTGGATGGGTCAAGGAGATCCATTAAGTCGAGTTTTGTTTGGAGGTGAATTGTGGAAATTCATCGAGCCGAGTCTTGTTCATGATAAAAAAAACTATTTCATTTCATTAATGAATATATTTTATTGTGATACTGATGTTATGTTGCTAGGTGTACAGATGATATGATTAATGAATATATATGGCCTTGGTGCACAGACGATATTGTTGGTGAATGTCTTTGGCCTGGGGCAAGGACGATATAATTGCTGAGTGCCTTTTAGGACACGTGATAAAAGTTCTCTATGGTCTGAGGCAAAGAAGAACTGTTTTTTGGTATGATCATGAACAGTAGTGTTTCAGATGATAAAAGTTGATGATGATTTTTTTTTTCTTAAAAAGAGAAGTTAGTAGACATCATAGTCTACATGATTCTTCTAATAGATTGCTCATTCCGCAGCTATTATTGATCTAAAACTTGTTGTCTATTATATTCTATTAAAAACTTAACTGTTAAAGGTTAATGATAATTTACTCATCATTATCTTTGATATAATATTTCTTTACTAGGCTATTTGAGCTTTCCCTCTTTATCCCATCGTTCTTCAACAGGAGATGATAAAGTAGTTAGGACTAGTCGGGGAATGGAGTGAAGATCCGAGTGATAGTTGTAGTAGTCTTCACATGTTGTAAAATAATGTGACTATAATAATGAAAACTTAGTTGTGTATTATTGAGCACTGTTTTATTGTACTTTGTACTGTAATAATTGTCTTTTGGCGACTCAAATTTGGGTTGTGTAGGCCCGAAATTAGGGGCATCGCATCATTAATATATACGCTATAGTTTTTTATATTAATTATTATTTACTCATAATATTTTTCTTATATTTTTGATATATAGTTATTTAAGGACATAATTGTTGTAGAATAATAAGTTGCAAGTAAAATTTTAGTTTTAAAAGCTAGTTGTTGGCTAACTAAATTTTAATAACTAATATATAAGTTAGAATTGTTTTGTAACATTAATTAACTGAAGGACTCCTATATGTAATAGAATTGGTTATTAAATTAATCATAATTAATATATATATATATATAATGTTTTAATATTTGTTATGATGAATATTTCGTTAAGCCTGATCCAGTAATTGATATTGGGTTAGGCCTAATGAACCATCAACTTGGTAGTCTTTTATGAGGACTCTTTAGTCCGATAGGCTTGGGTTGGGTTCCTACGTCCCTTCGGACAATAATTACTCATTACGTCTAATTCTAATTAGAGTAGGAGTCATGTGTCCTAGAGGGTTATGATAGTTACCTTCCTAGTCAATTACAATTCATCGTTGGACATTCCTAACAGGATTGATAAGACTCAAGTAAGTATTATAAATACCCGGTTAATGATAGAGGTAAAGTTTACGATTATTATTGCTCTACTAAATACTTAGGCCTCCATTGTTGACCTATTTTGAAACATTCACTAACTCTCACACTGAAGAAGTCTACCGACGACTCAAGCCGTCAGAATTCTTGTGCAGGTACTCTCTCTAGACGGACGGTAAGACAGTCAAACAGAATCAAGTATCAACAATATTCATTATTATATACTCGTGATATTTTTAATATATAGTCATTTAGAGACTAAAGTTGAATAGAAACTTAAATAAATTCTATTAGAGTTCAAAATTTAATAGAAACTTAAAAATAAAATTTTAAACATGGATTTTAAGTTAAATTTTTTTATATGATAACAAACACTACAAGAAAATATCCCATCAGCGATGAGACATTTTATATGGAAAGCGACCATCGTGATCGGTGTCTTATTAGCGATTATGGTTCAAATTAGTTCCTATTTAGTATTAGCGACCGAAAGTTGGTCGATTGCTGATATAATTAGCGCCAAACATTTCTCCGACCAAAAAATTAGCGCCAAACATTTCTGCGACCAAAACTTATCTACGACTGCGATAGCTGATATATTAAAATCTATCAAAAAGCCAGAAGACAGAAAGAAGAAAAGAAGAGAGAAGCGAGAAAGAGAGTCACCGTCGCCACGCCAAGCTACCACCGCCGCGCGACGCCAATGTTGCCACAATTAATCCCGCCGGCGTTGGGGGATTTTGTACCAACAAACCACAATTTGAATATGGATAATCTGAAGTCATCTGTCAAATTTTGTGATTTGTTGCATCCTCCTCACTTCAAGTAAAATTTCAGCTTCTTTAATAATAAACTCCAATTGTTTTTCTAGTGCTCACTCTCGTCCTCTCCTAAATTTTTTTTAACTTGTTTTTTCCCCTTCTATTTATAAATAAACTCACTGTTTCTTATTAATTTTCCCCCCTTTGTCCCAATTTACAATACATCATATTTAATCATTTTTTGGTTTTAATCATTTTTCGGTTATGCAGCAGCAGACAGAGAGAACTCTATTCCTCCATTTCTCTTTTGAAAGTTAGTCACTCTTCTTTTCTCTTAGATTATATATGCTTCTATATATGTTTATATTAATATATTTATAGTTTGTGCCATTTGAAGAATTCTAAGGATGTTACTTATTTTCGCCCTTATCATTTGCATCTCACCTTTGACAGTCTTAACTCATCATGGTCTGCCTATCAATCTATCTCGTTAAAGCCCTCGTTCTGTGATGTCTATACAATTTCTGGTGGCACTTGGGTGCAGTGCAGTGTGCTTTTAAAGGTACAGTTTAATTTCTATCCGTGGTCAGTGGAAATTACTAGGCTATATAAGTAAACTTTCTAAGTATGATGCATACAGGCTATTTGATCTGTTCTTAGGACGCCAATTGCAAGTATTGATCATTTGACTGTGCTATTACCTGATCCTGATGCATCAAAAGTGCAGTGGACATTGGACCGCAACAATGGTAATGCATTTTTCATAATCCTTGTTTTTATACTTTGTGGTTGCACCTATATGTTTATGGGTGGACATATGTTTGGTGATACTTTGTATCATAATTGCTACATAATGTCTGATATTTGCACTGAAGAATTTCCTATAGCTATGGTAATTAGTAATTTTATGATTCGTGATATCGCAGAAAGACTAATTCTTTCACGTGTCTCATGCAGCTACACCACTTAATAGATATGTTTATAAGTTTTTAAACTTACATTTTACGCTGTAATTACTAGACTTTATATGATTTTATAAAAGGATGGGCGTAAAGTCAAAGCCTATGTCATTCTATAAAACATGGGAGTTTAAAAATGCAAAACAAAATATTTAAAGAAGATTGGGGTTTACTAAATTGGCATAAGCACCAGAGTAATTGCTTGTCATGGAGACAACATCTCACTAGTCCTTGACATGAAGTGAAGCGATCACCTTCACCCTTTTCACCTGGCAATCCACTGTATTTTTGTTTAGATGATAAATGTTGCTGTAAGACTCGCCGCAACCAACATGAGTTTCATGATCCTAATTTGCTGCTGCATAATAAAACTAACTAATACAGCATTTCTCTATACCTTTACTTTGTCATGTTAAACTCGAAGTTTATTGATCAGCACACTAGTCCACATGGTCATAACAATTCTTCCAGATCTTCTTTCAACTTATATAATGATTCTTTTCATGCTGTATGTTTTGCAGTAGTAAACTAAATTGGAATTGAAATTTTTAAGAGATATATAGCGATGGAGATATTAATTTTAATAGTTTGCGTCACATAATCATTTTACAGTAAACCACTTTCTACTTCACTGAAGTTTGATTAGATTCATGTTCAATTTCGTAGGTATGAGGAAAACCTACTGGATTACTTGCAATGTTGAACCTGACATACAACATCTATCCCTTAATAGGAGAAGGCTTCCTAGCAGCTTTGTTGTTAGGCCTCGTTATCTGAACAGATTATTGACTAATTTTCAGTCAACCCTTCAGGAGATTTCGACCATAGCAACAGCACCCACTTCCTCACCCTCTGACGCTGCAAGTGAAATTGGAGGGAAAACTGTTGAACTTATAAGTTGCATAGATCCAAGCAAAGGTAGGTTATGCTTCTTAATGCACTTTATGCTCTCTGCTGAGATTTACTTGACAAAACTTTTCATTCTCAAAACTTCAATTGTTGATAATGATTCGTCATTACACACGCAGCTATAGATAGATCCAACTGAAGAGTTTGTGCAGTAGAATCACATTGGTGACCCTGTAGATGTGACATTTGGTGTGAAGGAATTAAAGGTACCTTAGACAACACTTCATGTGAAAATTGTCTTTATTGCTATGGACAAAGGTTATCCCAACTGATGAGTCCTCAGTTTTGATGAATAGCATTTTTTTATTATTAAAAAAAAGAGGGTATCCCATAGTCGCCGTTGTCATTACAGCCATATGAATGGATAAATTGACCACAAAGAAGAGATAATCTCCATTATTGTCTTGACTTGCATTTCTTTATATCTGAAGGATGATGCTTATTTAGGAAACTTTGGGATGGTCAACATCCTGACACAAGTCGTATATTATCCTAGTCCTGGTTCCTTGTATTAAAAGCTTATATCATGATCACGGACAATAATGTCTAGCAATTAACAAAACGTTTTTATACATTTAATGAGTTCACAATCATCTTGAACATAATTTAGCCAGATAGTTAAAATCAAACGATATTGTCACTGAGATACAAATTTCACTGGGAAATCTGTAACGTCATGTAGACTTTAAGATGATCTTATGATTTATTTGAGGCCTAAGGGTAGACTCTAACTACTCATCTGACCAAAAACAAATACCCAAATGAAAAAATATAATACAAGAAATGGTCTATTGTGCAAATTTTTATGAACTTATGTTACGTTTGGATTGAAGAAATGAAGATGGGAATGGAATGACTGATTCTTATGGAATTAAAAAAAAAGAGTGTGTTTGGTTCCTCCATTGGAATGGAATGAACCGTTCACATTCCTCCCAAATTTATGAATTTTATTCCTTGGGGAGAGTATGGAATAACTCATTCCGGCTAGAATGGAATGAATCATTTCACCCTCTATTCCATTCCTTTCTCTATTCCATTCATTCGCTCATTCAATTCCTTCAATCCAAACATAGCATTACACTTTAAAGAATTTGCAGTAGTTGGTAAACAGTGAAATTTACTTCCTATAAAGAGATGTTAATGCATTCCTTATGTTTCAACATCACTCTTCCTTTTTAGCTGCTTTTGACACTTATGTTTTTTGGTTTCATAAAATTTAATCTCGTAAATGAAAATGATTTCAAAACAGTCCTATTCTTATGGCACCAAAATCCGGCCTTGATGATGGTTCCACTTCAATTTTTGATGCTAGCCTTGTACTTGGAACGATGCTTGTATCACAGCTCCACAACAGGACTTCGGCAGGGCCTCCACCAACTGAAGCCACAACGCATGATCAGTCTGATCAAGGGGCATGGTCTAAAGAACAAGAGAGAGCAAGGGGAAGTTTCTGAGCATCTCTCTAACACAAGAATTTGGTCTGAACTTTCAGGTAATTCTTTCTTCATTTTCTGTAGTGCTGAAAAGCATCATGGATAACAAGAGTTCACATATTCCAAGTTTCAAATTTCAAACAGCAAATCGCATGAGAAGTGGCAGTACCATTGAAGAAAGGCGTGTTCAGGGGGGAAGAAATCCTAATATGAATGAACAAAGAGATATTCAAAGAATTAGTGCAGTGCATATTTCTGCAACCGGCCCTGGTGGAGGAAATCATACCTAAACATTAATCATCAATCAATCAACGACCAAAATATAACAAGATAAATATAGAGTTATTTTATATTTTAGTTGGTTGTATACAGATTGATGTACAATATGATCTATACTTTACAACCAAGGCATTGCTTTTAAAAATGAGAAAACTCTTACTTGAAGAAGCAATACAAAATAATCTATATTTTGGGAATTTTAGCCAGAAATATAATAAGTTCGCTAATAATTTTGCATCTCATGATAATGATATGAGGTGGGAAGACACTTTGAGGAATAGGTTGGACTCATCAAGCGTACAAGACCATGACTCATAAGTCTTAACATATTCCAAGATATCTAGCTAAGCTATTTTATTGAGTTATAAATGGTTGTATATCGTTACCTCAGTAGGTGATAGAGTAGTAGTCGAAGTGAATGGTTCCAATGTCAGAATTAGCTAGCCAGAAATGTTTTCGATGTGTTTTACGTATCCTTTTTAATTTTCATATTTCAATCAATAAAAGAATAGCAAGTCATCTGTTGACAGATTTATTAGTTCCCATGTTATGGGAAACTGAAGAACCAAAAGGACAATAAGAGTATTAGTTTGGCTTCAGCTTTGATTGTCATTGATCTCTCTGTAACTATACACTCTTTTGCTTGCAGTAGAGCTGAAACTAATGATCATTGGTTTTTCACAACGTCAACCTAGTAACTGGGTTGATGCCGATGAAGATGATGATGAAGGGGAGGAGCCTGACCTGTGTGTCCAATCTAAACCTCCACATTATGAAGAAAGATAGCAGTGATAATACAAATGATAGGCCTGCGTATGATATCATGTTTAAATTACAATTATATTTTTAGTAAGAACCAGCGTCTAGCATTGGATATTATGACTTGTATTTGAGCTGCTTTAGAAATTAGCATTCCTATAATGGTAAACCAGGTTGATCTAATGAAAAACCCAGTTAATCAGTCTAGACATAGGTTTACCCCTGGGGAAAGAAATTATGTACTCCCTCCATTCCAAGTTAAATGCCCAGTTTTGAGTTTTTAAAGTCAAATTGGTCATTTTTAAAACTAATTTTTATTCCATATTTGCCAAATATAGGTGAAGAGATTATAAACAAAAGAAAGTATATACAATTTACTACTAATTCCAATTTTTATAATTTTAGCAATGTATTTATATATGCTTGATTGTTCATTCTAAAAATATAAACTTAGTTTTGAGCGTTCACATATGCCTTTCGTACGAAGAGCTGAAACAAAATATCAGTATGGCCTGATAGTTTTGTGTATTTGACATTTGCTCAAAGACGCTAATAGCATTGTATAACTCAATGTACTACTCATATAGAACGTTGCTCTGGGATCTGAAATCTCTGAACTTTTATGATAGAAAGTAGACCACCTGTATAAGTTTTAGTATGTCAGTGGCTCATGAGTACATTCCTGTGTTTTCTTTACCTCCATTATTTTTAATTGGATAAAAACTTTATGAATGCATTGAGGGGTTGAATAGGATGAAGAATTACCTTCCAACATGTTTGAGTTACATTGAATTGAGGTGTTTATAATGAATGGAAATTAGGTCTAACATCAATAAATTCCATGTTAAATCTGGTAGCCTTGTATAGACAGATAATAACAAGATGCCATATGTAATTTGATGAACATGCATACCTAGAAGGGTTCTAGTTGCAATAACATCTTAATAAAATACGAGTCGTCTACTTGAAAATTTCTCCCCCTTGTAGTCGCAATCCAAGACTAGTAGCACACTGTAAAATTTGATATCCTCACCCCTTCATTTCAAAATTCTTTTCTGTATGCAAGTTTTCGTGCTGGGATTAATCTAGAATCATACTGCAAAGTGCAAACTTAAGGATCTGGCTTGATTTGTTCTTTCACTTGGTTTCCACTAGTGTAGTTTTTGTACCTAAATTTTTAAGCACATGTTCAGAATCACTCTCTATTTTTGTGGTTTGATTTCACTTGTTTCTGTGGAATATAGTTCTTGGATCTAACATGGAGAATGTTTGGTTTTCAATGTCGCATGTTGCACTTGCTTTTACTTGTCGAAAATAAAAACTAAAAAATTGTTTGCGCTTCCTTTTGTGAGAAATGCCGATCTTTACATGGTCATTTTAAGGGTTAATCAAGATCTCAGTTGAGAATAAAATATCAAATTATCAATGCATTTATGCAGCAATTCTAGTGTTCAAATTGAATTTCTTACAAATGAACCTATTTGCAGCCTTATATGCTCTCTTGTTTTGCAAGCCTGATCATGTAGTAGTAACTACGCAGCCTGGAATATTATGGTGCTAGCTTTATACTACTAGTAAGTCACTTGGGGCATCTTCTTTTCTTTTTGTTTTTCATGGCACTACTTGGATTCTGTAAGACTTGTCAATTGTCATAGATGCTTTTCTAAGGGGGAAGAGCATATAGATTTAGACTATAAAATCCTCTTTGTGGAACTTCAACCAATATATTTGTTGGAACAGCTTCTGGTTCAATTGATGCCCTGCTGAACATGGATTAATTGAGTTTACTGAAATATCTCTATAAAGTGCTATAAATGTATACGCCAAATATGCTCTAACTGTTGTCTCGTTTCACACTATATTTTTGTCAAGTGTCGTTTATCTTTTTATCTACAGTTAATTTTGCAAAGTGTCGTTTATCTTTTTATCTACAATTAATTTTGTCGATGATTACCTGACATTTATTTAAAGTAGTGCTACGTCCACAAATGATAGGACCCACATAAATATGGTTATATGGAAGTAGAGAAAATAGTACAAAAAGAATGAATTTAAGAGTTGATATAAATCAGGATAATATTTAAATTAATAATGAGATTTATGGATTTCTTACATCTTTATCAGGAGTATTATTTATTTTGTTAGTTCTATGATTTGTTCATAAATTATTTGTGCAAATAAAATTACTATCTTTGTTTATCAATTTTACTAGTAAATGTACCTCATTTAACCTCACTGCGGTGCAAACTGGGGCCAAAATTCGCAGTTATATAGTTTATGTCTCCATCTTGTGTATCTCTCTATTTTGCATTTCATATCAGGATATACTTACATGCCAGGATGTTAGAATTGTATGCACAAGTTTCTCTCTCTTCTCGTTCTGGTATTATTTTTTGGGCATTATTTTTCTATTGGTAGGTTTGGTGGAGTTGAATATATTAATTGATTTGCCATCTCCATTGACATTTAAAGCTGTCTTAGAACTTGTTCATAAAAACCCATTTAAGTAATAGAGTTTGATTGGAGAAGGCATATCTACATAGTCAAAATAAGATTAGGACAGCCAAATAACTGAAAAAGAATCACCTCAAAGAGAGAGAAAGAAAAAGAAAAAAAAGAGTTAATTACATATCGTATTACTCTGAAATATACATTATTTTACACTTTGTACCTTGAGATTTTAACATTTTCATCTCGTTATCCAAAGTATCATTAAATAACCATTACGAACCTTTTCATAATTTTTTTGGCCGAAAAATGGTCTTGTGTCATAATTTTATTGGTTGGGTGTCTGAAAATGATCCGTAATTATTAACGGTACTTTGGATAGTGAAATATGAATGTTTAAATTTTGGGATAAACAACGTATAGTTCGGAATACCATATGCAATTAATCCAAAAAAAAAAATAGTGCCATACTTATTTCTGTCTATGGTGAGAGAATGTCTTTCCTTTATATCCTACGCCGAAAAAGATGATTAAAGCTACAAAAAAAAATTGTGCTCAAAGAGATGAGATAAAGTACATAAAAAGAAGGGTAATCAAGTCATTTAGTAAAATTTATTAATATAAAAAAATAAAAGCATTCATCACTTTATATATTCTTACAATCGCTAGAGATAAAAAAAATTTAAAAATACTTCTTTTTTTTACTAATTAATACTCTCTTTTTTTAAGCTAATTAACACCTTTTTTTTTTTGCTAGTTTAATGCCCACCCACCCACCCACCCTCCCTCAAAATTTAAACTTGCACCCTCTTGAGTCTTGATATAAGAGGGATGAAGATAATTATTGGGTTAAGATCTTTTAGTTAAAAATATATCCGTAATGTGTATAAATTGTATTTTGTTCATTTTTTTAGGGACGAAGGAAATAGTTTTTTATAATCAAATAATCTTATTAGGAAAGAGGAATCTATAAAGGGTGAGAGTAATACAATACATCTTATTCTATTTCGAAATTAAAGATATTTTTATTTTATTGCTCAATCTTTGACCAAAATCTTAATTATTCAAATTAATGTTAAATTTTTAAAATTTTCTTACAAATAATATAAATATCATAATCATATATTGTTATTTTTGTAATTTAAATAAATTCATATCAATTTAGATTTTAATTTTGCAAATTGACTTCATAAGTTGAAATATTTCTAATTTTAGAACACATGTAGTATATAATGCTCCATTTATACCATAATTAAAAAAAAAAATTTAATCCATTTCAAAAGTAGGTATACATTTTTATTTAAAAATTATAAAATGACATGATATTTTTAATTTGTCATTGTTGGACTATGAATTTTTATTAGAGCAAGTGGGCCGAAATGATTGGGTTGTTCACCCTCGAGACCCATTTAGCTTGAATCTCTACCCAAGAAAGTTTAGATCATCACCCCGAATTAGTTAATGTTGTGACAATTATATAACAATTATCACTCACACATTTAGTCTAAAGGTTACAGCGATTTTCGATCATGATAAAGATCGTGCAACATTATTCCGATCATAATCGCCGCACATGCTTAACAGTTAGAGGATGATGACAACTATAAAAGAAATGTAAACAATTCAGGTACGGGCTAATGTCAATTCACCCTGCTAAACACTGAGTATCTCAATTGTTAACATTTTTAGAAATCAATACTTACTTTTACGCCGGAGCTATTCCCTGACTGTCCAAGTCGTCAAGCTCTTGGTTGTTTCATTATGCAGGTCAAAGTCGTTAACAGTGGTTAAACGTCTCGACAAATTCAAGCATTAACAGTTATTACTTTTTCACTATTGTTTTTTATATCACACTACCACAATCAAATTCTTAACTAATACTAAGACTATATTAGATAATATAAAATTATCTTTAAAAATTATCGTTTTATAAATATATCTCTAATTTTGAAATAAAATATAAAATATAAAAATAATATTTTTATATTTAATATTTTTACTAGACTTTTTCGACCTTCGTAAAATAACAAATTATTTGATTGTAAATATTAATCCCTTAAAACAAATGAGTCAAAATTTGATACGCGATGTAAGAATCTTAATATGTTATTAAAATAAAAATAACAAATTAGATATTTTTTAAAAATGGTCTGCTAATTTTAAATATTTTAAAGGAGAAACAGCTGGGCAGAGAAAAGATTAGTTTGGGAACGCGCAAACACCGACCGCGTCGCCTTTTTGTAACCTGTGAGTGGGGGTCCCATTCTACAATGGCTACGTGCGAACTGCGTCGGCACTCGTTTGCCTGTTATCAATTTAAATTATAAATTTAATATTAATTTTTAAAATTTTATTTTTTAATTTAAAATTAAAATAAATTTATGTTAATATAATTTTGAATTTCATTAACAATTTAAAAAATATTATTAATTATAAGATTTATTGGGTTATAAAATTAAAAAAAAATATATGTCAATTTTAAATTTAAAAATATATTAAATTAATTATTTAAAAGAGACTATTTTAGTGAGACTTAAATTGCCTGAGTATAAAAGATACAGTCGGAAAATAATATCCATATAATAAAGCAAAACGGCTCAAATATCAAGGTATCCACATACAACGGTCTCAAATTAATTTAGATTTCAACGATCTAAAATCATTTATGATTTTAACATTCCACGGTCACTAATATATCACTCATTTTTTTTCACAATTCAACATCTTTTTTTCAAAAATTTATTCACTCATATTTTCCTCCTAAATCAAATTCACCACTACACTATAATAATAATAATAATAATAATAATAATAATAATAATAATAATAATAATAATAATAATAATAATAATAATAATAATAACAATAATAATAACAATAATAGTAATAATAGTAACAATAATAATTATAATAATAGTAATAATATTAACAATAATAGTAGTAGTAGTAGTAGTAGTAATAATAATAATAATAATAACAACAACAACAACAACAACAATAATAATCATAATAATAGTAATAATAATAACAGCAATAATTATAATAATAGTAATAATAATAATAATAATAATAATAATAAAAGAATAATTTAAGATTAAGAATATTTAAGATTAAGTAATACAATCATAATTATTATAAACAATATAATAACAGAATATTTATTATAAATAATTTAAAAAGTAGTACTTTTTACTAATAATAATAATTATATTAATAATAATAATACTAATTCTAATAATAGTAATAATAATAATTATAATAGTAATAATAATAATTATAATAGTAATAATGAGTCAATGGAAGTGGAAGCAAGCCCAACCTTATTAGATAAGGTGAAAGAGACTCAAGACAAAGATGAAGAGTATGTCAGAATAAGGATGAGAATGACCGAAGGAGAAGAGGTCAAATTCAAAGAGGATAGCATGGGATTGCTAAAGTTTGAAAACCGTGTTTCGGTACCGCTAGTGCATGAATTACGAGAGGAGATTTTGCAAGAGGTCTACAGTACAAGATACTCGATACATCCGGGAAGTACGAAAATGTATCAAGATCTACGTCAGCATTTTTGGTAGCCGAATTTAAAAAAGGAGGTTGCAGAATGTGTCAGCCGATGCCTAACTTGTCAAATGGTAAAGGTCGAACATCAGAGATCAAGTGGATTATTACAGCCGTTAGAAATTCCTGAGTGGAAATGGGAGCATATCACAATGGATTTTGTGGTAGGACTTCTAGCAACACATAAGGGATATGACGCAATATGGGTGATTGTGGATCGACTAACAAAGTCAGCTGTGACGCCCCCAAATCTGGGCCCACACAGCCCAAACTTGAGTCGTCAAAATACTACAACAAAATTATTACAACAAAGCACAACGTACAACAATACAGTGTATAATAATACACAACTAAGTCTTCACTATTATTGCCACACTATTTTACAAAACGTGAAGACTATGATAACTATTCCTCGGACCCTCACTCCATTCCCCGGCTAGACCCTGTTATGTTTTCATCTCCTGTTGAAAAACAATGGAACAAAAGAAAGGGTGAGCTCAAATAGCCCAGTAAAGAATATCATGACTAAGATAATGACGAATAAATTATCATTAGTCTTCAACAGTTGAGTTCTTGATAGAATACAATAGACTACAAGGTTTATATCAAAAACTGCAGTTAAATTCTTAAACAACGTTCAGATCAATAATAGCAGCGGAATGAGTAATCTATTAGAAGAATAATGCAGACTATAATGTCCACTCGGTTCTCTTTTTAGGAAAAACATCATCAACTTTTATCATCTGAAATATCATTAGTCAAGATAATACAAATTCACAGTTCCTGATCATAATCATGCACATCAACAGTTCATCTTTGTACTACGGGCCAAAGATATTCAATATAGCACCAACGGTCATGATTATACCAGATTCAGCCTTTGGTCATAATCATACCAAACAACAGTTCATCTTTGCACTACGGGCCAAAGAGAACATTCACCACGTGCCATAAAAGACACCGAACAGATGTATCGCCTTTAACCTATTATATCGCCTTTAACCTATCATCTGTTCAACAAATATATCACATCTGTGCCCCCGGCCACAGATATTCACAACAGCTTGATTTTTGGATGATTAGAATGATATAAATGATGAACAGAAGAAATAGGATAACAATAAGTATCGGAAGTTTACTTTGTACAGATTCAAATAATGTCCAAATTGTCAACATGATGTGGAGTGAAATTTAAAAATGATATTCAAGATCCACAGTTCAGAATAACGGTTACAATTCAATAGAAAGGTTCACGTAAATAGGAAGGTTCAGTTGAAATAATGAAGTTCAACTATTATGGAACATATAATATTTTCAGGAATTATAGAAGCAATAGTTCCATAATAAATTTTGATTTAGGAGTATGAAAGAAAATAATATCCCTTACCGTAGCAGGTTTGATTAACAAAAGGTGAAGGAAATTAATACAAAGGGTTATTCACCAACAGGCGGCAATCCGCTCCGTAAGGTTATTCCCACAATTTAATAGAATTTGAGTACAAAGAGTTATTCACCAAACAGGCGGCAATCCGCTCCGTAAGGTTATTCCCACAATTTAATAGAATTTGAGTACAAAGAGTTATTCACCAAACAGGCGGCAATCCGCTCCGTAAGGTTATTCTCAGAGATTAATAATGAATGAATACGAAAGGTTATTCACCAACAAGCGGCAATCCGCTCCGTAAGGTTATTCCCACAATTTAATACATGGAAATAAAAGGCACGTCTTATGAGTAAGGAAGAAACAATATTATTATCGAGAATCAAATAATGATAATCCCTTACCATAGTATGTTTGAATAATGGAAGATGAAAAAGATGGTATCCCTTACCTCAACACGTGACTGGATATTGATTTAAATGAGGTTGATTAACTTGAACAGTACACGTATACTTATAGATCTTCACAAATACTCAAGATGACTTAAGCACACTTAGAGAGAACTTTCACAAGAAGTATTTAGAGAGAGAAAGAAAGAACAAGTAAGGAAGTTTATGAAAAATCCTTAAGTTAAGGCTTCTATTTATAGCCAAAAATCTTATCATTCATTTAATCTAAACCATTCATTTAAAGATCATCTTTTAATCTACACCATCCATTTCAAATATTATATTATCTTTAATCTACACCATTCATTTCATATCACCTAATAATCACCTAACTTTATATTATAAACAAGTCAATTTAATTATTCAACAATAATTCACACTTTAATCTACACCATTCATTTCATATCACCTAATAATCACCTAACTTTATATTATAAACAAATCAATTCAATTATTCAACAATAATTCACACTTTAATCTACACCATTCATTTCATATCACCTAATAATCACCTAACTTTATATTATAAACAAATAACTTTATCAATTCAATTATTATGACTAATTGTTATAAATACAGTATAGTTAGCTCTTAGATATCAAGTCAATAAATTAATGAAATACAACTGTTTAAATATCATCATAATAGAGATAACAATAATGTAAAATAAAGCATACGTTACTGTGTAATGACAATTATTGATTCAATAATGTGAATTACTGTGCATATGTTACTGTGACAATTATTAGGTTCAATAATTTTAAAAACAGTGCAACAACAATTATCGACTCAATGATATAAAATACAGTATAATGACAATTATTAAATCAATAATGCAAAATACTGTGTAACAACAATTATTGAATTGATAATATAAAATATTATGCAGTGACAATTATCGATGAAATGATGCGTAACAGTTACGGTGTCAATTATCAGACCAATAATATGAGACACTATGCAATACCGTGTGTTACTGTAGAGTACCGAGTGCTACAGAAAATACCAATAACTACCGTATGCTACTATTCTTTTATCACCGGTATTTTAACAGTTCCGTTGACTATTTTTATTTAAAAAGGTTATTTCTGTCGTTTTCTATATCCGACAAATATTCCGTTGTGGGGTCCACCAATAATTTGTTATTTCGGCGCCGTCGGACCAAACGAATATTCCCCGACCAAACGAATATTGTCCGACAAAATAAAATTTGCACATAACATCCTTAACTTTTAACTTTATCGATTTAACCACTTACTGTTTAAAAAAAAAATATCTATATGAAGAAAAATTAAATTTTGTATTTCATAAAATTCGGGGTCTTACAACCTCCCCTCCTTATGAAATTTCGTCCCCGAAATTGACGTACCTGACATATCGAAGAGGTAAGGATACTTAGATTTCATCTCAGATTCTAGCTCCCAAGTCATTTCCTCAGTATCTTGGTTCCTCCATAAAACCTTAACTTGAGGTATAACCTTTGAGCGTAGGATCTGCTCCTTCTTATCCAGGATCTTAACAGGTACCTCCTCGTATGTTAAATCCTCTGCTATAACGTCTGGTTCTAACTCAATGACGTGGTTTGGGTCCTTCACATATTTACGTAACATAGATATGTGAAAAACGTTATGGATGCGAGACATACTTGGTGGTAGGGCTAGTCTGTAGGCCGGTTCCTATTCGATCGAGGATTTCAAATGGGCCAATAAATCGAGGGTTGAGCTTTCCTCTCTTTCCGAATCTCGTAACCCCTTTCCATGGAGAAACACGTAAGAATACATGATCTCCGACGTTGAAATTTTCGTCTCTCCGATGAAGATCAGCATAACTCTTTTGTCGTTCTTGTGCGGTCTGTATTCGTTGTCGGATCATTTGGATCTTTTCGGTCGCCAAGCGTACCAACTCGGGTCCCAACAATTTTGCTTCTCCTACCTCATTCCAACATATTGGAGAGCGACACTTCCTTCCATACAATGCCTCGAATGGAGCCATGCCTATGCTTGCTTGGTAACTGTTGTTGTAAGAAAATTCCACCAATGGCAAGTACTTATCCCAACTTCCTTTGAAGTCTAATACACAAAGTCTCAAAAGATCTTCGAGGGTCTGGATCGTCCTTTCCGATTGTCCGTCCGTTTGAGGATGGTATGCAGAACTAAAACGTAGTTCAGTGCCCATAGCTTTTTGTAGACTGATCCAAAAGCGTGAAGTGAATCTAGGATCTCGATCAGAAACTATGGAAACTGGCATGCCATGCAATCTCACGATCTCATTTATGTACATACCGGCAAAACGTTCAAGTGAAAAGTTTTCTCGTATAGGCAAGAAATGAGCAGATTTGGTCAATCTATCTACGATCACCCAAATTGCATCTAAGCCTTGAGAAACTTTTGGAAGACCCGTCACGAAGTCCATATTGATGTGTTCCCACTTTCATTCGGGAACTTCAAGTGATTGTAATGGACCTTTAGGAACTTGATGTTCTGCCTTGACACGTTGACAAGTTAGGCACCTTGAGATAAACTCCGCAATCTCTCTTTTCATATTGTTCCACCAAAATGTATGTCGAAGATCTCGATACATCTTGGTACCTCCTGGGTGGATTGCAAACGGCGTGTTGTGTGCCTCCATCATGATTTTATGCTTCAATTCAGGATCGTTAGGAACACAGAGTCGAGAGTTGACTCGAAGTATTCCTTTCTCGTCGATTCTTGCTTCGGGAATGGCACCTTCTTGTACTTTCTTTATCATGTTTATCAGTTCCGGATCGGTAGCTTGAGCAGCTTTAATTTTATCGATTAAAGTTGGTTCTACTCGCACGTGAGCAATCTTCGAGTGGGTCCCTGGTGTCTTTAGCTCTATCTCCATCTTTTGCAAGTCGTACAAAATACACTTTTGTGTTGTCAGCAGTGCACTTGTACTTGCATAAGATTTTCTGCTCAAAGCGTCAGCTACAACGTTCGCCTTTCCCGGGTGATACTGGATTGTGTGGTCATAATCCTTTAACAGCTCAAGCCAACGTCGTTGTCGCATGTTGAGTTCCTTCTGGGTGAAGAAATACTTGAGACTTTTATGATCCGTATAGATATCCACTTTTTCTCCGTACAAGTAGTGTCTCCAGATCTTCAACGCGAAAACGACTGCTGCCAACTCTAGATCATGAGTAGGATAATTTTTCTCATAATCTTTGAGTTGTCGAGAGGCGTAGGCTATAACCTTTCCATGTTGCATAAGGACACAGCCTAGACCTTTGCCAGAAGCATCGCTGTAGATAACAAATTCTCCTGATCCTGATGGTATGGTCAGAACAGGAGCTGAAACCAGTCTCTTCTTGAGTTCTTGGAAACTTTTCTCGCATTCCTCGCTCCATATGAATTTTGTGCTTTTTCGAGTAAGCTGCGTTAATGGAGTGGCGATTCGAGAAAATCCTTCTACGAATCTCCGATAATAACCAGCTAGACCCAGAAAACTTCGGACTTCGGTTACTGTTTTGGGTTGTTCCCAATTTAGTACCGTTTCAATCTTCGCAGGATCGACTGATATTCCTTGACTAGAAATCACATGCCCAAGAAACGCGACCTCCTCAAGCCAGAACTCACATTTCTTCAACTTGGCATATAATTTGTTTTCACGGAGCTTTTGTAGTATCAATCTCAGGTGTTGTTCATGATCCTCGCGACTCTTGGAGTATATGAGGATGCCATCAATAAAGACAACCACAAAATGATCCAAATGTTCCTTGAATATCCGGTTCATCATGTCCATGAAAGCTGCAGGAGCATTAGTTAGTCCAAAAGGCATGACTAAGAACTCATAATGCCCATAACGAGTTCTGAAAGCAGTCTTTGGAATGTCCTCAGCTTTAACCTTTAACTGATGATATCCAGAACGGAGATCAATCTTTGAGAAATGTTGAGCGCCTTGCAATTAATCAAACATGTCATCAATCCGAGGTAACGGGTACCTGTTCTTGTTGGTGACATGGTTCAATTCTCGGTAGTCAATGCACAATCTCATACTCCCGTCTTTCTTCTTCACAAATAGAACAGGAGCACCCCAAGGTGATGCACTCAGACGAATGAAACCGGTATCCAACAATTCCTGTAGTTGGACTTTTAACTCTTGAAGTTCAATGGGAGCCATTCGGTAGGGAGCTTTGGAAATGGGCTTGGTACCGGGTTCAAGATCAATATAAAAATCAATTTCACGGTTTGGGGTAAGCCAGAAAGTTCCTCAGAAAAAACGTCAGGAAACTCATTAACAATGGGAATATCATTCAAGTTTGACGTGTTTTTGTTCAAATCAGTGACATGAGCTAAAAAGGCTTGACATCCGTTTTTCAATAAACGAATGGCTTTATGGCTAGAAATAACAGTTATAGATTTCAATGGTTTAGTTGCTTGAATTTGCATGACAGGTTGATTAGGAATATGAAAACTAATAATCTTATGAAAACAATCAATTTTAGCATGATGGGTAGTCAACCAATCAATTCCTAAAATCACATCAAATTCACGCATCTCCAAAGAAATAAGGTCAACAGGTAATGTGAGGTTGTTGATTTGAACTAGGCAAGATTTATAGATAGTAAATGTAATAGATATTTCTCCCAATGAGGTTTCAACTGATAAGACAAGATTTAAGTTTTCAATAGTCAAATTTAAACGTTGAGTACATATAGGTGAGATAAAAGAGTGGATAGAGCCAGTATCTAATATGGCATAGACTTCACGAGAATTTATGAATAGCTTACCGGTTATCACCTCATTCGGTTTCTTGACTGTTATCGTCAAATCGAATCCCGAATACTTCATTCGGATCTTCACGTATTTCAACCATGGGAATACCACTGAATAATTTTCTAGCAAACTGTTTCTCGGGTTCATCAACTTCATCAGTAGTAAGGTACCAATGATTTCCATTAAAATAGTATTTTCGATAGACTGCAGTTTCCACGATAGTGACTAACTTAACCTGAATTCCTCTAAATTGTAACGCCCAAAAGTATAGAAACATCATTTTTAAATAATCTTGAAAATCATAGCTGGAACACCATAAATCCCAAAGACTAATATGAAAAGTTCATATATTCTGATCCTTTGTTATAGAGCATAACCATGTGATATCACTCTCCCAATTAGTGAGTAAATTAAAGGCAATAATTTTCGCAAGTTCGTTACTTCCTTTAATTGCTTCTAAGAATGGATCTGGAACGACTGTAGCAGAGCTTTCACCTTCATCCTTACTGGATAGAACACGCATAATTTTTGCCTTAGGCAAATGATTCAACTCTGAGTTTGTAAGAAGATTATTCGTCGCATCTTGTTTTGCAGCTACATTTGTTTCGGTAATTTCATAGTTAACCTCCTGATTTCCAGATGCCATAATTAACTGTGGTCACAAAATAAATGTTAGTTCAAATAAACTGACTCATCACTTCATGTTCCTACATTCAAATCGACTCATTAGATAATAAAATCTATTTTAGGTAGGACACACTAGTGACTGATTCTATTCGTCTCTCCCCTCCTAGTTCTACCCCAGATCTCCATTAAAGACCATATCCCTAAGCTCTGATACCAACTGTGACGCCCCCAAATCTGGGCCCACACAGCCCAAACTTGAGTCGTCAAAATACTACAACAAAATTATTACAACAAAGCACAACGTACAACAATACAGTGTATAATAATACACAACTAAGTCTTCACTATTATTGCCACACTATTTTACAAAACGTGAAGACTATGATAACTATTCCTCGGACCCTCACTCCATTCCCCGGCTAGACCCTGTTATGTTTTCATCTCCTGTTGAAAAACAATGGAACAAAAGAAAGGGTGAGCTCAAATAGCCCAGTAAAGAATATCATGACTAAGATAATGACGAATAAATTATCATTAGTCTTCAACAGTTGAGTTCTTGATAGAATACAATAGACTACAAGGTTTATATCAAAAACTGCAGTTAAATTCTTAAACAACGTTCAGATCAATAATAGCAGCGGAATGAGTAATCTATTAGAAGAATAATGCAGACTATAATGTCCACTCGGTTCTCTTTTTAGGAAAAACATCATCAACTTTTATCATCTGAAATATCATTAGTCAAGATAATACAAATTCACAGTTCCTGATCATAATCATGCACATCAACAGTTCATCTTTGTACTACGGGCCAAAGATATTCAATATAGCACCAACGGTCATGATTATACCAGATTCAGCCTTTGGTCATAATCATACCAAACAACAGTTCATCTTTGCACTACGGGCCAAAGAGAGCATTCACCACGTGCCATAAAAGACACCGAACAGATGTATCGCCTTTAACCTATTATATCGCCTTTAACCTATCATCTGTTCAACAAATATATCACATCTGTGCCCCCGGCCACAGATATTCACAACAGCTTGATTTTTGGATGATTAGAATGATATAAATGATGAACAGAAGAAATAGGATAACAATAAGTATCGGAAGTTTACTTTGTACAGATTCAAATAATGTCCAAATTGTCAACATGATGTGGAGTGAAATTTAAAAATGATATTCAAGATCCACAGTTCAGAATAACGGTTACAATTCAATAGAAAGGTTCACGTAAATAGGAAGGTTCAGTTGAAATAATGAAGTTCAACTATTATGGAACATATAATATTTTCAGGAATTATAGAAGCAATAGTTCCATAATAAATTTTGATTTAGGAGTATGAAAGAAAATAATATCCCTTACCGTAGCAGGTTTGATTATCAAAAGGTGAAGCAAATTAATACAAAGGGTTATTCACCAACAGGCGGCAATCCGCTCCGTAAGGTTATTCCCACAATTTAATAGAATTTGAGTACAAAGAGTTATTCACCAAACAGGCGGCAATCCGCTCCGTAAGGTTATTCCCACAATTTAATAGAATTTGAGTACAAAGAGTTATTCACCAAACAGGCGGCAATCCGCTCCGTAAGGTTATTCCCACAATTTAATACATGGAAATAAAAGGCACGTCTTATGAGTAAGGAAGAAACAATATTATTATCGAGAATCAAATAATGATAATCCCTTACCATAGTATGTTTGAATAATGGAAGATGAAAAAGATGGTATCCCTTACCTCAACACGTGACTGGATATTGATTTAAATGAGGTTGATTAACTTGAACAGTACACGTATACTTATAGATCTTCACAAATACTCAAGATGACTTAAGCACACTTAGAGAGAACTTTCACAAGAAGTATTTAGAGAGAGAAAGAAAGAACAAGTAAGGAAGTTTATGAAAAATCCTTAAGTTAAGGCTTCTATTTATAGCCAAAAATCTTATCATTCATTTAATCTAAACCATTCATTTAAAGATCATCTTTTAATCTACACCATCCATTTCAAATATTATATTATCTTTAATCTACACCATTCATTTCATATCACCTAATAATCACCTAACTTTATAATATAAACAAGTCAATTTAATTATTCAACAATAATTCACACTTTAATCTACACCATTCATTTCATATCACCTAATAATCACCTAACTTTATATTATAAACAAATCAATTCAATTATTCAACAATAATTCACACTTTAATCTACACCATTCATTTCATATCACCTAATAATCACCTAACTTTATATTATAAACAAATAACTTTATCAATTCAATTATTATGACTAATTGTTATAAATACAGTATAGTTAGCTCTTAGATATCAAGTCAATAAATTAATGAAATACAACTGTTTAAATATCATCATAATAGAGATAACAATAATGTAAAATAAAGCATACGTTACTGTGTAATGACAATTATTGATTCAATAATGTGAATTACTGTGCATATGTTACTGTGACAATTATTAGGTTCAATAATTTTAAAAACAGTGCAACAACAATTATCGACTCAATGATATAAAATACAGTGTAATGACAATTATTAAATCAATAATGCAAAATACTGTGTAACAACAATTATTGAATTGATAATATAAAATATTATGCAGTGACAAGTATCGATGAAATGATGCGTAACAGTTACGGTGTCAATTATCAGACCAATAATATGAGACACTATGCAATACCGTGTGTTACTGTAGAGTACCGAGTGCTACAGAAAATACCAATAACTACCGTATGCTACTATTCTTTTATCACCGGTATTTTAACAGTTCCGTTGACTATTTTTATTTAAAAAGGTTATTTCTGTCGTTTTCTATATCCGACAAATATTCCGTTGTGGGGTCCACCAATAATTTGTTATTTCGGCGCCGTCGGACCAAACGAATATTCCCCGACCAAACGAATATTGTCCGACAAAATAAAATTTGCACATAACATCCTTAACTTTTAACTTTATCGATTTAACCACTTACTGTTTAAAAAAAAATATCTATATGAAGAAAAATTAAATTTTGTATTTCATAAAATTCGGGGTCTTACATCAGCGCACTTTTTGCCGATCAAGATTAAGTTCAGTTTGGATCATTGGCTAAACTGTACATCAAAGAGATAGTTTCGAGACATGGGGTACCGGTATCGATTGTGTCAGACAGAGATCCGCGCTTCACGTCAAAATTTTGGAGAAGTCTTCAGGAGAGATTGGGGCCATAGTTGAGAATGAGTACAGCGTATCATCCGCAGACCGATGGGCAAAGTGAGAGAACAATTCAGACATTGGAAGATATGCTCAGGGCCTGCGTGATGGATTTCAATGGCAGTTGGGAAAATCATCTACCACTAGTTGAGTTTGCATACAACAACAGTTATCATGTAAGCATAGGCATGCCGCCTTACGAAGCTTTATATGGCAGAAAATGCAGAACATCTCTATGTTGGGATGAGATAGAAGAACGTCGACTGTTGGGACCGGAATTGATTCAACAAACTGTAGAAATTATCAAAGTAATAAGAGCTCGACTAGTAGCAGCTCAAGACCGTCAGAAGAAATACACCGATTTACATTGACAGAAGCGAGACTTCGAAATCGGGAGTTTTGTGTTTATGAAGGTATCTCCCTGGAAGGGGAAGATCCGATTTGGAAAGAAAGGAAAGTTAAGTCCGAGGTTCATAGGACCGTTCGAGATATATTAAAGAGAGTGAGTGAAGTGGCGTACGAGGTAGCTCTACCTCCTGAACTGGAGCATATTCACAATGTGTTTCATGTGTCAGTGCTGGGACTATACAAGTCAGACTATAAACATGTCATATCATATGAGTCAATACAAGTCGAGAAAGACTTATCGTACGAAGAAATTCTTGTCCAGATACTAGATAGGAAAGAGCAAAAATTACGAAATAAGGTTATACATTCTGTCAAAATCCTCTGGAGGAACCACAACGCTGAGGAAGCTACGTGGGAGCTTGAAGAAAAGATGTGGGCTAACTATCCGAATCTTTTTGAGTAGTTTAAATTTGTAATTTCAGGGACAGAATTCTTATAAGGGGGGTGAGAATGTAATGACCACGAATTTCATTAAACATTGTAATTATAATTATTATATAATTAGCAATGAATTAAAAATTTTGTACTAACTAATTGTGCATTAGATAATTAAATAGATATACTTGTGTATGTGTATATTTATTTAACGCAATGAAGCAAAAGGGTATAATTAACTAAAACAAATATAATAAAATCTAATTGGATTATATTTTAAATCCAAATGAGTTGTTAAACTAGGTCAATTACATTTACCTAGTAGCCCATGTAATTAATTTAACTACTAGTCCATGTAATTAATTAAACAAGATCAATGCTTAATTTAATTAAATGTAACCTAGAATAATTAATGAAAGCCCAATATGTTATTTAAATTGAGCCTAAACCAATTCAATGGATGAGCCCAATATATTTAATCATAGAGTCCAATATAGAGCCCAATAGGAAGTCAAAATTGGTCAACAATTTAACACACACACACACACACACACATATATATGCACATTAAAGCTAGCAAAAATAAATGAAAAATGGCCAAATAAAGGCCATATGGCCAGCACATGTGGGGGGCCCTAAGAGTGACTTGTGAAGTTTCATGTTGCTTAGATTTTACTCCTTGTCATGGTTGGTTACCAACCCTAATCAATCACTTGTCATTCCATAAATCAATCCATGAAATAGTAAGCATAATTAGACTTTAATTTCACCAACATTGGTGAATTAGAGATGTTAATGAAGGCTTAGCACTTGGCTATAAATAAGATGCTCCACACTTGGTTCAAGGTTGTTGATTCATTTGCTAGACATTTTTAAAGAGAAAAGAGAGAGCATTTGTTAGTTAGAGAGAAAAATACACTTGTGGGTTGTGTGAAAAAGCTAGAGAATGTCCTAGTGAATGTCCTCAAGCTACACAACATACTTTGGTAGGAGGAGAAGGAGAGCAAACAAATCTCAAAAGTTTAAAAGTGCTCTAGACTTCTTCTTATTTCATTTTTATGGCCTAGAACGATTTTGAATGGTTAAAATCTATTTTTAACCGATCAAAACTCGTTTTGATGGTCTAGAGGTATTTATCTATGTAATATATGTATATTCATAGTTTGATGTGTTTATATCATGTTTTAGTATGTGTGTAAAGCATGAAATTAGTATAAATGTTCATATCACACTTTACCGCTAAAACCCTAAGTAGCTATGTGCTATATTTTGTGTCATTTCGAAATGTACAAGTTAAATACTCAATTTATATGGCTAGAAAGTTTTATGAGTGGGTTATAAAGCCAACACAACTTGAATATCACAAAAATATAGACTAACAAAGAAGTTATGGTTTTTACCGCAAAGGATGTTGTTTTTAAACTCTAAGTGGTTCGATCCGTAAATTTCGTGTATAACGTTTTCAAAAAGACGATCGAACCATGAAATATTGTAAAACAATAAGTTAGGAACACATCAACATTGATTTGGTGTCATTTGGATGTGTAGATATCATTTTATCAATGTTAGAACCAAAGAGATCAAAATAAGAAAATTAGGGTTTAAAAATCAGTGTCACCGCCGCAGCAGTGGTCCTCACCGCCGCAACAGTGAAACACACTGTAAACGAAAAATTTTGCACTACCGCCGCAGCGGTGAAACATTCTGTTTGAAAAAAATATAACTCCGAACTGGGTCGGGTCGGTCGGGTTGGGTTGGGTCAGGTTCGAGCCAAAAAATAAAAAAATGTTCCAAAAAATATTTTATTATTTTTTGACTTAATAAATATATTTTTAAAATTTAATATAATTGAATTAAAATGTAAAAAAGATTAAATATTATTAAAGAGTTAATAATATAATTAAAATTAATAAAATATTATTATTAATATAATAATATTAGAAAATCATTAAAATATTATTAAATGTATAATAATATTATAAAGATAATAAAATATTATTAAAGGATTAATAATATTAATAAGATAATAAAATATTATTAAATGATTAATAATATTAGATAACAAATAAAATATTATTAAACGATTAATAATATTAGATAATTAATAAAATATTATTAAATGATTAATAATATTAGAAGATGAATAAATATTATTAAATGATTAATAATATTATAAGGTTAATAAAATATTATTAAATAGTTAATAATATTATAGAGCTGTTAATATATTATTAAATGATTAATAATATAAAAATATTAATACGGTATTATTAAATGATTAATAATACTACAAGACTAATAAAATATTATTAAGTTGTTAATAATATTAAATAAGTGTATGCACTATATTAAATATTAATATAGGTTCTTGTGTTTGAAATATTATTAAATAGTGATGATATCGTCTATGTGTTTATATACCCATAATTAGATAATTATGTGGATCGTAAAAGTTATAAAGGTCATCATACTAATGTGTATATGATACTAATTTAATATCAAACTGATTTAATTGTTAGGTCCGTTCAAGGATTATTAAATTACATTGGTTAGTCGTAGACGACGCACGAGGCAAGTTTTCTACACCTTGACTTGTAATTTACGTTGCAAGTTCTCTAACACTACTCAATTATTGTTGAACAAAGTTATGTACTTGTATTTTATTGTCAAAGCTTGAAGTAGTTTAATTATTTAAAATTATTCCACATCCATATGGTTTATACTTAGTGCATTTGAAGTTTAATAGTTCTTGATTCATGAACTGTATTAAAAATGTCTAAAGCTACTTGTTCAGCTAGACATTGTGTTTATAAATTCAATTACTTAAATACTTTTAAAAGTTTATCCAAACCATTGCTTGGTGCGAATTCTTATATTAAGTCTAAGAATTTAACAACCCTAAATAAGGGGATTTTATGTCGGGAAACCGACTTTGGCGCCAGATGACTAAATGTAATGCATATACAGCGGGTTGAATAGGCTGATTCCTTTGAAAATCAAACTACTCAAAGGGTCAGAGTAAACTCTATTATACCCTCATTAGTTCAGGGTCCTTGGTGACCACTCAGCATTTAAGATTCGAATATTCTTGTTCAATGAAATTTTAGTCTTGTTCATTTCACAATTGTTATCCATTATTGAAACACTTGATGTTATTTCCATTTATTCATGATATATTAAATCTTTATGATTATTCTTAAACTTGCTAAGCAAACTACTTGCTCACACTTGCTATATCATGAACCATTTTCAGCTAGACCCGAATGCTCCAAGAAGGACAAGGGAAAAGGAAAGGCCAGAGCTTAATTTATGCATGTTAATTAACTGTTTAATATGTAATTACTCTTGGTAAATCTTTTATAATTCCTTAAAACATGAACTGTTTATGTTATGGTTGATAGACATTGGGATTGTAACATTTTTGTAAGGAACCTTTATGTATTATTCCGTTAAGTTTAAATGCAAATTATGTATTTAATGGGTATTCAGTATTGTATAGTGAAAACCAAACCCGAGATTATAGAACCCGAATTTGGGATCGTCACAATAATAATAATTATAATAATAATGAAAATAATAATAATAATAATAATAATAATGATAATAATAATAATAATAATAATAATAGTATTAATAATAGTATTAATAATAATAATAATAATAGTAGTAGTAGTAGTAGTAGTAGTAGTAGTAATAATAATAGTAATAATAGTAATAATAATAATAATAATAATAATAATAATAATAATAATAATAATAATAATAATAATTACTATTATTATTATTATTATAATAATAGTAATAATTATAACAGTTTTAAATTTTCAATCTAAAAATATTGAATATAGTACTTAACTATTATATTAGTCGGACCGTACCTTCAAGCACGAATTATCTTAATTTGATATATTATTGGACAAATATGCCCCGAAAGAGTTGGGACTCTTGTTATTTCACGTTTCGTCGGTTTACTATTTTTTTCTCCCTCTGTTTCATAAACTATTGTTTCATTCTTCTTCCCTTCGACACGCAAGCTTATTCTATTCAAATCTCTCTCCTAAAACTTACAGATTATATTAGATTACATGATAGTTAAGAGTGCATACATACATACATATATACATATATATATATATATATATATATATATATATATATATATATATAGGGATATGATCCATAACAAGGCTTTACTATGAACACTTTTTGAACAAACGCCTTGATGACCGTTGGATGAAAAATAGAAGGGTTGAGATTTAAACTATTCCGCTACATCATGTAGCGGAACCTGTTTTCATGTAGCGGAACCTATTTTTTTTTTTCCCTCATTCCACTACATAATGTAGTGGAACCTTTTTTTTTTTTTTTTTTAATTCACTCCATCCGCTACATGATGTAGTGGAATGGTCGGCAAATTGAAAAGTTAAGTCCATCCGCCACATTTAGATTTTCACCCCCTTCCTTTTCTAATGCAACAGCTTTTGTAAAATAAAAATAAATAAAATTATACCCTTCCAACAAAAAATTTTATGTGTAAAAAAAAAGTTATACAAAAAATGGTCAATTATCAAACATTTAAAAAACGAAGTTAAGTGTGATAATTCAATAGAAGAAAGTGATATTTTTACAAATAATTTAGTTTTTATTATAAAAATAATATTCTTATAAAATAGTATTCTTATAAAAAGATTAACTTTTATAAAATAAAAATAGTAATCCTTTTATGTAAAAAATATTATTTTTCTTTATAAGAATATTCTTATAAAATAGTATTCTTATAAAAAGATTAACTTTTATTAAATAATTCTTATAAAGAAAAATAGTATTTTTTACAAAAAAAGATTACTATTTTATTTCAATCTTTTTATAAGAATACTATTTTATAAGAATATTCTTATAAAGAAAAATAATATTTTTTACATAAAAGGATTACTATTTTTATTTTATAAAAGTTAATCTTTTTATAAGAATACTATTTTATAAGAATATTATTTTTATAATAAAAACTAAATTATTTGTAAAAATATCACTTTCTTCTATTGAATTCTCACACTTAACTTCGTTTTTTAAATGTTTGATAATTGACCATTTTTTGTATAACTTTTTTTTTACACATAAAATTTTTTGTTGGAAGGGAATAATTTTATTTATTTTTATTTTACAAAAGTTGTTGCATTAGAAAAGGAAGGGGGTGAAAATCTAAATGCGGCGGATGGACTTAACTTTTCAATTTGCCAACCATTCCGCTACATCATGTCGCGGATGGAGTGAATTAAAAAAAAAAAAAAAAAGGTTCCGCTACATCATGTAGCGGAATGAGGAAAAAAAAATAGGTTCTGTTACATCATGTAGCGGAATGAGAAAAAAAAAAAACAAAAAAAAAACAAGTTCCGCTACATCATGTAGCGGAATAGTTTAAATCTCAACCCTTCCATTTTTCATCCAACGGTCATCAATGCGTTTGTTCAAATAGTATTCATAACAAAGCTTTGCTATGGATCATATCCCATATATATATACACATATATATATATATATATACACACATATATATATATATATATATATATATCGAGAATTGAAGAAACACTATTTCTTGTTTGAATAAGTGTATGGGCATAAAATTCAAATATCTATCTCAATTATTAAAATATAAATATGATATAAATTTTAATAATATCTCTTATTATTAATAATTAAGATAAATATAATATTTAAATAGTATACTCATTCTTGTTACTTTTATACAGTACCAACTTATAATAATTGCGTCCTTTAACAATGATTATTGTCCAGTTGTGTGCATAAAAAATAAAATAAAATAAAAGTAGGGTAAAATAAAAAGAAACGGAGAATCTCTGACCGCGACGGAAGCTGGTGGTTAGGCAGCAAAATATAGTACAGGTAGGAGAGAGAAGACGTGTTTTGGTTAACAGATTACTTGACGGACATGAGGAAAAAGAAAACCTTAGATGCCCTCGTCTTCAATTCAATTGCTTTGTTTGCTAGGGCTTCGTTTTCAATCTAATTACGGTATTGCCCCTTCTCTTTTATTTTATTTTTCTTATGCTGTGTACTTCCTACAACGTGTTTTAAATTAATTGTCCAATTATTCTGATATTGACTTTTTTTTAATGAAAAGGAACGAAAAGAAATTTGACGATCTTTTTGGCGCAAGTTTTTTGTACAAAAATAAACGAATTTATACCAAAAATTAAATAATATAAACATATTTTTTATAAATTATATTATAAAACAAAAATTATCTTTTCTATTATTTTACAAAAATTAGTATAAGAGATATTTCGCCCAAGTCTGATGTTCAAATAGATTATTGTCTAACATCCAAGGTTTTGAAAATCAGACCGGACCGACGGTCGGACCGCGGTTCGATCGGAACCGGTCCACTTTCCGGTCTGGTCCAAGCCCAAAAATCGTTTTTGGTCAAAAATCGGTGAACCGGCGGTCGGATCGGTCGAACCGGTGACCGGGTCACCGGTTTTACCGGTTCCCTACCTCCTTAAAAAAAAAATTAAACTTGATTAAATATATCCTTGATTGAATTTTGAGTTATAATCATGATTTAATATATTTCTTTTCATATAGATTTAGTATTTATTTGAATTATATAAAATAAATATTGTACAAATAGATTTATTTTTTTACCGAATTTGATTGAATATATCCTAGAGATGTTTTTGTTCATTTGTATTTGATTTTATCACTCTTGAGTCTTGAATTTTGTGTTATGATCATGATTTAATATCTTTTTTTATATAAATTTAGTATTTATTTGAATTGCATAAAGTAAACATTATACAAATAGGTTTAATTTATTTTTTTGTGTGTTGATAAATTGATTAATTCTACATATTTACTAAATATTATATATAATATATAATAATAATTAATATATTTAATTATTTATTATTTATTACATATTAATGATGTCACCGGTTCAATAACGGTCCGACCACTGGTTGGACCAGTGACCCGTCCGTCCGGTAACTTTTTCGGTTCGTTCACCGGTCCGGGTCTGAGAACATTGCTAACATCTATCTCGAGTGATACCAAATAAACTTGAGTTTGAGTATATTATCTTGAATTATCAAGACATTTATAATACGATTAAATATAAAATTAATAGACTTTAATCATTTAAGATCTCTCATCTTAACAAACTTGAGCTTATTTTTATGGAGTCTCAACTTTGATGCGCAAAAATTCTAAGGCAATTATTAGCCTAATGTACCAACAATTGTTCCATAGTCCATAATTTGTTCCAAACATCTTTGTCAAACACTTTTCTATAAAGATTATTATATAAAAAAACTGCGTTGAAATTCGCAAATAAGTCGAAAGAAGTGGGCACTCCACAAACAATTGTCCCCAAAAATAATACTTTTATACTTCCCATGACAATTCTGTAAATAAAAGCAAAAGCAAGCCCCATTATTACTATTCGAGTACTTATAATACAACTTGCCTATTTGTCTCGATGTCCATTCTAATCCATCTCTGACCAGTCCAAGAGGGAGAGAAATTACGCACGCACAAGAAGAGAGGGAAAGTAGAGCTTTTCTTCTTCTTCTTCTTCAGTCCTTCACAAACAAAAAAACCAGCAAAAATGGCTAGTTCTTCAGGTATAATTCCACTTCTAGCCTTCTTCGTCGTCAACTTCCTGATCATTTCTCTATCATCCCACACCGTTGGCGCAAGTGGGGCCCACCTGAACTCCATCGGGTGGATACCCACGAGATCCGGCTGCCGGGGAACCGTGGCCGAGTGCTTGGCCGGCGAGGAGGAGTTCGAGCTGGACTCAGAGTCAAACCGGCGCATCTTAGCCACCAAACGCTACATCAGCTATGAGGCGCTGCACAGGAACAGTGTGCCGTGCTCGCGACGTGGCACCTCCTACTACAACTGTAAGCCGGGTGCACAGGCCAATCCGTACAGCCGTGGGTGCAGTGCCATTACTAAGTGCAGGAGTTAGTTGAATTATTATTCTTCAAAATCTTCTTAAATTTTTTTTGGAGATGGGATTGTTTGCTATACAATGGGAAGAGAGATTTGTGGTGGATGTTGGGTGTTAATGGTAAGATAATTGTTGTTATATATTTTAATTTTTATGTTTTTTTTTTATACAATTATGATATTTTTTAATCATAAATCTTATCTGACAAGTCATAAGTTATACACATTTATCTGGGGTTTTCTTGTTCTGATCTTGTTGGGTTGTAGGCTTGTAGTGAGGGTTCGAGAGCTACTTATAACTTGATCAAGTCCACTTATAAGTTCTGTTGAAAGAAAAAGTATTCAGGAATTATTTTATTTATTTATTTATAAGTTGACTTCTTAATTAAAAAATAAAAAATAAATAAGCATTACTTACTATTTTAGTAAGACTTATAAGTTATTTTTTTTAAGTTAATCAAAGTGTTTGAAATATCCATTATGTCCGTAACATATTATGTTAAATTACTTTATCTTTTAAGATTGTTAGGTGTTGATTGTTAACTATTTAAAATATTCATCCTGCTGCTATGCTTTTAAAATATTATTATTATTATGGTACGTGGTTGTTATTATTATTATTATTATTATTATTATTACTATTATTAGTTTTATTATTACTATTATTATTATTATCATTATTACAAAAAAACATTGTTATTACATTAATGTTTTTTTTAATAATTTTTATATTATATTTTAACTTATAAATCATTATGAGCAGAATATTTTATATAATTAATTTTTGACTTATCAGTCAAATTAGTCCCGAATACTTTTACTTATAAGTCAATTTATATTTTAATTTTAAGTCAATAAAAAATAAGTCATTGTCGAACAGGTCGTGATAAAAATATATAACCGTAAGTGTACAATATCAAATTGAACATTAATTAAAATAGATTAAATTAATTTTAAAATATTCTTAATACGAATTTTAAGCAAAGACAGATTAAATATAAAGATAGATAATTAATTAACTAAAATTAAACACTAACTAAACCTGTTAAAAATGAAAGTTAATAATATGGAAGTAATCTAAAACAAAATTGTAACAACTCTTCTTAAAATGCAAATGAAAAAATGATAATGGCAAACATTATCTGCTGATAGTGAACCATTGAGCAAACAATTTGCCATTAACAAATAGCAGAAGAAGAGCTAAGCTAACAGTCATTCCTAAGAATTGGAAGAACTTATGTAAAGTTTGTCTTGAGATCATTAGAAACTCATTCCAATCTTTTCAACCACTCCGAATTTTGGGGGTATTTTAATGACCTTTATTTACCTTCGCTATTATAAAACTTACTTGAAAAAGTACTATTTACACATGTATTTGTAATATTTTCACGTGATCTTCTTTCACATGAAAGTAAAATTCATTTTAATCTCGTGTAAAAGAAAATTATGTGAAAATATTAAAAAATATATATGTAAAAATATCAATTTTCAATTGACAAACAAAAAATTTACTTCCCGTACTATAGACGTGTATGTAATAATTTTCTCGTCCCACACACATTCAAACTCAAAGTTGCACTAAAATTCCACATATAACATCACTACATCGTAAATTTAAATTATATAATATGTTCTATCACAATCGCACATATATTACACTCATTCGTAACTACACCTTAAATCTCAAATACGCGTAGTTTATTGAGCCATGGCTCACCCTTCCAATGACGAGGAATTTCAAGTTGAGCCCTATACGTAGGGAGGATATTTTTTTGAAACTGATGTTTGCACATGATATTTTCATATATAGTACTTACATGTAAAGTCTATAACGATAATTTAACTGTTGTTATACATATATGACAACACTTTTGATAAGATCTACATGTGAAAATGTTAAAAAAATCTATAACGACAGTTTAACTGTCGTTATACATATATGACAACACTTTTGATGAGACCTACATGTAAAAATGTTAAAATCTCACGTGAAATTATCAGTTTCCTATTTTTTTCCACACTATGCAACCTATGTAGCCACAAAATCAGCATCGGAGTAGAAGATGGCTTGTATATATGGTATTACTTGTAAAGTTGCACCCTCAATAATTTATTTGAACATCAAGCATACTAAAGTCCTTCACATGCTATGAAAATTCCTTTCTTAAAGAATAGGTGAAGAATATAAATCTCAAATATATATCATGGACTCCAATAGTGATAGTATTTAATTCTTTGTAAGATAGGTTGGGTTGTCAATAAGGGCTCCATCAATTAAAATCAATTTATAGCAAATAGTGGTCCTGTTTGCCTAACAAGAATTTATTCCAAGGGCCCTCTTATAATCCCCTTTTCAAATCCCTTCTGATTCTTTTCTCACAACTTTAAGGACTGAGGGTGAGGGCATATTCTATTGTAAAAGTAAAAGTAAAAGTAAAAGTGTTATTTTCAAAAACAAAACATGTTTGGTGATAAAGTTTAGTAGTGCAACAATGTTGACATGCACCTTTTGGTTATTTTTATTTTTCTGGTTTCTTATACAATTCAATTGTCATCCTAGTTAACTCTAATTCAATCACTTTATTTTTATTTTTCCATGTTTTTTGTCTTATCAGAGCAATTGGAGATCCAGAAGAGAAAGAAAAATAATAATCAGTCAAAATTTGACAGTTTTGATTCAAACTTACTTTGAAATCACCATTTTGAACCTCATTGTAATTACTCGTGAATCTCTTAATGCTAAATTACAAAAAGAGAAATATAGGGAAAGACGACAAAGCCACATAAGAGCCCACGTAAAACACCAGAATGATTAATATATTTTTTTTATTTTCAGGTAAGATAATTGGTAGGAAAAGTGGTAGAATTTAAAATCAAAATATAGCACAATCACATAAAAGTTAGATGGAAAAAAAATAAAATTAAGAGCACGCGATATACTCAGTCTCATTAATTTGGCTAGACACGCTCTATAATAATCTATACGCTAAATAATATTTTATAATAACTAAAAAACTTTAACGTAATGACTATTAGTCGGACCGAGTTAATCCGAACAAAAAGAATTGGTTTCATCGTTAAGATAGTAGTAAATCACAACTGTGGTTTGACATATTTGAACTTTTGAAAACATGTTACAGCAAAAGCATTTCCGAAAGTATGCATGTCAGGTTTTCTTGTAAGCATAGAAAATACGGTTAATGTGATGGAAGCCTGGTGGTGTGCTTGCCCCCAACAAATTCAGCTCTATATTGAGGTCCATCGTCTTCACCCTACTCATTTTTGTAGTAGAGACTAAAACTAGAGAGCAAAAGATTACATTTGAATCCACATCGCATCAGCAAACAAACAAAAAATAATAATAAACAAACAAACTGCACAGTATCAAATTTGACTTTTAAAAATCAAATACGAGATATTTTTAAATTTAAAATTAAAATGATTCACTTACAATACATCTTGTATTTGGTAGTATTTTTAGGTAGTTTATAATTTTTATAATTGTCTTATGTTAAAATTAAATGAATTTATATTAATTTTATATTTAAAAATATTTTAATTTGACTTCAAAAATTTAAATAATAATCTTACATTTTAAAATGACAGGAGTATATTTTATTTATATACGAAACGAATATTAAGAGATTAACTAATAGGTAAACTTCTACACTTAAGAAATGTATTAAAAAACTTTTAAACGTATTAACTAACATAGATTTCTATAACCATGAATTAAATAGAGTATAAACATTAATTAAAAGGTTGACTAGAATATATTAATCAAATTTACAACTACTAATAAATATGACTTTGCTATGATATCTCAAAGAGTGATTCTACATTTACCCTTATTTTTTACCCACAAGCCTCAAAGAAATATGATTTCACTTTATTTGTAAAATACAAATAAAGTGGGACCATACTTTTTCGTCTTTTTTGTGGGTAAGTCTAGCGGATATTTTTTGTGAGTAAGTCTAGAATTATTCTATCTCAAATATTATATTTTTTAAAATGGATGGAATATTTGAAAATTAGCTTTTGTAATTATATATGAACTGTAGTAGTAACAAATGGAAAATATGTCCACCGCAGACTGGAGTGCATCAGTTGCTTCCCTTATTTTTGGAACTACTAGTGTGTGTAGCACAATGGTCCACCAAAGAAATTATGTTGCCTCCGGCCACAGTTGCATATGATTCTTGACTTTAAATTAATAATGAGAGATATTTCATTAAAAAAATAGAGTTGATACTTTTGTAAAAGAAATTAATAGTTTTGTAAGGCTTTATTCACATGAAAGTAATTTTTATTTACTATTTATGTGAGTAAAGTCTTACGGAACTTTTAATTTTTCTTGTAAAAATATCAATTCTTTAAAAAAATTATATGTAAGGTTAATAATAGACGTTTTGAATAGAAAAAATCAAAAGCTAAATTTAAGAAATTGTATTATTAATTAATGAATAAACAATGTGTAGTATAATACTGTTCGTATAATATAATTTGTGTTTTTTAAAATTAACACGATTAAATATAAAATAAGTTAGTATCGAAATTTCGACACTTGATTAAATGTACAAGTGTTTAGTGTAATATATATGATTTGTCACTCTAAAAATTCACAATTACCAAGTTAATTTTTTCTGAACATTAATACAACTTGACTAATTATATGGTAGGTTAAGTAGCGATTAGTCAAATCAAATCAAGCTGAGTTAGTATTATATTATTCGTATGTTATAATTTCTATATAAACAATTTGAACAAGCTCGAATGATATTAAACATGTTATTAATGTTAAATATAATTAACACGATAGACCGCCGAGTAAAACAAGTCAAATTATGTTGAACCGAGTTAGTTTTCCTCTAATTATTAACGAAGACGATTAATACAACGTCACTGATGACTACCATCATGTCGAATCAAGTCGAGTTAATGTTATAAAATTAATTTAATAACTAGATTTTAACTAATTATAATTCTAACATTGTTAAAAACAATTAAACAAATTATTACCAAATGTGGAGCCAATTAATTTTCCTACTTGTAACCATTAATTGTTGTGTAACATCATACATCCGGTGGACGCACCAAGACGTCAGTAGGTGGTAACTAACCAAGCAACCAACTAACTAATCATTAATTACGCGTAACATCATATGCTAACTGGATCAGACACTAATGAGATGGATGCATGGATGAGATTAATTAGACTTGATAAAAGTGGTCTAAGTCAATAGGTCGGTTTACCCTTCTATTAAAAATTGAGTTTTAGATTTTATTTTTGTATCTCATAAAAATTTGGAACATTTTAGTTTGGTCTAATTTGACTTCGCCTATTGTGGCCTGGCCCGCAAATAGCTCGGCCCACGGGTGACTTGACTTGTCTAAAAAAATCCTTTAACTCACTTCATCTATTATTTTTTAAATTAATATACTATTTTTTTATGACATAATTTTAAATTATTTTTTAATACAATTTTCAATAAGGATGAAAATGTGAATGCGTCGTACTGTTTAATAACCTAAACAATAAATAGTAATTTTATATTGAATTGTTATATCGAGAAGTAAACACCTATGATTTAGCTTAATAAAACTATAGAATCATTTACTTTGAATATAAACTTTGAACGAGTATAAATGTTACATAATTAATAAGAAAAATGCTTATATTTAGTAACCCCTTCATAGATTTTGAATTCATAAAAATTTAATATTGTGAAGTGTGGAAAAAAAAATAGCTCACGGGCCGAAACAACTCGGCCCAATCTAGATTATGAACATTTTATTTTGAGTCTAAAAAAATTTGAATCATTCTGACTCTACCTAACTGCCCGATCTATTTGGGCCGACCCGACCCATTTGTCAAGTCTATACTTGATATTATAATTTGGGTCCTTTACATAAGTATACAACTTTTAGAAAATAATTACAAAAATAGTACACTAACAAAAATAATTACAAAAAGAATGCAAAGGAGAGAGAAAGAAAAAACAGAGGAGAGAGAAAAGAGGACACATGTCCCCTACTTCCTCCTCCCCCCCCCCCCCCCGCCTCCCGCCTCCCGCCTCCCGCCTCCGACCTCCGCCTGCCTGCCTCCCTCCTCCCCCCGTTACGGCTCCTGCTCCCACCTCCCGCCTCCGCCTGCCCCCTCCCCTCCTCCGTCCCCCATGCCCCTCCCCCTGCCACCTCCTTCCCCCCTCCCCGCCTACCTCCGTCCCCCATGCCCCTCCCCCTCCAACCTGCCTCCTCCTTCCCCCTCCCCGCCTCCCTCTTCCTCCCTCCCCCCTCCCCGCCTGCCTCTTCCGTCCTCTGTCCCCCCTCCCCACCTCCCTCCTCCGTCCTCCCTCCCCCGTCCCCACCTCCCTCCCCCCGTCTCCTCCCTCCTCCATACCCTCTCCCCGCCTGCCTCACCCCTCCCCCCGCCTCGTCCATACAAAGGTAACTAACCCTGTAATACAAAGGTAACCAAATCTTAATACAGAAGGTAACAAACCTTTAATACAAAGGTAATCAAACTTTAATACAAGGTAACCAATCCTTAGTACATAGGTAACCAATCTTTAATACACATGTAACCAAATCTCTAATACAAAAGGTATCCAACCTTAAAACAAAGGAAATCAACCTTTAATACAAAGGTAACCAAACCTTAATACAATGGTAACCAAACCTTAATACAAAGGTAACCAAACTTTAATATAAAGGTAATCAAACCTTAATACAAAAAGGTAACCAAACCTTAATACAGATGTAACCAACCTTTAATACAACGGTAACCAAAAAGTAGGCGAAGGAGGCGGGGGGAGGGGGTGGCCACCACGATCAGATCTGGAGCCACCACGAGGGGAGGAGGAGGGGCAGAGTCAGGGGGATGAGGGGCGGGGGTGGGGAGAGGAAGGGGAGGAAGGACGGGGGTGGGGGGGTGTCGGAGGAGCTGGGGTGGGGGTGGGGGTGGTGGTCGGGGGGAGGAGGGGTGAGGGCGGGAGGAGGCGGGGGAGAAGGGAGAAGGCGGGGGGAGAAGGGAGGAGGAGGTGCAGGCGTGGGGACGAGGGGAGGCGGGCGGAAGGGATGGGGTGGGGGTTGGGCGGAGGAGTAGCGGGCGCGGGGAGGGAGTGGCGCCACTAACTATGGAGAAGAAAGAAGATGGAGGAGATAAAATGAAGGAGAGAGAAATGAATAAAAATCATCTAATTTGAATTTTGAAATTTGAAACCAACTAACTACCCATTAAATCACTTACCTAAATTAAAGGAATAAAAATGCACTAATTTATAAATTAAATATTGAAGATGTACTAATTTTGTAAATATTTTATGTATGTATTTTTATTGTAATATTTTAAAAAAATGTATTGGTAAATGTAAATCTCCCTTATAATTTTCATGACAACCTATAATATCCATCTCTTATTATAGATATTCCCTTTATCTGTTAAAAAAAATACAAAATTAATTTTATTTTTTTGAAGTTAACTTACAAGTAAAAAAAATAATAATTTAAAACTACTATAATTATGAAAATTAATATTTTCATAAGTAAAAATAATATTTTCACAAAATTTCTCTTACATAAATAATAAATAAACTTCACACTAATATAAATTAGAACTTGCAAAAAAATATCAAATTAATATCAACTTTTATAATTTATTTAAACTTTGAACATATATGATACTTGGAATTGGCAGCTGTTAATCATGATCCAACGGCTTGAAAAGTAAAAGAGCACGTACCCTAAGATACACGAGCACGTGGCCCTGGTCGCATACTTTTGATATTTATGGGCTGCCTTGATTGTACCTTGTTCCCAGTCAATTCTTTACTTCCCAAGCGCCCATGATAAACCTCTAAGTTCAATAGACCCTGATCATTGCCTTGCCAACCAACCAAAACATCATGCAATTACCCCATCTTGTATCGTACTTATCTTCTCCAATAATCTCTCTATGTACAACTCTAATTAAGAATTGTAATTCTATTGAGTTGGCATAATTAAACCATTAATACAAATAAACAATAAAAATACACACAACACATTCAAGTACCTCTATTGTTAACTTATTTAAAAATCTGTTCTTACTCTCACAACAGAAATACCCACTAATAACTCAAGCCGTCGAGTATTTTTCGGTGATTTTTTTTTATGCATGTTCACATTCAAATCAATGATTGAATGTGTGAACAATTCTAAGCGTTAACAATAATAATTACAAAAAAAAAAATTAACTATATTTGCAAAAATTAAACAAATTCTTTTCATTTTGAATTTGAAAATATCTTAATTTAACTTCAAAAAATCAAAATTAATCTTCTACTTTGAAACTAATAGAGCACTAAAATACACTGGTGAGCCCACACTTGCTCTGTAGAGAGAGCAGGAAACAACAATGAAATCAAAAAGCACGACAAAATGAATATTTAAATGAAGAGCATGATATAACTACTTTAAAGAAAATATGAACTCGCATCTGAGCATTTGACACAAATGATTCATATGCTAATCACAATCTAAGTTTTATAACTACGATATTGTTGAGGAGCCATTCTCCTACATCCTGGGGCTAAAACAACCAATGAAGCTGTTACTGCACCCACTATATTCTTCAGTATAAGAAGCTCGTTGAAATGAAAATTATACTTAACTGCTCCAGGCTGAAAGTCCAAGTTAATCCTTGCCTACAAGTTACACCATGAAGCTCTCGTTGTTCCTGTGATATCAATGCTTTCCATATAATCAATTTCCAGCATGTTAACACAATTCTCAAAATGTTTTCCACCTACATTTTGTATTTCCTGTTGACAGTCCTGCAACGGTATTGGCCAATTGGCTTAATTAGATCACATAGAGTTGTTTATTATTTTCTTCATGAAACTATATCAACAGCGTTATACGCTCAAAGCTGGATCTCTTTAATGGCTTAATGGAAGTTCACAATATTGCAAGTGAATCACAAAAATGGTTCTGGGATATGAACAGATATGAAAGGATACCTATATCCAAAACAGTAACTCCTAAAAGTATAGGGCGTGAACAAGACAGAAAATTTAATAAAAGAAATTTTTCAAAGATTTCAAAGATATAGAAATATATACAGTGACAAAGCCAGATGCTTTTCTCAGTGGGGTCAATAATATTATGAAGCTGAAAAAAATTTGGCAAACTATGGAGGCAGCGCTCCCGATTCAATTTTTTGGATAATTTTGCATTTTTGGATTGTATATATAAAACATATATTTGATTATAATGATAATATAATAAATAGTAATATTACTACGTACACCTTATTGACTCTTAATACGTATTTCTAATCACAAATTTGTTCATAAATACCTTATTTTTTAATTGGTTTAAAAAATAATTTAAATTAAATTATTATTTGTTTTAAGAAAATTAGAGGAAGATGCATATATAAGGAGTAGCAGTGATATGAGACTTCAAAAGTTATAAAAAATTCAATTTGACCTAGCATATTAGAAATTTTATAAATTTTAGTGAGGTCAATTTACATATTTTACTCAAAATTTTCTAAATTTATCATAAATTACAAAACAATTTTTTTTCAACGGGGTCAATTGACCCCACTCACGTGCATGTGGCTTCGTCCCTGAATATATATACTTGTGACAATATATACGAATATAGCTAACTAAAGTTTCCAAACACTTGGGACAGCTCAACAAGCTTACGAAAATAAACAAACATAGAAGTTAGGATTGTATTTGGCCTCCGGTTTGTTTCGAAAATAACAGCCAAAACCAAATTCCTCGGTTTACTCAGGTTACTAGGCCGGTTTTGGCAAGTATCATTCAGAATTGATCCATCAATAAAACCCTAAGAATTCTCCTAGTATCTCTCTCTCCCCAATTTGCCAATTCCTCCTCTAGGTTTATTCGTCTTTTGAGATCACCACTACATAATCTGTTGGAAAAAATGAAGACGAATTTACTTACACTGTATGCCATTCCGCAGTGCAACTTAAAAAGCATCCAGAACTTTGATGCCAGCATTCTTGTCCCATTCCTCTGGTGGGGCTGCATCTGCCATGATCTTTTCCTGACCACGCCAGAGTATCTGAAGCCCAGAACTCATACGTCAGACCAGAAAAGTATCAAAAATACAAAATGCAAAGCATAGCATAGATTAAAGGAGTACCTTATCAATGACACCAAATTCTTTAGCTCTTGTGGAGTCCATATAAAATGGTCTTCTCATCACATCAGCAACAGCTTCTATTGACTAGTAGAATATCAATATTCATATAATGAGTGCTCCTTCATCTCCCATCAATTATCATAATTAAAAATGAATACAATTTAAATATGTCATATACTTGGTACTCACATTCCCGGTGTGCTTCGCCAGAAGGTTGACCAGGGTGTCCCTGTTTATAACTACCTGCAAAAACAATTATATCATTCTAGAAACCCATTAAAACAAATTCTTAGAAGTACCCAAACATATATACACAGATGCTTAAAATCAACCTCTTTTGTTATAAGAAGTACATGGGGAAATTTACTAATGTTCAAACTTTCTTCTTCTAAACCAACCAAACCATGCGTGAAACTGAACTAGAACTGAAAATTCTCATCCGTTGAACCACAAAAAAACGTCCACATGGAATTGAACCACAAATAGTAGTCCATCCCACAGAATTTCTTTACAGGTAAGTTTGGCTCCAAGTTTGGGCCCACAGAATTTTACAAGCAGCAATATTTTCACCTTAAAACCATCTTTGCAATCAAAACTTATACCCTAGAAAGCTACCAAATAAATTCAGACTCACCTCCTTTGCACGAATAAGCACATCACTTGCCGGCATTAACCCCGATGATGGGACACGGGGCTGCTGTATCATGGCTGAACATTATTAAGTGAGACACTTGAAAGTGTAGAACAGTTGAAGTCACAATTGCAAATCATATGCCACCCTACATCATACCTTTGGCATGTGGCATCATAAATCTTTTACCCTTAGATCCAGAAGCAAGTAAGAGGCAAGCCTGACCTATAGCGGCTCCAACAGCAACTGTATGTATCTGCATGTTGAAAATTTATAGTGGTGATGAGCATTGCATTTAAGCAGTAAGTTTTTTGGATAAAAGACAGAAAGTATAGTTCATCAGACAGGAGAGAAAATATAGGAAGGGTGACAAGCAGGAGGTCCTCTGAATCCCAAAAAGGTAAAATTAAAATACAAAGACCTCCTTGCTGAACTATACACCAATCTCTGCAAATAAAAACCAACAAGTGCGCTCCTTGAAGCCCATACATAAGAGAAAGGAGCCTATTATCCCACAAAAGATTAGAAAATAAAATGTGCTCGCTATAAATTTGAACATTATGAAAAAAGTAAGGGAGTCTCAGTTCCCTTACTAGACAAGATTTCCTTTTCAGGTAAAGTGGTATTAGAGCCATATACCCCAGCCTAGAGTACCAGCTTCGATCCTTCATGATGTGTAAGTGGAGAAGGGCTGCCAGTGGACTTGGGGAATAGATAAGTTATTATATGTGCCCTTAAGACAGGATATTTCCAGTCAATCGCTCATCCACAAATTTCAAAGAATCACAAAAATACTCGCATCTCAATAGAACCTTGGCATCCTTATGGAACCCAGATTCCATTAATTATAAACTGCATGAAGTCCTCCACCAACCTAGGACAAATTCTATCTCTCCAAATAACTTGCACGACAACTCCAAGCAATGTGAAAACGATATAAGGTGCGTGATATTCTCCGAACACATAAGCCATATATCCATAGATAAGAGTTTAAAGGGTCTGTGCCCAAAACACTTGCATTGATTATTGAGCTTGTTATAAGAATCACAAACCGAATTAAAACCTTATCCTTTAGAGCAGCCTTAGCCTTGTGAGATGTAAGAGGGAATTGAGACACAGGCGCATTGCCAATAAGAAGAGAGAAGAAAGAATTGCTTGATAAGGAACCTGAAGACTCCAAACCCAAACATGCCTATTAGCTGAGGAAGAAGCAAATACGAATCAAGGAAGAGAAGGAAGATCATTGGACACAATAATTGAACTTGAGAATAACTCTTAAAATTGGAAGTTCCAAGAGATAGAATCACCATCCGAAGAAAAGAAACAAGAGAGGGAACATTTTTAAGGAGGAAAGATGAAAAACACAACAAAAGAAACATCACCGAGAAACGTGTCTTCTCAAAACCCTACACGCTGTCCGTGCCTCCTTTAAAACTGAACTAGTGGGAGGAAAGAGGGATCCCTGGGAAATAAATTTCTACGTACTGACCTGTGTAACATATAAGCTATAGGGATTCACATTAGACTAAAACCAAAGAGGGATATTCCCTGTCTCAAACCCTAAAAACATTAGATTAAGATTTAGGCTCCTCATTAGTAATGACACAAAAATATGAGGAAGATAGACACCTAAAACCAAGATCTCTATTTATTTTCAAGAAATTTCATTTCCAACGCCTGATCCAAAGAACTCCTACACAAATCATTCGCATAAGCAATTTCTTACTACAATTTAAGGACCACAATCTCGGAAACTCTGCTTTTAGTCCCCTCTACAAACTAGTTGGCCATAAAAGATACTTCTTAAATCCATCTCGCACCCACAAATGCGCTCTGAGAGGGTGAAATAATTCTAATAGATTCTACACAGGACCCCTGCATCAAAACAGTTCAAAATCATTTTTTACTGACGCTGAGACGACATAATAGCTTTGTTCAGGTAAAGTAATCATTAGATTCTTTCAAGAACCTACCACAAAAAGGAAAAGGAAGTAATAAGAACCTGAAGTGCGAGCGTCATAGTAATATTCAAAGTTTCAAACAATTATGACACCCATCTATTAGTGGAGACATCATTTTCTACTTGCTGACATACTCCAGTCAATAAGAATCCAAAAAACAGAGAATGGATCAACCTTATAAGATGGTTTCCATAAGGTGTATAGAATTGATATGAAAAATATTCCAAGAAACCAACACTGAAAAGATGAAGCTTACCTCATTCTTTAATTGCATCATAGCATCATAAATTGCAAAACCCTCTGTCTCCATCCCAACCTGAATATTGAACATTACAAAGTGAGTATATTTAACACAAAAAGGTATCATTTTTAATTCTACTGATATGTAAGAATATCAAGCAAAAGAACATAAAGATATATCCAAGAAACGGTAATGTGATCTGATGTTAGCAGTGAGAGATACAAGGGAAACTAAAATAGATCCGGTGTCAAATAAAAAAGCTATGACTGAAACCAACATGATAATAGAGGAGTTTTGGCAATGATATGCAGTTCACGGAGATGAGAAGACGAGAACAAATTGAAAGCCAACTGGTTCAGCAAATAATAATAATAATAATAATTTAAACGAATATATAGTCCATACGTCCCAATTTTTGTAACCCTCTTCACTTGGCACAAAAGTTTAAGAAAGAAGAGTACTTACCAGGACTTTAATTTTGCTTCCCATTGTAGATGTGATGGGGTCCAAGAGTTCAAACCAATTACTTCAATTTCTTTTTTTCAAGCATAAGAGTAATATAGTTGAACTTAACCATTAATGCATTGATATATAAAATGGGGTCACTTAATTTGGTACATCCAGAAAGAAACAGTCTCACTTAAGCTGAGACAGAGGTAGTATATTATAAGAAAAATAGAATAAACAACCACTTCAAGAAAGTTTTCAAACTGCCAACCAGAACAAATCTCATATAAGGCAGACCTAATAATCACATGAAGCAGAAGAAAAGAAAATGTAGGAGGAGAACAACCAGTGGTTAGCAATGCCAGAACAAATTTCTTTAGAGAGACTAAAAATGCTAAGACATGGCATCTCTTGAATCTCAAAATGTATAGCTATCCTAAAAGTAGTACTCTTCACACATCTCCAATTAGAAAAGAGCAATCCTAAAAGATTGGAAATTATCAAAAGAATCAGAAATAAAATGAATGGCACACATATGTTGTTGAGTTGGTCAGTTTGTTTTAGAATTAAGATAAGTAGGATTTCATAAGCAAGACACGGTACCATGGGTCAACATTGACAAAAATTACAGCACTAAAATATCAAGAAAGCTATCATAGTTTATATGCACCTACTACACTGAAAGGCAGTTTAATGAATTCAGTTCTAGGTTATGTAACTAGAACATATACAGCAGGTATTTGGAAAATATTCTTTACCATGAAGAGACATGCACATAGATAGACAATAAGCATCTTTGAACCAAGTGGAGAACAAAATTTCTCTTGAAATAGGATGCAATCATGCAAATAGTCATTAAGAGATTGGAATGCTCACCGTTTCACCATCATCTCGAGTAGTTCCAGTAGAATTTATGTAAAGATATATAGGCTCTTTGGGATCCATCCATTGCAGATACATCAATTCAGCAATCACGAGCTCTGTTACTGCTGGCACCAACTGATGGAAAATCACTTGTTTGGTTAGTGCGGATTATATGCTAATGATATTGAAGAGAATTGGCATTGAGCAACCACAACAACACTAAAGAACTCTTTTGGTATTTACTTTACCCCGAACTACATCTGTTTGAAAGACAATATGAAATATACTTAATACCTAAGGGAACATTATATTGCAGGGTGAAAATGCCAGAAACACAAAACGAAGTGTGTGTGCTTTTGGGTTTGAAAAAAATTAATTGGTGTATAGAAAACATTAGTTTAATGTGAACAGAAGATTTGTGACTACATTATGCTAAAACTAAAAAGAGTAGTCATGATCGGCACACTTTCACTCCATCATTTACTAGCTTCATGTCGGTGCTTTGTCATTTTGTATAAATAATTTTCTTACACTGCCAGCTCACCACTTACGGGCATGCCAATGTAAACTATCCTGCCATGAAGAAGCAATGAAGGCAAGTCTGGAGGAGGTCTTCTAGGCCTGTGTTCATTGTATGAGACAGATCTTTCCACCTAATTTAAGAAATCAAAAATGTTAACATTTGATAGCATATACAACTATATATATTTAGCAGAAGGGATTTTCAGAAAATGATTATATAACATAAGAAAGTAAGATTATATAAAAATATATATTACATAATTAATGATAGTTAAAATGACCTAAACCACATTTACGAAACTTATACACAACATGCATCATGAGAATAAAATGAAATAGACCATTGTTATTCAAGGCAAAGGGTACACTAAGATGCAAAGGTCCTCCTGGGCCCTAGGCTCAAAGTGTTAGGCACGAGTTATTTTTTTCTTTTTGGTTTTGGGAGGGGGGCAGATTTGGTAGATTTAGAAGCGAGAGGAGGTGGGGAAACTTCAACATAAGATTATATTTTATGGATTAAATAGACCAGCTTTGATGACCAAGATTGGGAGAGGGGGGCTTCAATAAGGCACATCTTATCGGCACTCATGCCTAAGACCAAAAGGGGTGCGTGTTATGCGTCATACTGAGAACCTTAAACCAGGTGAGACCCCAAACTTGCATCTGGCACTATTAACAACAATGAAATAGACACAAGTATAAGGTTGTAAATGACTAAGAATTAATGTGCCCCGAGAGAAAGTAAATATCCTACAATACATGTACCTTGGGTATGTGTATTGCATCGAACTATAAAATGAGCTTTTTGACCCACTTATTGGTAGGCAGATAGAATTAGCACAATATAGGTCTTTTTGGCAAGGTAAGCATGGTATGTAGAACTGATTACCTCCCACACCCCACACAATTGTCATCCGAAACCAATACGATGACTATTCTCAACCCATACCTCAGATAATAAAAGAACAAAATCCTTCAAAGATGAAATTTCAAGGACGCGCACGGGTAACTTCAGTCCAAGGCCCGGATTTCACCCATTCAGCTATATGCTAAACTTGATCCTGAATGAGATTCCAGAGAATATCTCCAAAGCACATACTGGAAAGAGTAACATTCTCAAGGACCAAATTACCTAGCCCCCCCAGCCCCCCCCCCCCCCCCGGCTTGAACTATAGACATACAATATCTTACCTCAAATTATTCCGTCAACTCCTCTAAGGAGATATTAACACTATGCGATTGTTAAACAAAGATAGGTAAAACTTACATATACTAGACAGGAAGCTTGAATCAAAGTAATCATATCCCTAAAGAAACATATGCACCTTTCCACCTATCTTACTGCTCAGACACATATCACTGAATCGTTGTGACTGAACCTTACCATGGGATAACTTGTCTAGCTGCAAATGCGTTACAATTAGGTAAAATTTATCAAACCTATATTAGTGAGAGTCCGGGATGAGTCCAACTCAGCACCTTTTGAGAAGAATTGTTTTTTTTTCTTTTAATAAACTGTCAGCAAAGTTGTAAAAGCTCCAATAGCACAATTGTAATATGTCCGCCTAAAATCCGCTAATAACTATTATAGATTTTAAAAAATTGAGAGAATGTTATTTCTTAGTTATCATATGCTTCCTATTCATTTTAAATTTCCTTATCTAGTTATTTAATCTAAATAAAAAAATGAAAATGGGCACAAATTAGACAATGTCTCTCCATTACAATTATTGCAGAATTGACAAGTTTCATTATCCAAAGGCAATGACATTATTTAACATATGAAACCGTATCTACTCTTTTAACCAATCCCTAAGAATGTTAAAATACTATTTAGCACTTCCTCCATTCCTGAATAAGAGTCCCACTATCCATTTTGAAGTGAATTTTCAAAATTCTAAACTCAAAATTGATATCAATTTATTTAATTTTAGTTAATAAAATAATAATGTTATAAACCTTGGAAGAGCCACACCTTAAAAACTAGCCGTTAAGGTTGAAGAACCCGTGACTTATAAATACCTCGCATCAAAATCTCATTCCATCGATGTGAATACAAGTCTCATACCTCCGCAGCACCGGCGCCCACACGGGCTAGCTTTGTCCCAGACAAGTCTAACCTCGGGCGAACACCACTCACGCCGCACGATTGCAACCGATAGTGGACAACTTTGATACTAATTGTTATAAATATTGAAAGAGTCACACCTTAAGCTAGCTGTTAAAGTTGAAGAACCAAGGCTTATAAATATCCCATATCAAAGTCTCATTCCATCGATACAAGTCTCATATCTTGCAATTAGAATCATAACACATAATTATTGTGGGGTAACTAAAAAGTGCTACTAGTTATAAAAATTTATTCTTTCAAAATTTAAATAAATGCGTAACAAATTCGTACATAAACATGTTCACAAATAGATAACAAATAATAAACTTGTACTTGGGCAGGGGAAGCCATGAGCTGGGGCGACTCGAAGATGTCCAAATACGGCGGCGTATCGGAGTGTGCCGGCCGATTAAGGAGCCTATCCGGTGAAGTTGCAGCCACTGAGGCGAGCTTGGATAGGAACGGGTCGTTAGGGTTCACTGGAGGAATTGGAATTTTTGCACTGCTTCGAGTATTAATAGCACAGAAAGTGCGGCGGTTTAGGGATTTCGATAAAGATGATGAACAGCAAGAAATTGAAGACACCGTCGGAAGTTGAAGGCTTGTCGCCATTTCCTCCTACTCCGTCAGAGTGTTTGGTCTTCTGTATTGAATGGGATGGATAATATCTGGAATTTGGATAGTGTAAACTGGGTGTGTCGGGATGGTGGAATCCGGGTTGGGCCATTGTGGCGGTGGTGCACAAATGGTCTGGGCAAATCGTCTGGGGTCCGATTTGCAACTTTGCTCGGTCAAGAGCTTACGAATATGTCATATTAATTTTAGGTTAAATTTTTTTTTAACCTGATTTTAGAGTATTAATATTGATCATATATTTTAGAATGGACTTTAAATATTGATAACCATTTATATAAATTGATATTTCCTTTGTTTCATAAAAAGACTGTTATTTGTCAAATTTTTATTTTATTTTCATCACTATTACATTAATTATTTATCACCTTAAAAATAAATATGTAATAAATATATATCCTTAATATTTACAAATTTTTATGAATGAATTATATAAGTTCTAGGTTGGGAAAAAATTTGCCACCCCTTATTTACCAAGTTTGGACTTATACGCACGCACTATTGCCGATCTTTTTTGTGGGAAGAGAGATGTAAGTGAGCCTAGTTCAAATGTAGTATAAACTAAATGACATATTTTGCCGTTTAGAAACATTCAAGCCAACCGCACACATATAACCAAGTATATTGACGAGGCAAATGCCCAAGGAAGCGTATTATATCTAAACGCCGGACTCTAGGCTGAATAAATATTTCAATAAATCTCAACAATTTTTTAAATATAAAAATACGGTTTATAGATGAGAGATTACAAGTCTCATAAAGTCTCACAACGAAAGGAAGAAAAAAAAATCTAGAAAAATATTTTTTTAAGACCTCTCTTTTTCTTGTGCCAGCTTCAAGACGATTTTTTTTTCCTTAAGTCACATTGAGATATAATTATTTGGGTCTAAATTTGATGCAACCTATTTTATTTGGACTTGGTGTTATTTATTTTTATTGGACTGAGTTGGGTTGTGACTTGGTCAGCCCTCTTCTGCACAATTTTAGACGACTTGGTTAGCTGATGTTTACATCATACTTGAATTTTATGTCCTTATTCAAAGAGAAGTGCATTGGCTTAATTTGAAAATGATTCAACCATGCAATAAATGAAGGTATAAGGTGATTTGAAAGTGGACTTACTATTCTTAATTAGATTTCAGGGATCTTAACAACTATATACGTCGTCATTAGCTCACAATTACGGTACACAATATTTTATTTACATAATTCTATTCAATTCAGCATTATTTTAGTTAACGCTTTTGGCTTGTACTTACTCTTACACCAGAACATTTTTGGACGGTCTAAGCCGTCACTAGTTTTGGGAGTAGCTAACGGTTTTTCCTAATTGCAGGTATTGATACTTTTGATAATTTTTAATGGGCTCACAAAATCGGGTGTTTAACATTTAATACTAAAGCTTCCAATCAATAGTTAATAATAATATAAGTACAAAAAATATATAAATATAAAAATGTACAAAGTTTAAAGAAAAAGGCTAGTCTATAATCCAAAAAATCCAAATGGTAGTGTGCAAGGCTTGATCATTCGCTTATAATCAAATCAAAATTTAAATAATTTTAATATTTGAATAAATATTCAAATTATGAGGTAATCAAATAATCTAAAATCAACCCCGGCTATTGGCGCAGTGGTTTAAGCTTAGCCCTGGGACGAGCCGTAAACCCGGACGTCCTGAGTTCGAGTCCCACTAGCAACAATAGTTATGCCTTAACAGGTAACGGCAACAATAGTTATGCCTTAACAGGTAACGGGGCTACGGGTCGCACGTTTCAGGGCGAAACCATGTCTTAGGCAGAGCCTGTGCGCAAAGCCTGGCCCGGGGTGGGAAGACTTAGTCCGACTGCGGTTGAGATACTCCACATTATCAAAAAAAAAAAAAAAAAAAAAAAAAAAAAAAAAAATCTAAAATCAAATAATTGATTTTTTTTATTTGGTTATTTCGATTAATAACAAAAATTAAGTTATATTTTTGTTAAACAAAAATTTATTTTAATACTAGAGTTTTCAATCAATAATTAATAATAATCAACAACTATAATAATTTATAACGTTAACAAAGTTTAATAATTTAAAATTAACAATACATAATCTATTATTTCACAAAGTTTAATTAATGACAATTAACAATTAGAAATAATTTTTAAAAAAATTTTAATTTAATTATTTTATATCTGAAATTGAACCCAAAATCTGAATTATAAGACGACTATAACCGAAAATGTATAAATAATCAAAATATTTCGATTAAAACATTCGATTCCATTTTTTGTCGGTCCTATTTCCCGGTAGTGTGTTTAATATAGACTCTAGTTTTGGGACAAACACTATGTTACAAAAACGGTCCCACTGATCTAAGTCATTTCAAGCAGGACCCTCGCACACTTGAAACCTTTACAGATCATTTCACACAAACACCAATACCTCTTCGAATCCCCCCACCTTCCTTCTAAAATTTGAAACCACTAGATATATACATATATATATTTATATATATATATATATGTATAAATACAAATACACACAGTTGTACGACAGATAAATCATCAATTTGGGGCAAGTTTAGGATCTGCAATGGCGGATGAAGAAGAACCAGAGATTAGTGTTGAACAGAAGATAGAGATCGCCAAGTGGTTCCTTCTCAATTCTCCTCCTGGCGAAATCCAGTACGTCGCCAAAGGTCTATTTCTATTTCTCTCCCTGTATCTGTGTATATGTATGTATTTATAGCGACATTTTTTTATTCACGATCAGTGTTATTATATGCAGATGTGAAAGCGATTTTGAAGGACGATAATGTGTATGAAATGGCGGCTTCAGAGGCATTTCCTGTGTACAATAAATCTCACCTCATATGTCTTCAATTGCCTAATAGAAGTGGCGATGTAAGTTCCTTGTTTGTTTTTTATTTTCTGTTTTTAATTAATTTTTGAAAGTTTTGATTTTTATTATATATTGAAGTTAGTCTTGGTTAGTCAATTTTCCTACATAGTGTCTAAATGTTTGTTTCATTGCCTGTAAGAAGCATAGTGTCTAAATGTTTGTTTAATTGTCTATATGAAGCTGAATTTTGTATTAAAAGAAAAAGAAGAAGCAGAGTTTTGATTATTATGTATTCTGAGTTGGTCCAGGTGTGTGGTCCTTTGGTATTCAGTTTATAGTTTTTGTGGCATTACTTGCTTAAGTAATGTTCCTGCTGTTACTTTTAAACGGTGTTGTCAACTTCCCAACCTAATTGGGGCATTAAATCCGGTTACAATTTAAACAACTAAAAATAGAAATTTTTTATGAAGCTATTATGAAAAGAATTGTATTAAGAACTGGAATAGATAGAATAAATGAGATAAACTTACATATTTTCACTTTGTGTTATAATAGGCTTACGATAACACTTGAAGTAATTTTTTGCCTTTTTAGAGCAGTCATTTTTCTCTGTCAAGAAGGTGCTAATTTCTCTCATTCCCTTGCGTGAATTATGTCTTCAGGTGCTGGTTACATCATACAGCGAGATTAGTAAGAATGAATATCTTGATCCTAGAACTGCTCAAGTTGCAAAAGTTGACCATGTCAAGCAAGTAAGTTATGCCCTTCTACAAATATCCTGTATATTGCACTTTCAAGGTATCAAAATATAAACATATCATTGGTATTACTTTTTAGTAGCTAGTTATCTCTTTGGGTTTTCTAATATGATCTTTTCAAGGAAATTCTTTATCAGGTTTACATAGGGAAGTTCCATTGCCGCTTTAAAGGTTTCTTCATTGGGTTTCTTGTTTCCTTTTGTATTTCCTTTTTGAAGTACTTTTTGTTCTCCATCTGCGTTGCAACTCCACTTTCTCTTCTCTAATAAAATATTCTTCTTTATTAAGAAATAAATGAAGTAGGTGAGACTTATTAAAGAAAATAAAAAAATTGATGTAGGATTTATTTATGAAGTTTTGGCTTACTTTGTGATGAGTATATTCTTTATTTTCTTTTTTGATAGGTGTGGTGAGTGTATATTTATGAAGTCGAAAGTGGTATGCTGTAAAAAGTGCTAATATCAGCATAACCTAGAGAGTGGAAGAAGGCAGAGGCCTTGAGAAATAATGTCAAGGACTTTGTTTCCAACCCACATAAATGGGGCCAAACTTCTTTATTAAAAAAAGAAAGAAAAAGTGCTAACACCTGCATGGACAAACTATTGGATAGCCAAGACACATTTATCCTAACAATGATAGCAATCAAAATGCTAATGTTGACAAAAATGTGTGGCAATTCAACTGAAATTATAATCTAAAAAGGAAGGCATTTGTAACTTGTAAGACATTGAGAATAATCCAACTAAGTAACCTAATTCATTACCATTGTGGGTTGGACGGGAACTTTGGTACCTATTGTCGGTTTCAGTGCTGATTTCGTACCAATTCACCAAGTCCACGTGACCACTAAGTTAAAGCCGCTGATTGATATAGTCAGAGTTGCTTGTTACACTTGCTCTGCATTTCCAGTGAATGATAAGCTACCATGTCGCAGGTCAAAGAGCACCTTAGTGCAGCTGCGTTAGTGTATAACAAATAAGGGAGTTGTGCCGCCTTGCCTAAGCTTGATCTAGTGACGTTCCATTTTTAAAAAAATAATTTCTTCATCGCTGATCCACTTCGTCACTTGAGTTGGAAATGCTTGTGATATTATTTATTCTTCTTCTGTAATACTCCCTCCATCATCAAAAGGATGAACAAAGTATATTTTTCACACATATTAAGAAAAAAAAATAGAGGAAAGAGAGTAAAAAAAGTTTCAAATTTATCCTTAGTGGCCCCATAATATTACATAAAGTGATTAGTACTTTTATTTTTTTTATACTAATAGACCCCACTAAATGACATACTTACTCTTTACTTTATGTACCTTAGCTCATCCTTTTGGGACAAAAAAAAATTGTATACCTTTAGTCATCCTTTTGAGCACGGAGGGAGTATGTGTTATTTATGTATATATGACACCTGCACACACATTGTGATTGGGACACTTTGGGATCATATGACTATTTAAACAAAATTAATAATTACACATAATGAAGAGTGACATTATTTACATGAGCGGAAATCAAAGAAGAAGATAAAAAGCGTGGTAGTTTGAAATAGATTTGAATAGCGAACATTAAATTCGTATAACTGACCTGAATAGTTGGACAGGACTTTGTGGAGTATCTTATTGGTTATTGCCCAACTTGTGAAATTAAATGAAGCCACTATTCTTTATAATTGCATTTTGTTCCCTATTTCAATCTTATTGTAGCATTGACTAAATATAAATACTTATATATTTATTAATGCAGAGTAATACAAGGGACTTAAAAGAATATCAATTTGTTACTTTGTATTCCCTCTGTTTCACAAAAAGAGTCGTGTTTGATTTTCTTTCTATATAAAGAGTTTATTTAAACTTGAACTATGATTGATATGAGAGTTAAAGCTTAGTTATTTAGTTGTTTGAATTTCTACCGATTCCATGTGTGGATAGGTTCTCTATATTTCTCTTCATAACCTATATTTCTAAACCTTTTCTAGACCTCTCCTACATAATTTATAATATTATTCAATTTTTCTAAACTTCTGTATGTTGTATATATCTGATTTCCTAGTAAAGATAAGACTAGTAATGTTACTTCCTTCTTCATATGTATCCTACATAATGACATGCTGTATTGATTCAGGTTTGTACAGAAGTGAGACCAGCGAGTGACGAGGAACTTCCATCCCCGTATATCGAGGAATACCGGTAAGCATTATGATTATGTTATAAGAGAGTTTCTTTTAGAAGCATGTGGGCTTTTTGCACATTACTTATAATGCTTGACTATGACCCCTAATGCCTAAAATCTAATTAGTCGTTATACCTACACGTGATTTTTGTTGCAAAATTGAAATAAGATAATTTTAGATGCTAATTATCATCCCCAATTTTGCATCAGTTTGAATATTTCCTATTTTCTATTAACTTGTTTAACAAGCTTTTCTTCTAAACTGTTTAGGCTTAACCATAACAAGTAACAACATTTAAAGAGGGTTTCTTAAAAAAATGTTCTAATTTCTAAAAGCTTAAACTTTTATAAACAATTTGAAAGCACTGAGTTGACAGCAGAACTGCTGGTCTTAGACCTAGAAATAAATAGGCTTACTCTTTCTTCACTTGAACCAAAATTCCAATGCGTGTTTAAAACGGATATCATTTTGTTCAAAAAATACGAAAATACAGAGCTGATTATCGCGTTGTAAGAAAAAGTAATTAAAAAGAATTGGGAAAGAATAAATCTTTTTTTATTATTTATTGAGTTTGTTCATTCAATTTTTACTACTTCAGCATATTTTATCATATATTATGGTTATGCTTTAACACTACCATCTCGCCACCACTGCTTGCATTGTTGCACATTGACATAGAGACTATCAAAACTAAGACGCATCATAGTTTATAGTGCATATTGTACTAACATTACTGGGGGACCAAATACAATTGGGAAAGTTGAACCTAATACCTTACAAAACTAGTACGAGTTCTTGTTAGAGATGAACCTGGAGCGCATTCTCTGTGAATGTTTATTCTCTGTGAATGTTTAATGGTCTAAAGATGTTTTCTACCGAATATTAACCCAAAAGCTTAGACCATTAGGTCTTGGATGGATCCATTAGCTTCCATTATTCTATTATGAGAACCCTGAATTGCTGCTCTTAACAGGCTGCATACAACATGTTATTCTGGCTTATTGGTGGCTTCTCCTGTGTTTCTTTCACTCATTTTCTTGTTTTCTTCTCATGCCATTCAACTGTCTAATTGAATATGAGGGTAATAATATAGTAGAAATAATGTCAAAATTATGATCTCTCTATAAATTCAGCCAGATTTTCTCGTGGCTTCTACTGTGTTTCTTTCACTCGTTTTCTTCTCGTGCCATTCAAGTGTCTAATTGAATATGAGGGTAATAATATAGTAGAAATAATGTCAAAATTATGATCTCTGTATAAATTCAGCCATATTTTCTTGACTTCCTCTTCGTGTGGGTAGAATTTTTCTTTTTCTAGTTTGAATTCTTTGTGCTTGAGTCAATTTTTTTTCCCGGTAAAATTTAATATTGGGTAAATGATGTTAAAATCCAACTTTCTTTCACATTATTTTTGTTTTTACCAATCAACTAATTTTTATTTAAATTTTTTTTAAACAATGAATTCAAGAGAGATGTATCATTTTTTCCTAAAAAAGTTAACAGACGTCAATCAACCATGGTTGACCATTAACAAAAGTTGAGGTTGAATTTCTATTTATATTTGGGCATAGAAAATAACATGCTCAATATCAGGTGGTTAATTTTTTACTGACATTGTTTCCTACTTAACTCAAAATAATTAAATAAAAAAGCTACAAAATTGAATTAAATTAATCAAAATTAACTAAAGATAATTATTATTGTAAAGCACACCTTTATTATTAATGTGTAATGAACATTCTCATTCCGAGACTCTATATATTGGAAGCGGACACAAAAATCTCACTGAAATTTACAGTTAACCAAAGGATCTTGTTGAAATCTCTTCGGAGACGGAAATTCGGGCCTAGTCTCGGGCCGTCACCATTAATATCGGCAAATCCTCTGATGAACTTCAATCATCCCCAACTGTTTATACTTCGACTTTCCTGTATCATATATATATGTGTGTGTGTGTTTGTGTAATTGTGCCTAATTTATGCCTAGCATATTTGAGTTAGGAGCAGATCTGAAGGAAATTTGTGCCTAGCATATTCAAGTTAGGAGCAGATACTTTCCATCAATTGAATTTTAGAAGCAGATGGGGAGAAGATAGGGAGTAAAAAGAAAATAGGGAGGACAGAAGTTGGGGTTTGTTTAGGGTTGAAGAAAATGATAAACAGGATGTGAGTTTGCATATTGTGGGACATAAATTTTTGGGACGAACGAGTATAATAATATACTAATAATTAATATGGGTATTATACAATAAATAAGCGGATGTCATTTTTTTGGTGAAAAGAATAAATGAAAATTGATGCTGATGGAAGGAAATTTTTTAATATTATTGGGTTATTATTATATATTGTTATTTATGGATGATTTCAATGTAATTAGTATATTTAATGGATAATATTATGATACATTTAATTTTATTGTTAGAATTTTTAGAATATTAATTATTTAAGGTAGTAAATAATTATTAGGATTTTATTTTCTTATTTAATTAGGTTACTTTAATATTTTACTTATCCTCCAAGTGAGTGAGAAGTAAAAATATTCTGATAAAGACGTTCCTCAGTAATTTTCTCAGTAATATCATGACTCTTGAAGTCGTGCAGTAGCAATACTAAACCAAATACGACGGCGCCCACCTTTTATTTATTTAGATGTTGAGGCAAGGCAAATCCTAGGAAAGTATAGGCTGGCTCCTAGCTCCATCTTGGTCGGCATCCTGCTGAGTGGCTGTGAAGCATGCTTTGGAGAAGATTGACCCTTCCCCGAGTCAGTTCAGTCATAAAAGGGAGGGCCCGCTATCTAGACTGCATTTTGGGAGTTTGAACACCATCCCATTTCAACAAAAAATACAACCTTGTCATTAGGGATTTTCCTTATTTCTATATAAATAGTTTGTAATCCATCACTATTAAAAACTATTGAATGATTAATATTATTGAATTAGGCCTTGTGTTTTATTGCTTTTAGCCTAAGTATCTTATCTGAATACCCTTTATTCTTTCTTTCATCCCTGTTCTACATCATAATGGTATCAAAAGATAATAATTCTTGATATATTTTGATTTCACCAAATTTCTTTCTATCCAAATTTTTTGACATCCATCAATTGTCGAAATTCGCCAAAGAATCGACAACATCCAATACGGCAACGTAATATCAAATTTATCACAATTTTTTTTTATCAAAAAATAAATAAATCTGCCACAGTAAGTGTGCTAAAATGTTACTGTTCATCCATGACAAAAATACAATTTGTTACTCCAATGTTTTTGAAGCTTTCAAATTAGCCCCCAGGGTTTTTGAAATTTTCAATTTAGCTCCCAAAGTTTATGATTCAGTGTAGCCCCTGAAGTTTTTGAAAATTTCAATTTAGCCCCTGAAGTTTCAAAAAAGTTCAATTATACTATCAAATTAATTCCATTCAAGTAATGTTCTAAAAAGTGATAGACGGGAGGCGGGCTGTCGTGGGGTGCTTAGGCGAGATTTTTTATTTTAAACCAATTTTAATATTTTATCTTACATTTATCCAATCAAAACAATAATATAAAGCAAAATAATCTATAATAAAGATAATAAAGACATTTGCTTAAAGTTCGAACACATATCTATATTGTCAATGTCAAAGTTCAAACACAAATATACAATTGTTCAAAGTTCAAACACAAATAAATAATAAAAAATACAAATTAATATTTCTCTTCTCCATATCCCTCTATATATCTAACTATTCTTCTCTATATTCCTCCAAGATAATTTTCCCATCGGACTCACACTAATACTCCCCATCACCCTTTTCCTCCATATCATCATCAGACAAAAAATATTCTTCATGGAGTTCTCTTACTCCAACATTTTTACTACTTATCCTAGGCTCTAGCACGCTATCTGCTCCGGATGTTTCACCAACCGCTTCCCAAGTAAGGCCCGAACTGCCCTCAACTTCATCATCCACTCCTACGATGTTATTTTGTAGCTTAGTTATTAAAATAAAAAAAGCACAATTGCAGCCCTAATTTCTTACCTAGCCCCGACCTAATTTCTCCTCTTTGCCCGCCTAGTCCAGTCTAATTTTCTGGAGGGATTTTTTTTCACCTTGAGCCCAGGCTAGATGCCGGGGGGGGGGGGGGGGGGGGGCTAGCGTCTAGGTGAGGATTAATCGAACCTAAGTGGGGATCTTTAGAACACTGCATTCAAGCTTAAGGAGGAAGTTCAACAAGATGCAGTGAATGAGCAAAATGAAAAAATTCCGCAACTTAATGACAAGTCGTACATAGGTAAAGTTGAACTTGAGGATACAACGAGCGAGAGCGAAATTGAGTAGAAAGTCGATAATGTATTTCCAAAGAAAATTTATAATCTATATGAAGAAACCAACCATAAAGTCATCGATTTCATCATTAACGAGAGCTCTAACAAGATGCATTATAAGGAAGTGCTCTCTTTATTGTTTTCTACTTATCAATGTCTACTAGAAGGATCAAAATTTCTTGCATGTTTGAAATCCGGTTCGTGAAATGTGGATTCTTCAATACTTCAAAACTCGAAGATGAGTTTTTTTCGAAGGATAGGAGAATAATGCGGATGGAAGCAAAAGAAATTTAATATTATTAGGTTATTATGTATGGATGATTTTAATGTAATTAGTTTATTTAATAGATAATATTAGGATATATTTAATTATATTAGTAGAATATTCTAAAATATTAATTATTTAAGATAGTAGATAATTAATAGAATTTTATTTTCTTATTTAATTAGGTTACTTTATTATTTTATTTTGCCTCCAAATATTAGGGGTGTTTTCCTATTCCTGTATAAACAGTTGTAATCCATTATTAATAAATTAATTGCATTAAGATCATCCATAAACAATATATAATAAGAACCCAATAATATTAAATTTCTTTTGCTTCCATCCTCATCACATAACCACAAATATTAAATGGGTTTGGGTTGGTAAGTATGAAATGTGGTTCTCATCGACATCCACCCGGATGATAAGTGGGTGGATGTGGGTTGCCCATTGGGCGCCACTTATATACTTCTATTCCAATGTTGGTTCATTTCAAAATTTATTTATTGTACTTCTAAATTATTTCACTCATTCTCTCTTTAAAATTTATATTTTCTCTTTCTAAAATATTTACTTTCTCTTTTTAAAGTATTTACTCTTTACCTTTAAAATATTTACCTTCTCTCTAAAATATTTATATTCGCTCTCTCTCTCTCAATAAATTATCATTTTCTCTATCTAAAAACTTTCATTTTCTCTCTCTAAAAATTCACTACACGGGAGATTTAGGGGAGAATGACAATTAAAAAAATTAATGAACAGGGCATATTGTAAGCGGCTCATAGGTCTTAATTGAGACGCCAATTTGATTGGCTTGTTGAGCTGGATACCCTAAATTGGGTCATAATGAATCAGGTACTTTTCCTGTGTTAAATTACTTAATTTTTAATTGGGTGTAAAGAAATAACATGTATTATTCAAAATAAATGGATTGTAGATATTGGCCAGACTAGTTAATTTTTGGCAATTTATTTATTAAAAAGGAAATTATTTATTTCACAACTAACAAAGTAAACACGAATTTCAGATTAAATTAGAAGTCAAAAAAAAGGTTTTTGAAGTTGGTTCCAAAAAATAAAAATATATACTTTAAGACATTACTAAAATTATTTACACTCACTATAAGGTTGATGATGATTATTGTTGTTGTGAAAACAGTGGGTAGTGTGAAACTGTAAAGTTACATAGGAAAAAAGCTTATATATATATATATATAAACAATAATGTACCAAAATCTAAATTTAAAATATTATAATTGAAATATTTTCAGTAAAAAATATAAAGGACTGATAGAGGAAATGTTCATTATGACCACCACCACAATCATATGTGTGTATGCTTGCGCACTAATGACTATCCTATTTATAAGAAAATTTCTAGAGAGAGAAACTAAAAAAAGAATTTTTCTTATAGAAAATGCGAGAAATTCATGTATACAATAATCTATACTTGTGCTCAATTTGATACATGGGCTTTTGTCCATATCCACCCGTATCCATTTATGACCACCCGCTTACAACCCATTTAATTTTCAACCCATTTAAACCCAAACCCATTTATGTCGGCCCCAACCCACCCCACCCATTTACTGGGTCTACAGTTGCATCTATTGTTCTCTTATGGCTTTGATAAAGGTTATTAGCCAAGTTTATTTGTAGTTTTGCTCCTTGAGTTTTGTCATGAAAAAAATCACTGCTTCTTGAGTTTTGTTGTTTAGCCAGCTGGATGGTTATCCTCTGGACTCATAGGTTGCAGTTTAGTAATAATTTCCTAATTCTCTTCCATCACAGATGTGCAGTAGAAGAAGAACTAGTTAAATACATTGGCGAAGCTTATCCTAAAGGTGTTTGTTCAGTTTACTGTACAAATGGAAAAGATGTGGAGGAACCTGGATCTGATTTTGAGCTTGTTGTGGTTATTTCAGCTGCTCGACACAGCCCACAAAATTTCTGGTGTGTTGAACTGGCTGAAGTAGAAATTGCATTAACGACTATACATGCTCTTTTTAACCTTATTCTCATTCATCATTCTTTCTCAGTAATTTAATTTGATTCACCATAGTTGCCTGTTTTGTAATAGTTATATCATCTGCCCTCAGAAAGGTCTTACTTTTTCCTCTGGTTATACCCTTCTTCTCATTTCGGGTCTTTACCAGAGGGAAACGAACAACTGAGTCTGTCACTTTTCCCTGAAATTTTCTTTGAATTTTTTCTAATATTTGAAATTATACTGTGATGCTGAAATACCTTAGATATAAATATGATGTTTCAGTACTTGAAATAAACATGATGCTGAAGAAATCTGCGAATACGATTAGCTTTTTTTTCCCTGTTACAGTATCATGCAAAAAGTTCATAAAAAGGAGATTGTTTTTTTGGACATTACAAAAGTGAGATTGTTGATAGCTCTTAAATATGTTCATGCATCTATCGGAAACTTTTATCAGTAATATTTAATTCATTTTTCCTTAATTTTACATTGTCATACATGAGACATCACCTCGTATTTTGAGGGATGCTTTTCCATCTAAAGTTGGACTCTCAAATAGGTAGCTAAAAAGATTGTGGATTTTCTGTATTTCTGCACCTTTTTAGTTTTTCCAATGTTTTTGTAGTTCTATTGTCTGGTCTCATGGATACTCAAACTAATTCATCGGCCCGATTCACAGTTCTTCGTCCCTCGTTAGCCAGGATCAGTCTGTTAATGATTGGAGCAGTGTCTTTTTTGTCATTGAATTCATTACTAAACATTCTCTTGAATACTCTCCTTTCCATATTAGTGTTGTGCTTTTCATGTTTTATCTATCCAAGGACAATATGTTTTTTACTACTTATGGCTAATACAGTACTCCTCTGCCCCATGTTAAAAAATTCCTGATGAAATTTATTGTATTTTAAGAAAATGACGAGTTTTGCAATAATTTACGTAATTGTAATAACTAAAAATGTTGTTTAATAACTAAAATGACATGTTTTCTCTTTTCCTCGAACATTTTTCAATGAACTATGTTTATGATTAGTAAACTTGTGGACTGGTTCACTCGAGGTGTTAAAATATTGACTGTTTGCAGCTTGGCTTTCTATCTCTTTTTATATCTGGAGAAAATGTACAAAGATCTGCTTCTTATTCAACTGTTCACTTACCATTAATATTTTGTGGCATATGTTACAGTAATGGAAGTTGGCGCTCAATATGGAACATCGAATTTAAAGATGACTTGCAAATTGTGGAAATAAGAGGCAGAGTGCAGGTAGATAACTATTGAAATGCATCACCAAGGATTTTGTATATAAACAGTATATTTCACATTGTATGTATGACTATGTTTTTGACTCATTTGGACCGAAACTTATGATTGTTCTCTCTCTTATATTCATTCAGGTGGAAGCCCACTACTTTGAAGAAGGAAATGTCCAGTTAGATGCAAAACATGAATGCAAGGATTCAACTATAATTCAGGTAACCTCCAAACTGTATGTTCTTGGCAATTCTTTGTTGTGGATTTGAGGTTTGTAACTGCTTCGAATTATTTTTAGTGGGCATCTTTATAAGATTCCTCCCCCCTCCCTGTGAGGTAGAAAAATAATTTATTTGATTAGAAGGATACATCAGAGGAGGACCAGGAGTCTTCACAGTGAGGAACAAAAGAGAGATGAGGAACAACTATCAATAATGTACAACCTACCTATGGATGTCTGCAATCCCAGCCCCGTTAAGGGCTCCCATATATGACGTGAAGATTAATGCTAGAACTGCTATCATATCAACCTACCTAAATATGAGAGGTCACAAGGAAAAAGCACCTCCAAAGAATCATTGCGTCTGAACCACCTCCAAGACCCTGACATTAATTGGGAAGGAAACCATCCAAAGGACACTGCCTCCTCAAAAATGATAATGAACCACTCCAAAATTTCCACACCATGGACAATGAAGAAACAAGTGAAATGTGACTATCCATCTTGTCTGCCCATCTCTTAATAAGATTCCTTCATTTGCCTGTTAAACCTTTCTGTAGCAATTTGAGGTTTCAACGAAGTCGGTTAGTTTTATTACTGGAGCACCTTAATGTTAATGCATCTGAAGTACTATTGTGAGTTGGCAGCTAACCATAAATCAGTTAGTTCATAAGGACACCGCAATTAGTATTTTTTTTAGGAAATGGGCTATACCAAGGGCAATGGGTGGATACGGGGACCCTTCCTCTTAAGTAAATAATTATTGGGAAACCCAATATTCCCAACCATGCTTACCAATAATTATGGTGTATAGTAACATAGATAATAAGATAATATTCGGTAATGACTGCAAAACTCTTTTCTCAACTTCCTCAAATAATTTAGGTGACAGTAGTAAGTGAACAATCTTCTAATATTTATGAAGATTAGATTTACTATATGCCAGGTATAATTTCACAAAGGCGATATATTAATTGCTTCCATCAAATATATGTTTTGTACAAAGAATGTTATTTTTGTATATAAGTTTGATCATTCTTTTCCCTATTTCTGAGAATGTATACTGGTGTTCATCATTGAAAACTTAACCGAAAGCTAAAACATGAAATATGTTGATACCATAATATTTTCTCTTATTATATGGTACCAAGTTTGTCATATGCCTGTAATTAATATTTATCAATTTCCAATAGTTTGATAAAACTGTTCTGTGGGCTAATATATGTTATATTTGTGGTAGGCTGCTGATGATTGTGCAATTTCATTGACCAACATTATTCGTCACCATGAGACGGAGTACCTTACTTCTCTCCAGGTTGAAGTATATGTGTTTTTTCAAGTATCTAACATTTGATTCTTCCAATAGTACTTCACTGACACCGACATCATACAGGCTTCATATTCAAATTTACCAGATACTACTTTTAAGGTTTGTTTCTGAACTCACAGTCCTTCAAAAACTTGCATTCAGAATGCCCAATGGATTTAGTACATTAAATTGTTGTCACGTCTAATCTTATAAAGTTGGCAAAACAAAAGGCCAAATCTAGGAGCACAAGTTCAGTGTGTTATGTGATCTTCTTTTTGCTATGTAATCATCCTACCTCCCCATTTCCTGTTCTCCTCTCTCTGAGCTGCTCTATTCTATTGACTAGTTGGAGTGCTAAACTTTCCATTGGGCTAAGAACTATTGTCCTGTTACCAGGTGAAGTGATTGTTTAACTATCAAATTGATAAAAGTTCAAAATGCATGGAGCCATATAGATGCAGCCACTCGTGGGTCATGGCTCCTGTTTACTTGGCTATTCATTGTATTTTTTAGTTAATAAATGATTAATGACCTACCACAATTTCTGTCTCTTATATAGATGTGTATATATGTGTTTGCGCATATATATATGTTTATGTTTAGGTTAAAAGATGTTGGTATTTACTTGAATTTTAAGATTAACTTCACTTCTTAGCATACTTAATCATTGTGCGTATAATATTGCTCTAAACAATAGTTTCTCCTATTTTGTTGAATTTTCTTTAACATGAATATTAAGGTTTGCATATAACATCCTTGGACATAATTATTTACAATAATGACTTGATTATTGAGAAAATTTTGTTGAAAATAATTATGTCTAAATGTGTTTTATGCAAACTTCAAATTCATAAATAAGTTCAGCAAAAGTAGGACTCTCTTCTCTAGATGAAGGTAGAATTATTTTTCTAATTTTGTGCAAGATATATCTCTCTCAGAGCTTGCCCCTGTTGATGAAAATTCCTAGGCTTTACCCCTTTGCCTGCAGGCGTGGACCCAATGCTCAAGTTTTACTGCTTGCAAATAATCAAAGTCATTTGTGGCCTTGTCCTCATCAACTTCCTACCACTCAAACTCAGTCTTTGGTATCATAGTTGTCAAATCGTGAACCGTATTGTGTATCGAAAATTCCCGTATTATGTTTCATGTATCGTATCATGAATCGTATCGTAATATACGAAAACAAAATAAAAAATATAGTAATATGTATTTAAACATATAAAACACAAGCTTGACTATATATAAAAGTAGTCAAATAAATATTATTATAGACTAAAAATAAATTTTAAAATTAAACAATAGTCAAAATACTCTAAATTGATTTATTAGATATTATTTCAGTAATTTTTATCGAGTAAACATGAGAAAACGAAAATTCAGATTCACCTTTAATCTATAAAATAAAAGATAATAATTTAATTAACAAGTGGAGATTTATATATCTGCTTGTAAAAAGTGACATGGAAAAAATATAGTGACATTTTTAATTAGATATAATACTCTAAAAAGTGATTAAAGACTCGTGAAACGATATAAAATATGTTTGTGCTAAAAATCTCTTCAATTGAAATGTTTTAGCCTTAAAAGTTTTGTTTTTAGTCTTTTGGATCTACATGATTTTTTTTTCCAAATTGGTTACTTTTAAAAAGTATCGTGCGTTGTATCGTATCAAATCGTAATTGAATCGTAAGATACGGTATCATTTTAGAGAAACCCCGTGATACGTATTGAATTGTCTTCGTATCATATCGTATTGTATCTTATAATACGTATCGCATACGTATCGTAAGATTCTGACAACTATGTTTGGCGCTAATAAGAAGATGCACCCTCCTTCCAACCCCACCTCCACCCCCCACCCCCACCCCCACCCCCACCCCCACACATAATATTTGTTATTTTCAAATCTCCTCCCTACTATAACACACTTTTAAAACTAATAAATAGAACTCACTAAATTGTTAGTTTCTTGGTGTGATAATGTTTTTACTTTTTATTCTTTGCAAGCCCGAGTAAATTCATTCGTTTATTAACTTTGTAATATGCTAAAAATGCAGGACCTTCGAAGGAAGCTTCCAGTTACTCGTACACTGTTCCCATGGCATAACACTATGCAATTTAGCCTGACTAGAGATATTACAAAAGAGCTTGGAATTGGAAAGTAGATTTACAAGTAGATGACATTTTTCTCGATGTTAAATAGGAAGCTGAATTTTTTTCATACTGGCTCAGATTTTTGTCTAGAAAATGATTTTAACTAGTGTATGCGGTTTGCAGCCTCTCGATTCTCCTTTTCTTGTTTTGGTTTATATGTTTTCTTTTTGTTTATGAGTTGGTCTGGTGGAGAGCCATCGTTTGGTTTCCATTCAGCATTGCTTCAGGACTCCATTGGTATCTCATATTATAAAGATCTGCCAAGGACTTTTGGTGTGTACTATAATTCCATAATATAATTCTGTCTCTGAAATCCAGCAATTTCCAATTAGCTTGTGAAGATGATTTTCTAGCAGCTTTTTGATAATAAATTTTGCTAATTTGTCGAGGGGCAGCAGGATGTATTTGAATATGACCATTTTCTGTCAGCAGTCTGGTACTTAGTTTATTAGATCCAATAGATGGCTTTATACACGTTAAGCTGTAAACCCTAGCCAAAGTTAAATTTCTAGTTATTTATTTGAGGATGTCATATTGGATTTTGTTAGGTATGTATGTATTGTAAGCAAATCATTCTATTATTATTTAACGAGCAAGTAAATGTGTAGTATCATGTTGTTTTGTACAGCACAATATTTGCATTAAACGGGTTAAACGACCATTAGCAAGAACTTATTTTAGTTGCATATCACAAGGAATTTGAAAATTTGTTTCAAATAAGACCAATGAATAGATAGATTATTTTAATGTTGAACATGTAGACACGATTAATTAAAATAATGATGTGTTGGTATTGACGATATGTTGGTATTTTTACCTGTCGATATAAATTATAACCCATGTGTTCAACCCAATTTAATTAAATTTACATGACTTGGTCAACTACGTTATGTAATTTGGGTCGGATAAATCTGAAACTATATTTTGACGATCAAATGTCCAACCCGGTTAACCATTTTTGACCCAAATTATTCATAGGAAGGGAGATATTTTTGGTGTATGGTCCATCTCTCCATAAAGTTCTATAAATGAATACTATTATTAACTTTTTCTTTTTTACTTGCTAGCCTACTATTGGCTTTGTTTTTCACAGCCACTCCTCGCATGCATAAGATAATGTTGGACTAAAGCTGCTTTAGAACTTCTTCATCCGTCCAAATTATGAGATTAATAATAATTTTAAATTAAAATAATTTAATTATAAAATTAATAAATAATATTTTTAGATAATTTAAAATAGACATTATTTTTTTTTAACTAAAATTAATAAAAATTATCTCAATTTTAAATTTAAAAATATTTTTTAAGTGTTAGAAATAAACTTTGATTATGAATGTGTATAGTTTGAAAAATGAAAAGGTTATGTAAATGTTAGAATGTGTAAAGTCTATAAGTATAATTGTACTTATTATTAGAATTATATCTCATAAACTCTACAAGCATTGTAAAGTCCTATATATATGTAGGATTGTTCTACTGATTGTGGAGATAATAAGAAGTGTGGATGACCACTTGAATACAAGAATTTCTTTTTACTTTATTTTATCCATCATTTCATAATACGTTATTAGTACAATTTTCTACCTAATTTTGAATACTAATTTCTTGATTTTCTTGATTCAACATGGTTGATTAAGTTAAACAGTTAAAAGACAGTTACTACTATAACATGAAAATATGTAAATAGTTCTTATGGTGTTGATATTCCGCTCGGCTTGATTTTATAGTTTCATATCTTGTAGTAAGTATCATTTATTTTATTTTCTAGCTTCAAGAAGTAACCGATGAAAAAGGAGAGTGTTTAGAAATAATCTGCATGTTTTCTTTTGGTGCTATATCCACTCACTTTGAAAGCTGAAACAAAGTTTAATTTATTAAATAATAGGCTCAATAATATTTTATCACATATGACTCCTTGCACTTAGAGACAAAGCGCAAGACATAAGAAAGTGATCTGAATGTTTTCGATAATTCTTATAAATAAAAAACAATAATAGCTTTGTCTGAATAAAACAGTTCAAGTCTGATATATATGTCATCGTCGTGTGTAGTATTGTTTCATTAGAATTGTATATGATAAACACACACACACACACACACACACACACACACACACACACACAAATACATACATACATACATACATACACATATTTAGCTATTTAATTTCTTACGTAACTATATGTTTATATAGATGTCGAACCGTACGAAACTTGAATTTGCTGCACTTGACATCTCGGGCAAAAATTACTTGTCATGGACCCTTGATGCTGAGATTCATCTAGAGGCAAAGTACCTTGGAAATACAATTAAGGTTGGCAATATAGCATCCCTGCAGGATCGTGCAAAATCAATGATTTTTATTCACCATCATCGAAGAATTGAAATCCGAGTACCTTACAGTAAAAGACCCCATTGACTTATGGAATGATTTAAAAGAAAGATATGAGAATAAAAAATCTGTAATCCTTCCAAGATTTTAAAAGTGAGTACAATTCAGCACCTTTTAAAATAATCTTACTATTAAAATTATACGGGAAAAAGATCACTGATGAAGACATGTTAGAGAAAACATTTATTACATTTCATGCCTCAACTATGTTCCTACAGTAGCAATATCGAGAGCATAAGTTTACAAAATATTCTAAACTGATATCATGTCTCCTAGTGGCTGAACAAAATAATGAGCTTTTGCTGAAAAACCACCAATCTCGCCCAACCGGTTCTACTCCATTTCCTGAAGTAATTTGATAAACATGGAGGAAATTATGTTCGTGGTCGTGGGTGTGGGCGTGATAGTGGAAGGAACAATCAATATAGAGAGGATTGTACTCATAATTCTTACCATCACCATCATAAAGGAATAAAAAGAAAAGGGAAAGGAAATTGAAACAAACTTTGTTGATAATAATGATCTTGAAGATCCCATGAATTATCTTGACTTTCCAAAAGGAGTGGATTTGACTCATTTTGATATTTTTGATTTTCTTGAGGATGTTGATGGAAAATTTGATAATTTGATTGGTGATGGAAATGTCCATACCGATTAATTATTTTCTTTTATTATATTATCATATTCTAACAAGTATGATTGGTGATGGAGATGGTCATACCAATTAATCATTTTTCTTTCATCGCATTGTAGTAAGTATTTTTATTTTGATATGTTTAAAGTAATAAAGTTTAATTTATGTTTTGCATATATGAAGATGCATGGGTCCTACTGGTAAAATCAATTCCAATATGACTATGGAAGATTTTTGCCTAGTAGATAGTGCAACAACTCATACGATCCTTAAAGATAAAAAATATTTTCAAATTTTAAAATTGTGCAAAGCCAATGTCAATACCATATCAGGTTCATCGAACTTAATAGAAGGCTTTGGCAGAGCGAATCATGTTGCCAAAGCGCACAAAACTTTGTATTAACGAGGCTTTGTATTCTTCAAAATCAAGCAGAAATTTACTTAGCTTTAAGGATATATGTTATAATGGTTATCATATTGAAACTAATAACGAAGGCAGTAATGAATTTCTTTATATTACTTTAATAGTATCGGGCCAGAAGCTTATACTAGAAAAACTGTCTATTTTCTCATCTGGGCTATATTATACTAAAAGAAAACAGTTGAAACAAATGTTGTAATACAACAGAAGTGTTTAGATCCAAAGGTTTTTATGCTTTGATCGTCTTGGTCATCCAGGATCAATAATGATGCGTTGAATTATTGAAAACTCCCACGGACATCCCTTAAAGAACCATAAGATTCTTTTACCTAGTGATTATCCATGTAGTGCATATTCTCAAGGTAAATTAATTACCAAACCATCACATTCAAAGATTGTTGTCCAGTGTCCATCTTTCTTAGAAAGAATTCAAGGTGATACGTGTGGACCTATACACCCACCTTGTGGTCCATTCAAGTATTTTGTGGTTTTAATTGATGCATCAACTAGATGGTCACATGTATTTTTACTTTCTACTAGAAATGATGCATTTGCTAGGCTTCTTGCTCAAATAATAAGGTTGCGAGTACAATTTCCTGATTATCCAATTAGGAAAATTCGTTTAGATAATGCTAGTGAATTCACATCTAAGTCTTTTGATGACTACTGCATGTCAATTGGAATTGATGTTGAACATCCCGTTGCTCATACACATACTCAAAATGGTTTAGCTGAATCACTTATTAAGAGACTTCAAATTATTGCTCGACCTTTGCTTATGAAATCAAAATTATCAATTTCTACTTGTGGACATTCTATTTTACATGATACATCATTAGTTCATATTGGGCCAACTGCTTATCATAAATTCTCACAATTGCAAATTGTACTTGGCCAACAACCTAATATTTTTCACTTGCACACATTTGGTTATGTTGTATATGTACCTATTGCACCTCTACAACGCACTAAGATGGGTCCTCAACGTAGACTTAGAATTTATACGGGTTTTGATTCCTCATCTATCATCTATCATTAGATATCTTGAACCTCTAACAGGTGAAGTTTTTAAGGCACGTTTTGAGGATTGTCATTTTAATAAAACAATCTTCCCACCATTAGGGGGAGAAAAGTCATTGCCTGAAGCACGACATGAGATTACTTGGAATGTTTCGACGTTATCTCATCTTGATCCTTGTACAAATCAATGTGAATTGGAAGTTCAAAAGATTATTCATTTGCAAGGAATTGCAAATCAATTACCGCATGTATTCACCGACAATAAAAGAATAGTGAAATCTCACATTCTGCCTGTTAATACGTACTCTAGCATGGATTAAAGTCCCTGTAGGACAATCAGGTAGTACAGTAACAAATGAATCAAAGCCACACCTGAAGCGTGGAAGACCTATAGGTGTGAAAGATAAAATTCCCCGTAAGAGAAAAGTACAAGAAGAACAAGTTGCTATACCTAGTAAACATGTCATAAAAATAATTGATCTATCCAAAACTTATGAACAAAAATCTCCTAAAAATAAACCTCTTAAAGAGTTATCCCTTGAAGAATAATAAAAATAATGAGATCTCGATACATTATGTATATACAGGAGAAATATGGGATAGAAATAAAATTGTTGTCGACAACATATTTTCATATAAAGTTGCTCTTGATATTACCAGAAGTAATGATAATGAATATGAACCACAAACCGTTGATGAATGTCAACGTAGAAATGATTGGCCAATGTGGAAAGAGGAAAATGAAGCATAATTAAATTCACTAAGTAAACGTGAAGTTTCTAGACCTGTAGTCCGAACACCTAAAGGTGTAATGCCTGTTGGATAGAAACAGGTATTTGCACGCAAACGAAATGAGAAAAATAAAATGATAAGGTACAAAGCGTGACTTGTAGCACAAGGTTTCTCGCATAAATCTGGTATTGATTATAAAGAAACATATGCTCCTGTAATGGAAGCAATTACATTCAGATTTTTGATTAGCTTGATAGCAAAAGAAAATTTGGATATGCGATTAATGGATATTGTTACAACATATCTATATGGAATCGTTAGATAATGATATCTACATGAAAATCCCTTAAGGATATAAAATGTCTGAAACATATAATTCTACATCTCGAAGTATGTATTCTATCAAGCTACAAAGATCTTTAAAGATCTTTATATGGGTTAAAGTAATCCGATCACATGTGGTATAATCGTCTCAATGAATATCTTTTGAAAGAAGGATATGAGAATAATCCAATTTGTCCATGTGTTTTTATCAAAAAAATCAGAATTCGGATTGGCTATTGTTATACTATATGTTGATGATTTAAATCTTGTAGGGACTCTAAAAGAGTTAATAAAAACAACAAATTGTTTAAAGAATGAATTTGAGATAAAAGATCTTGGTCAGACAAAATTTTGTCTTGGCCTGCAAATTGGACATCTTCCAAATGGAATTCTTGTTCATCAATTAACATACATAGAAAAAGTCCTGAAGCAATTTTACATGGACAAAGCTCATCCTTTTAGCATTCCAATTGTGGGTAGGTCACTTTATGTCAAGAAAGATCTGTTTCGACCATAAGAAGATGATGAAGAAACTCTTGGTCCTAAAGTACCATATCTTAGTGCAATTGGTGCTTTGATGTATATTGCAAATTTCTCACGACTATAGCATTTGCAGTTAACTTACTAGCAAGGTATAGTTTTGCATTAACTTGAAGACATTGGAATGGAATTAAGCATATTTTACGTTATCTTCGTGGGACTATTGATTTGAGATTATTTTATCCCAATGGATCAAAACCACATTTAGTTGGATATGCTGATGCAGGTTACTTTTCTGATCCATACAAAGGCCGATCACAAATATGATATTTATTTACTTTATGGCAATATTGCTCTTTTATGGAGATCTATTAAACAAACAATTTCTGCTACTTCCTTAAATTATGAAGAGATTATTGCAATTCATGAAGCGAGTCGTGAGTGTGTTTAGTTGAGGATGGTAATTAAAACATATTTATGAGAAATGTGGATTATCATCAATCATAAATAGTCCGACGATATTATATGAAGATAATGTCGCTTGTATCACCCAAATGAGGGGAGACTATATCAAGGGTGATAAAACCAAGCATATTGCACCAAAATTCTTTTATACACATGAGCTCTAGTGGTTGGCTATATTGATGTCAAGTAGATACGATCATGTGATGATTTGACTGATATGTTCACTAAGCCATTACCAACTGCGACTTTTAAGAAGATGGTGCACAACATTGGCATGTGTTGACTTAAGGATATTTTTACCATAAACAATGAAAAATCTATGTACTCATGAGGGGGAGTAAATTTTATAAAGGATGTGTGCTGATTGTACTCTTTTTCCTTCGCTAAGGTTTTTTTCCACTGAGTTTTTCTTTGCAAGGTTTTAATGTGGCAATCCTAAGGCACTAGAAGTTATACACGAATATTGTACTCTTTTTCCTTAGCCATTTTTTTTTCCATAAGGTTTTTATTTGGTAAGGTTTTAATGAGGCATATTCTTAGGAAGTGGTCATCCAAGGGGGAGTGTTAGAAATAAACTTTGATTAGGAATGTGTATAGTTTGGAAAATGAAAAGGTTATGTAAAGGTTAGAGTCTGTAAAGTCTATAGGTATAATTGTACTTATTATTACAATTATATCTCATAAACTCTACAAGCATTGTAAAGTCCTATATATATGTAGGATTGTTCTACTGATTGTGGAGATAATAAGAAGTGTGGATGACCACTTGAATACAAGAATTTCTTATTACTTTGTTTTATCCATCATTTCATAATATTAAGTTAATTTTAAAAGGTCAATAACGAGCTTATATTTTGAAACGGAGAGATTATTACCTTAAAGAGAATATATTTTTACTTTATAAACTTAATTTATTAAATTATAAAAATTAAATTAAATATCAATTTATTTAACTACTAAAAATAACATGTATAATAACTTTAATTAGTTTTATACCAACACTAATTATTTATATTAAAATTTAAAATTTTCTTATTAGTTAATTGTAATAATTTTGAAAAGGAGGGTGTGTTCGAAAAGTTTTAAGGCCCATTCATCATCGTAAATGTGCTTCTTCCTTAATTTTTGTGTGCGTTTTTGAATGTATATTTTAGATGTACCCACAGGTATATATTTTTCTTCTGGTGTGAGAATTAAAAGTTATCAGAATTTGACTTTTGGTTTTTTCATGTTATGACTTTCTTAGTCAACGGAACGGGTTGCCCTATATTTGACCTATAATTATATAGTTTCAACCCATATTAAAAATAGGTAATGTGGTTTTAGTTAAATGGAACCATAACTAAATTTTGTAAACCAAAATTAACCCATAACCATATTTTGCTAGGCCTAGTTAGTATTAACTTGTTTAATGTGATATTCAAGAATTTGTCTTTGCTTAAATCCCTTGGCTCAAGTATTCAATTGCAGTATTTTTTAATTGTTACCCAATCATGAAGCATAATATGAATCCAGTGCCTCTAAATTAATTTGACGTCATGTTTGTATTTTCTAAACACAAAATTGTTTTAAATAAAAAATACTTTTGCCCTAAAAATATAAACTCAAACATATTAGTCCTATTTATTTCAACTCTGGACAAAACAGTCCTATGAACTTGGTACAAGTAAGAAATAAGCATTGCACGACACCTTCCCAACTTGTCATTTTCTCCACTTTTAACCGCCATCTTAGTAAAGTCTATGATCATCGGGGCAAACAGCTAATTGAAACGAAAAACAAGAAGGGCCATTTAGCCAAAAAAATAAAGAAGAAGAAGAGCCGTTGAGAATCTTGGGATAAGTGAGAAGAGGAAATGACCGATGTGCCCCCATAAAAATGAAATAAATTCAATTTCTTGAAGTGACTGGCCTGGCTGCTCTTCTTTTGAATCTTCTCGTCCCCAAGGGTAATACAAAGAGCTGCTTCACCTCAGCTTGGGGTGGACTGCTATCTCGATGGTGTGAGTAAGAGCCCTTCTTTTTGGAGTTGGATTTTGAATTTCCATTTAGATTAGAGTTGTTCCTAACACTTTGTTTTTGACTTTTGGACAGAAAATAAAAGATTAGAAAACTTAAATTAGAAAAGAAAAGAATAAAAAACTTAAAAAAAAAAAATTGTATTATTTCTGAGTTTTTAATAGAAAAAAATAGAAAACTTAAAAAAAATAAAAAATCTTGCATTTGTGAATTCTAATGAAAAAAAGGGAAAAATATTACTTTTACAAATTTACCCTTTTACTCTTTTAATAATTATTTTGAACTACCCATTATTATTCACTTACATCTTTCCCGAAACAGTAATGATTATGGATCTTAATATATAGGATCTCATATCAATGTTCTCATACAAAACTCTTCAGTTCCTATCTTACAAGAGTGTAACGACGCCATCATTGAGCATCAGAGGCTTCATGCTTTGATGAGGGGAGAGTGGTTTAAGGGTTTACTACCACACAGCAGCGTCCGAGCAGATTATATGGTACAGAGGATCCGAGGCAATTTTATGCTCTATTTCTTATGATATGATTTCGTACTATGCTCCACCTTTACAAGTGTATATATTTTGCATTCATCTCAATTCTTATCATTTGGTCTTGTAGAACTTGCTCGGAAAATAAATAAAAGACAACTCATGCATGCAAGCCTTTTCATGACTAATTGGATCAGACCGTAAGGTGAAGGAAAAAAATTAATATTGCACATGCTACTCTTATCTGTTAACTTACCCTGTTTCTACTTGGAATCTGCGGTATCAGATTTCCTTGAAGAAGCCTGAGTTTCTTATGAAACACAAAAATGGCAAGATGTTGTAGAAAAAATATAAATTGGGGTCATGAGTTATAATTAAAAAATTGTTATTTTACAAATTGAGGATAATATGAGTTTTCCGTCCATTTCTTGTGTTTCTGAGTTTTTTTAATAATGGAAAAAAAAAATAGATAGAAAACTTAGCCACTCTTTCTGTCAAAAATTTTCATTCAAAATTGACCTTATTTGGACGAAAAGAAAATGAGATAAGTAATATTTTTTATAATTTCCAAATTCTCATATTATCCTTAACTTGTAATATAACAATTTTTTAATTACAACTCATGTACTCAATTTCTTTTTCTGCAGATTTTTGGAGAGACAAAAGATGGAGGTTGTAACGACCCGGGTCAAATCCCGAGTCCGAATCAAATCACAGTAGAATAAGGCCCAATGAGCTGTCTCAATAATATCTTCTTGGGTCATCTTAGCCCACCACAGGCTCACCCAAAAGGTCATGACTGAAGGTATTAATGATAGCAACTTGGGTCCTTACAAACACATTCAAATATCTCACATTAACTGATGTGGGACTGAAGTGTTACAAACTCCCACACTTAAATACCTGACGTCCCCGTCAGGCCGAACACATAGTCACATAAGGCCCAGAAAACTTTGCATCTCTAGCCATTGTGGGATAATACCAGCGGCCTACTAGGTTCGCCTTCGTGTCACAAGGCCCAGAAAACTTTGCCTCTCTAGCCATTGTGGGATAATACCAGCGGCCTACTAGGTCCGCCTTCGTGTCCCCACCTCCGGCAACCCGATCGGATGACCCGACCCGAGCTTTCGAGAGTCGGCTCTGATACCATATGTAACAACCCGGGTCAAATCCCGAGTCCGAATCAAATCAGAGCAGAATAAGACCCAATGAGCTGTCTCAATAATATCTTCTTGGGTCATCTTAGCCCACCACAGGCTCACCCAAAAGGTCATGACTGAAGGTATTAATGATAGCAACTTGGGTTCTTATAAACACATCCAAATATCTCACATTAACTGATGTGGGACTGGGGTGTTACAGAGGTGGTGTTGAACGATCGGTTGGGGAAGAAGGTGAGGGTCACGTGCAACGACGACTACACAATCAGCAATCTCAAGAAGCTTGTCGCGCCCAGATCAAAGGTTGGTGAACTTGTGTTTATTTGAGTTTATGATTGAGTGGAAGAATTGAGACTCAGTTTGAATCAACAATATGCTGAAATTTGATTGAGGGCTTCCAATTTGGCTTAAAAAGTTCATATTTTTGGTCTCTAATTACCCTAGTGTTCATGATGCTCTCTTCTCCCTGCATTACCCAATTGCGACTTTGACAGTAGGGGTGACATTCCTTAAAACCATGCTGCAATCTTATTTATGCACAGATGGACAAGTAACATTGTTTCATTGCTCTTGAAACATGCCCTGATCGTAGGCGGTGGGGCCTCTAACGATTGCCATGGTGTTTTTTCTGTAAACATGGATATATGTAATTTTGCCCTTTCTTATTATGTCATACTTATCTCTGAAGATTACAATTTTGTGTACATATAATACAAAGATGCTCTGTTTGTAACGGCATGCTAACCTTCTGCATTCCTCTCTTGTAGGCTGGGTATGGTATTGTGTGGCTTTAACATACTGGCAGTATCTTTTGCTAGGAGATATAAAGCAGGGCAGCTGCTCTGGCTACTAGATTGTCAATGCTATGCCTTCTTTTGGATAAAGTAATTAAATCGTAGTATTAATTATTGGGTGTACTTTTAAACTCAAATGTGCATCATATAATGTGCAGATTATAACTTGCGTTATGCATGTTTTAGCGGTTGGATTGATGATGTTAATGTGTATTCTTGGAGCTTTTTCATGCATGCTATGGCATGTTAACTTGAACAAGTTCATTTCCTCCCCCCCCCCCCCCCCCCCCTCAAGAACAAGATTTATGAACTGTAGGGCTAAAACATACCAGGATTATGAACTTTGAATAGGTCTTCGCCCCTTGCAAAGTGTGCTAAAATATTTGACAAATTGCAAAATATGACCCTAATGGGTCGAGCACAATGTAGAGCAGCAATGAGAACGTTTTATTTTGGATATTGGATTATTGTACAATAAAATTAGAATCCATAACCTTAGATGATTCATAATTCAATAATTATAATTATAATTGATATATCACATATAATAGAAGGGTAAATTTGTAAAAATGATCTTTTTCTTTTCTCTTTATTGAAACTCAGAAATACAATAAAAGAAAATTTTTAAATTTTCTATCATTTTCTATTTTGTTCTAGTTAAGTTTTTTTTCCATCCAAAACTCAAAAACAAAGTGTAAAGGTGTATCAGTGTGGAGCAATGCTCAATTGATTTCTCACTTTATGCAGTTCACAAGACGATCAATTCCTATATTTAACAACACCAATATCTTATTTATGTTTTAACAGAGTTAACTCGATAAGTTAACTATATTAATAAATAGATTGACTTAGATGGTTAATAATTTAAAATTTTAATTATCAATAATGGGCGTAATTTTTTTTGCATTAGTAAGACATCTATATTTGTTCGTGTTTCAAATTTATCTAATCATAATCATATTTACTCATGAGTTGTGATTTTTTACTCAAATTAAAATTAATACGCAACTTAATTGTGTTCTAAATATAACTATATAAGAATGAAATGAAAGTATTTGCACCTCAACACATGCATGTATGCATTAGTAATACTAATGGTCATTGACTCTTTGATTAAAATATTTCAAATTTTGACTCTAATAACCTCTTCAATTCAATTAGTGTGTGTTGCTTATATATATATATATATATATATATATATATATATATATATATATCGGAGTTAATCCACAGCAACCGATTACTTTGGCTACTGTTTTAGTAATCCAAAATTAACTTAAAAAAGCCCTTGGCGCTAGAAGCTCTAGCAGCAGAACCAATTTTTTTTTTCCGAAACTGCTGCTAGAGGCTCTAGTGGCAGCTTTGAATTTTTTTTTTAGCCCTGCCGCTAGAGCCTCTAGCGACAGGGACTCCAATAGCAAAAATGTCCCCCTATTTTAATTGCTGAAACAGTAGTCCAACAACAGGTTGCTGTGGATGCGGCCCCTATATATATATATATATATATATATATATATATATATATGATCTAATAAGGTAAAGTTACTTAACAAAACAACGTAATTTTACTCTTAGGGAACCAAGTTTTCTATTTTTGAGTTTTAATAAAAAAATTATAATTTTAAATTTTATACAAAATTACATTGTTTTATTAAGTAACCTTAGTCATATTTGGCTAAAACTACCACAAATTACCTTTTCTCGTATATATAATATAACAAACTTATACTTAATACAATTTTTTGTTTATTATTACCTAAATTATTATGAAATGCTGGAAATTGATGTTCTTGAATAATTATTATTATTTTTTATCTTAATTGTTATGACATCTACAAATTATTATTATATTGTTTATTACATATTTAATTATAAAATTTTAACAACTAAATATACATAAAGATTATTGAATTATCAAAAAAATTTATAAAATGAAAAAAATCCGTACCTCGCTCGGTGGGCTAATAAATTGGTCTTGTGTAAGTTAACACTAAACTAATAGAACTAGGAAACTGATATTTCCGTAATATTTTTTGTTATTTTCGCATGTGGTCCTGATTTTTTATGTATAGCGATAGTTTTAAAATCGTCGCTATAGATTTGTGGCGACACTTTTGAACATGTAAAGTGTCGCAATAGATTTATAGCGTTCGTTTTAACATGTAAAGTGTAGTCATAGGTATATATTGACGATTTTAAAATCATCGCTATACGTAAAAAATGGAGCCCACATGCGAAAATAATAAAAAATACTGTAGAAATAACTAATATTTATGAATTTGTTTTAATAGGGCAAAGATGTCAAATTTTTGAAACATTAGGGATTGTTTTTGCAATATTTCTAAAACATCCAAAGAGTTGTGGGGCGCAATTGCGAATTCAGTCTTTATAAACCCTTGAAAAACCTCTCGGTTCCCGTCTCAACCTCTCTTCAATCGGCTAGCTTGCGTTCTGGGTAAAACCTCTTCGTTTGTTTGCTTGAAGAACAGTAAGTTACATCATTCTCGTACTTTTGATAATGCCAAGAACTAGTTGTGTTTGGATTCTGCGAGTCATTTGTTGTTTTAGCTTCAGTTTGTCAGTTCCTTTTCTTTTATGCTAATTTTCTCAGCAATTAAACAAGCATTTATCTCGAATACTCTTGCTTTTCTCTTACATTGATTATTTTGATTTGCAGGCCCCAATATTACGAGGTTCCATTTTCAGTGAATCAGAAAGATGGTATTTTACTCTCTCTTGATGATTGAAAATTGGGGCTAGGGCTAGGCCTAGGGTTAGGTTTTGGTTTGTTTTTATTTTTATTTTTATATGTTATGAGTTGATTTAGCTTTTGTCAAAGTGATTGAGCTGTTCTTGTGTTTCAGCTTCCGCTTTCTCTGCTTAAGACTGCACAAGGTCATCCTATGGTAAGACTATTATTTTTTGGTTTCCTGTTATATTTTTAACCTGGGGTTTGTTTCGTTACTGAGAAAAATGTAGGGCAAGGAAATAAATTAGGTCATAAAAGAAAAGAATGTCAAACGTACTTTAGAACATAAAGAAAGTAATAGAAAGCTAAAAGTTTTCCTTTGTGTTGTTCGTGAGTATATATATAAACATATGTTTATATTATATATGTAAGTTTTGATGACCACTTTACCCTACTACTAAATCATTTTGTGTTCGTAACTAGTGGGTATATAGAGAAGTAGAGAGATTATAAAAGATTCAAATCTATCCATTTTTGGACAAAAAACTTTGGCTTGAAAAGTGGCCATGTTTTCTGTCCTTTTCTTTTTCTTTTCTCTACCTGGAAAAACTAAAAAACAAGAAAATTAGAAAAATGGACAGAAAACTGTAGTTTTTCATCCATCCATCACTTTCTTTTCTTTATGTTTTGAAACTCACAATTGCAGAGAATCTCAGAAAGAAAAGGCTATTTCAGACTATTTTTTGGTTCTTATTCTTGATATTACCATGTAATTTAAAGCTCCTTAAACAATAACCTAAACTTGATCAGTTTTATTGAATTGAGGAAATCTGTTTAATAGTATATTGATTCATTGGAGCTGCTATACATGGACCCATTTTGACTTTTTAACACATGTTGGGTGATGTTTAGAAATAATGTTTTCTAATGTTTTTCTTTGATAGTAAATCTAAGACTAAAATTTTTGATTGGGGAAAAAAATAAAATGTGTGCCATGTTTTTTATTGGATGAAGTATTCCTTTTGTTTGCCCTGGGACCTTTGCAACCAAAGGAGGGTAGGGTTGTGATATTTGTAATTTCTGTTAAACTTGTTTGAAGGAGGAATCTCTATTTGTTTTAAATATTTGTTATTGGTCTGGCAGTTGGTGGAGCTAAAAAATGGGGAAACTTATAATGGCCATTTGGTGAATTGTGATACCTGGATGAATATACACCTCCGTGAAGTCATCTGTACCTCAAAAGTATTTTCTTTCTTAACTAGTCAGTTATTTTTCCTTTTATTAGGTCTCAATATTTCATGATTGTGGTTGAGAGTGCAATTGTAAATATTAAATATAGGATGGAGATAGGTTTTGGAGAATGCCTGAATGCTACATCCGTGGTAATACAATCAAGTATCTTCGAGTTCCAGATGAGGTATATTTAAATTTTAAGTGCTGGCCACAGTCTAACTGAACCTATTTTGGATTTTAATCTCGTCCTTCATTTTGTGTTATCAAATGATCGTTCACTGCTCTTAGCATATTTAAATTATAATAAAGATTAGACGTGTGCGTGCTGTTATTGAAACTATGATTGTCTTGAAACTGTTATGCTTTCATAAAATAAATGTTAATGAATTATCTAACAATATTTTGGATGTTAAACATTCAAATTGAAATTTGCTCTCTCTCTCTCTCTCCCCCCCTCAATCACTCACACACAAACGCACAAAAAAGTCGCACGGACTCTGGGGTGATGATTCTTAGCCAAATCAGACATTGATGTGCTCCTTAAGGAAATGTCTTTTTAAGCTTTAATTTACTGCTAGGATAGAGGTACTCTGGTAATCTCTCCTTGGGCAGTTTTTTAGGCTTTGAATGAGGCACCTTTTGTAGAAGCCCATCACTTTGATGAAAAAACAGAGAATGGTAGCGAGCTGACCAGAGTTTTCTCATGTAATTATATTCTCGTGGATTTATAGATGTAAAAGTAAAATAATATCGTCTTTTCTCGTATTATCTTTTGATGCTCTTTAAGCGTGTCATTGTCATCCTTTTCTAGCTTCACTCCTAATGAGGAAACAATTACATATTATGCAAGAAGGAAAATAAAAAAAAATTCCTCTTCCCGTCTTATGTACGTTTTAAACTACCTCTCAACTATATATTTCACATCCTCTCTATCAGCTAATCTTGCATCCTCTATGCAAGATTATTCAAGAAGTTGCTAATGAATTTCTTGAAGCATGAGTATGTGTCTTATGAGTTGTTAATGAATTTCTTTAAGCATGAATATTTCTATAGAATACTTCCCATCAAGGCAAAAATGTATTAAATAATAGTAATTCTACTGAAGCTTGTGTTGACTCCTGAGAATATAAAATATCTTTAGCAAATTATGCTTTTTTTTCCTAAATAGAGACTTTTTGGGCCAATTGGTTTTGAGTTGGATGTTTCAACAAGTCACACAAAAAGAGTGCAGGATTAATATCATCATACATGTGGTTAATAGATAATTATATAAAGCTCTGCATTACAAACAGTCCTCCATTTATAATTAGATAGCTCAAGTCAAACCAGATTATGTGGTCTAAACAGAGGGAATTACGCTTGTGAAATGTTGAAAGGACATAATTTTGTCCCTTAGAAGACTTGATTCCTAAATTGGTTAGTTACTGTGAGGATGTTTGTATATATGGCAGTCCATCATACCAATTTGAGTGGCATGATTTTGCTATTTGGAAGTACTAATTATCATGTTTTATAATCATTGCAGTACTAATGTAAAAGTGGAGGTAAACATGTGGACGCTACCATATGTTGAGATAGATTTACTTGGGAAATTACTTTTACTTAAACTATGTGCATGTAAAGTTGTAAACCTTGATACTCAAATTGGGATGGAGGGAGTTCTTTTTGTTCATGATTTGTTCTTGATGGTTATCATTGTGATATATGTTTACTTGTGTGTGCGCGCGTATGTGAGCTCCTGTCTTTGTATGTGTGTGTGTCAGAGATAGATAGAGTAGTGTGAGAGACGGAGAGAGGGGGAGGAAGAGAGCTGGAGGGGCTATACCATTGTCTTTGGTGCAGAAGTATCTCTAAAAACAAGTGGATTGTAGCTGTGGTTCTCTCTTAAATGTTGTTGCCTGGCTAGAGAAATCAGCACACTTTTTAGTTCCTTACCAATATGTGTTGTAGCCTGTTTCTTTTCTTTTAACGTCTATTTCCAGCTGAGATGGATTGGAAAATGTAATGAAATTTAATCTTCCCAAAGATTCGGCAACAACCAAATCTTATATAGTTGTCGGATTGATTCATTTTTGTATATTGCACATGGATTTTGTGTAATTTTTGTCCATGATATTTTATCTCTGATATGTTATTTGTCTTTGTTTCTCCAGGTGATTGATAAGGTTCAGGAAGAGAAGAGTCGTTCAGGTACTGACAGTGATCTTTAATACCATTCAAATTGATCAAACAAACTATCGAACAAAAAAATGTACTTAAAAACTGTTATTTGATGGGTTGAAAAACAATGCAACCAGGACACATTTGAGACAGTGAGTGACTGAGCATTATCCTTGGAATGAATATCACTAGTTAGAAATGTTACACATCCCATGTGCATCAGGCCCTCAGAGGTTGTCCCATCTTGTGGGGTGTGAGCTACTTAGAGGGCTCAAGCCAATAAAGAAGGATCTCACATTAAATGGACCATCAGGCATTTCTAGTTGCTGTTAAACACATAATTTATAACTAAACTAGGTTAAGATCAACATAGTAATATTCCCTTTCAAACTCTATATATTTGCAAATCTTGGATGTCAGATTTTGTGAATACCCTCTATATTTGCAATTTTTTGTTAATTTTGGATACTTTGTTAATTAATCTTAATTTTCAGATAGAAGACCACCTGGGGTAGGACGTGGAAGGGGAAGAGGTAGAGATGATGTCGCTGGTGGGAGGCAGGCAAAAGGCATGGGGCGTGGTGCAGATGATGGCGGTCCAAAAGGTGTGAGTGGGGGACGGGGTAGGGGAGGGTCTGCCACCAAGTCTGGTAGCAGCAGAGGTATAAAGCTGAATTAGATTTGCATTTTATGCTGAATCTATACTCCTAGACTTTTGCATCACAAAAACTACAGCTTTTGTTGAGAGTACATGTTCATGATTACAAAATCTTCATCACCATGTAAAATAGATTTCTTTTAGTACAATAGCAGTTTTGATATTTGATCATAGCACACGGTATCTCCACATTAGGCAACTGTTCCCATTAACTAATTACAGCAGTTTTTTGAATTCTAGGATTTTTGACGATTATTGTTGGGAATCATATTTGTTCAAAGCCAGCTCTCATTCTATGGTCTTCGTTTTGTTGGTAGATGTTGATGAGGGAAGCATTTTGACTTTATTTCCACCTGAGCTAATCAAGGGTTGGTTCTTTTTGATAGGTGGAGGTGGAGGTCGTGGTCGTGGCTGATTTGCCTGAAGCTGCTGCTGATGCGAGTTACTGGGTGCAGACTTGGCACTTCAGAGGAATGTAATCCCCTTTGTGGTAAAAGCTAGAGTTGGATAATATAGATTAAATGTTGAGCAGGGATTCGAGGAAAAAGGATGCTGGCATTTTTCTTTTCTTCTTTGCTCTACAGAGTTCTGGAGGTGAAATCTTCTCCCTTTTACCAGCTATTTGTAAATGGGTATATTCTGTATGATATTTTGTAAATTCATTACTCTTATGGAGAATGACTAATTTATATGGTAATTATATTTTCTAATAGGATCTCAATTACTCGATTCCTATTAAGAATTGTAATTGTATTTACTATTTGACCAATAGAGATGCAAACAATATATTTTAGTCAACTAAATACTTTCCAACTTCATTGTTAACCGTTGAATTTTGGGATCTAAATGAAGCGTTCATGGAGGGTTCGACTTATTTGGTTGTTGGCTAGATTATCTAGTAGACTTTGGTAATTACTGTTTACATTTTAAACATTATTTTGTGTGGGGGTTAAACCACTTCACCTATAAAAATGCACGACTCAGAAGTACGAAATGTAGTTATCTCTACTCCTGTGGAGAGGAAAAATAGAGAAGACTACATATTGCCACTACGGAGAGCTTTTATACTGAGTGAATTTCTAGTTGCTTTGAATCGTGGAATTGAGTTTTGTTTTCATCTCACAGAGATTGTGACGTCTCTGGGTTGTAGAGCACGTAGTATTGCACGAGATTTTTTCTGCATCAAAGGTTAACACATTTCAAGAGCATGTGTTTTTTGATCATATGTATAAAACATGTTGCCATATTAAAGGTTGCCATAGAATTGCTGTTCTTGTAGCACGTGCATGCGGCACACGCACCCGGTTTTCCTACCCGTGAGTTTTTGACTTGGTTAACCTTTTGGTATTTTTTTTCCAGAAATTATTTTATTAATTCTTTTATGTATAAAAATTAATTTAATAAATGTTTAATATGAATAAAAAATTCTTTTATGGGATGAATGTTTTTGGACATGGTTTTATTTCTAATGGTTTTAGATACTGTTGATTATATTGTTAATGGTAATGATTCTTATTCCTTGCCTGTTGAAAATGATAATATTTATTCAATTTAATGGCATGCTATATTAGATAATATTGGACATGAATATTGGACATGATAGAATGACCAGGTTAGCTAGAACAGGTCTTTTAAACCCACTCGCTAAGGTCAATCTACCCCATTTGTGAACATTATTTAGAAGGAAAATCAACTAGAAAACTATTTGATAAAGTTATTAGGGTAGAAACATCCTTGCAACTCATTTACTCAAACATCTATGGCCCTATGAATGTGAAAGAAAGGCATGAGCATTTATACTTTCTCATAATAATAGATAATTATACGCACTTCGGGTACACTTTGTTGATCTCTCATAAGTCTGAGACATTAAAATGCTTTAGACGTTATTTGATTGAGGTCGAGAAACAGTTAGACAAAAGTGTTAAGGCACTTTGAACTAACAGAGGCCGCGAGTATCTGTTTGATTAGTTTAAAAAACTATGCGAGTAAATATGGATAATCAGGCAACCAACAATCTCTAAAGGAGCCGCAACAAATGGTATGACAGTGAGAATGAACCAGACATTATTAGACATGGTTAGGTTTATGATGACGCAAACCAATTTGCCTTTATTTTATTGAGGTGATGCATTATTAACTGCGACATAAATACTTAATTATGTGCCTTCAAAATCGATTTAGTCTACCCTATATGAAATGTGGACCTGTAGAAAGCCCGAATTGGGCAATATGTGGCCTTGGGATCAATAGCTTACGTGCACAACACTTTTCATAAACATGGAAAGTTGGGCCGGAGGGATAAGAAGTGTATCTTTGTAAGATATTCTGAGCACTCTAAAGGATGTGTTCGTTGGAGAGCAACTTGATGAAACTGTTTTCGAGATAGAGTAACGAGATGCGAATTTTCTCGAGATGAATTTTCTTGACATAGGTGATGTGATCAAGGAGATGAATCTTTATGAGATGGAGGAAGATTTGGGCACCCTAGCTCGTATAGTAGAGATGGAAAATGCTATTTCTCAGGCTGCTGTAAATAGTGGGAGTGACATGCCTTCAAGCAGTCATTTTCCATCAAATGAGGAGTCTCGTGTTTTTCAAATGCGTATAAGTCAAAGAGATAACATTCTACGTTGTCTATTTAAGATTAAGGGTGTTGTATCCCAAAGGCACAAAAAGATCTAGACCGGGGCGGGGGGGGGGGGGGGGGGGGGTTGAATAGGGCTTGTCAAAAAATTTGTGATTTTACTTTAATTAAATGTTGATTGACAATTTGTAAGATAAAATCAATTTTGCACAGCTGATTGTAGAAGACTAAAAGTGAATTTTATTGTAAATGATACAGAACTACTTCAGAGTAGGAGAAAAGATTCATAGTAAAATACAAGTTCGCATATGTTCGAAAAGTAAGATGATCAGATTTAGGAACCAGATGTCTAAAAATGTATATATCTGTCTATTTATTTGGTAAAGATGTTTAAAAGTGCATAAGTCATACAAAAATTATATGATGATCTATTCAACACCCCTTATAGATCATCTTAATATACCTTCGAAAACCAACAAAGGGGAATGTCTTTCTAGTCAATGTGCAGATGATAAGGAACCTCGATCTTATCGAGATGCTCTATCATCTGCTACAAGCGATAAGTGGATGACTGCAATGGAAGACGAGATAGAGTCTATGATGATGACTAATTAATTTTGAGACTTAGTTGACCTTCCATCAGGGCAAAAGGCTATTGGGAACAAGTGGGTTCTTAAATTCTTAAAGTTAAGCGTAAGGCGGATTGTTCCATTGAACGGTACAAAGCTAGTATAGTAGCCGAAGGCTACACCCAGCAAGAAGGAATTGATTACGAGGAAATTTTCTCACCAGTTGTGAGGTTTGACTCAATTTACCTCATCCTAGCGATTGTCGCTTATTTGGATCTGGAGTTGTATCAAATGGATCTCAAGACAACTTTTCTCAATGGAAATTTAGTTGAGAAAATATACATGGATCATCCAGAGGGTTTCATTGTAGAAGGACAAGAGCACAAAATATGCAAGCTCAAACGTTCTATCCATGGTTTAAAATAGGCATACGGGCAATGGTATTGGAGATTCCATCGAGTCGTCATTAGTGATAGGTTTATGATGACCAAAGAAGACCAACAGAGGGGAATGTCTTTCTAGTCAATGCGTAGGATGATGAGGAACCTCGATCTTATCGAGATGCTCTATCATCTGCTACAAGCAATAAGTGGATGACTGTAATGGAAGACGAGATGGAGTCCATGATGAGGACTAATTAATTTTGAGAGTTAGTTGACCTTCCACCAGGGCAAAAGGCTACTAGGAACAAGTGGGTTCTTAAAGTTAAGCGTAAGGCGGATTGTTCCATTGAACGGTACAAAGCTAGTATAGTAGCCGAAGGCTACACCCAACAAGAAGGAATTGATTACAAGAAAATTTTCTCACCAGTTGTGAGGTTTGCCTCGATTTACCTCATCTTAGCGATTGTCGCTTATTTGGATATGGAGTTGTATCAAATGGATCTTAAGACAACTTTTCTTAATAGAGAGTTAGTTGAGAAAATATATACGGATCATCTAGAGGGTTTCATTGTAGAAGGACAAAAGCACAAAATATGTAAGCTCAAACGTTCTATCCATGGTTTAAAACATGCACCCGGGCAATGGTATTTGAGATTCCATCGAGTCGTCATTAATGATGGGTTTATGATGACCAAGGAAGACCATTGTGTGTATATCAAATTGTCCAAAGATTAATTCCTTATCATGTCAATGTATGTTGATGACATTCTATTAGGTGGGAATGATAAGGAGATGATTATCACTACCAAAGGTTGGTTGTCACTACCCAAGGGTGATTGTCCTCTGACTTTGAGATGAAGGACATGAGGGAAACAACTTATGTTCTTGGAGTTAAGATCTATAGAGATTGCTCAAGAAAGCTTCTTGGTTTGTCTCAAGAGACTTACCTTAAGAAGGTTATGGAGCAGTTCTAAATGAGCAACTGCAAATCCATAAACACTCCTATCGCTAAAGGTAACGCCATTGGACCCGAGCAATGCCCTACTTCTCTCGAGGAGATTGAGAAAATATCCCATTACCCGTATGCCAGTGCTATAGGAAAACTAATGTATGCAATTATGTGTACTCGGATTGTTATAACATATGCTGTCGATTATCTCGATTGTTATCCGTCAAACCCCGGGATTGCGCATTGGAGAGAAATAAAGAGGATCTTGCGATATTTCAAGGGTGCTTTAAATTGCATGTTGTGTTATGGAGGATGGAACCTGCGATTGATTGGTTACTCCGATGCTAGTTGGGGAGGTAACCAGGGGAGGTAATCAGGGGAAGCGCAAGTCGACCTCAAGATATGCATTCTTTCTACATGGTGGTGCCATCACTTAGTATAGCAAGTAATAGATTTGCGTTGCTCTTTCGATGATGGAGTCGGAGCTTGTATCATGTACGTCAACTATTCAGGAAGCCATGTGGCTGAAGAGATTTTTTGAGGATCTTGGAGTCGTTCATCATACTTCGGATCTTGTGATTGTTTACTGTGATAGCACAGTGGCCCTGGATAACACTAAGGATCCTACGTATCATGACAGAACGAAGCACATTGACTTGAGGATGAACTTCACTAGAGAGAACATAGCAAATAATGAGGTGATATTGGAGTACGTGCCCACTGGCCTTATGGTAGCGGATCCATCGACGAAGCCAATTCTCAGAGATATTTTTTGTAGGCATGTTAGTTCATTAGGGCTTCGTAGTGTTTGATGTACTTTATTGTTTTCTTATATATAACTCATTATTTGGTTTGTATTAGAGATATTCGTTATTGTTTTGAGACATTTATCATTTATGCGATATTCATTTGTTCCCATTTATGATTGTGTTCTTTTAGCGCATATGATAATTAGTTCACACAGTTATTATGTATATTGGATATGCATACACTACATATATGTCAACAAGTTGATTGATTCACTCACACGAGCAATCACCCTTGGTGCTTTGAAAAACGAGTAAGATTGAGACAGTTCATTCAATTAGCGTTTAGTAGCGAACAAAATGACGTATTATTTTGCTTGACATGTGCCAAGATGAGGTTAATTTGGATTAACTAAATATAGTATACCCACCATCTATATTAACCTGTATTGATAGCCAGATACAAAATTTTAGAGTTGACACTTGGGAAAGTGAACAATCTAAAAATTCGAGTTAGACATTTATGAAGTGATTGAACTAAGACCTGTAAGACATAACCATAGGACATATGCTTATATAGATGAGATCCTCTGCCATGACATGATAACCAGATGCGAAATTTTAAATGTGACACTTTGATAAGCAAACAGTTTGAAACGTTCAAGTTAGTGTCGGTGTTCAAAATTTTTGGTTTAACCAGTATTTTGGGTATACCAGACTAGTCCTAACTGTCCGGGTCGGTACAAATAAGACCGATCCAACCGGTTCCGATACCTGTTCGAAGTTATTGGGCTTGATATTTATCGAACTGTACCGGTTATATCGATTTTTCTTATTTATTTACGTATTATTATTATTAAATAATTAATAATAATAATAATTATTATTTTTGGTATATATTCGGTAAAAGCCGATACCAAACCGGCTTATAGGTTTGGTGTACTGTTCCAACCGGTATCGGTACCTAGTTTTGGATAGATTCGGTACCGGTCCGGTTCGGTGCGGTTAATACCGATCAAACACCCTCACAAGTTAGGCACTCTGAGAGTGACTAGACTAAGGTCCGCATAATAAGGCTATAGAATAGTATGTTGTGATAATGTTACATGTGTTTAACGACTATATAAAGGAGGTGAGAGAATGAATCCCTGTTTTCTCACCGTGTGAGTCCTGTAGGACAAGAACATTATTCCTATATCAAATGTTCTTTGTGATATTTGACTATACTGCAAAGACATGAATTAATGTTGCTAATTTAAATCACTTTTTATCACTGTACTCGACCCCAATTTGCAAATGCTCTGAACTAATATTTTTTTTACAATCGCATCACTGAACTGGAATTTTGTTACAAAATATTACAAATTTCGTCCAACTCATTTGACTTTTGACGGAAAGTTGAATGTGCATGCCACGTGAGAAGGAGAAAGTTGACACGACACTTCTTTGTTTATGTGGCTTGACAACGTGGAAAAGTTGTAATTTTTTTATATAAAAATTGATTAAAAATAAAATATTAATAAAAAATTAAATTTATTAAAATATGTTTCTTAACTTTAACTATACTTAAACCTTTTTTCATTTTATTTATAATTAAATTTATTGGATATATATTGGGCAACAATGAAAAAAAGGCAATATTGGAAGAATATTTTGGTGTATTAAAATCTATTAACATATATTTTTTTAATTTTGAGTACACTTAAAAAAAAATATACAAGTTAAATAAATTACTTAAAACAAACTTTTTATTCGAAAAATAAAAATAAAATTGCATTTAAGTACTAAAAAACAAAGACGTTAATGCTATTCCCCAAAATAAATGCCCAGTTTTCATCTTCTTCATGGTCATGTTCTTCAATGTTATTCATCATTGTTCATCCTCAATAACTTAATAACAAGAATCTCAATAGCTCCAATTTGCAAAAATTTTTCTCTTTCAATTTGCAATTTGAACTCAATTAAAATTCATCTGCAAAACCAAAACTAATACCCAATATACAGAATATAAATTCTCAGCCCAATCCCCTCAAATCATTATCTCAAATTCACATATATCTACCATGACTAACAAATCTCAGACTAGCTCTGATTAATACCTCAAATCACTGTTCATCATCATCATCATCATCTTAACAACTGAGAAACAAAAACAACACAGACAGTGAGAGCTAGGAAGCATTAATTGATTTTTTTGTGATTGATTGAAGCAAAATCGATTAATACATCACTATTTCACCTCCGTTATACTGAAGAAATGCCCATCAATATTAGAGATTCTCCTTCCAAAGATGGTTGAGAATATTGATTGTATGATATCAAGAGACCCATTTCCTCTCTCTCTCTCATCCCTTTTTTTGAACCCTATTCTTCATAGATCCATTCATAATCAGAAAAATAAATAAAAAGCATCATTATCTTTGCACTTTGTCATATAGGGCTGAAGATTTTGTTAGAAATTGTAGACTTTGAAACGAAATTTGAAGAGATTTTTGACGGTGGGTGTCTTGGTGTAGAAAGATTTTTCCATGTAGATTTTTCTATTAGAAAAGAAATAAATTTGTAGAGTTTAATTTCATAAGTTGTTGTTTGATTTAATTAAGTTAAATAAATGGGTTAACTTAATAAAATGTGCTCAACTTAATTTAATTTATCTAACTCAATTTCTCTCTCCTCATCACTATGCCACATGGTGCCACGTGGATGCCACATATATTACGTGGAGGGATGCTCCCTCGCACTTGGCTCTTTTACTGTTTAAATTAACAGATTTTGTAACGTTTTGTAAAAAATATTCAATTAAGTGACTTGATTCTAAAAAAAATCAGTTCAATGATACATTTGTAAATTAAGGTCAAGTGCAGTGATGAAAAAGTGATTTAACCCATTGCTACTTTGGTTTTAATTTCTAAGGTCAGGATTAATGGGACTATAAGGATCGATTATGGGAAATAGTTGATTCATATCTAGGTAGTTGATGCCGAAGGATCCGAGTCCGATGATGTCGACTTATCGGATAGCGCATTGAATTATCTGAAGTTAGGGGATTAGCGTAAGAATGACAAGCATTGATGTCTTTGGAGCAAGTGTTGATGTCTTCCGACTAATTCGCCTGACTTCGGGAAGAAGGAATTTTTTTTTTCGGGGTTTGGCTACATTAGTTTTATGACTTTGGGAAAGGTTTGTCCAAAGATATGTCATTGTCAAGAGTTCGACCTCGGATGATATCATTTTGAGTTATGGCTTCAGGTATTCTTTTTCGTAGTTGATTTTGTTTTCTTTATGATGATAATTTATTTTATTTTAGCACGTGAGTCTGAGTCCTTTTTTATAGTAATGATTCTTGTAAATCTTTTCTATTATTACGAGGCATAATTTTAGGAGTTGTTAATATTGTACTCACGTAATGAACATGGGATGCTTTTAGGACCAACTACATAGCATATCTTTAGGGATTTATTAGATTTGTTACATGACATAATTTTAGAAATGTCAGGATTTGTTGTGTGACTATAAAGTTATTTTTTGTCGTTTAAGAATGTTTAGCTATATAACTCGACTTGTGGGTTAAAGAGGGGAGCTTTTGTTTTGATAATATTGAATCTGAGTACAAGGGATGCAACGCCCCCAAAATCCCCGCACTCACTACGGCGGACCTTGTGCGTTAATCTCCATATATTTACCAACTTAACCAATTATCCCATAATCATATTGGTTGAATTAGTCTTATTTTAGACTATACATTAAATTTTTTTGTAACTTTGTCCCTGAATCTTATAATTTGATCTCGGTCTCATTATTTATGTAAGTATCAACTTTTAGTTCATCTGGATAAATGGATAATACCATATATAACGGTCTAATTTTAACCTTAAAATTTAAATATTGTATAACTTTACATATCCAAGATTCACGACATTAAATCATTAGGACGGTTCTTGGGAACAAAGAATCTCGCGATGAATGTTTGTATCTTCATCCACGATAAATGTTTGTATCTTTATCCATGACAAATGCTTGTATATTTGTCCGGTACGAAATTCTCTTTCCGTATAGAATATACCCAACTAATTAAAAACCTCACTCAAAACGTATTTAGTTATAGTGATATCTCTTCATATCAATAATCCTACTTATCTGACATTCAGAATAGTAATAACAAGTTTGTACTTGGGTCTGAGGAACCTAATGATGAATTTGACCAGTTAACATCGATTAGTCCTGTCTCGGATGCATACAGTACTCACAAGTCATTTACCAATGCTCATCTAGATAAATAGGTAATTATAAATACTATGTTAAATTTTAACAATTCTAAGTTATATCAAAATAAAGACATAACAACATTCTGATGATAATAATTTATATCATTCATTAAATATTCAGTTACATGGTTTGCTTGTTCGTATTACAACAATCATTAAGACTTAATACAAATACAATCAATTAAAACATTAAACCTAATCTAGTCCTCTTCTTTATGTTCATGATCCTCTTAACGTTCTTCATTAACTGCAAATAAAATTTTATTCGTAAGAATGAGCACGACAGCTCAATAAGTCTAACACATAGCATACACACAGTTTATGTTTTTATAAATAGTTTAACATGTTTTTAACATATCATAAATATCAATTTAATATCACACATAACTTTTATATTGATAATTCATATCACGTTGCCACATAAAGCTTACAATTTATATTTATAATTTCTAAACATATCATAAAATAGTTAGAAGACTTAAATGTTCAATGCGCATTTAAGTTCACATTGATTTGAACTCGAATTTATAGTCCAAATATGTTTAACATATAAATAACAGTCATTAGTATACATAGAAATATGTATCTAATTTAATTAAAAATGTACGTTTAAGGTTTAATGTCAATTCGTAATTTTAATCGTCGATTTAATAATTAAGTTAATTATTCACGTTCATCGCTTAAATCACTTCATTGTATAATTAATTATGTTAAGTATTTATATTCGTAGCTTAATCCTTAATTTATCATAATTTAATATGTTAATTTAACTAATTTCTACTCAATTCGTTGCTAAAAGGTATTTTAGAAGCTACTTTGGTTAATTTATAATCAAATACGTCACTAAAAGTTTTTAAATTAAGTTTTAAATAATTTTTATTAATCTTTACTTAAATCCGTCGCTAATGGCTTTGGTGATAGTCAAAAACTGTCGCTAAAGGAAACTTAACTAAAGTATAATTGAAACTGTCGCTAGGTCCATCTCAATAGGTGTTCTTGAGGTTTTTGAAGTGCCAGAAGCAGACTGTCGTTGAATGTTTATAGCGACAGACTGTTCGCTGCTAAAAGATGCATGTTCTTCACAAACCCAGTCAGGCAGTCATGGTTTAAAAGTCACTTTCTGACAAGAATATCTATTATATTTTGTACTATTTTGTCATATTAATGGATCTTAGATGTATTTATTATGGAAATAAACAACTAAATACTAATTTTGATCCTAAAAAGCATCACAACAGAACGTTATTTAATGGTCAAAGTAGCTTGTCAGGCATTCTAGGCAAAATCTGGGCTGCCCAGATTTTCGGCAGTCATGGTCCAGCAGACACTTTTTACTTGAAATTTATCTCAACTAATGTAGTTGTTGGACATAAAATTTGTTTATAGATGTATTAATCATGGCATACTACAATTAAATAACAAGTTTGGACCTTAAAAACAAAACATAAGGAAGTTATTCTTCGGTCAAAAAGCCTTGTCAGGCTGTTTTTCACGTTTCTGGGCAGCCTAAATTTTCTGGGTTTCCAGAAAACATGATCGACCAGGCAATTTCCGATCAACATATATTCTTGTGTGGTAATTTTATTGGTGTGATTATTGTTCTATCTCTTAACCGCATGGTATAATACAACTTTAAATAATAAAATAGATCAAACGAGCAATAGGTTCAGATCTAATTGACTGATAAAGGTCCCTGTCATACTATTTTTCACAGTCTTGGACAGAGAGTTATTTTCTATCATTTTATGTATTAAAACGTTATAAAAATATGATTAAGCAACCCAGATCTCTTATTAACCATATATAAGACATTACCAAACATTATAACATAAAATCTAACACAAGATTAAAGAGCTAGAAAGCACTTAGGGTTTTATACCTTTTGCGCAATCTTTGCATTTCTGCCCATTGATTTTGATATTTGATTGCTTTGACTGATATATTATCTTAATTTTGGAGTGTATTTACTCTCAAATTCATGGGTTTTAATCTTGGGATAGCTTGCTATTTATAGGAGAGCTAGGTTAGGATTTTATAGACATTATGCCATTACTTACTAACTAAGCTAACTTAGATTGATCATCACATCCTACCAACTGGTAAGGCCATCCCACGTGCATTATTAATGCTGTATTTCATCACAAAAATGTGACATCACTCCTAGCTTTTGATTGGTCCACCATTTCACACACATTTTGATTAAAGAAGAGAATTTTCATTTGATTTCTCTTGCTACAAAGTGGTTGAGATTTGAGGGGTGTTTTGGTCATTTCCCAAACTTCCTAGGGATGACATCATCCATACATCACACTTTCATCATCATCTTTGATGACGTCATGCTTACATCGTCTATATTTTCCTCCGTATAATTTTCGTATAGTTATCATATTTATACGGATTAATTAATTTAGTTAGTATTTAGTTCATTTTTAACCGAATCGATTCGTTTTTCACTAATCAAATTCATTTAATTTAGCCTTAATTTAATCAATGATACTAATTTAGTACCAATATATGTATTTTATATATTGGACCTCATTTCAAACTTAATTTACATTTATTTGTCCTAATATCATGTATTAGGTTAGCATATATATTACATTTTATTGATTGTAACATAATACAATTGTTATTTATCATTAACTAAATAAATCTTTTTATTCAATTAATTTAAAGTCAACATATTCATCTACTAATAACAATTTAGTAAATTAATTTTCCTCATTTCTATTTAATTTATACTCGTTTGACATAATATATTACATTCATATGTAATATATTTTTAAAATAATGAGTTTAATTAACTCCCTCATTTTCATTAAATAAAACTACCTACCTTAATTCACTATTTTATTTAAGCGAATTAATTATCTTGTTTATGAAATTTAATTCATAACAAATCCATTGCCGTTCAAGACTTATTATTCAAATTATATTATTTTATAATATAATTTCAATTTTAAGCTCAATTAATTAATATTAACAAATAAACTTTCTTCGCTTTCGAAATTCATTTCGTAGTAAATTCAATTTTTTTAATTTAATAGTTAACTATATATTAAATTTCATGAATGTATATATTAATTTCCACATTTAAATATATACCTATTTAATCCTCCACATAAATCACATACTTAAATCTTTATTATTCACATAACACATAGATTAGGTTAAAGATTTTTAACCTCTTAGTCATGTACGATCGTAGTTTCGAGTCGTATTTTACCTTTCAGATAACTCAATGTTTACTTGAGCAATCGTTCTTTAGGTTTTGAATTGACAACCTTGATTAGATCTTGTCAGATCATATTTGAAATATTTGGGATATTACAAGAGAGTTCTTATATGTTTCTTTTGGGTCAATCTATTGCTTTCTTTACTTGTGAATTTATTTGTTTGCCTAGTCCGCAGGATAATCGTTATCCTGCCCCGACGTTAGTCAGTATCAGAGCTTTAAGCATCCCTTGGGGTTAGGGGTGGGCATCGATACAATACCGTACCGATAACCGTATCTATTAATAATCTCGTACCGGAACTGATACCGATTGGACCGGTATACCGAACTGATTAGTCGGTTCGGTACCGGTTTATACCAAGAATATACCGAAAATTATATACTAAAAGATTATTCTGCTTCTTCTTATTAGACTTCAACTTACTATTAGAAATTTAAAACATCCTCAACTACTTTATATCAATAGAAACAACATTAAAAATCAAAATTAACCAGGCCGTCGAAAAACAGGCCGGAGATCACCATGAAAGTAAACCCAACCATAGCCAAATCAAACATATTACAGCAGAACCCAAAGCCACCACTGACTAACAAAATCATCGAGATCCGTAACCCCCAAACCATTAGCCCCAAGCAACCACCACACCAAATTATAACTTCTAAATCCAGCACACACAATGATTTGAACCTCCTACTAATCACACAAAAAGCCCTATAATCTAAATAAACCCTTGGACTTGGTAAAGCTTAGATCAAAAAAAGGATGTTCGGGATGGTCCTTTTTTAGTTGCTGGAAAGGCTGAAGCAGCACCGAAGCCAGAAGAAGTGGTGAAGAAAGAATAAGAGAATCAAGAGATGGTGGGCCGAAGAAGGGAAGAAGGGAGGATTAGGGAATTGGGTGGGCCAGATTTAAAAATGATGAGGTAGTGGCAGAAGAATCCAGCATAACATCAACATAAATAATCAATCAAAGCGTAAAAAGATATGGAGGCGTGAGTTGTGAAAATCGGAGATGGAGAATCGAAAATGAAAGAGAAGGCTGAGAAAACGTAGGTCTGAGTTGAGAGAATCGAGACGAAGAGTAAAAGAGAGTAAAGAAAGTAAAGATAATTAGCTAAAGAACTTAAAAAAAAAAGAATGAAAAGTAACCGATTGTTAGTTCCCAATGACACGAAAGTAATCTAGAAGGGGGGGGGGGGGGTTGAATAGATTCTTTTATAATTTCTTCTCTTTGAAATTATCTTTCTTGATTAATTCTTAACCCGAAGATTAACACAGCGGAATAAGATTTAGTTAATCTTTTCTTGAAATGTTAAATTAATAAATCAACAAGCAAATATATGACAGATATAACAAATGAAAGACACCAAGAGAGAGACTCAGGGTTTTAAGTGGTTCAGAGCACACAATACTCCTACTCCACTGTTCTGCTCTCACAGCAGCAAATCCACTAAGGATATTTTTACAAAAGCTGAATCACTAAGATTCCTTCAAGACCCGCAGTTTTGGAATTTTAGTTCACAAAGAACTTCACAAGTCTAACAGACTTGCTTACACTAGTTCACTAAGAACTTTCAAAGTCTAACTGACTTGCTTAAATCAGTTCACAGAGAACTCTTCTGGATTGATGTATATTTGGATGTGCTACTAAGTTGCTTATCAGCTTGAATGTTTGAAGGGCTTAGTAGCAATGCAGACTTTCTTATCAGTTCAATCTCTTCTTTTCACTTCTTGCGTTCTTCTTTCTTTTTTTACAGTGCTGCTTCTTTTCTTCTGCTGATCTTCGTATTTAAGAGGTAAGGGCTTCAGATTTCTTCCCGTTAGATCGTGTATTTCTTCCCGTTACCTCACAGAGGAGAGCTGCTGAATATTGTATTAATAAAGCTCATTAAATCTCTGATGAGACATTATTTGATCTGACCTGTTAGTCAATGCAAGGTTGTTTTCCTTTTTCCTCTTAGACAGAGATGTCAGACATAGGTTCCCACTAACTTTTATAGAGTCGTTTGGTCTTCCCAAACTATAGGTCTGATAGGACACAGTCTTCTGACTTTTCTGCCTTAAAAGTCTTCTTTCTGTTCCATAGTGCGCTTGGGTCAGACTCCTGACTTTTCTGACTTGATTGATTTGCAGAAGCTTCCTTTTTAGTTACTTTGATGAAAAGAAAAATACTTGAATAGAATGGCTCCTGATCTGACAAACGTGATGTCTCCTTTCTTTTTGCTCAAAGATCTTATATGATCAATTCTACGAATACCTTTGCTTACGTGATTGATCTGTAAAGGATCATCTCTTACTGATCATCGTAGAGTTTACTCAACTGTTAGAATGTTGATCGTAGAGTCCAATATAAGATTTCTCGGAAAGAACAGTCTGGTTGATCGTAGAGTCTTCTGGACCATAATCGTAGAGTCCATTCTACGATTGGTTGTCTTGATCGTAGAGTCTTCGGAAGCACAGTCGTAGAGTCCTTTCTACGATTGGTTGCCTTAATCGTGGAGTCTGTTTTGAATCGTAGAGTTTCATTGACACAAATCGTAGAGTTCTTTTTTTTTTATGACTTTATTACATCAACAGATCAACCTAACTGTTTTGATCTATCTAAGTCTTAGTACAACACACAAGACTTTTATACAATTAATAATAGATCAACCTAACAGCTTTGATCTTATCTAATACAGCCCTTGTACATTATTTCTAATCATCAAATTTAATCATTCAATGTTCAACAATCTCCCCCAATTTGATGATGACAACATTATTAACAGATAGTGATTTAGAGCATATTAATATGGGCAAAATGCAAGAGTAATTGAATGCCTAATCATACAGTGAGCAGCTGTATTTTCTAGAGAAAAAAATGAATTTTATTGATGTTTTTGTCAGATGATACAATTGAGAAAACAACAGAAAAAAAACTTATCTCCTTCTGCTAGGAGGTCTCCTGCCTTCTTCTTCCCTCTGCCTGAAGAATGCTCTCCTTTCTTCTTCAGCTTTTCTTAGTTCTTCTTCCCTCAACACAGCTTCTTCTTCTTTAATTTGAAACCATTCCTGTGAGCTAGAAGGTCTCATTGATGAGGAAGAAGGTCTTGCTGTTACCACCTCCTGTTGTGAGCCAGAAGTCCTCATAGTTGAGGAAGAAGGTCTTGCTGTCACCTCCTGTCTGGGACGAGATGGTACTGCTTCGAATCTAGGAGGATATATTGAAGTTTGAACCATCCTCATCCCTTGAGGTGCTCTTCCTCTTCTGCTGTGATCTGAGCTAGTTCTTGTTTGCTCTACTGTGCTCAGTTTCTTCTCCCCCTTGTTGGCATCATTAAGTGTTGCTACCTGTTCTGAGATTTGCTGGATGCCCTGAATAATTTCTTGAAGTTGGGTCTTAGTGGCAGCTACATCATCTTGGTGAGCTTGCAGTCTTTCGTTAGCCATGATTTGTTTTTGCTCCACCAATGACAAAGTGTCATTCGATCGATGTTTTTGTTCTTTGAGAGAGTCCTTCAAGGCAATGATTTCATTACTGAGGAGGGTGATAGATTTATTATTTGTTTCTTGAAGAATAACAATGGCCTGCTGATGTGAGTTCAAGGCTTGCAGAATAACTCTATCCCTTTCCTTGAGATTTTCAGAGACTGCTGCCGTTAGCTGCTTCAGTCTTGTGGAAAATTGGTTATTCAGACCGGTAGAGAGACCATTGGCAGCATCAATGATGTCGTCCAATCTACGTTGAAGGTTGTGGGATTTTGATGCCAGGTCGTTTTGTATCTCTGTATGGATATGGCTTGTCAAGTCAGTTAAGCCCTCAGATGTAGGAAGCCGAGATACCTTGTCTAAAATTTCCTGGAGAAGTTGAGATGATTGTCCCTGGTCGGCCGTAGAGCTTGGAATATGAAAGTACTCGTGACCAGAGGTGGAGGGAATATCCTCGTGTGTTAACAGGAGTCTTGAAGATGGAGCCGGAGGAATTGTTTGCTGAGTAGGCAGAATTTCAGGAGAGTCTGGAGGGCACTCTACGTTTTGATCATGTATGCTTTCTGGACCACCAATCGTAGATGGTGGGGACTCTACGATCGGGGAAATGTGGGTCGTAGAGCTTGATGCAGGATGAGTACTTGTGAACTCCTCAAATTTATTGAACATATGTGAAGGTGTATGATTTTGAATGAGGGTTTGAGGAATAAAATGTACCTTTTGCCCTAAAGTTTGTGAAAAGGGGCTGCTAGAGATGAGCTTCTGGGCAAAGAACAGATTCTGAGGGTAGCCTTGAGCAATAATCATCACATTGGGATATGCTTTGAAGGTCCAAAAGAGTTGATCCCATGCATTGTGCACCAGAGCTCGGTGGAATGGCATTAGTGGCAAGAATTTTATCAGGCAGTTGAAGTTAAGGTGCCTTTGCTCATTTCTTCCAACGGCCACTATTTCAATGTCATCCTCTTCATCATCATTCATTGTGGCTGTAGGGATTGAAATGTCATCTTGTGTCTCCCCCTCAGCCAGAGCATCTGCTGGCTCAGGAATACTTGGAAGCTCCCCCTCAGCTTGAGCATTCATAGGCTCAACTGCTCCAGATGACTCCTTTTCTCCTGGAGTAAGGTCAGGTCTTTCAAGTAGCTCCCCCTTAGCTACTGAGCTTTTGTCGGCTAACTTTACTAGCTTTCTTCTCTTTTTCCTTGGCTCCTTTGGAATGACCTCTTCAGCTTCATATTTGCTGCGAGTCTCTCTTAGCAGATCTGAACTCTCATCCCCTGAAGCAGCCTTTTCTTCAGGAGCAGTAACAGGAGCCTCATTTGAAGATCCTTGAGGTTCTTCAAGCTCAAAAGCTCTTTTTCCTTTCCTTCTTCTGACAAGACCCGGAGAATGCCTGCTGACCTCCTGAGATTCTTCTTCAGCAGGAGTGTTCCTCAGAAGTGATGGCCCTGCCCCACTCTGTGTACCTTCACTATCCCCTGACCGAGATAGTTTCCTATTTTCAACTGGGTTCCTCCTCCAGTTGTCAAAGAGTTTCTGGGTAATCCTCTTGTTGGTATTGAGGACTTCTCCTTCATCATGCTCAATTAAATCCCCCAATGATGATCTAAGGAGAATGCTGATGAATCTTCCATATAACATTTTTCTAGTCCCCTTAGCCTTTTATGTATTTAGGACCCAATTTCCTATCCATTCCAGCAGCAAGGAGCCATAGTTGATGTTTGTCTTTTTGACTATGGCTGTCATTATTTTCAGCTGTATCTCACTGACTGAGTCATGGGCTGAATCTTTACAGAGGAGACATTTTCCTACAACATCAGCTAAAAACTCGTATTTCTGAGGAAATTCTTTCTTCTTCAACCCTTTCAGTGCTGGATTCTTTTGATGGTGCATTCTTCTCAGCCCTTCTTCGGTGCTCACCATACTTAGAGATGTCAGGCCCCCTTGCTTGAAACCTAGGGCTAGGTTGAATTCTTCAGCGGTGAGGTTGAGAGGAACTCCTTTTACAGTGGTGGTTAGAGTTCCATTGGCATAGGATCCATTTACGTAGAACTCTCGAACAAGCTTTGATAGAATCCTTGTGTTTGTTCCCAACGCTTCTCGCAGTCCAGCTTTATCTAGCAACTGGATTATTCTCTTGAACTGCTTATCTGCTGTATCGAAGGCTTCAAAGTTGAGCTCATTTCCAGAAATAACTTGAGTAGGTGCCATTTGATCGTTTTTCTGAAACTAGAAGAACGGTTTATCTGAGAAATGATAACTTAGGGTTCGTGTTTGGAATATGCATGTGAATGATATTTCTCAATTATAAGATTTGATGATGTGTTTTTAAAAGATAAATGAATTAATATGCAAATATGTCTGCATTGATGAAAGATGTAAAGTCCTTAATAGTTAATAGACATTATGTTCTAAGGACTTAGATTGTCAAGATCAAAACTGTTAAGTTGATCTCATATGAGTTAATAGCTTTGTACAGTCCTTCAAAAGATCACTATGTACAAGGACTATAGATAGAAAGATCAAACTTGATTAGTCTGATCTTAAAATGTAATAGATAGGCCTGATTGATCAAAAGAACAGCAGTCTGGCAAGAGAGTTAAAACAAGAATCGTTGACTACACTCGATCGTAGGGTCTGCAAGTCATCAGCATAGCCAGTCATACACTCACGTTTACAAAGCAGAATCATAGAGTGTTTGCTTAAAGATCATCAGCATGAAGACCCTGAATGACAGGCAAGCAAACAGAAGATCCAAGCACCAACTCCATCAGCAAAGACTGATTGAGAAGTGAAGAGTCATTCAGATAAAAGTCTTGTGAAATCACTCAAAGGAAATCGTAGAGTCTTCCAGGAAGATCGTAGAGTCTGCCATATAAACGCAGAACAAGGCTCAGGAAATTAAAGAGTCTTCTCGGCAGATCGTAGAGTTATCTCAGCATCGTAGAGCTAACTCTCGGGATCGTAGAGTTCATATAAACAGTCACTCTACGATTCTCAAAACCTTGTCTACGAACCAAGCAATATCAAAGAGCAATCTCTACACAAGTATTCAGAGTCTTGACAGCAATCCTCGTAAGGATTATTCTGAAGGCTGTCCTTGAGCTAACAATCAAACTGAACGAAGATCTCGTACATCTAGCATCAAGACTTAACTGAGATCGTAGAGCAGTTCAAATCATAACTCTACGATGGCACTATGACTTAAACCATAAGTAAAGATTGTAAAATAGCAAAGCTGAGTCATAGAGTGAAAAAGCAAGCTCAGAAGTTCAACGTTCACACAATCGTTGAATCAAGGTGAAGATGTACTAACGCTACATGTCGTAAACAACCTCTGATCTTACAACAGGGAATGCAAAACTGAAGTTCGTAGAGCAGTTCTCTATGACTTATGAACCAAGCAGTTCGAGCAAAACTGAAGTACGTAGAGCAGTCCTCTACAATATGAAAGCACCTGACAGAGTTTAAACCAGATTCTACTAATGCTCTACATAAAGCACAATGAAGATCACGAAGCATGGGTAGCATATCGTCAGGACAACAAGGCTCGGTTCAGATCGTAGAAGTAGTAAAGTCGGACAAAGATCGTAGAGCTACATAGCAAGATCTGCAGATGACTCAACGATCAGAAGTAAGTAGTTACAACCGGATTAATCGTTGAGTACTTAAGTGCCAGCATCGATTGAAGACATCTAAGCACTTAAGCCAGTAGTCTCTGTATGGGCTGTTGATTACTTCAGAAACATCCACATCATCACTTCTAAGGCATCTGTTGTTGAAAGAGTCAGTATTATCAGTATACTGACAAATGCGTACTGAGTATCAGAACAAAGACTTTTTGTATCATGTATCAGGCTCAAGAAATCAGAAGACTACGTCCCAACGATCATATTCTCTAAAAGACTTGTTCACTCCAAAGATTGGGAAGAACACGAGACTGACATCTCTACAGTGATAAAAGAAGACAAGTCAACAAGTCAGAGCCTGCAGAGCACTAACACTCTGACTTAATGTATAAAGTATTCATAAAGGAGTCTAAAACTGAATACTTCAACGGGAAGATTTGTAACAGAAAGAGTGCAACGGTTACTAAAATCAGAAAAAGCTGAGCTACAGGTTAAGATATCAGAACATGTCAGAAAAGAGAAAAGCACTGACACGAGCGGCAAGAAAGTCAACATTGAAGAAATTGAGGATCTACACAAAGCCAAATGAAACCAACGGGATTTTATTCAACGGTAATATATGCTCAGAGATATAAAAGGCTTACATGACCAACAAAAAAAAAAAAAGGAAGGAAGTTGTTGCAGTCGTTAAAAATATACAAGAGAGATGATAAAAGACAACAACCGATCGTAGAGTGAAAAAGACTGAATATGCTGAAGGACTCTACGATCCATCAGAACACTAACACTGATTTGAGAGAGACATAGAGATGAATAACTCTATTACAAAGAAGTGTTCAGAGCTGCTAGGCACATGAAAGAGAGAAGCTTAAACGCCAACTTGATACATTCATGGTAGCAACTGAGTACCAAAAGGAAGGATCATCACAGTCATCTCAGAAGCCCATCTCGAGAAGCAATAAACTGTCTATGATAAGAAGGAACAACTGAGTACCAAAAAGAAGAAGCATCACAGTCAACTCAGGAGTTCATCTCGAGAAGTTATCAAGTACCAAAGAAGCTGAAGTGCAAAAGCCTAGCAGCACATTTGGTGATCTTAAGTAGTTGCTGAATAACAGAAAGAAGGAGAATACCAACGACAAACATCAGCAGCATTCAATGATAGATCACAAGTAGCTGCTAAGTACCAGAAGATAAAGAAGATCAAGTTCATCTTAGCAGCACAACCCAACAAGCATCCAACACACAAAAGAGGGTCAAAGGATCCTTGCCTAAGTGGCTAAAAAGAAATCAAGTCTGCTAGACTTGTTGAGTACTGAAGGGTACAAGAGATTCTAAGTCTGCTGGACTTAGTCTACAATCCAAAGCTGCTAGCTTTGATGAGGGCAAGAGTGTCCTAGTCTTAATGTGACTAAAGGAACCAAAGCTGCTAGCTTTGATGAGGGCGAGAGTGTCCTAGTCCAGAGGACTAAATCTTAGTGGATTTCCTACTGTCAAGTAGAAGAGTGGAGTAGGAGTTATTCAGTCTCCGAACCACTATAACTTTCTTGTGTCATTTACTTTGTGTCTTTTATATTCTGCACAACATCTGCTTTCACCCATACTAGATTAACACACTAAAATGAAATGACTCATATTTCTTTAAGAGGTTTTATTAAAAGTAAAATCCGCTGTGCTCGAATTGATTCTATCACTTAAAAACTAATATGCTGTTGTTACAAAAGTAAAAAGTTTTTAAGAGATCTATTCAACCCCCCCCTTCTAGATCTCCATTGTGTCCACGGGAACTAACAATTGGTATCAAAGCAGGTTCTCACAAATATGTTAAAGCCTACGCTTTGAGTTGATCCAAGACACAAATAAATTAGTGTTAAATCTCGGTATTGGGTATAAAAGACTAAATGAATTTAATCTCACAAGTTGAAACTTGTTTGTGAAGGGGAAATCAGTAGGAAAATGGAGGAAGAACACTGATGCAGCAAGAGTTATGAATCTTTCAAATCAAAAGGAATCCATAATCAAAAGATTATCCAGGAACAAGGGATTTTGTCCACATCACAAAAGTTTTGATTGGTGCATCAGTCTATGCAACTACATGAAGAAATTAATGATGCCAAAATTGAGAACCTGAAGGACTGCAAATCATTTCAACAACAGCAACATGATTCATCAAAATCAGAACCACTGTTTGTCAAGTAATTGACAACAGTGAGGTATTTTATCCTATCTCTTCTATGTATTAAAATTATAGATTGTAAAGATTGTATTGCATGACAAGTTGTTTATATTGTTTACTTTCATTTTCTCAGGATCCTGTAAAGGAATCATCCTTTTCCTAATATACTCTTGTTAAACCATGTCATATCATTTATTGTATATTACTTGTACTTGTGTAAGAACTCTTTCAATTGATAAAGTAAAATTAGTCTTAAGATTGATTTTAACCTTCTCTATGGCTGAGGAAATCTCAAAGAATTATAATTAGCAAAATTCAAAATGTTTTTATCAAAATCTAAAGAGGCAGAAATGTGTGGTATTTATCCTACCTTAATCCTCTTTCGAATTTTGCTTTCGACTCCTTTGTCAATAATCTGAGTTTTTGATAAATCGTAGAGTATGGTTATATCTATTATTGTACTCTGAAGGATCGTAGAGACTGATCAACTCTACGAGCCATTGAAGCACAATACATAGAACTGATTATCACTCTACTAAAGTTCAAAAACTCAGTATGTCATGAAATTGGTTTATCAATCTTGAACCTCTCTCACATACTCAAATAGCATAATAGAACTGTCATCATTAACTCACTTCTATGCACTTTGAGGATTCAATGTATGATAATGTTAGATACTTAAAATTACTAACTTCTCAGGACCCAAATAAGTGTGGGTACCAAGTTAGAAAATTTAACCTGCAGGTGTCTTGACTGATCCAAAGACCACTTAAAGAGGAACTAGATTAAAGAGAAATTCAAGGACAAGGGTCTCATCAAAGTGCGAGTCAACTCTACTATCACCGAAAGCTGAGAATACAAAGCCTACGATCATAGTGTCAGAAAAAGGGATTTTAGCAAAGCCATATTTGAGGAAAACTCTTTAAATCCATTGTTGGTGAATCAAATCATAAGGAGGAAGTATCAAGTATGGAGAAGAAACCTTCTGTCAAGCTTAGCAATGCACAGGGCAAAGTCTAACAATGTCAGACCAACTCTACGATCACAGCACCCGTCAAAGAATCGTAGAATAGACAGTACTAAGGAAAGTACTCTACGAACCTAAGACAGTGTCACTGAAAGACAAGTTATCTCAGAGATGGAAGTTGACCATGGGGGAGCAATAGTCAGCTAAGTTCAACAAAAAGTGAAGAAGTTATCAGAACCTATTAAATCTTCATCTCCAATTCGAAGAGTCTCTAAACTCTATGATTGATAACCTGTTCAGCCATAATTACTCCAAGTCATAGAGTCACTATGATCAACAACTAGATCTTAGAATATAATGTGTCTACAATCACACTCCATATAAACCATCCTTTCATTGAACCTTTCACATCCTCTTACCAGCTCACAGTTCATGTCATACAGTGATTAACATTCCCTCTTTCATATCAAATCAGTCTTTTCTCAGATAAAGCGCCTCAGAGACAAACCAAGTCCTAAGTTTCAAACTAAGAGGCATGCCCTCTCTGAGCTTCCTGAACTCTGCCAAAAGACTGAGCGTTTTACATCACCTGTATTTCTTCTGAGCTCAAGATGTAAAGGGAAAAGGAATTTTCTCCAACCAGAGTCGTTATTCGTCAAGGAATGATCCACCTGCTGTTTGTACAAAAGAAGAAAACTGTGCAAAGAAATCTCAAGCATTCTGCATTGGTGACCAAAAGTCTTTTCTAAGGATAATCGTAGAGTGAAGAGCAAGTCGCTCTACGAACTGACCAAGGTGTCTGTCAAACAGGGAAGTAATGTTCACGCTCTCCAAACTCAAGTGAGTCAGTTATGCATCAGTTACAATAAATGCAAAAGTGAAGGCCACGTCCTGCAAATGAATATCCTACACGTGTCTTCTACAAAACTGACGAGGGAACTGACATAAGCCAAAATTTTCAAACTGACGATTGTCCTTTCCCATCAGTTATCAGTATCCATTTCTCAAAACCGTGCAAACTCATCCTGTACCAAAAACCATTGTTGAAACACAGAAAATCTTCAAACCCTAAATTCAAAAGACCCCTGATATCTATACATCTCGATCACACCTTTGTCATTCTCTGAAACCTTCATTTGACCAAACACACTTTCTTCAAAACCATTGATATGGAAAACTGTCAAGTCGTTTCTGGCATCCAACTCGGCTTTGATAAGTTTGAGTCCTCTGAAAAGAAATTCAAGGATATTCTTACAATAGTGCAGGAAGCTGGTTTCTCAGATTGTTTGGGGGCAAACACCAAGGTCTACTCTGTTCTGGTAAAAGAGTTCTATCGGAACGCAGTTGTAAACGATGATGAGTTAGTTTCAAGAGTTAGAGGAGAAAAACTCAAAATAGATGATACCGAAATCAACAAGTGTCTGGGAATTACTGTTGGAGATCTATCATCACTTGAAGACATTGATACAGTTGAAGGAATGAGGAGGATGGGATATGTAAAGAATACTCAACTAAAGGGTATGAAGAAAAAGGAGTTTCCAGAAGAGTTCGAGTTCCTGGCAGAGATAGTAGGCAAATGTATCTTATGCAAAGGCACCGCTCATGACACTGTAAGTGATCCTCAACTAAGAATCATGTCTGCTATTGTCATGAAGAAGAACATAAACTTTGGCGCCATACTATTTGACTTGTTAGTCAAGGAGGTTGAGAAAATAAAGGCTCCTGGGAAGCCAATCTCAAAAGTATTCTATGGAAGATTCTTAAGTATCATACTGAAGCGGAAACTGCAAAATAAGATTAGGGATGATGAGGGGGAGGCTTTGAATGTCCACAAAGTTATGTCTCCTAAACTATTTGACAACTGGAAGAAGAATCCCATGGAAAATAAGAGGTTAAGGATGACTAGCAGCAGCAAGAAAGATTCGAAGGAAAACAAAGGAAAAAGGAAAGCATGTTCAAGTAAAGATGATTCATCTGATGAGTCTCTATCATTTGGATTCATCTCACCAAAATCATCCCTCAAGAAGTTGAAAGCTGGGAAGATCAAGTCAGCAAAAAGACAAAGTGCTTGTCTTCAACAAATGATGAAATCTCTGGGGAATAAAAAGGCAGGAGATGGTTCACCTAACTTCATTAATCTCAGTGATGAAAGTAAGGAGGTACCTGTTGAAGAAAATGTAACTTCAAGTGAGTCAAAATCTGGAAGTGAAGAAATGTTTACTGAAGGAACTGTTGATGAAGTAAGGGAAGACAATGTTAGTGGAACATTGAGAAATGAAGAACAGTTAGAAGAAACGACTACTGAACCTGTCAAAGCTACAAAGGAATCAGTTTCTAAAGCTAAAGGCTCTGACAAAGGGAAAGGAAAGGAAACATTATTCGGAGATAAAAATCAAAGAGACTCGAGCTCTGAAAATGCTGAGTCAGGAAGTCTCAATCATCATGTTCCAGCAGCAGTCTCATCATCAAATACTCGAAGGAGGATCATATTAGAAGCAGTTGAAAAGCCAGGGGCCATGTTGCCAAACAAATGGATTGATCACGGCAATGGTCAAATCAGAGTAGCTTCAATAACCATGGAAGAATTACTGAGCAAGTTTGAAGACATCGAGCTCGATCGAACCACAGTTTTATATGATCATAAGGGTCAGGAGTTAAGAAGGTTCTACCCTTGGATGCCCTGGTTAAAAGCTATCTATTTCAGAGATACGAGCTTCATCAGTTGGTGTTATACTTACTTTCCTAATCTAAAGTTGGTTTCTCAGAACTTCCCAAGAGTTCAATCATTTCCAACTCTGCTGATCAAAAATGTCCAGCACTTCAAAACCTACCGTCATGCAGAAAGTATATTCATTCCTTATTCACTGTTGATCAATCAAGATGAAAGTCAGAAGAAAAATAGACCCGTAGAGTCAAAGGCCGTAAAGCATCCCGACTCTACGACTGCAACAGACCAGTCTCAGCCAAATATTCCCAGCAAATCACCCTATGATATTCCTTCATCATCAAACAATGATTTCTTTGATACAATCACTGCTCTTGAGAACATCTTCAAGAATTCTACCACAGCAGAGGCTATATCTGGAGCAGAAGAATTCTACAAAGAAGTGCAAGCATCTTTTTCAAACATATCTTTCAAGCTTCTTCAACAAGATCAGATAAATCAGAAGTCATCAGAAAATCAGCAGAAAGAAATTCTGAAACTTCGGAAGAACAATGAAGAATCTATTGGATCTCTTTCAGAGAAGATAGAAAATTTAAATCAATCTCTGTCTCAAACCATTGAGTTCACTCAGCAGGATCTAAAGATTGAAGTTGGAAACACATCCTACCTGGTCGAGCAGCTCATGGTAAAAATCCAGCAGCTCTCTCAGACTATTGATGACAAAAAGGGGGAGAAAAAGAGAAAGAGGATCAGGATGAAACGAATGAAGCTAAAGGAGAAGAGCAAGAAGAAGCAGAAAAGAAAACAGGCAAAGGAAGCCTTGAAGGCAAGAACTGAGGGGGAGCCAGACGAAGACATGAAGTCATCAGCTGAGGGGAGCAGAACTAACAGATAAGCAGCAACAACATGTAGATCATTCAGAAGACATACAAATACAAAGGAAGGTACATCTCAAACTGAAATAATATGATCTGAATCCAGTGGATAGGATGTTGTGTAATCTGTATTTAAGTATTCAATCAATGACATTCATATTTTCTGCTCTAGTAATACAGTAGCTCACTGTATAGTAAGATTCATTCATCATCTGCATAAGCATCTTGTATTATTGTTTTGTCATCATCAAATAGGGGGAGATTGTTTGGAATATGCATGTGAATGATATTTCTCAATTATAAGATTTGATGATGTGTTTTTAAAAGATAAATGAATTAATATGCAAATATGTCTGCATTGATGAAAGATGTAAAGTCCTTAATAGTTAATAGACATTATGTTCTAAGGACTTAGATTGTCAAGATCAAAACTGTTAAGTTGATCTCATATGAGTTAATAGCTTTGTACAGTCCTTCAAAAGATCACTATGTACAAGGACTATAGATAGAAAGATCAAACTTGATTAGTCTGATCTTAAAATGTAATAGATAGGCCTGATTGATCAAAAGAACAGCAGTCTGGCAAGAGAGTTAAAACAAGAATCGTTGACTACACTCGATCGTAGGGTCTGCAAGTCATCAGCATAGCCAGTCATACACTCACGTTTACAAAGCAGAATCATAGAGTGTTTGCTTAAAGATCATCAGCATGAAGACCCTGAATGACAGGCAAGCAAACAGAAGATCCAAGCACCAACTCCATCAGCAAAGACTGATTGAGAAGTGAAGAGTCATTCAGATAAAAGTCTTGTGAAATCACTCAAAGGAAAATCGTAGAGTCTTCCAGGAAGATCGTAGAGTCTGCCATATAAACGCAGAACAAGGCTCAGGAAATTAAAGAGTCTTCTCGGCAGATCGTAGAGTTATCTCAGCATCGTAGAGCTAACTCTCGGGATCGTAGAGTTCATATAAACAGTCACTCTACGATTCTCAAAACCTTGTCTACGAACCAAGCAATATCAAAGAGCAATCTCTACACAAGTATTCAGAGTCTTGACAGCAATCCTCGTAAGGATTATTCTGAAGGCTGTCCTTGAGCTAACAATCAAACTGAACGAAGATCTCGTACATCTAGCATCAAGACTTAACTGAGATCGTAGAGCAGTTCAAATCATAACTCTACGATGACACTATGACTTAAACCATAAGTAAAGATTGTAAAATAGCAAAGCTGAGTCATAGAGTGAAAAAGCAAGCTCAGAAGTTCAACGTTCACACAATCGTTGAATCAAGGTGAAGATGTACTAACGCTACATGTCGTAAACAACCTCTGATCTTACAACAGGGAATGCAAAACTGAAGTTCGTAGAGCAGTTCTCTATGACTTATGAACCAAGCAGTTCGAGCAAAACTGAAGTACGTAGAGCAGTCCTCTACAATATGAAAGCACCTGACAGAGTTTAAACCAGATTCTACTAATGCTCTACATAAAGCACAATGAAGATCACGAAGCATGGGTAGCATATCGTCAGGACAACAAGGCTCGGTTCAGATCGTAGAAGTAGTAAAGTCGGACAAAGATCGTAGAGCTACATAGCAAGATCTGCAGATGACTCAACGATCAGAAGTAAGTAGTTACAACCGGATTAATCGTTGAGTACTTAAGTGCCAGCATCGATTGAAGACATCTAAGCACTTAAGCCAGTAGTCTCTGTATGGGCTGTTGATTACTTCAGAAACATCCACATCATCACTTCTAAGGCATCTGTTGTTGAAAGAGTCAGTATTATCAGTATACTGACTAATGCGTACTGAGTATCAGAACAAAGACTTTTTGTATCATGTATCAGGCTCAAGAAATCAGAAGACTACGTCCCAACGATCATATTCTCTAAAAGACCTGTTCACTCCAAAGATTGGGAAGAACACGAGACTGACATCTCTACAGTGATAAAAGAAGACAAATCAACAAGTCAGAGCCTGCAGAGCACTAACACTCTGACTTAATGTATAAAGTATTCATAAAGGAGTCTAAAACTGAATACTTCAACGGGAAGATTTGTAACAGAAAGAGTGCAACGGTTACTAAAATCAGAAAAAGCTGAGCTACAGGTTAAGATATCAGAACATGTCAGAAAAGAGAAAAGCACTGACACGAGCGGCAAGAAAGTCAACATTGAAGAAATTGAGGATATACACAAAGCCAAATGAAACCAACGGGATTTCATTCAACGGTAATATATGCTCAGAGATATAAAAGGCTTACATGACCAACAAAAAAAAAAAAAAGGAAGGAAGTTGTTGCAGTCGTTAAAAATATACAAGAGAGATGATAGAAGACAACAACCGATCGTAGAGTGAAAAAGACTGAATATGCTGAAGGACTCTACGATCCATCAGAACACTAACACTGATTTAAGAGAGACATAGAGATGAATAACTCTATTACAAAGAAGTGTTCAGAGCTGCTAGGCACATGAAAGAGAGAAGCTTAAACGCCAACTTGATACATTCATGGTAGCAACTGAGTACCAAAAGGAAGGATCATCACAGTCATCTCAGAAGCCCATCTCGAGAAGCAATAAACTGTCTATGATAAGAAGGAACAACTGAGTACCAAAAAGAAGAAGCATCACAGTCAACTCAGGAGTTCATCTCGAGAAGTTATCAAGTACCAAAGAAGCTGAAGTGCAAAAGCCTAGCAGCACATTTGGTGATCTTAAGTAGTTGCTGAATAACAGAAAGAAGGAGAATACCAACGACAAACATCAACAGCATTCAATGATAGATCACAAGCAGCTGCTAAGTACCAGAAGATAAAGAAGATCAAGTTCATCTTAGCAGCACAACCCAACAAGCATCCAACACACAAAAGAGGGTCAAAGGATCCTTGCCTAAGTGGCTAAAAAGAAATCAAGTCTGCTAGACTTGTTGAGTACTGAAGGGTACAAGAGATTCTAAGTCTGCTGGACTTAGTCTACAATCCAAAGCTGCTAGCTTTGATGAGGGCAAGAGTGTCCTAGTCTTAATGTGACTAAAGGAACCAAAGCTGCTAGCTTTGATGAGGGCGAGAGTGTCCTAGTCCAGAGGACTAAATCTTAGTGGATTTCCTACTGTCAAGTAGAAGAGTGGAGTAGGAGTTATTCAGTCTCCGAACCACTATAACTTTCTTGTGTCATTTACTTTGTGTCTTTTATATTCTGCACAACATCTGCTTTCACCCATACTAGATTAACACACTAAAATGAAATGACTCATATTTCTTTAAGGGGTTTTATTAAAAGTAAAATCCGCTGTGCTCGAATTAATTCTATCACTTAAAAACTAATATGCTGTTGTTACAAAAGTAAAAAGTTTTTAAGAGATCTATTCAACCCCCCCCCTTCTAGATCTCCATTGTGTCCACGGGAACTAACAGTTCGGAATTGAGAGAGATAAGAGAGAGAGAGAGATATAGATTTTTGAACTTTGAAGAAATGAACGACGTGCAATTTTCAAAGTATTTAAAACTTCCCTCTATGTTTGCTGAGACACGTTCTGATAGGCTCATTTCAGTTGGTTGATGACCATTTTACCCTTAGTTCCTCAGAACTTTACGATCCTTAGTCACACAACGATTCTTTTGTTTTTCGTAGAGTTGTTTCTACGATTGAGGAATACTCTGCGATCCTTGGATAGGAAGTCGTTGAGTAAGTTCTACGATTCTTGGCTTGATGATCGTCGAGTGAGCTCTACGATCTTGAGTATACTCTTCGATCCTTGACAATTGTTGACTTGAGTTGAGCATGTCCATTACTTTTCTTGCACACTTTTGTTCCTGCAGAGTTAGTATCCTAAAGAAAACATACATTAATGGTCTAGATTTAGCATTCCTAACTCACTTATTAGTTTATTAAATCTTGACTCATCTAAAGGCTTTGTAAAGACATCTGCTAGTTGATCTTCAGTTGGGATGTAGTGAAGTGATATATTTCCATTTTGTACATGATCCCTGATGAAATGATATCTTATATCTATGTGCTTAGTTCTAGAGTGCATAACAGGATTATGTGTTATAGCAATTGCACTAGTATTATCACAGTGTATAGGGATAGATTTTAGCTCAAACCCATAGTCTGCAAGCTGAGTCTTCATCCATAGGATTTGTGCACAGCAACTGCCTGCAGCTATATATTCAGCTTCTGCAGTGGATGTTGATACTGAGTTCTGCTTTTTACTAAACCAAGAAACAAGTCTGTTGCCAAGCATCTGACAAGTTCCACTTGTGCTTTTTCTGTCTATTTTGCATCCTGCATAGTCAGCATCTGAGTATCCCACAAGATCAAAGGAGGACTCCTTGGGATACCATAATCCTAAATTTGGAGTTCCTTTAAGATACTTGAAAATTCTTTTCACAGCTAATAGATGTGACTCTTTGGGGTTAGCCTGAAATCTAGCACATATACATGTAGCAAACATTATATCTGGTCGACTCGCAGTAAGATATAATAGTGAACCTATCATACCTCTGTACTGAGTGATTTCAGTGGATTTACCATTTTCATCTTTGTCAAGCTTGGTGGCAGGTGGCATAGGAGTCTTCATGATAGATGCAGATTCCATGCCATATTTCTTTAACAAGTCTTTGATATATTTGGCCTGATTAATGAATATGCCTTCATTTGTCTGCTTCACTTGTAGTCCAAGGAAGAAGTTGAGTTCTCCCATTAAGCTCATTTCAAATTTGCTCTGCATAAGCTTGGCAAATCTTTCACATAATTTTTCATCAGAGGAACCAAATATGATATCTTCTACATAAATTTGAACTAGCAGTGTCTTATCCTTATGTTTCTTCAAAAATAAGGTAGTATCAATTCTTCCTCTATTAAATCCTTTTTCAATGAGAAAGTTAGTCAAGGTTTCATACCATGCTCTAGGTGTTTGTTTTAGACCATATAGTGCTTTATCTAATTTATAGACATAATTTGAAAAAGTTGAATTGATGAAACCTGGAGGTTGTTCCACGTAAACTTCTTCTTGGAGTTCCCCATTCAGAAAAGCACTCTTGACATCCATTTGGAAGACTTTAAACTTCATGTGAGCAGCATGGGCAAGGAAAATCCTTATGGCTTCCAATCTGGCAACTGGAGCATATGTTTCATCGTAGTCAATTCCTTCTTCTTGAGAATATCCTTTGGCCACTAATCTTGCTTTGTTCCTTATTATCACACCATTTTCATCCATCTTGTTTCTGAAAACCCATTTGGTGCCAATGACAGGTTTATGCTGAGGCCTGGCCACTAATCTCCAGACCTTGCTTCTTTCAAATTGATTTAGCTCCTCTTACATTGCCTCTATCCAACTTGAATCTTCTAAGGCCTCTTCAATCTTCTTGGGTTCCTCTTGAGAGAGAAAGCTTAGGTAAAAGCATTCATTAGAGGTTACAGCTCTAGTCTTGATTCCGGTGTTTGGATCTCCAATAATAAGATCTTGAGTGTGATCTTTGGTCCATTTTATTCTGCTAGGAACGTCTGTTCTGGTGCCCTCTTGTCTGAGTTCCTCTAAATCAGCTTCTGGTTCTGATTGTAGAGTTCCAGTGTCTGATGTGGTGTGCTCTACGATTTCCTCTCCTAGCTCAATGATTTTTGTTGCTGGTTCCATGGCCGTAGAGTCGGACTCTACGATTTTGAGTTCTTCGATCGTTGAGCTTGTGTCTGCCGACTCGTTGAAAGGTGATCTTTTCTTTTCAGGATCTGATTCATCGAATGTGACGTGGATGGAGATTTCAACAGTTAGTGACTCCTTGTTGAACACTCTAAATGCTCTGCTATCTGTTGCATAACCAAGAAAGATTCCTTCATCTGATTTTGGCTGGAATTTGGTTAGATGCTTCTTGCCATTGTTGAGTATGTAACACAGGCAACCAAAGGCATGAAAATAACTTATATTTGGCTTTCTTCCTTTCCATAATTCGTACGGAGTTTTCTTCAATGTTGAGTGTATGAGTGACCTGTTTTGAGTATAACATGCAGTACTGATGGCTTCAGCCCAGAAATATTCAGGGAGAGAAGCTGCTGCTAAGAGGGTTCTTCCTGCTTCAATAAGAGTTCTATTCTTCCTTTCTGCTACTCCATTTTGCTGAGGCGTTCTTGGGGCTGAGAAGTTGTGATTTATTCCATTTTCTTCACAAAACAAGTCCATTTCTGAGAAATCAAATTCTCGTCCATGATCACTTCTGATGGCCTTTATCTTCTCTCCCTTTTCATTCATGATCAGTCTGAAGAGCTTGATGAGATGTGAAATGGTTTCATCTTTGGAGCTTAGAAAGAATACCCATGTATATCTGGTGTAGTCATCAACTACAACTAGAGAGTATTTCTTTCCTCCGAGGCTGGTCGTAGATACTGGACCGAATAAATCCATGTGAAGTAGTTGAAGTGCTCTATCATTTGAGTTTGCTGATTTGCTTTGGAATGACGTCTTTGTTTGCTTTCCAAACTGACAAGCTTTGCAGGGCTTTTCTTTAATGAAGTTTAACTTTGGCAATCCTTTTACTAGATCTTTGGAGGCAAGCTTTGAAATTCTTTTGAAGTTAAGATGTGATAACCTCCTATGCCAGAGCCAGCACATATCTTCAGAGGCTTTAGCAAGAAAGCAGACAGTTTGTTCTGAACTTAATTTAGCAAGATTGACCACATAGACATTTCCTTCTCGAACTCCTTCTAGCTTTAGAGAATTTGTTTTCAAGTCTCTAACTTGACATTGGTTGTTGAGGAAGGTGACTTGATGTCCTTTATCACAGAGTTGACTTATACTTAGCAAGTTGTGCTTTAGTCCCTCAACATATGCTACTTTACTGAAAGATATTGCACCATTCCCAGTTGAGCCATAACCCCTGGTTTTCCCTGAGTTGTTGTCTCCAAAAATAACAGTAGGTCCATCTTTTTCTTTAAATTCTGATAGAAGAGCCTTATCTCCTGTCATGTGTCGTGAGCATCCACTGTCAAGATACCAGATGGATCTCTTTACCTGCGTAACAAATCAATCTTCATTTTGGTACCCATATCTGTTTGGGTCCTGCTCTGTTAGTACCTTTTGGGACCCAAATCTGTTTGATTTTAGATCCTTGCCTTCTATGATATCTTAACAAATATTTATCATTTTTATGAGGGTGCCTATGATTAATATGATATTGATAATGATATGTGTATATTTGTGACTTTTTGTTCGTCCAGGACTTGTATGGATTATGATTTCTCATAGTCTTTTGCTGATCTACATTCTGCTTCCATACAACTCTACGATTCTCATGATTCGTAGAGTGAGTTTTGCTTGACTTATTTTTCAATTTTCTGAATCCAAGACCTGTGTGAGTTTTGTTAAAACTGATTGTAGGTTTAGCAGAATGTGAATAGGTGGTAGAATCTGAGGATTTGATGAACACAATTCCTTTATTAAAATTAAAGGATTTGCCTTCATTTATTTCCTTTGACTTCTCCATATTGGGTTCTGAGAATAAATTCTCAAATCCCAATCCTGATCTATCAGTCACATCTCTTTGACTTGAGATCAGGGTGTCCATAGACAAACTAGACTTGTTCCACATAGAAATAGTATTTTCTAGTTCCTGAATCTTGGAGACTAGTGAGGATTCTTTATATGTGCTCAACTCATTTATCTCTTTTAGTCTTTTATTCTCAGTTTCAAGATTAGAGTAAAGTTGTGCAGTTTGAACTGAGGCTTCTAATTCCATGCTTATATTTTCTTTATCCTCTTTTAGATGAGAGTAATCTTTAGATAACCTTCTAAACAATTTTATATATTTGTGCAATTCGGTCATTAAGTCATGCATGCCTTCTCTAAGATCATCAATGCTTAAATCAGGAGAATAGAAATCAAATACCTCATCTATGATGAATTCCTTTTTGCTGCTTCCTTCTTCATTTGCCATTAAGCACAGATTGGCCTTCTGTGGCTCTTCATCATCACTTGACTCAGAGTTTAGTTCTTCTTCTGAGTCACTCCAGGAGCCTTCAGCCATGAAGCTTTTGTCCTTCTTCTTTTGTTTGTGGAAGCTTTTGAATTCTCTTTTTGGATTTGCTTTTGATTTGTCCCTCTTCACCTCTTCTCTCAATGGTTTTGGACATTTAGCAATGAAATGACCTGGCTTCTTGCAATTGTAGCAAAGGTCATTTGCTTGTTCTTTGTTGCTGTCGCTTCTGAACTTCTGAGATCTATTTCTGTTGATGAATCTTTTAAAATGTCTGACTAGCATGGCAGCTCCTTCATCATCATTTGATTCATCTTTGTCAGAGTCAGAGATATCCTTGTGATTGCTTCTGTGAGTTGAGGTTGAGGCTTTAAGAGCAATGTTTTTCTCCTTCTTTCTTTCACCAGATAGATTTTCTGCTCTTTGATTTAGCTCCAGCTCATAGGTGAGAAGATTTCCATATAACTGTTGTACAGTCATCTCGTGCAAGTTCTTTGACTCTCGGATGGCTGTGGTTTTGGCATCCCATTTGCTTGGCAGAGATCTCATGAATTTAATGATAAGATCTCTGTTTGGATAGATTTTTCCATAAGATCTGAGAGAGTTTAGTAGCAAGTTAAATCTCTCGTAGGTGGTTGTAATGTTTTCACCAGAGATGTGAGAGAACATCTCATACTGTTGAACAAGCAGTGATCGCTTATTTTCTCTGACTTCTTCTGTTCCTTCATGCATGATCAACAGAGTTTGCCATACTTCTTGAGCTGTCTTGCAGTTGACAACGTTCTCAAATAGATCATCATCCAGAGATTGAAACAAGATGTTCTTAGCCCTTTTGTCTCTTTGAACATCCTTCTTTTCATTGTCCGTCCATTCGTCTCTTTTCTTTGCTACAAGCTTGCTTGGATCTTCAGTTGATAGTGCAAGCTTCATTGGTATGAATGGCCCATTCATCACTGTCTCGAATAGTTCATCATCTATAGCATCCATGTAAGCCTGCATACGAACTTTCCAGTTAGCAAATTTTTCTTTATTACACATAGGTGGTCGGTTACCTCCTCCGAGTTCCGATCCATTCTTGTTGAGTGCCATTTGATCTACTCAAGCTTGTAAGGCTTTAGATGTGAGAACCTGCTCTGATACCAATTGTTAGTTCCCAATGACACGAAAGTAATCTAGAAGGGGGGGGGGATTGAATAGATTCTTTTATAATTTCTTCTCTTTGAAATTATCTTTCTTGATTAATTCTTAACCCGAAGATTAACACAGCGGAATAAGATTTAGTTAATCTTTTCTTGAAATGTTAAATTAATAAATCAACAAGCAAATATATGACAGATATAACAAATGAAAGACACCAAGAGAGACTCAGGGTTTTAAGTGGTTCAGAGCACACAATACTCCTACTCCACTGTTCTGCTCTCACAGCAGCAAATCCACTAAGGATATTTTTACAAAAGCTGAATCACTAAGATTCCTTCAAGACCCGCAGTCTTGGAATTTTAGTTCACAAAGAACTTCACAAGTCTAACAGACTTGCTTACACTAGTTCACTAAGAACTTTCAAAGTCTAACCGACTTGCTTAAATCAGTTCACAGAGAACTCTTCTGGATTGATGTATATTTGGATGTGCTACTAAGTTGCTTATCAGCTTGAATGTTTGAAGGGCTTAGTAGCAATGCAGACTTTCTTATCAGTTCAATCTCTTCTTTTCACTTCTTGCGTTCTTCTTTCTTTTTTTACAGTGCTGCTTCTTTTCTTCTGCTGATCTTCGTATTTAAGAGGTAAGGGCTTCAGATTTCTTCCCGTTAGATCGTGTATTTCTTCCCGTTACCTCACAGAGGAGAGCTGCTGAATATTGTATAAATAAAGCTCATTAAATCTCTGATGAGACATTATTTGATCTGACCTGTTAGTCAATGCAAGGTTGTTTTCCTTTTTCCTCTTAGACAGAGATGTCAGACATAGGTTCCCACTAACTTTTATAGAGTCGTTTGGTCTTCCCAAACTATAGGTCTGATAGGACACAGTCTTCTGACTTTTCTGCCTTAAAAGTCTTCTTTCTGTTCCATAGTGCGCTTGGGTCAGACTCCTGACTTTTCTGACTTGATTGATTTGCAGAAGCTTCCTTTTTAGTTACTTTGATGAAGAGAAAAATACTTGAATAGAATGGCTCCTGATCTGACAAACGTGATGTCTCCTTTCTTTTTGCTCAAAGATCTTATATGATCAATTCTACGAATACCTTTGCTTACGTGATTGATCTGTAAAGGATCATCTCTTACTGATCATCGTAGAGTTTACTCAACTGTTAGAATGTTGATCGTAGAGTCCAATATAAGATTTCTCGGAAAGAACAGTCTGGTTGATCATATAGTCTTCTGGACCACAATCGTAGAGTCCATTCTACGATTGGTTGTCTTGATCGTAGAGTCTTCGGAAGCACAGTCGTAGAGTCCTTTCTACGATTGGTTGCCTTAATCGTGGAGTCTGTTTTGAATCGTAGAGTTTCATTGACACAAATCGTAGAGTTCTTTTTTTTTACGACTTTATTACATCAACAGATCAACCTAACAGTTTTGATCTATCTAAGTCTTAGTACAACACACAAGACTTTTATACAATTAATAATAGATCAACCTAACAGCTTTGATCTTATCTAATACAGCCCTTGTACATTATTTCTAATCATCAAATTTAATCATTCAATGTTCAACAGGTTCTACCGGTGCGGTTCGATGTTAATCGAACATCTGAAATTGTATATTGGTACCGAATAGAAAAAATCGGTATACTAAACCGGTCTTTTTATGTACCAAACTAATCTGTTCGGTCCAACTCAGGATACCCTAAAACCCTAAAAAATAAAAAATAATGTACACCCCTACTTGGGGTAGTATTCATCAATTTTAATGGATGGTGGTCGTGGCCGTCGTGGACAGGTTCGTCTGAGGAAGTCCCACACCGTAGTCATTACGTTCAAAACGTGGTGATTTAGAATTTATAGAGATAAATTACAGAGTTAACCCAGCGTTTACGCAAGATCTAGGTTGTCATGGATATGTTCTGGTTGAGGAAGTCCCATACCTTGATTGTGAAGAGGTGGAATATGATTTTGAGTCCAATTTTGATAATCCTTACCACCATGGAGATCAATTCTGGGAACGAGGCAATCGAGATTATCGTCGTCGAGATTTGAGCTTTAAGGTGGAGTTACTAGAGTTTTCTGGTTCATTACAAGCTGAGGGATTCATCGATTGGTTTAATGAAGTGGAACGTATCTTTGAATATAAGGATGTACTAGATAGTGTAAAGGTGAAACTGGTTGCCATTAAACTCAAGGGCAGAATATCTGCTTGGTGGGAACAGTTGAGGGGTTCACGGGAGAGGCAGGGTAAGGCTAAAATCACAGATTAGGAAAAGATGAAGAAAAAGATGCATAGTCATTTTCTTCCTTTTGGGTACACGCAATCCTTGTTTAAGTGACTGCCTTATTGAGGCAAGGAACCACATTTGTTGATAACTATACGAAATAATTCTACCAATTGATAGCCCGTAATGATTTTTCTGAGATAGATGACCAACTAGTAACACATTATTTAGGAGGATTGCGACAACCACTGCAAGATGTTCTTAATCTTCATTCAATATGGACTGTTTCTGAGGCTTACCAGTGAACTTGTGATGCAGAGCAACAACAAAATAGGAGACTGATGTTGAGAAATAACCCAAACAGTAGACCGGTACAACCTCAACAACCTCGTTTTGCACTGCAACAACCACAAGGTAATTCTAACTATAGTATTAAATGTTTTAGATGTGGTGAGCAAAGGCATAGGGCGATTGAGTGCAAAAAACCTATCAGTCAAAAGGGTAAAAATCTTCTGATTGAGGAAGATATGGTGGATGAGACAGAAGAGTTTGGAGAGCATGTGTATGATGAATATGATGAAGAAGATGTGTTACATGGTGATGGATAGGAAACTTTGGTCATTCGTAAGAGTCTGTTGACTCTTAAAGGTGATTCAGGGGATGATTGGTTGAGAACTAATATATTCCAAACAACTTGCAAGGTGGCGGATAAAGTCTGCAGGTTGGTCATTGATGGCGACAACTGTGAGAACGTGGTATCTGAAGATGTTGTCCAAAAATTACAATTGAAGACAGTTCGACATCCCAAGCCATATAAATTGTCATGGCTAAACAAAGGCAATGAGGTAACGGTGGATAGAAAATGCTTAGTCTCATTTTTTATTGGTAAGAAATATTTTGATAGTGCTTAGTGTGATGTGGTGTCCATGGATGCATGCTATGTGTAATATCCCGAATATTTTAATTTTGAGGCTATTAAATTTGATCTTAAAAGATGAAAAAAAGGTTGAGATTGAAAACCTAATTATGATGAATAAAATACCTAAGAAATGATTTCTTGGGTATACGTTAAGGACCTGTTACGACTTGAAAATACGATCGTATGCGTTTAGGGTTAAACTGATGACCTAATCTATGTGTTATGCGATTAGTAAGCATGAAATTTCATTTTAAAACTATTTGTTATGTGATTTCATGATATAACGTTGTTATATGTAAGAAAACAATTTTTCGGAAAATAAACGCCAAAAAAGCAATTCTCACAGAAAATGATTTTTCATTTTTATGGTTTTTAACATTCCCCCTAGCGTTTATTCGAGATGAGGGAACATAATATCCATTCAAAAATATTAAAATCCTATGTGGATTAAAAATCCTAAGTAAGCTACTTGAAAAACCTTAATTAAGTTTCTTGAAAACCCTAATCAAGTTGCTTAAGAAATCCTAATTGAGCTAATCGGAAAAATCCTAATTAAATTACTTGATATAAAATTTAATTAAGTTAACCTATTGCTTAATTTAATTATTAAATTAACTAGGAAATGGGAATAATTAAATTATCAAGTTATTATTTTTCTAAGTTGCTCAATATTTTATGGAAAGAAGAAACTAAGGTTTTATTTAAATTAAGTAAGTTAGTGAGTAAACTAGTTATTAACACTAACCAAGTTGCATAATAAATTTATTTATGAGTTAATTGGAAAATTAAACTAAGTAAACTAATTATGTGGTTAATTAATTTACTAAGTGAATGACTTAACTAATCAAGTAAGTTGAATTACTAAGTGTGTTAGTTTGCTAAGTTAACTAATTAGATTAATTAGTTAACCATCAATGTAAAAGCTGTTTAGCCAATCATGCAATGGTTGACTAGTTTAGTAATTCAAGTGAAGCATGATCAACCAATCAAGAATTGAATTTAATAAATTTGATCAAAACTATCAATACATGCTGCTTTGTGGGAAGAAAACCAACTTGGGTAAGATGGGGGAGTAACCAGCTGTGTTGGGAAGTTTTTGGACAGCAAGGAGCTTAGCTCCTTGCCACTAATCAAGCCCTCAAAGTCTCCCAAACTTGTAGCCCACTTATGGAGCTATTCTAGGCATAAAACATGTCAATCATGCTTGCTCTTCAAGGGTTTTTACCCCTATAAATAGCTGCCCGTGTCCTTGTTAATTCCTCACCAATTCACTTAGTAACAAAGCTTTAAAGAGGTGTTCTAATAGTGAGAGCAAGAAGCCTTGCAACTAAGAAAGAAAAGCTTGCAACTTCAAGAAGTATAAAATCCTAATTCGTGTAAGTTTTAATTCAATTCATGTATGCTTGTATGTTATAATTATGAAACCTACCTTATTTAGGTTTAATATTATGTTAATAAATGTTATTAAGTGTTATAACATGATAAACCAAGAAGAAAATGCATAAAATAACAAGAATAAGCAAGCTGCCAAAACTGGGAAAAAACTGTCTGACTAGGCATTTTGCAAGCATTGTGTAGTTCGATTCTGTAGTTATTTTGGTGAAAATAAAATGCTAAGTTGTAGTGTACAGTGTAAGGAAGAAATATAAATGAGAAGCACTTAAAAATGTTATGAAATTAAGGAGATATGAATCTCCAAAGTAAGTAGCTTTAACAACCAAAACTGTCGAATAGTGTAAGTGCTGTCCTTGCGAGAAGTTTTCGAAGCCCTTCGGGCTGGAACTGGGTTCTTCAATATAAAGACGAATCGTATTATGTAGTGTAGCAAAGACGTGAACGCAAGAATCATGCAAAATTGTTGTGAAACGAATAAGTTATGACTGTCCAAAATAGGCTGCCCATGCAATCAAAATTGCCGGCAGCACACTATTGTCCACTGCCAAGCAGCCTTGGCTGAGCACAGCCAGCTGGTGCCTTGGACTTTTGACTGGTGCTAAAGGCTGTCGGCTCGGTCGAGTAATGTCGTCCAGTCCGAGGTTTTTCGAAATAAAAAAGTAAAATATTTGAAATTTTAAACCACGAATGTTATAAAAATTATAGAAAACATATTTAAGGTCTTAAATTAAGTTATGAACATAATAAAAATGTCCGAAACTATAATTGACCAGTTATTGTTATACATACCGTTTGAACGAAGAAAACGCGTAAACGATAGAACGAAGCAGGCAAATCTTTATAGTTTGTGCTTTATGTGCTATATGAATTGTTTGTGCTAGTCTTTTATGTACTCTGTGCAATGGCGTGCTATTACAAATGTTTAAATTTCATTTGTTATGTGAAGTGGATTAGTAAACGTAAACGGTATAACTTGAGGACTGTGAACTCTGTTATTTGTATAAATTGTGAGAAAGGTAAAACATGTTATGTGTTTCCTGTTAAACTTGTTGAGCCGTCATGCTCATTCTTGTAAATAATCTTGATTTGCAGTTAAAGAAGATTATCAGATGAATCTGGCAATAAAGTAAAATAATGGAGATAAATTAGGAAGCGTGTTATTATTTATATTGGAATTTAAAGTCAAGAATGACTTATTGTAATAAAAATTAAGTTGTAATGACCTTAATTATGAAATAAAAGGTTATTCCTTCGAAAGATATTGTGTTATGAATATTGTGAGTTAACGATAGTTCATATGACTGATAAAGCCATAAGATGTTATGATTTGCGACATAAGTTGATAAGATGATATGACTGATGTAATTATAGATAGAATTGGCAGTTAAGGTTGAAAGCAAGTTCTTAAAACTCATACTTACGGTAAGTTTGTGTCTCATAATAATTCGGTGATTCATATTATTGTGGCAAGTTACTGAACTTGTAATGGATGATAAGTTTGATGAACAAATGATTGTAGTATATTATTAGACACTTAGCAGTATTTGGCAATGTCTAGAATTTTTTGACGAGAAAAGAGGTTATTCAATTACGCTCCGTTAAAGTGTCGTCTTTAACGGAAGACCCTCTATTTTTCTAAAAACAATATAGTTGTTAGTATTGTGAGTCTATAATAGATATCTATACTCATAAAAAGTAATTGTTAGAATGTGAATGGAAGGATTTAGTGTTGGATTGAAAGATTTTAGAAATACTCATAAGGAGCAAGTATTGGAGGATGTAATCATGATACAAGTGACATAATATTGTCAAAGCATTAGAATAATCTAAGTTGCGATGCAGGGATGGAAGTACATATTTGTTGAAATTATTAGTAATAGATTAGCGAAACCGATAGAATTATTGGTAAAATATTTAGAAGATGTTGGGATGTCAGCACCGGACACATCTTGGACAGAAGGCAGATTTGAGGGCGTGACACCATGTGTTGTTAGAAAAACCTTGGCAATATAATCGAAGTGTTGTTCATGATGGTCAGAAGAATACATACTCCCTTAGTGTAAAAAGGAAGAAGATTGTGTTGGCACACCAGCGGGAAGAAATCAGTTTTGCTCAGGTAGTCAAAAATACCAACCTATTATCTATGTCTAGATTCCTAACTGAAGTAGAGCAAGAGGGTGTGGTATATGCCTTGCTTCCTTGTGGGAGTAGTTTAGCAAATGGGAACTCAAAAATGCCAGCCGATGTGCAGAAGCTGCTAACGGAGTTTTCTGATCTGATGCTCGAAGAGCTTCCTCCTAGACTACCGCCGATGAGGGACATTTAACACCAAATTGATCTTGTTCCAAGGTAAAACTTACCTAATCGTCTAGCATATAGACTCTGTAATATCCGAGAATATTACGTGGCATTGTAAATAAAAATTTTCATTTGATAAAATGAGTTTTTATCCAAAATGTATGATGTATATGAGATGTGAATTAATATATGTATATATATGTGTAATATATATATGTGCGTTTGAAATGAAAATTAATAGTTAATCGAGCTAATAAAGTTAATTAGTTTGAATTAACTAAGAAATGAAAAAGGAAGTTAAGTGGATTAATTAATTTATATTAATTAATTGTGATGAAAGTTAAGGCTTATATTATGAATTAATATAGCTTGAATAAATGAGCCTTGTGTGCAATGTATTAATGATGATTTAATGTTGAATTTAAAGTTCAAGTAATGTATAAATAATTCACTTATTTAGTTAGTGGATTAATATATGTATTTTATTTAATAATTTCATGATGGAATTAATTAAGCACAAAATTGTAAAGTGTTACATATATTATATGCACACACACACACACACACACACACACACACACACACACACACACACACACACACATATAGGCACAAATGAGAATTTAATATTAGGCCAAGGTTAATATTATTAATTATATGGCAAGTATGGGTGTAAGTTGATGTAGACCCAATTTATTAATTGATTAATGTTGGTGCCAAGGTTATTAAATATAATGATGTAAGCTCAAACAATTAAATTAAATTAGCCCAACTAGTGATCCAATTTATATTAAGGGTATTAATAATGCATGTATTACTAATTGGACTAGAAAAGTCTCACCGGAAAAAGAAACGCGTTGCACCAATTGAAATTTTCAGAGGCCTAACTGTCGCAGTAATCTCTCTTCTCTCTCTTCCCCAATCCTCACCCTTCCTAAGTTTAAGAATATATTAATCCCCTTATAAATTTTGAGATTCATAATTTGTGATATTTTAAGTAAAGTTTTACTTTTTAAAACATAATTCTTAACATTAGTTAAAAGTGTAGTAGCTGTGGCATGATTACTTAATCAACTAAACTATAAATAATGACATGTTAGGAAGTTTACATGACTTTATAGTGTTAGGATATGACAAATAGGAGTATATCACACTGATTGACTAATATACGTGAATGGACTAAAAATGCTTAAGCTTTTAGGTCAAGTCGGGTTCTAAATATGTGTGTTAGTTCTTTGTGTATGCGTGACTTGCGGACTCCCCAGTTCTTCCCCAACAACTGGTATCAGAGCTACGAAAGATTGATCTAGGCTAATAAGCCTCTTCAAAAGACACACAATAGTTGTTCATAAATTAATCTTGAACAATCTATTCAAAAGACACGCGATGAATGTTGAATTCTGAATAAAGGGTTACTCTCGGGTTGGTGAACCTCTTCAAAAGACATATGATGGTGGTTCAGAAATTAATCTCGAATGGTCTCTTCAAAATACATGCGATAAATGTTGAATTCATCATCAAAAGACACGCAATGAATGTTGAATTCTAAATGAAGGGTTGATCCCAGACTGGTGAGCCTCTTCAAAAGACATGCGATGGTGATTCATAAATTAATCCCGAACAATCTCTTTAAAATACACGCGATAAATGTTGAATTCTCAATGAAGGATTGATGCCTTCCCTAAAGGGCTCTTGATGGCGATGTTGAATTATCGATGGGTTTAACCGATAATTGGTGTTGCAGTAATTGAAGAGAAGATGTTTAATTCTTGATATGGAAGCCGACTCTCGATGAAAAAACTGAGAGTTGTAAGCCAAGTATTGATGTTGTGGTGATTGAAGATAAGTGTTCAAGTGGGGTGGAGCTCTTGATGTGATGAACTCATTTATGAGGGGGAGATTATTAAGATATCATAAGTGAGTTAGAGTCCCACATTGAAAAAATAATAAAAGTGTGAAGGACTAATATACACCCAAGACGTAATTGCTTAAGCTTTTGGGTCAAGTTAAATTTCAAACATGTGTGTTAGTACCTTGCGTAGACGTATGCAACGTACGGGCTCCCCGTTTCTTCCCCAATATATAGTTTGTAGTTTACAATTAGAAATATATCTCTCGTTTGGAACAAACTAAAAGGTAAAATGTATCTCTAATTTGGATCCATTTTTCAAAAGACAATTGAAAATTTGTTTTTCTAGAGATATCCCTAACATTTATTAGAAATGTAGTAGTGGTGGCATTGTCGTAATCAATCTCCAGTCAGAATATAAATAATGATATTTAGAAATTTCATGTGACTTTATGGTTTAAAATATAAATATATCTTTAATTTTAGAATTGACAGAAAAATAAAATGCATCTCTAAATGATAGAGTAGTTGATATCAGTTTTTAATTTGAATAGTTTATATTCAATGTCACTATAAAATTAGTATAAATTAATCATCAGAGCGTGGGTTCTATTTTAGAAATTTGTTCTCTAGTAATACTTGTTTTGTTTTTGTTTCTTTATTCCTTTGCTTGGGTAAAATGCAAGACATTTCCAGGTGCACTTTATATTACTTCACTCTTTGATGGTTCCAATTTTAAAATGCAATTTCTTTTTATAAAAGTTTAATTTCAACATAATCAATGGGCAGATCAGAGGTCATAACATAAATATAATGATGGTATGATGCATTGATTTTGGAAAACTAAATGAGAAAGTTGACTCTGTTTATGGTAAATGCACAAAATTAAGTGTTATTATGGGTTGATTTAGTTAGTTTCAATTAGGTGTATTAAATGATATGATGGCCTGGTTAAATGTTTGAATGCTGAAATATTGTTATAATGTTTTTCAGTTATCTTAGTTTATAATTTGTTCGAGCTATCACTTACTTCAGTACAAATTGTTTAAATAAGATGTTAGAATTTAAGATGGAATAAAACACAATCATACATAATATTAGATGAAGAACAGAAAAGTAAGAACACGCGATATACCCAGGTTCATCAATTTGGCTAGTCCTGCTTGTCTGATGTATTCAATAGATGTCTCACACGCTTTATAATGATTCATACATCAAACAATTGCTTTTATAATAACTAGAAAACCCTAACTGCTATAACATGAGCGAGACCCCTGACCACCTTGTCGTAGTGGTCATTAGTCAAACCCACAGAAATATGAGCCAATCCCAACATTCTCTCGACTTGACTAGTGACTTGTTAGTTATTAGTGAACAAGTTTAACGGAACATTATATTCTAACTAAGCTTGAATTAAGAAACTTTCTATCAGTTTAGTATTGTATCATCCATTGCCTTGTTTGCATTTTCACATAAATGATGAGAAACATATACAAAGTTATAAGCATGCTCTTGTCCACATAAATGATGTTAAAGCATGTTTTGGGACACGTTTGCTCGCTGAAGGCTTCAACATTTGTGAACTTCTGCTGATTGATCCTCTTTGACTTTTACTTTAGATGTAGACAAATTATAAGCCAAAGGCTTCATCGGTTTTTTGTCCTATGGGTTGTTCGGCTTCTCAATTCCTGCTTCGGATGTATATCCTATCAATAGTCAAAACTAATTGAGATATAGTTAAAACTGTTTGCTAAGCGTAAGTGTCATAACAAGCATATTTTCAACGAGATTATGCCATTTAATCGCTTGCTTGACCCCTACAAGACGATCATTTAGCTAAATTTGTTGTCCTTTCTTATAATCTTCTTTTAAATATTAGGGTTGTTAATATAATGTTCTAGATTAGCTTATGCGATTATTATACATTATAAAATTTTAAAATACTTTTGAGCAGGATTCTATATAGTCGTTCTTAGCCTTCAGTTAGATTTGATTCAACCATTGGTTGTATGTCCTTAGGGCTATGTAATAGGACGCTTCTCATTTGTAGATTATAAAGCAAAGTTGTAATCATACTTGTGTAATAGAAGTTTAAATAAGTATCGAGATTTTATTTTATTTTATTTATTTATTTTTAGAAAAATTTGTTATTATTTAAATTGTGCCAAATAATAAATAAGTTATATTGTGCCAAACAGCCGGGTTGAAATAAAAAAGAAGAAAGTGGCATTGGGATGACACATGTACCCCCATAAAATGACGGTGTCTTCGTGTGGTTTCTAACTTTATTGAGTTTATAGGACTATTTTGTCTGAGTTGAAACTAAACTAACAGGACTAATATTTCTAAATTTATATTTACAGGGAAAATTGACTTTTTACACGATGTAATTGACTTGTTTATGGTTATATTGACAAATTTTAAGATTAACAATTAAACAAATTGATTAAAAATTTTTGAAATCAAATAAGTTGACTTTGATAGTATATTATTCGTAGTTTCTTATGATAATAATTTTGTGCTTATATCTAATAAACTTGAGAATTAATTTTTATTCTAAGTATGGTCAATTTGACCATAAAAAGTCAATTAAGACAATTAAAGTTGGTCGGAGGGAGTAACAAAGAAGGATTTTATATCAAATGGACCAACAGACATTTCTAGCTTCTGTTAATCACTTGATTTATAACTGAATTAGGTTGAGATGGAGATGAAAGTATTCCCTTTGAAATGCAAGCTTTGTCACATGTAGTGAATACCATCTATATTTGCAATTTTTGTGTTAATTTGGTTACGTTGATTAATCTTAATTTTCAAATAGAAGATCACCTGGGGTAGGACGTGGCAGGGGAAGAGGTAGAGATGATGGTGCTGGTGGGAGACAGCTAAAAGGCATGGGGCCATGTTTAGATGATGGATGTCCAAAAGGTGTGGGCGGGGGATGGGGCAGGGGAGGGTCTGCTAGCAAGTCTGGTGGCAGTAGAGGTATAAAACTGAATTAGTTTTACATTTTACGCTGAATCTATACTCCACTTCTTAGATGACTAACTATTTGCATCACAAAAGCTTAAAGCTAAAGCTTTTATTGAGAATACATGTGATGGACTTGTTTTTGAGACCAAGCCCAAATCTCCATAACTCAAAGAAATGTAGAGAGAGAAATAGACTGAGAATTAAGAGAAAAGAATTTTCATTTCACAAAACATATCTTCTCATTTGTTACAACTTGTACTTATACAACTTACAAATGAAATATCTAAACCTTTCAACTCTAACTAATCACAATCAATGGTCCTAATTACATTTGACAGCTAACAAACTAGCTATTAACCCACTTGCCTACTCAACTATGTTTAACTTCATAGTTCTTCATCCAATTGGGTCTTGTAATTTCCCTTCTTGCCCTTGATACGTTGGTGTTAATTCCTGAATCATCACCTTTTGTTTCATTTAACTCCCTTGAGCTTATTTCTATAGCAAAGTTAGATTCCCCAGAGTCCTCTATAGCAAAGTCAGATTCCCGAGTCCTTATGTGTATCAATATTTTCCCCATTTTCAAACACCTTGTCCTCAAGGTGGAGTTTTTGCTGAGATTCAAACATAGATTTATCCACCCGAGTAGATTCCTCTAATGGCAATGTCTCCCACCCGAATTAATAATTGAGTCACTAACTGCTTATTTCTCCAAATCTCTTTAGTATCCAAAACAGTTAATGGCTGAAGAATTGGATGATTTTGGCAGTTATTCTCTAGCATAATATGCACAACAAAATCCTCATTACCATGAAATTTCCTTAACATTGAAATATGGAAGACTGGATGAATCTTAGAATTTACATGCAACTTCAATTCATATGCCACAGGACCAATCTTTTTTATGATTTCATAAGGCCCATAATACCTTTTGCTAAGTTTATGAGTCTTGGATTTAGCTACATCAGTTGTTGGTAAGCTTGCAATTTTTCCAATACTAGCTCCCCAATTTCTAATTGAAGATCAGTTCTCTGTTTATCAGCTTGAGCCTTCATTTTATCTCTGGCTGAAGTTGAAAATCTCTTTAAAACCTGTAACTTGTCATTCCTTAACAGCAACATATCTTCCAATGTAGCCTCGTCGGTAGAACCACATATATAATGTGGAATTGCTGGTGGTGGTCTACCATACATAGCTTCAAATGGTGTGTGTTTGATTGAAAAGTGAAAAGCTGTGTTATAGTGATATTCTGCCAACTCCAAAAATTTATGCCAAGTTGTTGGTTGTTCTGCCACAAAGCATCTCAAGTACATTTCCAGAGTTCTATTTACCACTTCAGTTTGTCAATCTGACTGAGGGTGGTAAACACTACTCATTTGCAATTTAGTTCCATGCAATTTAAACAAAGCTTTCCAGAAATTATTGAGAAATACTTTGTCTCTATCTGATACAATTGATTTAGGAAACCTATGATGTTTACACACAATATCTATAAATAGTATAATCACTGTATATGTAGTAAAATTAGTAGGCAGGGGTCCAAAATGAACAGCTTTTGTGAGTCTATCAACCACTACCATTATCACAGTGTAATTGTGTGAAGCTGGTAAACTAGTGATGAAATCTGTTAGTTCCCATAGGCACACAAGTGATCTAGAAGGGGGGGGGGGGGGGGTTGAATAGATCTCTTAAAAACTTTTTATCTTAACTTCAAAAGTTTATTACCAATTAATTCATTTAATCAAGATTTGTTTGCACAGCGGAATATTTGTTTGAAAACTCCCCTTAAAGATTTGTAAAGCTACTTCGTTGAGTTAAGACTTTATTGAAGATAGCCACTTGTCAAGTAAACCAATTTTAGCAGTTATGTCTATATATATATATATATATATATATATATGACTGAATGTAAATGACTGAATGTAAATGACACCAAAGAGTTTTAAGTGGTTCGGAGATTGAATAACTCCTACTCCACTCTTCTACTACAACGAGTAGGAAATTCACTAAGAATGGTTCATACAGAACCCTTCAAGCACATCAGGCCTGGAAACTCTGGTTCACTAAGAACCCTTCAAACCAAGCAGGTTTGGTTAGTTTAGTCACTAGGACAAGGACATAACTGCCCTCTTCAAGTTCAGCAGACTTAGCTCCTTTAGTCACTAAGACAAGAACATAATTGCCCTCTTCAAGTCCAACATACTTGGCTCCTTGCTTGTTGATAGATGTTGGAGTTGCTACTGAGTTGTACTTTAAGTTCCATTGACATTAAATACTCAGTAGCAAGAAGTGATCATTCTTGAAATAATATTGAGTTCGACAATGATGCTTGACTTCTTTATTTGTTCAATATCTTCTTTGTGATCACCCATTGTGCTGCTGGGCTTTTGTACTTCAGCTTCTTTGGTACTTGATAACTTCTCGAGATGAACTCCTGAGATGATCGTGAAGATCCTTCCTTTTGATACTCAGTTGTTCTTTCTTATCATAGGCCGTTTATAGCTTCTCGAGATGGACTTCTGAGATGACTGTAATGCTCCTTCCTTTTGGTACTCAGTTGCTTCCATGTCTGTATTAAGTTTGCGTTTCAGCTTCTCTCTTCCACTTGCCTAGCAGCTCTGAACACTTCTCTTGTAATAGAGTTATTTCACTCTATGTCTCTCTCAATTCAGTAGTAGTGTTCTGATGGATCGTGGAGTTCTTCAGCATATTCATTTTTTATTTCACTCTACGATCAGTTGTTGTCCACCATCCTTTCTTGTATTTTCAACAACTTCTCTTTCTGTGAATCATCAAAACCCTTATATCTTTGTGTATATTTTTTCGTTGAAAGAAATCACGTTGGTTCCATTTGGCTTTGTGCAGATCTTTAAAATCTTCGATGTTGACTTTCTTGTTGCTTGTGTCAGTTCTTTTTCCTTTTTCTGACATGTTCTGATATATCAAACTGTAGCTTAGCTTTCTCAGAATTTATAGCCGTTGCACTCCCAGAGTTGTTCATCAAAGATTATTATATTCTTTGCTAATTAATCTTTTGATCCATCAATAAATACCTTCCTTGACTTTTAGAACCAGCTGTTCTGATGCATTCAGAGATGTCCCATTAGTCTGACCTTATTCACCATTTTCCTGAGCAGTGGGTCCTGACTTATAGTCGTTTAGGCACAAGGTCTTCTGTGACTCTGACATGCATCTGAATCTCAAGAGCACTTAAACTTTCTTGAATCTGGGCGGGGAGTATTCTCCTTTCTTTCGCACCATATTGTCGTTCTGTTAGTTTATTGGTTCTGAACTGCTCAGTGAATTCGTCGAGTGATAGGCTGTTTATTCTGATTCTGCGAAATCAGCTCCATGAATGTTACTTGAGGTATTTCAAGTAAAACGTTGAGTTAGAGCAATCTTTTCTCTTATTCTGCGATCTTGCTATTCTGTTCAGATTGCAGAGTTTGTCTGCAGTGCTTTGCTTTACGTTTTCGTTCTACGATCTTGTCCCTTTATTCAAATCGTAGAGCTTGTTAACTGCAGTGTTTCTCAGTGGAATCGTTGAGTTGTTGTCTTCGTTGGCACATCCTTTATTTCTACTCAACGATTATTTTATGTGTAGAACAATTTTCCGCATTGTCTTGTCATCCTGTTTCACACTATGATTTCTTCTAACTATGCAAATCGTATAGTTCTCGTATGTGCTTGCTCTTCAAGTTTACTCTACGATCTTGCTAGATTGTGTATATCGTAGAGTACATTTATTCTCTGATTCTGTGTTAACTGCTGACTAGCTTAGCTGACTGGTCGACGATCGTAGAGTTCTGCTCTACGATTTGTACTTGATCAGTTAATTTAGCTTGTATATTTTGTAGACCTCTTGCACATCTGTTCCTCTTTGATGATCGTAGAGTTATCCTGGTAAGGAGTCGTATAATTCACTCTACGAATTATACTGAATCGTTGAGTCTTCTTTGCTTGGAATCGTAGAGTCTGTTCTACGATCATATAGACTGATCAGATCTAACATAAGATCAACCTAACAGATTTGATCTTTTCTAACTAAGTCATTTCTTACATTATTACACCATTATATATATTGAAAGGACTTTACAGACTCTGTCATACAACAATGATTCAATCTTATGCTACTCTGCTTATACCATGCATCTTTTATGCAGAATGACTCCTACAGAAAGATCAACCTAACATTTCTGATCTTTAAAATCTAAGTCCTTTGTACACATATATCTTTTAAAAAGGACTTTACAACATTTGAACCAGATAACTTTCATTATCTTTTATAAGCATCAGATAGTTTTCAACAAGATCATATAAGTGTTATACAAGTGTGTAAATCACAGTATTTGAAATATATATCATACACACATGATCACGTAGGCACATAATTTGATTAACATATAACCACTTTGTCAATTGATCACATAAGCACTTTTAGAACATCTACGCACATAATCAAGTAAGCACATAAGCACATTAACACGTAAGCACTTTGTCAGATACACATTGACACCCAACCATGTAAGCACATTTACCACAATCATTTTTGCACAACAAATGTGACGCCCCCAAATCTGAGCCCACACAGCCCAAACTTGAGTCGTCAAAAGACTACAACAAAATTATTACAATGAAATACAACGTACAACAATACAGTGGATAATACAACACAACTAAGTCTTCATTATTATTGCCACACTATTTTATAACACGTGAAGACTATGATAGCTATCCCCGCACTCTCACTCCATTCCCCGGCTAGACCCAGCTACGTTCTCATATCCTGTTGAAAAATAATGGAACAAAAGGGTGAGCTCAAATAGCCCAGTAAGAAATATCATGACTAAGATAATGACGAATAAATTATCATTAGCCTTCAACAGGTGAGTTCTTGATAGAATGCAACAGAATACAAGGTGTATATCAAAAACTGCAGTTAAATTCTTGAACAATGTTCAGATTAATAATAGCGGCGGAATGAGCAATCTATTAGAAGAATAATGTAGACTATAATGTCCACGCGCTTCTCTTTTTCGTAAAAACATCATCAACTTTTATCATCTGAAATACCATTAGTCAAGAGAATACAAATTCACAGTTCCTGGTCATAATCATGCAAATCAACAGTTCATCTATGCATTACGGGCCAAAGAGAACATTCAATATAGCACCAGCGGTCATGATTATACCAGATTCAGCCTTTGGTCATAATCATACCAAACAACAGTTCATCTATGCACTACGGGCCAAAGAGAACTTTCAATATAACAACAACGGTCATGATTATACCAGATTCAGCCTTTGGTCATAATCATACCAAACAACAGTTCATCTATGCACTACGGGCCAAAGAGAACTTTCACCACGTGCCATAAAAGACACCGAACAGATGTATCGCCTTTAACCTAATATATCGCCTTTAACCTATCATCTGTTCAACAAATATATCACATCTGTGCCCCCGGCCACATATATTCACAACAGCTTGATTCTTGATGATTAGTACAAATAATAGTGATACAATTGATGAACAGAAGAAACAGGATAAACAATAAGTATCGGAAGTTTACTTTGTGCAGATTCAAATAATGTCCAAATTGTCAACATGATGCGGAGTGAAATTTAAAAATGTTATTCAAGATTCTCAGTTCAGAATAACGGTTACAGTTCAATAGAAAGATTCAGAAAATAGGAAGGTTCAGTTGAAATAATGAAGTTCAACTATTATGGAACATATAATATTTTCAGGAATTATAGAAGCAATAGTTCCATAATAAGTTTCGATTCAGGAGTATGAAAGAAAATAATATCCCTTACCGTAGCAAGTTCAGGAGTGTAAAAAAAATGACATTTCTTACCGCAATAAATTTAAGAGTGTGAAAAGAATAATATTCCTTACAGTAGTAAGTTTAAGAGTGTGAAAAGAATGATATTCCTTACCGCAATAAATTTAAGAGTGTGAAAAGAATAATATTCCTTACCGTAGTAAGTTTAAGAGTATGAAAGAAAATGAAATTCCTTACCTTAACACGTGACTGGATATTGATTTAAATGAGGTTGATCAACCTATATATTTTTAATATAATTAGTAATTACCACATATAAATTTCAAAGTGTATGATAATTCGTATAATATGAACTATCAAAATTATATATATTTAACATAATTTTTGTAGTATAATATAACTACTTTAAAATAGTTTTTAAAATAATATTCCAAAATAAATCTTCCAAAGAAAGCTTTTAAAAATGAATCTTCTCAAAGAAGAGTCTTCTAAGGGAAGATTTGTGAATACCGTGAAAAATAGGAATTTATGAAATTACTACTTTTTAATAAAAGACTTACTTGAAAAATTCCTGCACTCCTTTTGGCTTTCAAACTCTCAAAATAACCTTACTATTCTCAGAGAAAACTTATAAAATTCTTATAGAAAAATTCTATGTTTTAGGTGTGATTTTTCTATTCAGCTGAGCAAGCTATTTATAGGAGAAAAGAAGTTACTATGCGTGGTAGGTGAACAGAAAAAAATTCAGCAGAGGCTGCTGCGCAGCCTCCACCAACCCATTCCCAGCAAACACATTTCTCACATTTCGTGTGGGCCCCACAATGGGTCCCACATGTTTCTTACTATTCACTTACTATTCACGTTACTATTCACGTCACTATTCACGTTACTATTTCAAATAGTAAAATTAATTATTTTATTTTTTTATTTATTTATTTATTCTTCCTGTGAGTCCAACATATAAAATAATGTTACCACAATAATGTAAGAAACACGTTACATATTTTTATTAATTTAATAATATAAATTATAGTGTATTTGCTACTGTGACAATTATTAGATTCAATAATTTTAAACTACAGTGCACCAACAATTATTGACTCGATGATATGAAATACAGTGTAATGACAATTATTGAATCAATAATGCAAAATACTGTGTAGCAACAATAATTAAATTGATAATATAAAATATTATGCAGTGACAATTATTGATGAAATGATGCGTAACAGTTACGGTGTCAATAATATGAGACACTGTGCAATACCGTGTGCTACTGTAGAGTACCGCATGCTACAGAAAAATACCATAAATTACCGTATGCTACTATTCTTTTATCACCGGTATTTTAACAGTTAGCACCGTTGACTATTTTTATTAAAAAGGTTACTTCTGTCGTTTTCTATATCCGACAAATATTCCGTTGTGGGGTCCACAAATAATTTGTTATTTCGGTGCCGTCGTACGGCACGAATATTCCCCGACCAAACGAATATTCCCCGACAAAACGAATATTGTCCGACAAAATAAAATTTGCACATAACATCTTTAACTTTCAATTTTGTTAATTTAACCACTTACTGTTTCAGGAAAAAATATATACGAAGAAAAATTAAATTTTATATTTCATAAAATTCGGGGTCTTACAACAAACATCATCATCAAATCAACCAACCTTCAACAAAATCCATGCTAACATCTTCCCATACCTGATTTGGAATTGGCCAGGGCTGTAGTAAGCCATATGGAGCCATGGTTAAAGATTTCATTTGTTGACACATTCCACATTTTTAATGAACTGTATGACATCAGCTTTAATTCCAAACCAGAAAAAATTAGCAGATAACCTCTCATAGGTTCTCTCTACCCCTGCATGACCTCCAATTGGAGTTGGGTGAAATTCTTGAAGCAAATAAGTTGTTAACTCAAGCTGAGCGGGAATGAACACTCTTCCCTTAAAAAATAGTAACTACACTTTTTCATACCACTGATTATCTCCATTTCCCAATTTATGTTGTTTCAGTTGTTGCACTTGTGCATTTGTTAGCAACTCTTGTTTCAACTGTTCTAAAAATTTGAATTATGGAATTGATAAAGCTAAAAATGACTTCCTTAATTTCTGATTCCAACTGAAGTCTAGATAAAATATTTGCAGCCACGTTGGTTTTCCTAGTTCTATATGCAATCTCATAGTGATATCCCAATAATTTTGTGAGATAGTACTGTTGTTCTGGTGTTTGTACCACTTGTTTCATCAACCATTTAAAACTTTTTGATCTGTAAATATATAAAATTTAGATCCTAAAAGATATTGCCTCCATTCGGCCACTGCAGATGTAATAGCAAACAATTCTCGCATATAAGTTGAAGCTTGTTGCAATCTTTTAGATAACTTTTTACTAAAGAAAGCCAAAGGATGCCCTTGTTGCATGAGGACAACTCCAACTGCAACCCCCGAAGCATCAGTTTCCAGTTGAAATGGAATGTCAAAGTTAGGTAGTGCAAGGACAGGGGCTTTTGTCATAGCAAATTGTAATTGCTCAAACACTTCTTGCGTTTCTGTTAACCATTTAAATCCTTCTTTTTTTCAGCAGTTCTGTCAATGGTACAATTATAGTAGCATAATGCCTTATGAATCTTCTGTAATACCCTATGATATCTAAAAATCCTCTCAACTGTTTTTGATTATTAGGAACTGGCCATTTAACCATAACATCAATCTTTGAAGGATCTGGTTCCACTCATTTGTTTGTGATTATATGCCCCAAATAATCAATGGAAGTTGCAGCAAAAGAACATTTACTCAATTTCACATAGAATTTGTGTTCTCTTAATGTATGTAATACTGTCTTCAAATGTTGCTCATAACTCTCCAAAGTCGGATTATAAACGAGAATATCAAAGAAAACTATAACAAATTTTCTCAAAATGGTTGAAAAATCTCGTTCATTATAACTTAAAATGTTGCTAGTGCATTCGTTAAGCCAAAAGGTATAACGACAAACTCACATTGTCCATGATGAGTTCGAAAGGCTGTTTTATGAATATCATCTTCCTCCATTCGAATTTGATGATAACCAGCTCTGAGATCCAATTTTGTGTAATATTTTGCCCTAAACAATTCATCCAACAACTCATCAACCGTAGGAATTGGAAATCTGTCCTTGATTGTAGCTGCATTCAAAGCTCTATAATCAATACAAAATCGCCAACTAGAATCCTTCTTCTTAACTAGTAAGACAGGTGAGCTAAATGCACTATTACTTGGCCTTATAACCCCTGTTGCTAATATGTCATTCACTTGTTTTTTAATTTTTGTCTTCTGAAAATGAGGATACCTATAAATTTTAACATTAATAGGCTTAGTATTTGGTTCTAGATGAATGGCATGGTTATTTCTTCGTGTGGGTGGTAACTGTTTTGGTTTAGCAAAAACATCTTGATATTAGTGTGAAAGAGTAGTAATAAGTGGTGGCAATGTTTCTGGAAAATTTAGAAGTGGATCAGTGTTCAAAGTAGGACTATCAAGCATCAACATATAACAAGAGGCATAAGAATCAGTTTTCAACATCCTGGTTAAATTCTTAGCAGAAATTGATTCAATACTAGGAAGCTCATTGTGACATCCTGGATTTTTACAGAATTTTCAAATGAGGATTTTGATTAATTTAGTGAAGGTTAGAAGATAAAACCTAGCTTGAATGACATAATGTATTAAGGGTGATTAAATATGAATTATTATGTGATCAATGTGTTATAAATGACCTGTGTGGTTGAAATGGTACAAAAGGACTCTTGATGTAAATAAGGATCTATAGAACGTATAAAGACCAGTTATTTATGTAAAGTGTATAAGTGACGTAACAAATTTTGAAATCAAAACGAATATGAATTTTGACGGTTGAATGGTAATATAAAAGGATTAAAGATGAATGATTGATTGTAATGCCCACAATAGGGTTATTTAAAAAGAATTATGGTAAGACACTATGTTGTGTCAGCAGGTAATAGATTGAATATGTGTATATGGATATTTGAGCAGAAAAAGAAAGAAGAAGAGTTAAATTAGAGAATTATGGAAATAAGGAAAACGAATGTAAATTAAGCTTTAGTTATGTATTAATAACTAGCTTAATGAATAATCCTGGAAAGGCGAGAGTATGAAAATGACAAGGTAAGTCAGTATGCGTAGAAAAGGAGTAGCAGTTTGACCTAATCGGTCTATTAAGGATTAACGGAATATTAAAAATTTGATATGTGAATATATGGAATTGCCAAGGAATTGATCTTAATTGATTGGAATGAGGTAAATATCTATACGATGTGTATGTATACAAGGTAATACTCCTGAGAGTGAGTTTTGGTAATCCGAGTGAGTTTTTGCTTTTTAGAAAGCGGTCTAAGGAAAAAGTGAGCATTTTGATTATTGGAGATGTCGATATTTGAAATTTATGAAATGTGGAACCAAGAAAGTGTGTAAGGAACGAGATATGTATTTTATGGTTAAAAGAAAGTTATGTAATTGATTTGCGATTAAATGACTATTTAAGTCATAAAATGAGTTTACGTGAACGTAGTATGATGAAAAACGAATGACATTGTCGGTCGATTGGAAGAAGAATCAAGTTAAACGAGCATGAAATGAATTAATGAGAAGGAAATATAAAGATTGCCTTAAAAAGGAAATTAGCTTGGAAAATTAAAAATCTAGCAAATTGGAAAAATGACCAAGTTGCCCTCAACAATCTAGTTAATGACCATTGTGTCCTAAAGGGTAAAATGACCAAAATACCCTTGATAAATTAGGTAATGACTTATGTGTTCCAAGTGATGAACTGTCAAAAGTGCCCTTGACTTAATGTGTAAAATGACCAAAATGCCATTGGGTTGATCTAACCATAGTTAAGCTTAGTTAACTCATATTGAGTTAACTCTCTTATATTACCAAGCAAGTGAACTCTTCTTCCTCATTCTTGTTTGCTAAAATCTGAGCCCTAAGAGAAAGAGAGAGAAAAGTGAGGAAGCCATGAAAGAAAGAAGGAAAAGCTTGAAATCATGGAGCTAGGATGCTTAAATGATCAATGAGCAAGAAGAAAAGAGGAAGAACTTGTCACGAGGAAGCTCTCTATATAAGAAAGTTGGCCATTCAAGAAGGTATAAAAGTTTTCTAAGCTTGAAACTTTAAGTTATGTATGTCAAGATATGTATTTGTGGTTAAAGATATGATTTATGTAAGAAAATGTGGCTAGAATTGGAAGTTTATGGTTAAACCTTAATATATAAGGTTGAGCATATGTATATGAGGTTTATGTGTGTAAAAGATAGCATGATAATGTTTAAAAGTATAGAAATCATGATTTATGGAGAATCATGTGTTTATTCAAGCTAAAAACCATGATTTGTTGGTTGATCATATGTAATATGTTGGAAATTTTGATGAAAACCTAGCTAGGAAGGTTGAACATGTTTGAAGCATGAGAAATTTTATACTAGATAGCTTCAAAGAATCACAAATGGTTGAAAAGCATGATATGTGAAAGTAAAGTTTAATATTAGGCTATAATTTGTAATTAAACCATATTGTAAAGCAAATGGCCAAAAAATCACAAAGTTGGTAAATTTTGGTTTTAAGGTTAAAAACGAGTTTAATCTCCCTCATATGGGTTATTGTTTCTATGATTTTGAGAAGTCAAATGAGGCAGGTAAATTTTTTATAAAATACTAGGTAGTAAGACCTAGTACTGTTCCAAATTTGGACTTGATTGGATGTATGGTGAATGAGTTAAAAAATCAGCAAAGAAGCAGCAAAAATTAGAATTTTTGGAACTGCAGGACTGCGCCGGGGCGCAGTGTATTGTGCTGAATACTGCACTGGGGCGCGGTGTATTGTTCATGAGCCAAGAGGACTTCATGGCCAACGAAGTCTGAAGCGGTCGGGGCGCAATATACTGTTCATATAAAAATTTTAAAGTGTCCAAAATGCAACGTTTTGATACAGAATGATAAAGATAAGCTATGTAAACCCTAGATAGATAAATAATGACCAATATAAAGGGTGTCAAGGTATAATGAAATGATAAATGACATAATGTAATATGCCTAAAGCTAAGTCAAATTATGATATGAGTTTTGAAAATGTCAGTAACGAGTTATGATGTATTACTAACCTACATAAGGTGTATTATATCAAAAGTGAAATGAATAGAGATTATTGGTTAAGCAATTATGGATAAAGTTTGATAAATTATATTAAGTCTTATGATCTTATAATGACATATAAGTGCAATGTTGATAGATAAGGTTCAGATTAGCAACTCGAGGCAAGGAAATGATAGGAAAGTCAAGCGAAGCAGTAACTGTTAAGTATAAAATAAATGCAGATCAGGTAAGTTTTTCAGACGTAAATGTAATGATTGTTCTATGTGAACTATATGATAGTAAAAGATGTGGAATGTGCCTTATGTGGAACTATGTGATTTAACTGCTAAATGAAATATGTGACATTTAAGCATAACATAGTAAAGTAATGAATGCATGATGCATAAATATAAACTGCAAGCATGAAATGTGTTATCTGATTGACTTGTTGAGTCTGTGTGCTCACTCTTGCTATGAACTAACATTTTCAGGTAAAGTACGAGAAAACCGGAGGTTTCGGTTAAGTTAAAGGTAAAGAATGCTAAATGCATAGATAAGCATGAAGGAATGTAGTATATTCCTATATGTGTTATAGTAATTCAGTAGATGAATGTAAATTGGTACAGGTACAAGTTATGTAATGGCCTAGTTTTAATGTTAAACATAAATAGTAATAAGGAATGCATGATTTGTAAATTCATAGAGATGGATGTGCATGTATGTATTTATTCCGAGAAATGTTTTAAAAGGATAAGGTAAATGTATTATGGTTAGTCGAGTTGTACATGTAACAAACTCGTATATATGGTACATATGTATGTAACATTAATTATGTACGGAACAAGTATGATGTAAGCAGGATGATGTATGGATAGTTATATATGATTGATGACTGTATTCATAGAATAAGTTATGTTAAATCATAATATATATGATTGTGAAACAGTAATAGACTAGGTCACGATTTATAAATGTTTGACTTAGGTACTAATGAATAGTAAGTGAACGTTACGATCCTGAGGCAAGATGATGATTGTAAGATAAATAAACAGATTTATGGACCGCATTATGGTCAAATAATGATTTTAAAGGTTAAATGTTATGTATTAACGCACGAAATCGCCATTAAGATACTTTATGATTATATAATATGATTTTAAGATTAATGATTATGAAATCCAGAATTGCATGGATAGGCTTAAGGAACGTAGGGATTTCGGTAGCGTTACACTCATCACTCCTCAAAATAACTTCCCTCCCTTTCCACAAAAACTTCATAGTAGCCTGCTTGTAATTAGTAATTACATTTCCCAACTCTTCTAACCACATAACTCCTAAAATTGCATCAGCCCCATGCAAATTAATGACATAAAAATTAGTAACAAAAGTGTGCCCTTGAATCACAAAAGGAACTTGAATGCACTGTCCCTTACAAGTTAAACATTCCTCATTTCCAACCAACATAGAAAATTTAGTAGATGCTGTAATAGATAATCCCAGAAATTTCACCCTATTCTCTATTATGACTACTTCCCCCATTAACCATAATCTGCAAGGATTTCCCCTTTAATAGACCCTTTCATCCTCAAAGCTTTATGATTTGATTTACCAAAAAGGTCATGCAAACTAATTTCAGGCATGATTCCATTAGACAAGTCTTTATTCTCTATTTCCACTATATTTGTTTCTTGGTTACCAATATCATCTTCTGCTAAAGAATCATCCTCCTCCTTATTTTCGCCATCAAACAATAACAATGTCATTTTAGATTGACATTTATGATTTTTATTCCATTTCTCATTACAAGTAAAACAAAGTCCTTGTTCCATTTTTTTATGTCTGTCTGCAACAGATAACCGCTTAATAGGAACCCCATTATAATTTGCAGATCCCATTCCAGATCTGCTGGGAGAAAATCCCATCCTAGAACTACTAGCACCAGTATTGTACGGTACCATAGACAACTGATTAGTAGGAGTAATGGCATTTACAGGTTTAACATGCCAAGGCTTAGGCCCCAAAATAGACCCATGTGCGTTGTTATGATCTTTGGAACCTAAGATCCACTCCTACCCTCAGTATCCTTATTCTCAAACAACTTTGCTAACCCCATAGCTTGATGTATGTTATAAGGTTGTTTTGCAATTACGTCCTTCTTAATATAAGGTTTCAATCCAGAAATAAAACAGTTCATCAAGAAATGATCAAGCTATCCTATAATTTTAGTGCACAATTCTTGAAATTTTACCTGATATTCTTGAACAGAGTCTTCTTGATACAATTTAACTAAAGCTTGAGATGCATCCTCAAAAGGAGATGGACCAAACTGTACCTTCAACGCAATCTCAAATTGAGTCCAAGAAGGAAGTTTATCGGATGATTCCTACCATTGAAACCAAGAAGAAGCTGCTCCATCCATATGTAAAGAAGCTGTCAAGAGGAAGACTGGAAGCATTCTGCAAAGAGAGGGGATTATAGCCGTTATTTGAGTTTGAAGTATAAGTTAGTGGAACGGAGTCGTTTGGGTAGCTTACGTAGTCGTTTTAATAGTGGTAATAAAATCAGCGTTAGTAGATTAAACGCGGTCGTTTAGTGAAGGCGTGTTCTTTGTTCTTCGTTGTTGCTGTTATCAAGTTGTTGCTGAGTCTGTTAGCTTGGGAAGGAGAGTCACACGTGTTAGGGAAGGATTGGTTTAGAGTAGCTGTTCATGCCAGAATATTGTTGCTAGGAAGTTATATATGTCAGTACTCCAGTATTAACAATCTATCGAGAAAATGAATGAAGTTTTATAATCTTAATTTCCTTCCTGCAAGTTTCCTTTCCTCTGTGTAGACACCCAAATTTTGCACTTTTGTACTAACCCTGGCAGGAGGGCAAAGTCGTCACTTGACTCGACATGCGAAAAGGAAGGTGGATCCCAACACGAAGCCACCCCAACGACTTACGGTCAAAACCGCCACAACGAACAACGAGCATCAGGTTACTTGAGTCAAGACAAACAGTCGATCAGAAGAACTTGATTTGATCACAAAAGCCAAGCACAAATAGCAATTTCTACATCAAGTAACAGCCTTCCGAAATAATACGGCAGAAATTGACGATTCAAGGCTGCGTGGCACGGAAATCGAGAAAAGCCAGCTGGGCAGCCGCAGATGCATCTGCGGCCACCGACAGAGGTGACTTTTGCACGGCTCGAGGGCGGCACACGGCAGCCGAGGATTCGGCGCGGGCGGCCACAGCAGGCAGCCGCAGATGCACCTGCGGCCAGCCGCAGATGCACCTGCGGCTGCCTGCGGAAGCCTATACAACGGCCATTTCCACCCGAGAGCTGGAGGGAGAAGAAAAAAGAAAAATAGATTTTAGAGAGAGAGAGAGCGCGAGGAAGAGAGAGAGGAGCTCGGGTTTGGCTCAAATCAAGTGAAATTTCATGTTCTTTTGCTAGATAGTTGAATACTCTTGTGGTTAGGCTCGATTCGTGAAATATAAAGCTTCGTTTGGTCTATTGCAAGGTGAAAAAGGGTGTTTCTTTTGATTTTTTTCTTGTTTGTATTAATGTGATAATCTTGTGTTTTGGGTTTGTTTAGCATAGAATGTTGTTGTATTAATGATGATCCATGGATTAGGGATCGTTAGCGAGGGTTCCTTTGGAACATAATCTCCTCCTAACGCCCCGATGACATCCGTATGGTGATATGTCGTTCGTTGTGGTAATGAGTAGTTCGTAGTGTTGGGTCTGTGATATTTGAGTTATGTAATGTGATAGCAATGTCTAATATTGTTAGATTTGGCTTAGTATTGGTTGTATAGTGATTTGGTGATTGTGAGCCTAGGGAGGAGATCCTCGTGATCGGATCCCGATGATGGACGTTTTGGTATATGTAATCACGGTATAGGGTCCATTGCGGTGTATTTGTAACATCGTGCCTTAACGTGATACCAAATCGTGATCGGGTTAAGGCCCCGTAATAATAAGAGTGAGATATGTGATTGTGTGTGTTTGGGGTTGTCTGGATGGCTCACATGCCCATGGGTAGCCCCGACACGTTTTGGATGCTTGTTTTAGTCTACGACACAAAAAACAATTTTCCAAAAAAATAAAGCAAACGATAAAGATCTTCTAAAAAGAATCAATTTAGGATTTTAGATTCACGAGGTTTAAAATTAAGAGTTTTGGCGAACTTGGATTCCGGTTTGATGAAAAGGCTCCAATGGATTTTGAAATATCATACAAAATGATTTCGTAAATATGAATAAACGTTTTCATTAAACTTTGTGCATAGGGTGAAAGAGTTCTAGAAGTTGCCTTCATTTTATTTATATTAACTGTTAGAAGGCAATGTATAGTCTTGATACCTATTTGACAAAAGTTTAAAAAACTCTGTTTTCTATAAACGACATCTAATAAAACCCTCATCGCTTTAAAAAGTAAAATCAATCTTTATCATGAAACAAAGTCTTGTCATTTGGGTCAAAAGACGTATAAAACGCTTTCCAGATAAACACATTTGCCATATAAAATCAAAACAAACTTTTTATGCAAAACTCACCACAAACCTCCATTTAGGCACACACACACGCAACTCACACATTTTTAGGATTTTAAAAGGATAGGAAAACATCGAGATTGCGGTAACCGTATTTCACGGAAGTCGGGGGGTGCCTAACACCTTCCCCTCGCTTAAGCAAGCCCCCGAACTCTATGAATCTCGGTTTGCGGACCAATTGAATCGGAGTCACATATGAGCCATTACGATTACGAAAACAAAATTCGGATGAGTTGGTACATCCATTTCAAAAATACCAACTGGCGACTCTGGTCAATTGGCTCATAAAAAAAATCGACATTTCAAAACCCCGTCGACACTAAGCCGACCCTTTTCAAAAAATCACATCTTAATCTAAAGGCTAAAATTGAAAAGTGCTTTTAATAATAAAAAACGAAGCGACGAAATCCCGGCGTCGACACTCTGTTTTCTGTTTATTGCAAATTTCCTTTCCTGAGTTCTCTGAATTTGTAACAGAAGCCAAATCCAACCTCTCTGCCATTGGAATTTCAGGAACCTCAAAAAACTTATTCGCTTTGTACAACCAATCCGTTGGATCACCTCCTGCAAATCGTGGAAACTTGATCTTGACTCATCGAAAATGCTCCTTTGATCCCGTAACTAACGTAGGCATAGTGTTTGATGAATTGCCTTTGCTAGCATTCAATTGTTGTAGCTGTTGATTAATCGGAGCAATCAACTCCTCAAGGAACTGTTTCTTCATAGTTGCAAACTGGGACAAAAATTGTTGAAAACCCTCATTTTCTGCCATTGTAACAAGAATGAAAGCACCAATGATAGACTTGTTTTCGAGACCAAACCCAAATCTTCAGAACTCAAAGAAAGAGAGAAATAGACTGAGAATTAAGAGAAAAGAATTTGCATTTCACAAAACATATCTTCTCATCTGTTACAACTTGTACTTATACCACTTACAAATGAAATATCTAAACCGTTCGACTCTAACAAGCTATTAACCCACTTGCCCACTCAACTGTTTTTAACCTCTCATTTTAACTTCATAGTTCTTAATCCAATTGGGTTTTCTAATTTCCCTTCTTGCCCCTGATACGTTGGTATTAATTCTTCCTTTTGTTTCATTTAACTCCCTTGAGCTTATTTCTGTAGCAAAGTTAGATTCCCCAGAGTCCTGTAGCAAAGTCAGATTCCCCTGAGTCCTCGTGTGTATCAACAAGTTTGTGGTTACAAAATCTTCATCACTATGTGAAATTGATTTTTTTTTGGGTAAAACAATAGCAGTTTTGATATTTGATCTTAGCACATGCCATTTCCACATGATGCCGACATTCCCATCAACTAATTACACCAGTTTTTTGAACACTAGGATTTTTGACGATTAATGCTGGGAATTATATTTGTTCAAAGCCAGCTCTCATTCTAGAGGCTTCATTTTGTTGGTAGAAGTTGATGAGGGAAGCATTGCCACTTTGTTTCCACCTAAGCTAATCAAATTTTGTTCTTTCTGATAGGTGGAGGTCGTGGTTGATTCGCCTGAAGTTGCTGTTGATGCAAGTTACTGGGAGCGGACTTGGCACTTTAGAGGAATGTTATCCCTTTGTGGTAAAAGCTGGAGTTGGATAATAATAATAAGTTTTTTTGAGGGGGATTCTGGGAAAAATGATGCTTTTTTCCCCCCTTGGTTTTCTGATAGTTCCGCTTCCTGTTGTGAACCCTTCTCCCTTTTCCAGCTATTTGTAAATGGGTGTATTCTGTATGATATTTTGTAAATTCATCACTCTATGAAGAATTGACTTTGCCATTTGGTGACAACTTTGTTGATAATTGTAGGTGTACAAAAATTGTTTTTAAAGTTTCTTAAAAGCACATGTTAATCAGAGGGTAACATTGTTATGATTTTTGGTATATTATGATATACCATCTCTGTTCCAAAATGGAAGTACTTATCACGTCTATCAAAAGTGTTTTTTATTTTTTTTAATTAGTACTATAAAAATGATGTAACATACTCACTTTGTCAATATAATTTTATGAGGACATGAGAGTGGAGTAACACTTAACATTCTTGCGTGTGGTGATTAATTATTAAACTAAACATTTGAATGTAATGCATATTTATTTAGTTATGATTATAAAAAAATAATTATTTTAATTTTATTTAAGTTTGTAATGAAAGTTTATATCGATAAAATTTACTTGAAATTCTTATACATTAAGCCCAGAACTAAAATATGGGAATTAAATTTATTAATTAATTTCTAAATGATTAACACTTGTGAAGAAAATTTTAAAATATAGGGCCCACAATCTTTGTATTTTTGCCTCAGACAAGATAAACATTAAAGTTTAATATTTTTTCAATTACACATGCTAACTCAAGAATTAAACAATATAGTTTAGGCCCAAATTCGATTTTCACCTTAAATTCATTTTAATTAATAACATCCTAAACTATCAAAACAATATGCCCCAAAGTTTAGGGTGCAAATTGTTTTGATGTTAAAGTTGTGGAGGCAAATTGTTTTAAGCTCCCAAATTTTAGGGTGCTCGTAATAAAAATTAATTTTAGGGTACTCGTAATAAAAATTAAGTTTGAGGGTGCAAACCAAATGTGAACCTAAACTATCGGGTCCAATTTGTGATCTAGTCATACTTTTAAATCCAACTTCAACTATAGATGAATCTCTTACAATTTTCCAAACGGAATAGAACCCTAACAAACACAAACTCATATACAACTCGAACTAACGACCGACCCATGCAACATATATTTATACTTTGATAAAAAATATATAGTACAAATCCAAGTTGGATTAGATATATAAAATTAAATACTGTTCCGACCCATGCAACATATATTTATACTTTGATAAAAATATATAGTACAAATCCAAGTTGGATTAGATATATACAGTTAATACTGTCAAATCTCGGTTCTGAACGAAATAGTATTCTTAAATCTCTAACCAAATAAGGATAGGATATGTAATACGTGCAGAACATATTATAAATAGGTGATCATGCACGGTTGCTTAATACATTCTTCTGCTTCAGAGTTTACAATTAATCACCAATGGCTTCCATCACCCACTTCTTATGTATTGTTTTCATAATCACTTTGTTCTCTCTCCTTAATGCCAATACCTTTTCATCATCCCTTCTCAATTGTAATTTCAATAAAATTTATCAACTTGGAGATTCAATTTCCGATACGGGAAATTTGATACGGGAACCAGCAGGATCATACACCCCATTCGCTAAGCTGCCTTACGGTGAAACTTATTTCAAGGAAGCCACCGGTCGTTGTTCTAATGGTCTACTCATGATTGACTTCATTGGTACGTAAATATATATGTCTCATGCCCTCCTCTTTGTTCAATTAATTTTGTTTTGCATGTCGAAAATTTAATAAATTTATACGTATATTATGAAACGTCTGGAAAATTTCAAATTTCTTTAGCTCAATTTAAAATCAAAGACTCTTTTTGTTCTTTTTAATTTTTTTTAAGACGTATCGAATTATATATAGACACACATGAATTGTAATTTCTTGTTATGCTTCTTAATAAATATAAAATTTCGTAAATTTTGGGTCTAATTTAAATTAGAGAAAGAACTGGATATGCGGTCCCTGCATATAACATACTTGCACATTCCTATTCTATCAAAGCCAACAACGTTGCTTCTTTCATTAATCATGTTCAGTTTCTATGATTCCCCCAACAATCTCAACTCTCCCCCAACTTCACCTCTCTCTAATACAGTCATACATAATATGCATATGATTTAACAATGCATCATGTAGTTTTAATTTAGAATAGTGTATTTACAATGTTTCACATATACTTTGACAGCATGGGCAGCTGGTATTCCACTTCTCAATCCGTATAAGAGTTCCGATGCATACTTTGACAATGGAGTAAACTTTGCAGTTGCCGGTGCAACTGCACTTCCTGTACAAACTTTGAGGGAGAAGAACATTATAGCTCCCGTAACTAATAGTTCTCTCGATGTACAACTTGGCTGGATGTCTACGCATTTTGCTTCTCTTTGCAAGACAAATACAGGTTTGTCATTAAAATGAAGAATTAAAGTTTGATATATATATAACAAAACTACTCTTATTTTAATAATATGTCATGATAGTACTACTTGTGTATACATTGTCATTTTATCAAATTTTAACTCTAAAATGAATTAGTACATAACTTTGTTCATAAATGTTATATTTCTCTTAATCATAATGTTTTTCCGTTGCTTTTTTTGATAGATTGCACCGAAAAGCTTAAAAATTCCCTTTTTATGGTTGGAGAGATAGGGGGTAATGACTACAATTACGCCTTACTGCAAGGGAAAACCATTGACGAGGTTAAGAGTATGGTGCCAGATGTTGTCCAAGGCATCATCAATGTCACAAGAGTAAGTTCAATTTAATTTCAACAAAAGTCACATAGATTTAATTTACTTATTATGGGTTACTAAACTTCGAGTGTTCTAGATATAAATATATAAATGTCCCTAAAATGTCTCTTTTATTGTTCTCAGAGAGTTATCCAACTTGGGGCTCCTAAAGTCGTCGTTCCAGGAAATTTTCCAATTGGATGTTTGCCAATTTACCTGACAGGATTCAAAACAAATAATTCGACAGCTTATGACAACCAAAATTGCTTAAAGGACCTAAACAACCTTGCAGTGTATCACAACGAACATCTACAAGAAGCAATTAACGAGTTAAAGAAAGAGAGCCACGGCACGACAATTGTATATGGTGATTACTATAACGCTTTCAAATGGCTTCTCAGATTTGCTCCAGAATTAGGTATGCGTAGCTGCAAGCCTTAAACATCTATATTATCTTACATTAATTATGGAGAATATCATGTATAAATTTTTAATTATTTATGACTTGTGTAGGTTTTGATGCCACATCATTACAAAAGGCTTGTTGCGGGACCGGCGGTGATTATAATTTTAACATGACACAAGTATGTGGAGCTCCAAATGTTTCAATCTGTCCGAATCCGGCTCACTTTATTAGTTGGGATGGAATTCATCTCACACAGGAGGCATACAAGATTATGGCAACTTGGCTTATCAAGAACAATATTCAGCCCGGTCTTAATTGTCATCATTAAATAAATTTAGTAGCCTTTTCTAGTTTTAATACAATAATTTTTATTAACTTTTCCTGAGCTTAAGCAATAGCTATAATGTGGATATTTTGTTTGATATATATTTTAATTGTTTATCTATTTTAATTGTTTAACCAAATTAATGTTCTTTAATTTGGGCAATACTTATTGCTTATGATTTGAGCTGTCATATTAGTCATCATGAGGTCAATTTGAGCTTAATTCGTAATCCGAAAGAAATCATCTTCTTAGTAAATTCAATTTGCTAGTAGTTCCTTAGTTTCACATAAAGAATTTTACGTATTATTATTTTTAGTTCACAATAAGAGTTGATTTTTTTAATAATATTACATATATACCACTGCCTTAAACTAATAATTTTTTTTTTTTTACAAATTCAAAAAAAAATAATAAATTGTTAATAACATTCTTTGAGATTGGGTGAAATTTTTACCAAGTTTTTAGATTTTAAAATTTGATTTCAAGGGTGAAATATTCAAAAATCTTCCTTTTCTAAAATAAAAGTTATCTTAATGTATTTCATCTAAAACTGAGAAATATGTAAAATGGGACAATTTTAAAAACATTAATTTAGCATATATTATAAAAGATAATTTTATACCTCACTTTATATAGAAAAACTTATAACGGAATATTCATCATTTCATAAAAAAATAATAATAATTGGAGAAAAAACATTGGAAATCAATTGTTTAAATGTAGTATTTGTAAAACAAAATTTAGAATTTTTTTAAAGTAATATAAATTGTTTTTAAGCTGTGTATATCCAGAATGAGTAATAAAGTTATTATCCAATTTTTCTTATTTCCAATTTTCTTGTCGGTTTAACAACTTGCTACAAAGCTTAATAACTTGTTCATTTTTACATGGATTGAGATCAAACTTGAACCATAGCTTGTTGGATTCATACACTCACCAATCCAAAAGCCTTAATCATTTTCAAAAACATTTATTAGCCAAAATAAAGTTCTAAAGTTCTAGGATTTTCAAAATAACATACTTTACTAGAAATTAAAATCATCATAAATCTATATTAACACATTTTTCGTTTGTTCTTCTTGGATTATCTCCGAAACTTATATACTCATAACACATCTCTTATGGATCTTCAAAACAACATACACATTTTGAGTTCCATGGTTTTGAAAAAAATTGGTTTCCACTTAGGGTTTCCAAAATCATGATCTTACTTCCATTAATCTAACTTTTCATGCATCAAAACATACACTAATCACATAAAATCCATTAATACCATCCTTATATCTTTCGATCCACCATGATCCACTATCACAACACAACCAAACATGCTACCATAAACATTAAACTAAAGTTTTAAGTATAGGAAACTTTTAAACCTTTTTTGATGATCTTATTCTTCTTCTTCTTGATGGATGCAAACCTTTATTGCTAGACTCCTTCTCCTTCTACCCGAAATTCCTTGGAAAGATTTAAAGACCTTACTGTAGACACCCAAATTTTGCACTTCTCTACTAACCCTGGCAGGAGGGCAAAGTCGTCACTTGACCCGACATGCGAAAAGGAAGGTGGACCCCAACACGAAGCCACCCCAACGACTTACGGTCAAAGCCGCCACAACGAACAACGAGCATCAGGTTACTTGAGGCAAGACAAACAGTTGATCCAGAAGAACCTGATTTGATCATAAAAGACGACTAATGGCCACTACGCTTACGATGTTCGAGGGTCTCGCTATCAAGTCGCAGCCCTCTGAACTAGCCTCCCAGAACAATATGGCACGTTTCCCAGGGATTTCCGGATTGCAAAATACAAGCCTTCTAGCGAAAAAAACAAAAGACCGACATCAGATGCGGAAATCGAGGAAAACACCGGAGCCAGCCGCAGCTGCACCTGCGGCTAGACATGCACAACAGGTCAGGCCAGGCCGGCCTGGCCTAGGCCTGGCAGGCTTTTTCCGTTGACCAGGCCAGGCCAGGCCTTGACTTTTAGGCCTGCAGGCCAGGCCGGGCCGGGCTTCTCCAAAAAAAATAGGGCCTGTTGAGGCCTGCGGGCCAGGCCAGGCCAGGCCTAGACCGAGAGAGAGACAGAGAAGAAAGAGAGAATGAGGGAGCCGCGAAATCGTCGGTTGCATATTTTTTTGTACGAACGTGTACAAAATTACAAATCAAGAAGACCAAATATTGAAAAATCCATCAAAATCACCATTTTTCATAATTTTTAGTACTGTTGCATAAAAATTAGAAATGACCCACAGTGATAATGACTATATAATTATATAATATAGGGTTGTCTGCAAATCACCATCACCCCAATTTGAATTAAATATTCACTCATAGACTAATAATCATATTATAATATAATATGATAGGAGAAATAGAAATACAATTTAGTATTTAGTGTATCTCAGTTCAGTATTCTTGTCACTTTACCAAAAATCGAGGTAGACTTTAGCCAGGCCAGGCCAGGCTTTTGACCAGGCCAGGCCAGGCCGGACCAGGCTTTTCCCCAGGCCAGGCCAGGCCGGGCTTTTGCTCTAAAATCGTGGCCTGTTTAAAGCCTGCAGGCCAGGCCAGGCCGGACCAGGCCTTTGACCAGGTCAGGCTTTGACCAGGCCGGGCCAGGCCAGATCAAGGTCAGGCCTCAGGCCGCGGGCTTTTTGTGCATGTCTACCTGCGGCTGGCCGCAGTTGCATCTGCGGCCAAGATCTGAAGTTGCTAAATCGCCATTTCCAGTTTCATTTTCAGCAGACGGCGAGAGAAAGAAAAAAAGGGACGCGGGAGAGAAGAAAAAAAGGCTCCAGCCGAGAGCAACAAAAAAGAAAGAAAATGGCGGAAATGTAGAGAGAGAAGGGAGATTTTAGAGAGAGAAACTTCGGGTTTGGTAAAAAATGTGAGGAATCTTCATTTGTTTGTTAATCTTTACATTATATTGTATCCTATTTCGATTTTCAAGTGTCAAAGTGGGTCTTTCATCAATTGAAATGTGAAGAAATCCAAGTTTATAGCGTTTGATATAGTTAGATCTAGTTCTCATTTCATCTTATTGTTTAAGTTGTTATAGATCTAATATTTGTACATTTGTTGGGTGGATCTACTGTTAGATCCGAAAATATTTGGTGCATTGCTATTTAAGTAGTTTGATTCGAAGTATTTTGAAGTTAGATCCAATGTAGTCAATATATTGTAGATCTATGGATGAGGGACGGTTAGAGAGGATTTATTGCGGATGAAATCTCCTCCTAATCTCCCGATGATATCCCTTTAGTTTGTTTCATAGCTTTTACGTATGCAGCGATTGCGATGCACTTTTATTGTAAATATGTAAATTTTTGGGCCTTAAAGCGATGTCGGATCGAAAATCGGGTTTAAGGCCCCGCAATAGTGAAACGTGTGATTGTGGGCGTTTGGGGTTATTCGGATGGCTCACATGCCCGTGAATAGCCTCAACGCTATTTTAAATGCTTGATTTTCCTTTTAACGTGAGAAAATGATTTTGGAATAAATGATAAAGCTTTTCATAAAATCAAGCAAATTAGGATATTAGATCGTTCGTAGGTTAAATAAAATTGTAAGTGTCGGATGAGCTCTATTCCTATTTGACGAAGGGTTTGAAAATATGTTTTACAAAATATCATCGGTTTTATTATCGAAACAAAAAAGCAATAAAAATGAACTTTTCGATTAAGTAAAATCCTTCGTGCATAGGGTTAACGAGATTCTGAAGCATTTTCAAAGTAAAGCATTCCAACGACATTCATTTAGGCACACGCGCGCGCACACACACACACACACACACACACACATTTTTAGGATTTTAAAAGGATAGGAAAACATCGAGATTGCGGTAACCGTGTTTCACGGAAGTCGGGGGGTGCCTAACACCTTCCCCTCGCTTAAGCAAGCCCCCGAACTCTATGAATCTCGGTTTGCGGACCAATTAATTCGGAGTCACATATGAGTCAGCGATTACGAAAACAAAATTCGGATGAGTTGGTACATCCATTTCAAATATACCAACTGGCGACTCTGGTCAATTGGCTCATAAAGAAATCGATCTTTCAAAACCCGTCGACATTAAGCCCACCCTTTTCAAAATCACATTTAATTCAAAAGGCTAAAATTGAAAGGGGCTTTTAATTATTAAAAAACGAAACGACAAAAATCCCGGCGTCGACCTTTTTGAGATGCCCCCACCATGGTTTTAAGACATGTAGACTAGTCCTATATTTCTACAATGAGTTAACTCAAACCAACTGAAGCATGATTGAATTTATAAACAGTGGCACTTTCTTTAGTCTCATAGAAGAGGAAGTTTACAATTTCCTTGAGAATATGTCCGAGAGCTCTCAGCAATAGGATTTCTCATTTCATAGGAAATCATCACCTCAAGTCAAGAAGGAAGTCAAGAAATAAGGCATATATAAGCTAACTGAAGACGTAGAGACTAGAAGGTAGCTAGATAGTCTCTCAAAGAGGCTTGAAGCGTTGGCTTTATGGTTGGATAGGCAATTCGGTCAATCAAGTTCAAGCTGAAGGTGTTCTGTGTGTGCTAACCCTATGCATACATCACAAACTTGCCCCTCTATGGTAGGTGTAATATTCTGAACTTCCGAGATAGTGTAATTCAAATTTATATGCATAAATAAATATTAAATTACATCTTATATGTGTTATGAAATTTTCATGTGTGTTTATTTTTGTGTTTCATTTCAAGAATCCAATTTAAATAATTATTAGAAAAATAAAAGTAAAATTTTTGAAATCGTAAAACTAGGGTTTGGAGAAAATCTAAACCCTAATTTTAGAAACCCTAAACCCTAAAAAGTACTATTCATAAATACGCGTATAAATATGAAAATTATATGGATAGAATACAAAAATTATACGAAAATTATACGGTATAAATACAAAAAATCAACCGATGAATAGTGAAAGTCAACAATAATGGCTACTAACTTTTGTAGATATTTTGAGGGCATTTATGCCATTATGAAAGTATGAAATACTTACAAAATTTGTAAGTATGCATCTTGGCTAGTAAATTTGGAAGCAAAGTTGGACTTGGCTTCCTTTGGTGTGTTGTCAAGCTTAGCTTAGTGAGATGTGGCCTTATGTAAGCCAAGTATAGCTAATGAGGTTTGTTAATCACCAATTAAATTACTAAGTAAAGATTAATTACAATTAGGTAAATTCCTTAAGCATGTAAGTAAGATTAGCAATAAACTAATTAAGTTTAATTAGAGTTAAGTGTAATTAGCATTAATTGAGTTGGTGATTCACCATGGTGACTAACCATGATGAGTTGTCAAAATGATAATGAGTTGGTGATTCACCATGGTGACTTGCCAATGTGATGATGAGTTAAACCTAATGACCCTAATGCCCTAACTTTGAAAGTCCTATAAGTAGCAAGCATAGTTCACTTGTTCTATCATCCATTTCCAAAGCAAAATCAAGAGCAAAATCACTCTCTATATCTATTATTCATAGTTATATTTCAAGTATTGAAAATTGCAAAGAAATAGTTAAAGCTTGTAATCACAAAAGGTACGATCCTTAGTCGTTGTTATGTTTAATCTTTTTTTCAATTTATAGTCGATAAAACTCAATAACGCGAGTCGTAGCCATGTACGATTGTCGTTCTCCGTGTTTTTCACGTGTTCTTGAAATTTTCTTCATTTTATAGTAGTTATAATGTTCAATTTTTTTTTATTGACAAGCTCATGAACATAAGTCGTAGCCATATATGATTTTTCGTTCTCCGTGTTCCTTATGACTTGAGCAAGTCATTGTTATGTCAATTTTCATTTCATAGTATAGAACTAAAGCTCAATGAACGCAAGTCGTAGCCATGTACGATTTTTCCTTCTCTGTGTTCTTCATGTGTTCTTGAGCAATAGTTATAAACTGTTAAAACTAAGTAAACAAGCCGTTATAATGACTAAATTATTTCATATATAAATGTTATAATTACGTATGCAAGCAGTTATAATGCTCAAATTATTTCAAGTATGAAATCCAAAAGCTCAAGAACATAAGTCGTTACCATGTACGATTTTTTCGTTCTTCGTGTGTTCTTAAGCAAAAGTCATAAATCTCTATATAAGAAAGTTTATGATTTTCTTATTTTATGTTATAAAGTGTTATTGATTATTGGAACATGTTATCTTAGCAAATTAAAACTTGAGGTATCATGTTTTATCAATTCAGTCAAAGAAATATTGAAATAGTTTTTGGTAGTCCCCTAACTGTCAAAATATGTGTAAATGAGTAAGGAATTTTGAACTTTGGTCTAAATATAAATTGTAGAGACGGAAGTTACGAACGCGTGAAATTTTGAATGACTCAAAAATATTTTTAAACGAAGAAGTTATGGCTGTTTAACTGAGCCGGGGTCTGACAACCAATGTTGTTGTCCACTTTTTAAAAGTGCCTTAAAAATAAGTTTTTGAGTTAGCAAATTTTCCAAATAAAATCACATACGGAAATAGTCTAAACAAGTTATAAAAACATTTATTAAGAAATAAAATTTGATAAACTAACATTCACCATTGCAAATAAACCTAAATTGCAGACAAACCCGAGAGCTCTGGCTCTAAGAAGAAGAAATGCGTAGATTAGTTTACATGTGTGACGCTCCCAAATCACTATATTTACTATAGATGACTTGGTGCTCACTATAAATGCTAAATCATTAGGTTTATGAATGATTTCTTTTATTCATAAACAAAGTTCACATCTTAATTCCCAAAAATCTTTCATTATTTTATATCAAGTCCTTGTAATCGATACAAGAGACTTAATACTCAATCATGACATTTTATCCTTAAGATTTAGATATTCTATAACTTTACATGTTCCAATATCCATGGCATTAAATCATCAGGACGGTTCTTGGGAACAGAGCATCTCGCAGTGAATGTTTGTATCTTCACCCGTGATAAATGTTTGCTTCTTTATCCGTGACAAATGGTTGTATCTTTGTCCGGTGCAAAATTCTCTTTCTGTATAGAACATTACCCAACTAGTTAAAACCCTCACTCGAAACATATTTGGTTATAGTGATATCTCTTCATATCAATAATCCTATTTATCTGACATTCAGAATAGTAATAATGAGTTATACCTGGGTCCGAGGAACCTTAACGATGGATTTGACCAGTCAACATCGCTTAGTCCTGTCTCGGATGTACTGCACTCACAAGTTATTTACCGATCCTCATCCATATAAATAAATCATTATCAATACTATGTTAAGTTTTAACAATTCTAAGTTTAATAAAAGTAAAGATGTAATAAGAACATGTGATGAAACTTGATATATATTAATATAGAGTTGGTTACACGGTTTGCTTGTTCATATTACATAAGTCATCAAGACTTTAAAACAAAAAGACAAGCAATTTAATAAAGCATGTAAACTAATCTATGCATTTATTCTTTCCTTTCTTCTTCTTAGAATCGGAGCTTTCGGGTATGTCTCTAGTTTAGGTTTATTTGCAAGGGTGAGCATACAAAAGCTCAGCAAGTCTAACACATAACATATAAGTGAACTCACATTGATATGGATTTTAAGGATTCATGGTACAACAATTGATATTACAAATGTTTAACATAGTAAGACTGAGTGGTGGTTAGACCTAGAACTGTTCTTTGTCTTTCGACTTAGAACCATTTACAGTGGATATAGAAAGGGAATCAACCTAACGACATCCTATATTATGCATAACATGCACTACACTGGACTAATCATGAACAGTGGTACATATTCATTCATCTCAGTTTACTTCACATGTCAGGATCGCCCAAAGACAGATTGGTTTGATAAAATAAAGCATGATTCGAAATATATCACGAATAAGCATTTCATTTTGTAAGTTATGCCGAAACAAGAAGAAATAACTCTTATATCAAAGATTTATAACATGTTGCTCGTACAAAATGTATAAATCACATAAAAAGCAAGTAAACAAAGGTTAAGGATAGAAAACTTGCCTTGAAGTAATTTAGGGTTTTCCCGGTAAAACGTTAAATGCCTATATAATTGTTTACGTGCACTCGAATGTTAGTTTATCGAATTTTACTTTTTAATAAATGTTTTTATAACTTGTTTAGAATATTTCCATATGTGGTTTTAGTTGGAAAATTCTTAAACTCAAAAACTTATTTTTAAGTGACTTTAAAAAAAGTAGACAACAACATTGGCTGTCAGACTTCGGCTCAGTTAAACGGCCATAACTTCTTCGCTTTAAAATATTTTTGAGTTGTTCAAAGTTTCACGCGTTCGTAACTTCCGTCTCTACAATTTATGTTTAGACCAAAGTTCGAAATTCCTTATTGATTTACACAGTTTTTGACAATAAGGGGACTGCAAGAAACTGTTTCAATATCTCTTTGACTGAATTGATAAAACATGATACCTTAAGTTTTAATTTGCTAAGATAACATGTTCCAACAGCCAATAACAATTTATAACATAAAATAAGAAAATCATAAACCTTCATATATAGAGATTTATGACTTTTGCTCAATAACACACGAAAAACACGAAGAACGGAAAAACCGTACATGATAACGACTATGTTCTTGAGCTTTTGGTTTTCGTACTTGAAATAATTTGAGCATTATAACTGCTTACATCAGTGATTATGACACTTTATAATTGATAAAATTTGGTCATTATAACGGCTTGCATAATTGATTAAAATAATTTATAAAAATGCTCAAGAACATACAAAAACGCAGAGAACGGATAAACCGTACATGACCACTACGTATGTTCATTGAGCTTTAAACTACGAATTGAAATTCGACATTATAACTACTACAAAGTGTAGAAAAGCTCAAGAACACGTGAAGAACACGGAGAACAACAATCGTACATGGCTACGACTAGCGTTCTTGAGCTTTTGAAAAATTAAAGATGAAAGAAAAATGAACATAATAACTTTTAAATATTATACATTTAGTATTTGCAAGCTTTAACTATTTCTTTGCAATTTCAAAAACTAGAATTATAACTAAGAGTAATAGATATAGAGAGTGATTTTGCTTTTGATTTTGCCTTAGAAATGAATGAGAAAACAAGTGAGTTAAGCTTGCTATTTATAGGCCATTCAAAGCTAGGGTATTTTGGTCATTAAGACAACCAAGCTTTGGCTCCAAGTTAGGCTTGGCTTTAACTTTGGCTCCATGTTTGGCTCCCAGTTTGGCTCCAAGTTTGGCTTGACTTTAGCTCCAAGTTTGGCTTTACTTTGGCTTGGCTTAGGCTTCAACTTTAACTACTAACTAGAGTTAACAACTAACTCAACATTGGTTAATTCTCTACTAAAGCTAGCAACTTGATTGGTTGATTAGTTTCTTAATTTACCAATTAAACTTATTAGGTTAATCCTAATTTTAATTAACCTTAATCTTAATCAAGTATACATGTAGTATAGTTGACTTTTACTATTCACAGTTGACTTTTTTGTATTTATACCGTATAATTTTCGTATTATTACCGTATTATTTTTGTATTCTATCCGTATAATTTTTGTATTTATATGTGTATTTATGAATAGTACTTTCTAGGGTTTAGGGTTTGAACCTTAGGGTTTATAAAATTAGGGTTTAGATTTTCTCTAAACCCTAGTTTTAGGTTTTCAAACATTTTACTTTTATTATTCTAATAATTGTTTAAGTTGGATTCTTGAAACGAAACACAAAAATAAACACATGAAAGTTCCATAACACATATTAGATGTAATATAATATTTATTAATGCATATAAATTTGGATTACAACTATCTCGGAAGTTCAGAATATTACAACATGCTTTATTAAATTGTTTGTCTTTTTGTTTTAAAGTCTTGATGACTTATGTAATATAAACAAGCAAACCGTGTAACCGACTATATATTAATATATATCAAGTTTCATCACATATTCTTATTATGTCTTTACTTTGATTAAACCTAGAATTGTTAAAACTTAACATAGTATTGATAATGATCTATTTATCTGGATGGGGATCGATAAATAACTTGTGAGTGTTGTACATCCGAGACAGGACTACTTGATGTTGACTGGTCAAATCCATCGTTAGGTTCCTCAGACCCAGGTATAACTTGTTATTACTATTATGAATGCCAGATAAGTAGGATTATTGATATGAAGAGATATCACTATAACCAAATGTGTTTCGAGTGAGGGTTTTAACTAGTTGGATAATGTTCTGTACGAAAAGAGAATTTTGTATCGGACAAAGATACAACCATTTGTCACGGATAAAGATGCAAACATTTATCACGGGTGAAGATACAAACATTCACCGCGAGATTCTCTGTTCCCAAAAGCCATCCTAATGATTTAATGCCGTGAATCTTGGAATATGTAAAGTTATAGAATATCTAAATCTTAAGGATAAAATATTATGATTGAGTATTAAGTCTCTTGCATCGATTACAAGGACTTGATATAAAATAATGAAAGATCTTTGGGAATTAAGATGAGAACTTTGTTTATGAATAAAGGAAATCATCTTTAAACCTAATGATTTAGCATTTATAGTGAGCACCAATTCAGCTATAGTAAGTATAGTGATTTGGGGGTGCCACATCCAACGTCCTCATCAATTGCAGAAATGGATTGATGAAAATTTCTTTTGGGAACCTCATAGCTGAACTGAATGTTTTTTACATCAGTAAGACCTCAATCGACACTGATGATGATGATTTTAGACAAGTCCATTTGATTGATAGTTCTCTCTTGCACACTTGTAAAGAGGACCCATTAGAAGCTTGTTTGTCCCATTTTGGTTGTGATTTTGATATTGATGAATCTATAGAGCAAGTCATATGCTCTTAGATTCAGTGTCTGTCACAGGTACACATTTTTTTCAACCAAAACCAGTGCCTCTAAATCTCTGATCAACTCCTCGACCTCCTTCCGTAGATGAACCACCTAAGCTAGAATTGAAACCTCTCCCGGAGATGCGTTAAAATTTTGAAATAACGGTGGTCCAAAATAATTTAATACCCCTTAGTGAAGAATATGGTTGGCACGTGTGGACATATTTTATGAAGTTGGAATTTGTTAAAAGAAAATGTCACTTTCCCTTGTCATTCCTTGACCCAATTTTAAAAGGATCAGTTTGTCATATTCAATCTTCTAATGCTAAGTCTGACTATTTTCAATTGCCTAGACCTCCTAAAAATCCTTAAAAAATCCACATTGACCTTTTCTTTTACATCACCCTTTTATCATCATCTATTTTTTAAGTTTTATAAAATTTGTATGTATGTTCATTTGTTTTCTTTTTCCCCACACGTTCTTTGAACTCTATAATTGTCTAGTGTGGTTCATTTTTATTAAAAAAAATTTAGTGTGCTAGTCTTGTTTAGTTAGTTACAATTAATTAATTAATATAAAAATGTCATGTTAGCCTTTGTCATTTTGTCAGTATTTGAGTACTAATGTTATTTTAACGTATTTCTGATTTTATTATTTTTTTAGAAAACAGTGCGGAATCAATCAGGTGTGATCTTTCCCTTACTATTTGATATTGTCATTCATTTCCTTTATACGCGAATTTATTATGTGCATTTGTGGTTAGTATGTAAGGAAACATTGAGGACAATGTTTATTTTAGTTGGGGGTGATATTTATTTGCTTTATTATTTCATGCACTTCACATATGACACTTTGTTAAAATATGAGCAATTTTTTTTTAGAATATACTAATAATAAATTTATGCAAGATTTTTGATCTGATATTAATTTTTCTGTTGTCTAGCCGATGCAATAACGATGACGCATTCGTCTTAGTGTTTTACATGTGCATGCTTAGTTCTTCTACTATCATTATTAAGAGAAATTTTATGATTTCTAATCCTCATTTTATTTGAGCACAAAAGACAATTAATGCATGACTAGATGGATGAGCGAGTACAACTTTAAATTTTCTAAAAAAAACATAAATGTGGAGACTAAGTAACTTTTGAGTATTTGAGCCAATCTTCCTATTTGAGGGTTTTTACATCAACTCTATTTTTTTTGAAAAAACGTATTTTGTGGAGTAGTCTCATTATTCTTTGCTTTGATTGAACACTAGAAAGATACGTCCATGAAATGTAATTTCTTTTGAAGGATTCCTAATATTGCTCAAACTGAAGAACTCTAGACTTAGGAAATGAGTTAGGCCATCTTTGGTAGCCGATATTGTAATAACCCTAATATTTAATAATATTTCTTTTAATGAAAATATTGAGGAGATTAATAAAGGTTGTAAAATTTTAAAAACCTAGTTCTATGAGAAGGGCGAAAATAGATGGATAAATTTCTATTTTATTTTTTTTGTATGTGTTAGTAAGAACCTGGGAGGTTCAAGTGTTGTAGAACCTTGAAAATTTTCTCTTGGAACAGAGATGCCTTAGAGGGGCGAGTAAATCAGTCATTAACTCAGGATGCGAATAGTGACTCGATAGATAAGGGAATTATAATAAAGATAATTCGCTAGGGTAAAACAAGGTAGTATGATACCTTTAAAATTCGATGAATTATTTGATTGATAAGATAAGCTAGGTATTGTTGTGGTAATTCGATTTAAGCCAACCTAGTTGAAATGAACTCAAAAATTTAATAATGTTATAAATAGAATTTAGAATTTAAATTTCTAAATTAGTGAATTAATGAAGGGTGATTATTGCAAACCCTAGGAAAAGGTATTATGAATATTTAAATATTCGAGGATTTATTTTAAGGTTGTTCGATCAAAGAGGTTATTAAACTAATGAATAAACCTAGAAAATTAATACCGAGCGAGTGGTATGTTGAGAAACCCTAATTAGGATTCAATGAGACTTAATTAGGGCAAGTCTAATTGGCTAATGTAAATTAATTAATATAATCATTAATTAATAATAACTATGTGAAATATTAATAATATTAATTAATAGTCCAACTAGTAGTTAAATACTAGTAGACTAGCTCATATATTATTTTTAAACAAGTCCACTTAATTAATTAAGTATGGATTTGTATGTTGGTTGTATTAATTTAATTAGGTAATCCCAATGATTTATTTAAATTGGGAGACTAATAAATTAATGTTTGAGCCCAATGTTGGTAAATTAATTTGGTGTTATAGTAGCCCAACCAAGATGAATAGTAAGCCCAAACAATTAAATTGAAAGCCCAATTTTTGATCCAAATTAAAAGCTTCTAGAAGGATTTTTATTTTGCAAGTTAACTAATAAAAATAAATCAAAAATTGGGGCAATATTGAGAAAAAGTGTGGAATACTCAACCTCTTTTGGCTAGAATTTGTAGAATGCTTGAAGTCCAATTTATATGCTTACAAGGTGTGTATGTATAGGTTGGCTCCACTGTAAATAAATCACTTGGTTCATTGGCTAAGAGTTTACAAAGTTGCAAGAGAGAGCTTTTATATTGGTGCTAGTGAGTTGGGATGAGTTCTAAATGAGTTGAGTGAAATAGTGAATAAATTAATGAGTTAACTCAACCGAGTCGAGCCGAGTCAAGCCAACTCAACCCATTCTTAACCAAGAGAAGTGCTTGGAGGTTCATCTACTATTTTGGAAGGAGGAGAAAGTAAGCACACAAAACAAAAAGGTTAGAAAATCCTAAAAACTCTAGTTATGCTTGTTATGTGATTAAAATAAGAAATAAATGGTAAAAATACAATATTTATGTTCTTTAAGTCTAGATTCATTCTAGATATGTTAAATAAGTGTTTCATGGATTTTTGGTATGGATCCATAAGCATTTATGTGAAAAAAGTTACCTAAAATATGTAAAATCAAGTTTTTCGGAAAGTTAAAAACTGAACAGTACATGCCAAAATTACTGTTCATGATCAGAAAATTGGATTCTCGATCTGTTAATTTTGTTGGGTAGATCTTGAAGTTATGTAAATTCTGAAACTTGAATGACTAAAATCCGAGTTAAAATGAATTAGTTATAATTTTTCTAGCAAAACACTTCACTGTCAGAAGTTTTGCGTGAACAGTCCGGTTCCAGGCTGTTTTCGGAGGTCAAATCATGTTCGAAAAATTAATCCGATAATGGAAAATTGTATTTCGGGAAGTCACGATTCCAACAATATAAAGTAGAGCTAAATCAGAGTTATAGAACTCAAGTTATTAAAGTTTTAGTAAAGGACCCCAAAACTGGACAGAATTAAAAGGCCACAGCCGGGGTTTTTTTTCTTGAACCGACCGGAACATTCCGGTGACCGGTTCACCACTTTTCCGGTCGGTTCGGGCGAAGGCCCGAACTGGAAAGTTGCTTGGAATTTTGTTTACTATTTTATAAAATTTAGTTTGTATTTTTAATATGTAATTTGGTAATTTCTATAATTATTAAATGATTAAAGATAACTAATTACATGAAAAATTTTAAAAGTATTTTTAAATGCTGGAAAAATGTTAATCACCCTACTTACTTATTATTCAAGTTGTATTAAATAGTAAGAAAAGTTAAATGAAGAAAAAAATATTTTTTTAATGCTTTTTGAGGTGATAATGTACACTAGTTGGATGTTAATTAACTAATAATTGAAGAAAATTATTATTAAATTATTATTAAATAATAAATGTGATATTTAAACTATATCATTTATTTAATGAAGGAAAATAATTATTTATTATTTAATTGATAATTAAATAGTAAATAAAGGAAGTAACTAAGTAATTATTATTTAATTGATATTAAATAGTAATTAAATTATGAGAAAGTGTTTAAACTAATTATTTATTATTTAGTTAAGAGTAAATAATGAATAAAGATAATTAATTAATTATTATTTAATTAACATTAAATAATAATTAAAGAGGGTTAATTGCTTACTATTTAATATATTAACTAGTAATCAAAGAATGTTAGAGTTAATAGTATAATTGTTTATTATTTAATTAAGATTAAATAATGAGTACGGATAATTAATTAATTAATTATTATTTAATTCATATTAACTAATAATTAAATGATAATTAAGTGGAATAAATTATTACTTAATCGGAAGAAGATTATTAAGTAATTAAAATATATTGCTAATATTAATGATTAACTATTAAATGATAATAGTTAAGAATTAAATCATCATTCAATAATTAATAATGATATGTAATTAATTTAAAATATTATTAAAGGATTAATAAAATTGTTTAGCATTTAATTAACTATTAAATAATAATAGTTAAGAGTTAAACCATTATTAAATAAATAATAATGATAAATAAAGATTTAAAATATTATTAAAGAATTAATAATATTGTTTAACAAGTAATTAACCATTGAATAATAATAGTTAATGGTTGAATCATTATTAAATAAATACTAATGATACGTGAGGATTTCAAATATTATTAAATGGTTAATGGTTAATAATATTAATGAACAATTAAATTATTATTAAAATCATTAATAATAAAGCAAAGTCAATTAAAATATTATTAAAGGGTAATAATACTAGCAAGCAATTAAATTATTATTAAAATATTAATAATAATGATTAAGGTAAACTATTACTAAAAAGGAATTAATAATAGTAATGATTATTTATAGTGTTATTTAACAATTAAATAACATTATAAGTTATTACTAATTAATAGTAAGAGTTTAAAATATTATCCAAGGCAGGTAATATTATGATAAATCATCGAATTAAATTATGTGATTAAGTTAAACCAAGGTATGGTCTATTAATAACTAATTAGTTGTTCGACCTAAACAGAAATAAGGTCCAGACATTAATGCAGTGACATTAATAAATGTCAGAACTGCATAGTTTTGTACAAAAGATTTACGGTGTTGAATATGAAACACTGAGTCAAGTCAATGAGAGACTAAAATTTGAAATCAATCCTATAGATTTAAAAGGGGATGATAAGTAGAAATAAATATCTTTAAAGATTTAGTATTGAGTCAAACTGTGACTGATATTGTGCATCGTTGATCTCACATACTGTATAGGTGATGCAAGGAACGTGAAAGATTAGCGTAAGCTGGTTATACAAGTTCAGGCAAATTTTTCAGAACGTGTTGCATTATGTGCCTGATTTAGAATATTATAAAATTATTATGTGTGCATATGTTATTATGCGCAATAATGTGGTAATGTGCTTTTGTGATACAAGTTGAAATAAATTGTTGATATGCAGTAGATGATTAAGTTGATTGCTCTATATATATTGAACTGTATGAAATTGTAAATGACATGCATGAATAATATGAATCATAGAGTAAATGCAAAGCATGATATGCATGAGATATGTAGTCATTGCAAAGTATGAGATGCATGAGGCATGATGAAATATGTTTATATATTATGTGAAACTGTTAGACTTGCTAAGCCGTCGTGCTCACCCTTGCTTAAAACAAAACATTACAGAAAAGCTTAAGGAAACTGATTACTCTAGTAGAAGCGAAGATGAAGATTGACTAACAAGTCATCAAGATTGAAGCGTATGTGTTTTTATAGTAAAACTCTGCGATAGAATAAATTATCTCCATGGGTATTATTTGCGAAAATTTTTATGTCTTAAATGTGCTATAGATTAGCAAACCGAAATGTTAAGAGAACATATATAGATTATTTTAAATCATTTTCAGATGTTGTCATTTAAGTATAAGGGTGACAGGTTAGTATGCTAAATCACTATTCATATGACTAGAAAGTGTAATAAAAATATTTAAAGATTGCAATTCTGGAATAGTATGAAGTTGGATGTTGTATTCATTTAAGGTTTATATCTGGTGTATAGTAATAATTGTATTGCTTATTGTTAATAAGTTTAATATAATTAGTTTAAATTCAAGATTGAGGTTACTTTTAACGGACCAGATTTGGGGTTAAGGGAGCTCGGATTTGGGAACGTTATAGATATATGAGCCTAATCTCACCTTTACATAATATCGCTAGTCACCCCTTTTAGCCTTTTATATAGCCTTTCTTTGGTTAGCCCGATATCCGTACCCTACTCTTATTTGGAGTGTAAACCATATTTATGGCCTACCCATTATCTAAGGATGTGTTAAGATTATTTCTATGTATGGGCAATAGTGAAAAGTGAGCCTGAAAAGAATGGGAAAAAAAAAAAGACAAGACAAGACAAGAAAATAAAAGTGATGAAATCTCCATTAAAAATAAAAATAAAAAATGAAGAAAAAATTGATGAAAAGGAGATGTGAAAAATTTGAAAGAAAAATGAAAAAATTGAAGAAAAACTCAAATGAAGTCAAGTTACGCCCAAATGTTAATTTTATATCTCAACGTGTTTCTTAGATCTTTGAATCCCTTAAATATCCCTTTGTTTCATAACCCTTGCCCTAAGCGTTACATTAAAACGCTAAAAAGTCTTAATGATCCTTTGGAATATGGTTTGGAGGTGATAGTAGTAGAGGGGATTCATTTATGCATTTTGCTTTTCTAGTGGGATTTATCCTTTCACATGACTTTTGTTATTTCATTTATAACATTTTTCATACATACATGTGAGATGTATTTGAATTTGAATACATTTACTCTTTATAGCCCGCATGTAACAAGAGTGTGTCCTATTTTTGAGTGTTTCGTTTGTTGAGTGTATGTCATGTGAGGAGTTTAGTCAAAGCATAGTTTGGATGAGGGTCGAAAGTTTTGCTTACTTTAATATCAATGATATTATGTTGTTGTCAATTCACACACTCACAATGAGATTGACGATAATGAAATATTTTTATTAATCTTGCTAGTTTGAGAACTTTGATGTTGTATATGTGTCATATTACCTTAGCATGTGGGAGTTTGATCTCTTTGTGAGTTTTTTGCATTGGTAAATAAAAGGGGATCACATTTTAGAAAAGAATCATTGTATTCAAATTTAGTTGGTATATTCATTGCAAATCATCACGAGACACAACTCGTCTACTTAGGTTAACCTTGGAGTTTAAAGGCTTGTAGTATAAGCTAAATATTATCGTGTTCCTTATGAAAGTAACTTAGGTGTATGTAGGATTTTATTTGTTTCATTTTCTTAGTTTTTGCTTTTCTCGAGGACTAGCAAAATATAAGTTGGGGGGAATTTGATGTGCCGATAAATTTATACATTCTAGCATACTAATTTATACTTTGAAAATTATATATTATTACAATTACTTTGTTTTTAGTGTTTTTCATGTGTTTGGAATTTAATGGAGAAATTTGGTATTGAACGGAGTAATTGAGGGGAGTTGTGATATAAGGAAAATATATGAAATATGTCTAAAAGGAGATGGGTAGCCTGAGTTATAATGGACTCGGATATATATAATGCTTCCATTCTCTTAATATTTATACAGACTATTCCATATAAATTGTTTCGCATATCTTAATTTTCTCGAACATTAAAAAGATGATGCATAATGCATCTCCTTGGTGTGCAGCCTTTAAACTTAAGGTCCCACTGCATGATCTTAGCACATGCTTTACTATAAATTTTCAATATTGCTCTTCTACTGAATTAACATTTAACAGGTGATACTAAACGAAGGCAACAGACAGGCGAAGCAACTAACAGATTTTACGAATTACAAACTGAACTTACAAGAAAATATCATTCTTATCTATAAACAGTTTTCCTCAAATACTCCGGAGGAAACACAGCACTGACGCAGCAGAATTACAAAACAGTTTGTGAAGTCCAGGGGCTGTGACACAGTACCAGACCGAGTTCGATAGCAGATTAGGAGAGCAAAACTGGAGCAAAATCCAGCGGCATCACAGCAGAAGATTGGTGCAGCAGTGTACCAGAATCAGAGCAGTTACGACTCGGCAGAGGAGATTAAAAGCTGTAGACACAAGGAAGGAACAGATCCGAATAGTTTCAGCATATGGCACATTGACACGGTAGTTTGAAGCAGCAGAGGTCACAACTCAGACCATCGTTCGAATCCTGGTGCCGACAGAATCAATTTAAAGTTTTGTTTTCTTTTTTTGCAAGTTGTGGGCCAAACCATCTATAATATAAAACAATCGTCTAAAATTATTTGGGGCTTCAACATCCAACGGTCCCTAATCTATTTCTCATTTTTCCTCCCAATTGAACATCTTTTTTAAAAAAATCTATCTAATCACATTTCCCGCCCAAATTAAATTCACCAGTAATAATAATAATAATAATAATAATAATAATAATAATAATAATAATAATAATAATAGTAATAGTAATAGTAATAATAACAATAACAATAACAATAATAATAATAATAATAATAATAATAATAATAATAATAATAATAATAATAATAATAATAATAATAATAATAACAATAAAAATAATAATTATAATAATAATAGTAATAATATAGTAATAATAATAATAAAAATAATAATAATTATAATAATAGTAATAATAATACTAATAATAATAATTGTTATTATTATTATTATTATTATTATTATTATTATTATAAAAAAATAAAAATTTGCACGTAAACAAAATGGGTCGCCCTTTTAGCATTGACGCTATTTTCCTGTTTTTCGAGTATTGCGGTCGTTATGTTTCCACATGCAAATTGATTTGGGTGAAAAATCACAGTGACGGTTCAGATTCATTCTAATTGATTTGTAAGTTATTTTAGGTTGCAAAGAGTCTTTAGGTAATAGAGTAGTTTTTGAATTTTAATATATGTCGTACTTCAAGCACGGGCAATTACGTGTCATATATTTGGTATTTTTGCGGGCTATATTGAGAGCAACTATTGTAGTAGGCTCTGAATCATGGTATGAGAATCTTTTGTCCAATTTCAAAAAAAAATATAGAGGAAAAAATGTTATGGTGATACGATTTAGTTGATGTTATGATAATATTTTTTTGTTTAGACTTAGAGGACTCATTTTATACTTTTGGGTATATTTGCAAATGCCTTTCTTTTGGATTTTTATATCTTTTATTTTTCTCATTGGATCCCACCAAATGGCTTACAGTAGTACCCTTTTTCCACAGAAAATACTGTTCATAGATCATATTGATCGATTGTTAGAGATACTGGAGGCAAATAAATGCTGTAAAACTTCTCATTCTGTTTTGCCAATAAAAAAAAGGTGTGTAGGATATCCGAAAATATTATATTACACAAATTTGAGTCCGCTATCGTCAATCAATTAATTGCTCAAACCTGCCAGGAACTAATTTTAAGTTAAGAATGAGTAGCACACTAATGTTTGTCTAAAAAAGAAACTATGACTGAATTGAGTATTAATCTTTTTGTATTAATAGTTGTACTATCAGTTCTATTATGAATCTAAGAATCCACAATAGTTTTAGATTTTTCAATCTAGAAATATTGGATATAGTACTCAATTATTTTTCAATGGTCTAACATTTTTCAAAGCCATTTCCCTTACCCTGTGACATTTTGTCAATGATACATTAAGCTTTAATTTTCTGGAGATTTCATCTTGCATATCAATTAACCTTTAATCTGGATTCTTTCTAATCATATTTTCATAAAAGTCTGCAAGTCACTTAGTATTGACACACTTATTTTTTAGTGCCCTAATACAAGTATGAGTAGTGTTTATGCTTTTGACTTACAAAGTATCAGAGTCTCCAATAGTGTTAATCCACATTTTCCATGTACATCCAGGCTAACACACAATCTGAAACCTCTTCCTAACATTTACTTTGAATCTAACTGTTTTACCCTTGCCAATCTCATAATTCCTTATAACTAGTTTCATTTGATCTCTAGAACTAAACTGCAAGCCAACACTAAACTTAATATGTTTTCTTTTTGTGTTAGGGTCAAAAGGTATAACTTAAAACTTAGGTTTGACTTTCCTTTTCCCCCTCCTATCCCTAACTTTCTCATCTATCTCCTTATATTCCTCCTCACTACTCTCCTCACTTCCTGTTAAATGTTTGTCACTATCTTCATCTACACTGTCCCACTGCCCACCATTGCCTTCACTATTATCATCCCCATTATAGTCATCATCTTCATTATTTGTAATATTTTCATCTACATTTGAAGGTTCATGTTCATCTTGCTTTTCAGTTTGAATCTCAACTTCTTTTTTATGTTCATTTTCAGCAGCTGAATTAAATGAATTATTTTCAGCATTTTCAGTGTCAGTACCATTGTCACTTTTTTTATCACTCTCAATATTTTCATATTCATTATTTTTTACTTCTCTTCTATATTCCCTAAACATCTTTTTAGTCTCAATGTACTCCTCCTCAGTACTAAACCCATCATTTTCATGGTAATCACTGTCATAAGAACTCAAACCTAAATCCGTTTTAATATTATCCCCTTCATTGTTACCCCTTTCATAATTAACCCCTTCATTTGTTAGACACTTCTTTATTAACTCTTTCATTGTTAGACCTTTCATTATTATACTCTGGAATAACATCCCTATGGTCAATATATATATATATCAACAAAATCATACATTATGGAAGTTGCTATCAATGCCCTAATACTTTGATCATCATATAGTTTTCTAAGGCCATGTGTCATTGGAAGACCATTTTCTCTATAGTAAACTACACCATCCTTATGCTTTGAAAAATGTTCAGCCATAGACTGTACTATTTGTGGACAAAGATAATTAACATCCATTTTTACTGCTTTTATGACACCACCATCATAACTATACACTGGTTGTTCCTTAAATTTTCTAGTATGATGTATATAAAATTCCACACCAGACATCCTGGGAGAATCAAATTAAAAAATCTATTACTTCGACAGACAACATACATCTTGTGAGAATTAAATTTAAAAAGTTACAAAAAAAATTATTACTTTTGGCAAACAAGTAAATCATTTGTACTGGGCAAAGTATGAAAAAACATATAATGAAAAACAACGAAGGCCCACAAGCAAATACTTTATACTTAGTAACATGTATGGTAGACAACCATAGCCACCATCAGACAAACCATGGCCACCAAATCAAAAAATAAAAAAAGGGGACAAACAGGGACCAGAAACTCACCCATAAATTACTAATTACAACCATGCATGCAATAAATTTCAAGAAATCAGAAAGCCCCAATTTTGACAAAACCCTAGAACTCATATCAGAAGAAATTGAGCATGCATTTAACTTACCTAGTGACGAAATAGTCTTCTTCTTCAACTGATCTCATAAAAGACTAACAGATCTTACTAATCTCTCAGAATCGCACTTCTTTCAGCCTTTAACAGACAAATCTATCGCTCTCTTTCTTCCCTTATCTACAGATATATTATATGTCTAATATTGGAGGGAAATTTCTCCCTTATCCACGTATGCTTGGTCCCACATGCCACATAAGACACATCTGTCAGCCATTAGTCCACCCAGCAAGTTCTGTCACTTTTTTGGATGGAACTTTAACGAGTGACTTTTTTATAACTTTTAACGACTATAGTAATGCGTTTGTCACAAAAAAAGAGTCAGTAACCAAAATAAAAATCAGGCCATAGTACAGTGACCAAAACGTATATTATCCCGTCAAAAATGTCATTCCGGATTCGAGTATGATATTTTCACGTCTTATCGGTGAGCAAAGAAAACGTATAGCGACAATTTGAGATTGTTTTTATCGAAGTATGGCTTCCCAAAGCTATTTAAAAAAAACAATACAAAAAATGTAACATCTTATTTAGCACTAAGGCGATAACACATTACTCTAGTGCCACGGGTCGTGTTTGAAAAAGTATAAAATAATTGATGAAAATTCTTAATTAATCACAAATTGATCATTTCAGCCACAATTAGACTTATGATCAAATATTACAAAAGGAGTGGCACGACAAGTTAGTGATTGAGAAGGAGCTTCCGTTTAATTTTTTCGAAGATGTGCGTTGTACCGACTACATTAAAGACGCATGGCAATCAAAATATAAACAAGTAGAATGACTACTAAGTGATGCAAATAAATTATATAATAAATCTAAAAATAAGATAATTGAATATTTTGATAATTTTGACAGTAAAATTTGTTTAACTAGTGATACTTGGTCTGCTTGGAATTAAATATATTTGTATTACTACTCATTGAATAGATTCTGAAATACTTATGCAAAACAAAATTATAGGACTTGATTTTTTTAAATTACCTCATATCGATCAATCAGTATATTGCTCAAATTATGTCCATATTTTTTTTTACAATTAAAGATAAAATAATGAGTATTAGTTATATAATGCGACAAAAAACATTAGTTCTCTTAATACGTTAAAAAATAAATGATATGATTTAAAGCCTATAGTAAATGCTGTATTTTTTCATATTAGATGCATTTATCATATAATAAATTAGATTGCTCATTTCGGATTCAATTACTTACAAATGGACAATATATAAAAGTTGTGGCACGATTGGTTTTGTTTATGGTTTAAATAGAATAATACAAAATTTTAGAATTTTTTGTTATGCAAGAGGTAAAAATACAAAAGAGTAAAATTTGATAATAGCACGAGGTGGCCTAAGCCTAACTTGGGCTTGCCTGACAGATTAATGGTTAAGATCTGGTCTGTCCTGATCAACATTCAAGGCCTAATAGGCCCAAGCCATACTATCTAAGGCACAAGAGTAAGAAAGGGGAAAAAAAATTAGATACTGTGAAAGATGACAAATGTATAGATTTTGAAGTAAAGGCGATGATAACTGTTAGATTGATTTTGCAGATTAAAAATCATATTTTAACAGAAACCTCTGCGAAGAACTTATGCAATAAACTCTAGAAAATTTCAATGTTGAAGTCTTTATTAAAGTTTTTAATTTTTTTCAATACACATTTAGTGACAAAATAACGTTTGACACAACAATTAGCGACACTATATGATTTATCGCAAAAATTGTGTTGCTAAAATTGTAAAATTGGGACTAAAAATAATATTTGTATTAGTAAATGTATATTAGGAGAAATCAGAGGATAAAAATAATACAAGAGATCCTAATCCAAGCCGGATTCATAATACACAACTTCTCATAAAAGACGAAGCATAAAGAAAGATGATGAATTTCGTTGTCTTTCTATTATGGCGTTGGTTTTGGATCAATTTTTCCAACTAGATTATGATAAAAGTTGTTGTTGAGTTAGATTGGGTTGAGCCTATATAACAAAAACATAGAAAAAGAAAACACTAATATAAATGTTTGCATCACAAGATTACAAAACAGCATTTATTATTTATTCGAGAACTTACCGAAATACAAACGTTTTCGCACCGATACATATATAGTAATAGTAGTAATATTATTATTATGCGGCTTATAATTTAGTTCAAAGGTTTTGGTTTCAAATAGACACCAATAGCATCAACCAGACCACCAGCATGTCCATGAAATCCAACAATAGAACCATCAACAGACAATGAGAATTCAGTGCCCAATGGTTTTCCGAAAGGCCCGTGTTCAGTTCCGTCACTGGTATAAAATTTCAATGATGTCAAAACAGTAAAATTTTTAAGGGCACCGAAGGTCCCCGAAATGCCTTCCAAATGCACCCCTCGTGGAATCTCAACCTGTTCAAGTTCAGAGACGAAATGAACGAATTTTAGTCCAAAGAAATCTTAGCAAATTTCTCTATTGGTGGTTCAAGTATGAATAAAAGATCACTTGCTTAAAAGAAAAGTTTTTTTTTGTTTTTAGAAATTTAATAATGATAACTCCATTGACCAACGTACCTTTTTCCTATACAATCGAAAATCTTTGAACCAATTTTTTGGTTCGATTACAGATCTGCCTCTTCAAAGTATCAAATTGTGCATTTTCATGGTTGCCTCATATAGTCAATTCTAATTTTTTGGTTGACTTTTTTTCTTCTCAATTTGGAGTCACGTGCTAATCATGCACATTTGTAATGTGGGTATCTTTTAAATTTGATTATCTAAAATACTTAGTTCCTATAATTCACATTTTAATTATGAGATCCAGGTGTTTTACATCGTTAAAAGATAAATATATATACCCTAAATAACTATGGGTGTGATTAGCACACGACACGAGATTGTTAAAAAATCAACCCAGTGGACTGAGTTGACACTAAAAGACAACTATAAGACATTTATTCAATTATTATGGGATTATTTTTTAAAAAGAGTTGGTACTGTATAGAAAAAATATTAGCATGCGGTGTAACTTAGCAACTTACAATCTTTTCCGTGCCACCATTACCACCGAATTTGTCAGTAAGACTACCGTCTTCACTCTTCAACCTCAGCGAATAGATAACTTCTCCATGACGGATTATAATCTGATTTATGACGCCATTGTCGGGATGAAACTCCCACTTCTTGCCACCTGGGCCTCCCCATTGTTTAACAAACATGTATGTATTCAAGTTTGAAAGATTGCATATTCGTTTGACATGAACACCAATGCTGCTAATGTGCGCCGTCGGGCCATGCCCATGGAATCCGGTGATATCAATATAACCATCCTTTACATTTGTAGTTGAGAAAGGAGTGCCCTTGTCGGCAGCACCAATCGGTCCGTGTTGAGTTCCATCGCTTGTTTGAAAACTCAGTGAGTTTATAAGGACATTCTCGGCGAAAGTTCCACTCATGCCGGTTAGATACACCGAAAGACTATTCAGTTTTATCTGGAGTACAAATGTACCATAAAAATAAATAAAAAGAAAGACATTAACAATAAGTAAACTTGGTGTAACTGCAAACACTGTTTGGTTATACAACGGTTATAGCGTTTAGAAGTTCAAATATATTTAAAAATATCGCGTAATAGTAAAATTTTAGTATTTTATATATGTAAAATAAAATATATAATATTACGTAAATTTTGAAAATAAGACTGTTTTTGTAAAACAGATGTGTATATAATTTACAATTATTACCCCCATTCATTGCTGAAAAGAAAATCCCAAATCTAAAAATGATGTACTTATTCAATTCATTTTTTATAAAAATTTGTGGAATTTGTGGCACATGCTATGCGTGTATGAGTGTATAATATTAAAAATATAAATGTTGTAAAATACAAATGAAAAAAATATAAGAGAGATTTTATGAATAAAAAATACAAATAAAAAGAAAAGAAAAAATTAAATATGACGCAATTTCAAGAGAAAAGTTAATTTTATTGTTCTTTTTAATAATATAAAATATTATCGGGCCCCTCAACGCATATTGTCTACACACACAACAATCAAACACTACATTCATCTATACTATTAAAAAGTGACACGAGTTTTAATACTATATCTCAATTTTTAATGATGTAAATAGATGTAATATTTAATATAGTATTTAATTTTTATATATTTATATTTATTCATAATGAAAATGAGGGAGCATAGACGATTATCGGCCCTCTCAACACATATTGTCGTTGCATTGAAAACAATCAAATTGACTTCAACTCAAAAGGTCAAATTGAGTTTTTCAAACTTGATCTAAATATCTCACCTCACCACGAGGTAAAGGACTGACGAGAACACCAATTGCGTTAAGGTGCTCCTCAGCACGTCCCTGGAACCCAACTATACTGTTACCATCCGGCGCTTTGTATGAGAATTCAGTGCTACCTGGTTCATTACAACCAAAAGGTCCATGTACTTCTCCCACATTTGTTTCAAATGATAACCATTGAATTGCTGTGTAGTCACCATCCTCAGGATCCGAAAAATGTTTATAGCCCCCTTTTATACCAATCAAATATTCCGAAGGTTTGATGTCAAACTGTAAATTAACAAGTAAATTATGAGTTTATATATATATATATATATATATATATATATATATATATATATATATCAGGGGCATCCGAAGTGATTATTATCATGGGTGCAACTTTTTCTTATATATATTAAATATGAATAAACATTGACTAAACAGAACAATGCAACTTTTGTATATGCAAGTATACTGAAAAGGGAGTATACGAATTAGAATCTCGATCAAATTGATTCGATTTACAGTGTGTGCTTTATAGACTAGTAGAAACATCTTTTCAAAATATTGTTCCGTGACCCTATTTTCAAAAAAAAATATCTTACCCCTTCGGGATAATAAAATTGGTCGCGTCCTGCGATGTGATTCTCATTTCCTATGAAATTAATGCTGTAAATAGTTTTGTGATAGCCGCTACTGAACTCCATCCGAGTTATCGGACCACTGGGTTTGTAAGTCCACTCAGTTCCATCACTTGAACTTCCCCATGGTCCTCCTACAACCTGCAGTTCACCATGCACATATATACGAAAACAACCAACATAATCTAACAAAAGAAAATTAATCCCTATAAGAAGAAGAGTATTGATCATTTTTCCTTGTTCAACACTTAGCAGCTTGTCTGTATTAATTAATTCAAAGTATGGTTGCCTGTCCTTAAAGTTAAAAGGCAGGCACTATATATAGAAGATGGCCGTGAGTTTGTTTAATTGCTTTTTTTTTTCCTTTTAGTATTTGACTTATCTTTTAATTGGCTTATTTTTCTTCAGAGATTATCCATTGTCTACGTAGCATGGAAAGAATGACATATTCCTACCAAACAAGCTTTTAACTTTTTGTGCTGAGATTCTTATACTATTCCACCTCGTCAACTCATTGGGCAGGGGAAAAACCGAAGATAAATAAAGTCACTTGTTAATACCATAATATTATTTATGCTGTACAAATAAAAATATATACAAGACACTTTCGTACTTATTATAACGACGTTTCGAATATTTTGTGAAGTTAAACTTATTGTACTGATAGTATAATTACTATTATAATATTATCAGAGTTACTTTTATGTATGATAAATATGATTGTGCTTGTATTTCTCAAAACAATCTAATTTTAATTAACAAAACGACAAAATCATCACTAATAATTATCCAGAATTATAGGATTTTTGAACTATTATCAAAATAAAAATTATATATATAAAGGTAGTTATACCAAATAACCTCTCAACTCATCTGTTTTGGGACGAACTATTAACAATAATGTGTGTGCCGAATCTTTTAATTTCCTTTAATTATTACTAGCAGTGTATCCATGGGTTAACAAACTTTTTTTATTTTTTACATGTTAATGTTGTGGAATTTTTCCAGTTTTATTTATTAATTATTTATTTTTATGTGAATTCTTTGTTTTTAAAGTTTTTCTTACTTTAATTTAAATTTTTGTACATCTTTTTGTAAGATTTAGATTTTTTAATATTTTTTGAGCTATCTATATTTAAATTTCTTATTTTGAAATAATAAAAAAATTGTACTAAAAATTATGCATTCAACATGAACTTTTTTTCTTTTTTTTAACCTTCAATTCAAAATATTTTGATGTTTCTTTTGTGTAAGTAGCCTTGGAAGCAATTCAATACAGTATAATAAAATATTTTATTTAACAATAAAACTCAATTATTTATTATATAAATATCATATTTGGTTTTTAACAATAAATTGAACAACAGTGGTGATGAACTCATTAAATACTATAACATACCATGTTATTGTAACGGTAGTGCAATATATTGAAACATATAGCATACCAAATTGACAGAAAGATTAATGATTATCAGGTATTTTATTAATAATAAACTTGATTTCACAATAATATATATGTATGTGCATATATATATGAATAAAAGTAATAAATTATATATTATTAGGCAATATGATCTTATTTTGATTTTTTTCTAAAAAAATTATGTTACTAATTTTTATTTTCTTATAAAATTATGTTACTAATTCTAGTTTCTGATTTAAATTAATAAATAATAAAAGTTGGCTTTAGAATTAAAAAGTCAAAGGACCAAAATAGATGAGGACGGACCAAATTGTATATTTATTTAATTACTAGCAATATACTTGTGCAAAGCACGGGGTAATACTCTTGATTCTTAAATTTTATATTTACTTTTAGTTAATTTTCTTAATAGGAGGATGAAGTCAAATGTCGAACAAAAAATAAGGAGCAAGAAATCAATTGTCTATTTAATTATAGTATAGATTTGGGTAAACTATAAAATTGTTACCCCTTGTTTATACGATTTTACAATATATACACTACTATTTTAATTTTTACGATATCTTAACTAAAATTTTAATTTATTGCAAATACGTTCCCTCTAATCAATTTTGACCAACATGTGAGAAGCATGTGCGACTTTTTAGGGAAAATAGTCAATTAATGCATGTTACAATTTAATACACATAATAATATTTTTAAGGATTGACTTTTTCAACATGTACTTATTTACTGAAATTGTATAATTATTAATATTAATAAGATATTATCAGTTAAAATACTATTAACCAACAAACGATTAATTCTAAAAAAAATTATAACTTACAAGTATTATTAACATTTAGATATTATTAATATTCTAAAAAATTTAATATTGAATACTACTGATGCACAAATATTATTAATGTTAGATATGTTATCACTTACTTATGTTAGAAATTTATGGATATTAAATATATTGCTTTTTATAATAAATCATATAATATCAATTACTAATATTAGAATTCTATTAATGTACAAATATTCTTAATGATAAGGACTAATTTTCTTTTGCACATGTTTCTCACATAATTTACCAAAATCAGTTAGAGGAGACATATTTATAATAAATTAAAACTTTGATTACAAAATTATAAAAATTAAAATGTTAACATCTATATTTTAAAATCATATAAATTCGAGGAAATAGTTTTGTAGTTTGTCCTTTATTGTGATAGGTGCACCGGCACCCAAATTAATGGAATATGCTATCTAATTGTATCGTCCAAAATCTTCTATTTCATGTCCTGTTTTTATGATTACAAGTTTGATAGCCCGTGCAAGGCACGGGCTAGTTTGTGTAACGTCGTAAACGCATTTTTAACGGACTAAGAAAGTTATAGATGCGAGATTAAAGTTTAATACGATGACATTATTTATATGTTAGTTATCTATTTGTTTATTTTTTCTAATTACGCAAGAGACGTAGAGGTTAAAAAACTTAGAACATAGTAACTTATGTACTGGATGCATACATGTTAACAGCTGAGAAGAACACTAATAAAATTATAGAGTTCTATGCATTATGTTGAAGTAATCCCGTGAGCCAGAAACAATTCAAACAATGCGAATCAGATTATGAGGATGGTAAGAAATTGGAAAATGAATAACATAACATGTTGTTTTTCAAATTGTTCAAGTTAATTTAACTATACCATAAAATACAATAAAAATTACGAATTGAATAAAATGGATAGAATAAAAAGAGTACCTCGTACCTACTTCTAGGCTAGGGAATTGGAGTCCGACCTTTGGGGGACAAAACCAAGCACTTCAAACCCTTATCCTTTTCGGGGCAATGACGCTCGAACTTCTCCCCTTTCTCCGTCGAATTCAATTGTTTAATTGTCTTAACATTATCTGAACACATAAATGTTAGTACGAAGACAGTATTATAGTTTGCTAAGCCAAATATGAAATCAACTTCCCAAAAAAATTCAAATATCATTACCTAAGAAAATATAATCAAAGATTGCTATATTAGTATAAGTTTTAGGCATTATGAGATACCAATGTATCTATCTATCTATCTATCTATCTATATATATATATATATATATTGGCATTTCAACAAACATGTAATGTGCACTTTTCTCTAAATCCTCACGTTCTTCACAAAAAAGTATTAACACCACTCTGAATTGAACGTCACTCATAAGAGTCTGATGATGAATGGAAACATTAATAAATGTTAGTAACTTCATATTCATGAGATGTTTAACTTACAGGAATAACTAATTAACAATTATTACACTAAAAATAATTCTAGCAAAAAGAAAGACATGAAAGTAGCCAGCTCTAGAATTAGTTTCTATGAAGTCGAGCTCATGACTCTGCAATTTACGTTTCCAAAAGCGATATGAAATCGAAAAAGGAACAAACAGTGATGATGGACGCCTGCCGACTGAAGTAAGGGATTTAAATCCATTATTCAAACAAAAATCATATATTAATGCAATCGCTAAAAAAAAATGCATTTAATATTCTGCATCCATCGTCAAGTGATACAATAATAATCGAATTTCATACAAATAACAGATATATAGATAGAAGCCGTGAAAATATGATAATTAACAGAGAAAAGAAAGAACTCACCAGGATCACACTATTGAAAAAACTTTTCAACTTCTACAATAACCCACAACAAATTAAACCACACTAAGTAAAACCAATACAATTCAAAAACTCAAATTAAAAAATTACACAACTATAACATAAATAATGTATTACAGAAGAAAAAAAAATTAACAAACCAAAGGTAATCGCCCAGCTCTTCTGCCTTTAAAGTCGCCAAAAACTCCTCCACTATCCTCGGAATCGGATGTGGTTGTATTTCGTCCATTATCTTCAATTTTCTCTCTTAAAATCCCACTGTCAATTAGGAATTGCTACAAATTTTTACAATACAAAAGGAGAGAAGGAGTGATACATGCCTGAAATTATTCTAAAATTTAAACAGAAAATAGGATTTTGGATAGAGCTTGAGTTTCTTATCCATTACTGCTTGTTCAGATATGTGGGCATATAAACATATATATATGCGTCTATAAGGATTTGAGAAGGAGAGAGAAACTGAACTAAAACTGGATGGGATTACCGGGAATGGCGCTGAAGAGTCAAGATCTGTCTTTCTTAGATGAGACATTGATCAGACGGAAGCCAGCATTCCCTTCCATTTCAAAGATTCAACAAAATCGCAAGATCGAGACCCTAATTTTTGGAAAAGATGGGAACTTTATGAAGGAAGAAGCGGTGAGCCATGAAACAATTTTTCAATTGATCAAGATGCAGTCAAGCGTACCCGTGGAAGAGAAAGAAGAGGTGAAAATCTTAAGAGAAACGGAAACGGAAGAGGAAGAGGAGGTTGAAATCCGAAGGGACGCACCGTCTACTCATTAATGGCAGTGAAATTGAAAGTGGATCCGACTCAGCGATTTTTCCAATTAATTGCAGCGAAATAGAAAATGGAACCGAGACAACTCAGCTATTTTTTCAATTGAGAGCTGAGTTTTTCAATTGGAAGGATCGCTTGATGTACTTTTATATATAGTAATAGATGTATGTGTGTAGATGTAACGCAATTACTTGTTTATGATTAATATTTTTAGCGAATATATTTTTTCTATTTTAAATTATAAAATTAATTATATTAAATTTAATATAAATTATTATTCTGAACAATTCATTTTTTTTATTTCAGTAATTTATTTTTTAATTTTTTTTAATTAAATAATTAAACTCTCATTCAGTTCAATTGAAACAACACATCTTAAATCGATGATATGGACTGCACAAGTCATTTTTTATTTTTCTTTTATCACTATATGTAAGCAATAACATTGGACTACATAAAAAAGGGGAAAGAAAATCTGAAATTTTAATTTTGCAGATTGAATAAAGAATGGAATGCAACAAGAATTAAGAACAGATAAAACACAACATGCAGAATGACACATTTACTGCACTGGAACCACAGTAAAGCAGTCTTTGTTTGATTCTTTCGGGAGTTAAAAATAAGCATAGATCCGGAATTTCAGCCATGCCTTTCGTCTTTCGCACGCTACTTCAATTCCCAACATGTACGAAGTACTAACCCTAGAACTATGGATTCGATTTATTTTATTTTATTTCAGTTTTATAAGTTTTGATTCTCCGGTTGTGTTTGAAAGCACCTTTTTCTTTTTGATGTGAATTGTTGTACCTAATACAATGTCTGTCCCTTAGCATACCTAACTATGGATGAAAAATGGCATATATATCTCAAACTCCATCCGTTCAAAATAATAATATTAATATAGTTATATAAAACTTAATTTAAAATATTTTTAATTTTAAAATTAATATAAATTTATTTAGCATTTGTCAATACATTAATTAATAAATATTTTAAATTATTTAAAAATTACTATTAAAAATATTAATGACGTGTAAGTCAATTTGTAATATATATATATCGTATATAGAATGAATAATAGAAATTTAAAATAAGTTTATTTAAAACTTAACCTCGTCCTTCGCACAAGATACTCAACTAGTTTTTAATAATAATATAATTTTAAGTGTGAGTTTAGTGAATGAACTCATAAAAAACATACAAATTGGAGATTAAGTTTAGATTTTTTAAAATTTTTAATTACTTATTTTTGAAACTGTCAAAATGATGAAAATATATTTAAAAAAAATAATTTGTTACACTAATGAAAAGATTTTGACAGTAGAAAACCTAAATAAGAAATCATTCAAACAAATAACATATATGAACAATCGGATCAATTACAGTAATAACTACTGAAAACTAAAAACAATCACATTCCATAAAAAATTAATAAACTGCATACAAATCTGAATAGCTCTTTCAACAGGAAATTCCAAGTCACTATGAAACCCCACTCAGTTATTGATATTGCTTGATGAAAAGGTACTTAACAAAAATAAATTATTAATAATATTGCCTGATGAAAAGGTACTCATTTTGTTACTTTACCACTAACATAAGTAATATCTGTTGTAAATTCAACATTTTAATTATAATCTATTGTACTTGTAGTCATAAACTGATCACAAATAATTATGTCAGTTTTTAAAAAACTCGCGTCTTATACATGTTATCAATCTAGTTAATTAATATCAAAATATAATAAACTCGCGTCTTATACATGTTATCAATCTAGTTAATTAATATCAAAATATAATAAGATAAAAATTGAATAATTCCCAAGTTGAGTCAATAGTTGAAAAAAAAAATTTGATGACTCAACAGTTCAATTGATTTTTTATTTTTATTTTCTGTATTAGCATATAATAGATTCATCTACAATAATTTTTTAAATTCATAAACCAAATGTATTGTATCCTTTTTTTTTTATTTTTTTCCCCTTATTCTTATTTCATTAATGTATCTGGTTTAGTTTTTTATGATCCTATTTTTGGCAACCAAATAGGCTATATCCAAGATGCATAAACGTGCTCTTATTTTCAATATAAAACCACCACTCAACCCATTCAAACGGTCGAGTGCATAAATTTTTTAAATAAAATAATAGTAAAAACATTAAATCACATTAGAATATTTTAAATTATTAAATATTGAATATATAAAATCATAAAAATCAAGACTTGCTGAATGCCGATGACTTTCATTCTTTAACCAATTTGTTGCCTCCTTTATCTCCACAGTTATATTAGCTGTCAACATATTATTATCAATATTGAATCCCAAACAGATAAGCTAAAACTTTGTTTGGTATATGTAACTACTATCATATATTCGGATATATAACATATATGCATCAGGTCAATACTTGAATCAATAATTAGGCCAATTGCTAAAAAATAATCACAACTAGTTTTTTTTTTTATTTTATGAAAACTAGTTGATAATTAATGAAGTCGTCTTATGTTATGTACGTCAAACAGCTACTGTAAGATATCATCTGACAAATCTAACATTCATATTATGTCAGATGTTGACTAATGAAGTCGTCTTATGGTTTTTTATATGTCAAACAGCTAGAGTAAGATATCATCCGACAAATCTAATATATAATATTATGTCAAATGTTGACTAAAATAATGTGAAAATGATTAGATCTATTGCTAAGATCACGATACAAAATCAATAACTAAAGAGTTTCCCAGAGAGCACTCATAGATTGGTAAATAAATAAGTAAACTAACCCTATTTGCCTGACAACAGCATTATGCTGACTAATATATAAACACTTTTTTTTTTGCTAAATTATATATATATATATATATATATATATATATATATATATATAAACACTTTTGATTCAAAAGACTGTATTATTTTGGTATATTTAATTTTCAACACCTTTGGTCATGGCAAAGAGGGAGTAATACCACTCAATCAAAGGCTTTGGCCGGATAGTGACACCTTGTCTTTCGACTTTCCATAGCAGAGATCATCGGATTACATAACCTTCCTGGTTGAAATGTAATCTTAATGGTACTAAATAAAAAAATTAAAAAAAGAAGATAAAATGCTTTTAAGATATATTTTAATGTAAAAACATATATATTTGAGAGAAATTAACAAACTATTTTACCCTTTAAAAACATACTATAAATATTTTTACTTCATAAACAAATAATTTTATCATTTAAAAACTCACATATTCTATACATGATTCATTTATTATGACTAAAATTGGTCAAAGATGACGGTTTTGTAAAGAAAAATAAAATGTTAGCTATGAGATCGCACAAATTAAAGTATTAACTTTTATGTTGTATTTAAGTGTAAACATAAGATGACAGTTTTGTAATTTACTCAAAATAATTTAAGATGTGCACACTTGATAAAATCACATAGTTTTATATAAAATTTATAATTAAATGATTTTTATTTATAAAACTCTACAATAAAAAACTTAATCCTAAGGAATAAAAATAAAATAGTATTAGCCAAGCTTGACTCCTTAGATAACATTTTTCCTTATATATACGTAATCACCAGTGGATGGTGGTTCCTGTAGTGAACTTCTTCTGTCTATCTTCTATATATACACTGTACATTGACATGAACTTTGACGAAGAAGATTAGGGAAGAGAAGAGAGGGTGACTAAAATATGTTAATAATCTGCTAAAAGTAGAAGGAAAAAGACTTAATGATCAAGAAAACCAACCAACTCTATAAACGTATTATTTTTTTAACATATTAACCATTGTACACTTAAAAATTCTTTTACAATACCAAAAACTTAAATCATGATTAACTTTTGTTAAGGTGGTTACTGATGTATAATTTTAAAAAATATATATGAGGTGACTGTTAATGTATAATTTATTTTGAAATATATATATATATATATATATATATATATATATATATATTTAAAATTAAACAGAAATAATCACTCAATAAAAAAATATTTTTTTTACTTAGTGATTAAACCTCCAGAATACAAATAACAAGTCAAATTCACACGAACCATGAAAAAATTTCATTAACCACAAACTTCACTCTATAAAATAATTAAAGCTTCACAGTTAATTGAAAATAATAAATTCATAACTGTTATATTTGAGACTTATTCAGGTAGGAAGGAAAGTATGAGAAAGAAAAAAAATTCTTTACAAAAATTTGAAAAGAAGAATTTTTTCTTTTCGTGCATTCTCCTATCTAGGAAATAAAGTTTACAAACACACCCTTAAAGTTTAAATTAATATAAATTTTAATAACACTTTATAAATAGTTTATAATATTAATTTTATAAAAATTAAAATCGTATAAATTGAGCATTAAAAAAATTCAAATAGATTATTATCTTCGGAGTAATAACAAATATCTTTTGAATAAATATTTATCTTTAAATTAAATAACTTATGTATAAATTAACCTAATTTTTAAAAATGCATCGCTAATTTTATAATGACTATATGCATTTAAGGAGGGGAAAATAAAGATCACTGATGAGGGAGGAGAGAGAAAGACCACGACGCCAAAAATGAGGCCCGAGCTGCACGAATCAAATCTAGTACGTGGCTTTGAAGCCTTATATTATCTATACGTACATAACATATACTTATTAAGCTATATATATGAAAAAAATAATTTAAAATATATTCTGTCTAATTAAAAAAATAATTTATTGAGTGATTATTTCTGTATAATTCAGCAAAAAAAAAAATTAAAAACAAATTACACATCAGCAGTCATCTCAACAAAAGTTAACCATGATTTGATTTTTGAATATTGTGAAAGATTTTTTAAGAGTACAATAATTAATCTGTTAAAAAAATAACATGTTAATTAATTTGATAACATTTGCGAAGTTAATTGGATTTTTTTGGTCATTAAGCTAGGGAAAAATAACAATGGTATGAATTCTTATTCTTTTGTAATAAATTCAGAGGGGTGTCAAATTTGACTTAATAGGTTTTTGTTGTTTAGACCTTGAAGTTGAAGGGTACTGTAGTTTCGTTTCATATGAAAACTAGTCACAAAATTCTCCTAATTCTTTTCTCTTAGTTAAATTTTGTTTTTTCATAGACTGTTGAAGTCTAATATCATTACATAATGAAAAATCTTCCTCAATGATTATAGCAATAAGATGACCATAAGAATACTGGTTGTAAGGTATAGCCATATGGGTATGTTTATCCCTGAGCTTTTTAAGAACTCTTTCTGCAAATAAGTGTGGAAGACCATCTATGAATTTGGCTTTCCAATGTTCACTGTTGGCGTCGGGTCTTTGCATAACCCTCATAAGAAATACATCCTTATACCATCTAAAATGAGTAAGTGAAGGGCATCTAAGATTCTGTAAAGTTTCTCTGTTCCTATCAGTATTTATATCACCTGATCCTACGAAATGATATATTATAGTTTGAACTAAAGTATAACAAGCGTCTTCTGTTCGAGTTTCTACTTTTGTAAGGGGGTCTGTAGTGAGTTTACAATCTCATTCTGTTGGGTTTTTGTGAGAACATTATCCCACCAACCTTTTAATATTCCAGTAAATCCATTAACAATAAATTTACAGATTTGGTGTTCTGTATTACCATTTTGCTTACATACAGTTGCATACATCATCATTTGATGTATTAATTCAAAATTTTGATATTCTGTTTTCTCATCTATATTCCATTCATAAATGGTTTTACCATGGTAAGATTTCTATGAATGTAGGAAGTCTTTCTCATACAAAATATCATGTGGGGTAGGTCTGGAATAATAATATTTACCAAGGCCAGTCATAGACATTCTACTAATAGGTTTTCCTGAATATGATATTTTATTAATTTCTTCAATATCGGGTGGTTTATCTTTAAAATTGTCTTCTATTTCCATAATCTGGTTTTATGAAAAGTCTTCATAATTTTTCCCTTCATTTAAGTTATTCTGTTAACTTATCATATTAATTTAAACACTTGAAGATCCTATTTTTTCCATCTTTAATTCTTGCATTTTTCCTAACAGTGTATTTATAAAATCATTATCCTGTTTACTTGACCTCATTTTAAAATTAGTTATTTCTAATGGAGGCTTAATATTAATAGGTTGTATTTCTGGGGAGTGAAAATCATTTATACTGGATTCAATTTTAGTTTGAATTTTATCTTTAATCCTAGTTAATTGTTGGCCTATAGTTTGTAAGCATAGATTTTACTTTGTTTATTTACAGTTATAATATCTTTTAATTGTAATAATATTTTTTGTTCTGTTTTATCCGGGATTTCTACATATAGATTTATGACTAACGGTTTAGAATCTGTCTGCTCATTATCTGGGACTAATTCTAAAGGTAAAGCTGGCAGGTGTATTTACTTCATTATTTGACCACTAGTAGTATTCCATGTTTTTCTTATATCTGAAAGAACATTTAATTGGTATTTATTACCAATACTTTCCCCTTTAGCTGTTGCATAATACCAAGTTGGAAAAGATATTAAAATATTATTTTCTTGTAAATGTTTATAATAATTATTTTTCTATTTTTCCAGTTGTATAAAATTATGGTTATTAAAATACCATTTTCTGAATTCTATATATTGTTTGTGACACCCCCAAATCTGGAACCACACAGCCCAAACTTGAGTTGTCAAAAGACTACAACAAAATTATTACAAGGTAGTACAACGTTTAACAATACAGTGTATAATAATACACAACTAAGTCTTCATTATTATTGTCACACTATTTTACAATACGTGAAGACTACGATAGCTATCCCTCGGACTCTCACTCCATCCCCCGACTAGACTCAGCTACGTTCTCATCTCTTGTTGAAAAACAATGGAACAAAAAGAAAGGGTGAGCTCAAATAGCCCAGTAATAAATATCATGACTAAGATAATGACGAATAAATTATCATTAGCCTTCAACAGTTGAGTTCTTGATAGAATACAATAGACTACAAGGTTTATATCAAAAACTGCAGTTAAATTCTTGAACAATGTTCAAATCAATAATAGCAGCGGAATGAGCAATCTATTAGAAAAATAATGCAGACTATAATGTCCACTCACTTCTCTTTTTTAGAAAAATATCATCAACTTTTATCATCTGAAATACCATTAGTCATTTCAGGAAACTTTACCAAATAGTACTTACCATAGTTAGTTAAGAGTATAAAAGAAATAATATCCCTTACGATAGTAAGTTTGAATAATAGAAGATGAAAAAGATGGTATCCCTTATGAGTATAAAGAAAAATAATATCACTTACGAATATAAAAGAAAATGATATTACAAACGAATATGGAATAAAAGTGTCATGTGATAATTCGTATAGACCGATAATTTCCACAAGAGACAAATAAAAAATAAATACAAAAGGTTATTCACCAACAGACGGTAATCCGCGCATTAAGGTTATTCCCACGATTTAATAAAATTTAAATACGAATAGTTATTCACCAAACAAGCGGTAATCCGTGCAGTAAGGTTATTCTCAGAGATTAATAATGAATGAATACGAAAGGTTATTCATGAACAGGCGGTAATCCGCGCCGTAAGGTTATTCCCAAAATTTAATACATGAAAATAAATGACACATCTTATGAGTAAGAAAGAAACGATATTATTTTCGAGAATCAAAGAATGATAATCCCTTACAGTAGTACGTTTAAGAGTATGAAATAAAATGACATCCCTTACCTTATCACATGACTGGATATTGATAAAAATAAGGTTAATCAACCTATATATTTATAATAAAATTAGTAATTTCCACATATAAATTTCAAGGTATATGATAACTCATATAGTATGAACTATCAAAATTATGTATATTTAACATAATTTTTGTAGTATAATATAACAACTTTAAAATAGTTTTTAAAATAATATTCCAAAATAAATCTTCCAATGAAAGTTTTTAAAAATGAATCTTCTTAAAGAAGAGTCTTCTAAAGTAAGATTTGTGAATACCGTGAAAAATAGAAATTTATGAAATTACAACACTTTAATAAAAAAACTTACTTGAAAAATTTATGCACTCCTTTTGACTTTCAAACACTCAAGATAACCTTACTATTCTCAGAGAAAACTCATAAAATACTTATAGAAAAACTTTATGTTTTAGGTGTGATTTTTCTATTTAGCTGGGTAAGCTATTTATAGGAGAAAAAAAGTTACTATGCATGGTAGGTGAGTGGCGTGCTGCACGCCAGTGCTGAAAATTCAGCAAAGGCAACAGCGCTGCCTCCACCAACCAACTTTCCTCTAGCAACACATTTTACATATTTTATGTGGGCCCCACAGTGGGTCCACGTACTATTCACGTTACTATGCACATAAAATAATAATTAATTTTTTTTTTCTTCTTGTGGGTCCTGCATATAAAATAAAATAATGCTACAACAATAATTCAATAATAATGTAATAAACACGTTACAGATTATTATTAATTTAATAATATAAATTACTGTGTATTTGCTACTGTGACAATTATTTCGTTCAATAATTTTAACATACAGTGTAATGACAATTATTGAATTAATAATGCAAAATACTGTGTAACAACAATTATTGATGAATACTGTGCAATGACCACGTTATCAGATCAATAATATGAGACATTGTGCAATACCGTGTGCTACTGTAGAATACCGTGTGCTACAGTAAAATACCATAAATTACCGTATGCTACTATTCTTTTAGCATTGGTATTTTAACAGTTTAACACCGTTGACTATTTTTATTTTAAAAAAATTACTTCTGTCGTTTTCTATATCCGACAAATATTCCGTTGTGGGGTCCACCAATGATTAATTATTTCGGCACCGTCGTATGACCGAATATTCCCCGACAAAACGAATATTATACGACAAAATAAAATTTGCATATAACATCTTTAACTTTTAACTTTATCAATTTAACCACTTACAGTTTCAGGAAAAATATATATGAAGAAAAATTAAATTTTATATTTAATAAAGTTCGGGGTCTTACATATGAGAAAATATATATCAATGAACAATGTAAGACCCCGAATTTTATGAAATACAAAATTTCATTTTTCTTCATATATATTTTTCCTAAAACAGTAAGTGGTTAAATTGATAAAGTTAAAAGTTAAAGATGTTATGTGCAAATTTTATTTTGTTGGACAATATTCGTTTTGTTGGAGAATATTCGTTTTGTCGGGGAATATTCGTTTTGTCGGAGAATATTCGGTCGTACGACGGCGCCGAAATAGCTAATCATTGGTGGACCCCACAACGGAATATTTGTCAGATATAGAAAACGATAGAAGTAACTTTTTTAAAATAAAAATAGTTAACGGTGTTAAACCATTAAAATATCGGTGATAAAAGAATAGTAGCACACGGTATTTTACAGTAGCACACGGTATTGCACAGTGTCTCATATTATTGATCTGATAGCGTGGTCATTGCACAGTATTCATCAATAATTATTGTTACACAGTATTTGGCATTATTGATTCAATAATTGTCATTACACTGTATGTTAAAATTATTGAACCAAATAATTGTCACAGTAGCAAATACACAGTAATTTATATTATTAAATTAATAATAATTTGTAACGTGTTTATTACATTATTGTTGAATTATTATTGTAGCATTATTTTATTTTATATGCAGGACCCACGGGAAGAAAAAGAAAAAAATAAAAGAAAAAAAATTAATTAATTATTATTTTATGTGAATAGTAACGTGAATAGTACGTGGACCTACTGTGGGGCCCACATGAAATATATAAAATGTGTTACTGAAGTAAAGTTGGTTGGTGGAGGAAGCGCTGCTGCCTTTGCTGAATTTTCAGCACTGGCGTGCAGCACGTCACTCACCTACCATGCATAGTAACTTCTTTTCTCCTATAAATAGCTTGTTCAGCTTAATAGAAAAATCACACATAAAATATAAAAAATTTCTATAAGTATTTTTTGTGAGAATAGTAGGGTTATCTTGAGTGTTTGAAAGACAAAAGGAGTGCAAGAATTTTTCAAGTTGATCAACCTTATTTAAATCAATATCCAGTCACGTGTTAAGGTAAGGGATGTCATTTTCTTTCATACTCTTAAACCTGCTACTGTAAGGGATTATCATTCTTTGATTCTTGAAAATAATATCATTTCTTTCTTATTCATAAGATGTGTCATTTATTTTCATGTATTAAATTGTGGAAATAACCTTACGGCGTGGATTATCGTCTGTTGGTGAATAACCTTTCGTATTCATTCCTTATTAATCTCTTAGAATAACCTTACTACACGGATTACCGCCTGTTTGGTGAATAACTATTCGTATTCAAATTTTATTAAATCGTGGAAATAACCTTACTGCGCAGATTACCGTCTGTTGGTGAATAACCATTTGTATTTTTTTCTTATTTGTCTTTTGTGAAAATAATTGGTCTAAACGAATTATCACATGACACTTTTATTCCATATTTGTTTGTAATATCATTTTCTTTCATATTCGTAAGTGATATTATTTTCCTTTATACTCATAAGGGATACCATCTTTTTCATCTTATATTATTCAAACTTACTATAGTAAGGGATATTATTTCTTTTATACTCTTAACTTACTATGGTAAGTACTATTTGGTAAAGTTTTCTGAAATGATTATATGTTCCTTAATAGTTTGTGCTTCATCTAATATCATTTCAATTGAATTCTAAACATTTCTATTGAACTGTAACTGTTATTCTGAATTGTGGATCTTGAATATCATTTTTAAATTTCACTCCACATCATGTTGACAATTTGAACATTATTTGAATCTGCACAAAATAAACTTCTGATACTTATTGTTTATTCTGTTTCTTCTGTTCATCATTTGTATCACTGTTATTTTTACTAATCATCAAGAATCAAGTTGTTGTGAATATCTGTGGCCGGGGGCATAGATGCGATATAATTGTTGAACAGATGATAAGTTAAAGGCGATATAATAGGTTAAATATAATACATCTGTTCGGTGTCTTTTATGACACGTGGTGAAAGTTCTCTTTGGCCCGTAGTGCAAAGATGAACTGTTATTTGGTATGATTATGACCAAAGGCTGAATACTGGTATAATCATGACCGTTGGTGTTATATTGAATATCTTTGGTCCGTAGTGCAAAAATGAACTATTGTTTGATGTGATTATGACCAAAGGCTGAATACTGGTATAATCATGACCGTTGGTGTTATCTTAAATATCTTTAGTCTGTAATGCAAAGATGAACTGTTGTTTGGTATGATTATGACCAAAGGCTGAATACTGGTATAATCATGACTGTTGGTGTTATACTGAATATCTTTGCCCCGTAGTGCAAAGATGAACTATTGATTTGTATGATTATGACCAGGAACTGTGAATTTGTATTATCATGACTAATGGTATTTCAGATGATAAAAGTTGATGATATTTTTTTGAAAAAGAGAAGCAAGTGGACATTATAGTCTGCATTATTCTTCTAATAGATTGCTAATTTCGCTGCTATTATTGATCTGAACGTTGTTTAAAAATTTAACTGTAGTTTTTGATATAAACCTTGTAGTCAATTGTATTCTATTAAGAACTCAACTGTTAAAGGCTAATGATAATTTATTCGTCATCATCTTAGTCATGATATTTCTTACTGGGCTATTTGAGCTCACCCTTTCTTTTTGTTCCATTATTTTTCAACAGGAGATGAGAACGTAGTTGGGTCTAGCCAGAGGATGGAGTGAGAGTCCGAAGGATAGCTATCGTAGTTTTCACGTGTTGTAAAATAGTATGGCAATAATAGTGAAGACTTAGTTGTGTATTATTATACACTGTATTGTTAAACGTTGTACTACCTTGTAATAATTTTGTTGTAGTCTTTTGACAACTCAAGTTTGGATTGTGTGGGCCCAAATTTGAGGGTATCACAGTTGGTATCAGAGCTTAGAGATATGGTATTTAATGGAGATCTGGGGTTAGAACTAAGAAGGGAGAGATGAATAGAATCAATCACTAGTGTGTCCTACCTAAATGAGATTTTGTTATCTAATGAGTCGATTTGAATATAGGGACATGAAGTGATGAGTCAATTTGTTTGAATTAACATTTTGTTTGTGACCACAGTTAAGTATGGCATCTGAAAATCAGGAAGTTAACTATTGAGTGCCCGAAGCCAATGTAGCTGAGAATCAAGAGGCCATAAACAATCTTCCTGCCAACTTAGAAAATAATATTCCTGATAACATGATGAATGATGGATTCTTTAGGGATTTCATGCAGTTCATGCAGTATCAGGCAAGAGGAAATCCAGTCAACAATAATGGTAAAAATGTTGATAATTCGAAGATGGTCACTGTCAAACAATTTAAAGAGTTGGGACCACCTAAATTTCTCGGGAAGCCTGACCCACTCAAAGCTGAGGCGTGGCTAAAGCAGACAACAAAAATATTTGATGTCTTACAATGCGTTGATGATCAGAAGGTGTCATTCGCCACTTTTATGTTACGAGGTGAGGCGGATCATTGGTGGGAAGCGGTAAAACGTATCCACCCTTCAGCACTCGAGATGTCTTGGACAGAATTTGAAGACTTGTTTAATGAAAAATATTTCCCAAAAAGCATATGCCATATGAAAGAGGTGGAATTCATTAAGCTGGAGCAGGGAAACATGACAGTTTCTCAATATGAAGCTAAGTTTGCTGAGTTATCTCGTTTCGCGACCCATCTAGTGGATGACGAAGCACGAATGAGTCGAATGTTTCTACGAGGTTTAAGAACCAAAATTCGTCAACATCTTAGCTTTCACAAATTTTGTTTGTATTCAGATGTGGTAGATAGGGCTCAATAGGTGGAACAGATAAATGAAATATTTCAGCCAAGAGCCAATGATCCGCATAGAGAGAGGAATGACAACAACCACAGGAACGAGAACCATCGAGGAGGTAACCAGCACTTCAGTGGTAATCCCGTATCGAATAACAGAAGAGGAGATTCCAGTGGGAACAATTTCAAAAGAAAAAGATTCCATAATAATTATGGAAGGGCACCGGCCCTAGTTTCAAGGGGAGAAGATCGACCACCAGTGAGATGTTATAGGTGTGGTCAGGAAGGTCACATCAGCCCAAACTGTACACAGCAGTCCAAAAAGAGCTACAGTTGTGGGAAAGAGGGTCATGTTGTGCGATTTTGTCCCGCCACAAAATCAAGTCCAGCTGCAATGATGATACCAAAAGCTAGCGCGGATAAGAGAAAATCTGTAGTTCAAGGGAGAGCTTTTGTTGTGATATCTCAAATGGCACGAAACTCGAATGAGGTGATAACCGGTAAGCTATTAATAAATTCTCATGAAGTCTATGTCCTGTTAGATACTGGCTCTACCCATTCTTTTATCTCACCTGTATGTGCTCAACGTTTAAATTTGACTTCGAAAAACTTAGACTTTGACTTATCAGTTGAAACCCCATTCGGAGAAATATCTATCACACCTACTGTCTATAAATCTTGCATAGTTCAAATCAACAACTCACATTACCTGTTGACCTTATTTCTTTGGAGATGCATGAATTTGATGTGATTTTAGGAATTGATCAGTTGACTAACCATCATGCTAAAATTGATTGTTTTCATAAGATTATTAGTTTTCATATTCCTAATCAACCTGTCATGCAAATTCAAGCAACTAAACCATTGAAATCTATAACTATTATTTCTAGCCATAAAGCCATTCATTTATTGAAAAATGGATGTCAAGCCTTTTTAGCTCATGTCACTGATTTGAACAAAAACACATCAAACTTGAATAATATTCTCATTGTTAATGAGTTTCTTGACATTTTTCCCAAGAAACTTTCTGGCTTACCCACAAACCGTGAAATTGAATTTTGTATTGATTTTGAACTCGGTACCAAGCCCATTTCCAAAGCTCCATACCGAATGGCTCCCATTGAACTTCAAGAGTTAAAAGTCCAACTACAGGAATTTTTAGATACCGGTTTCATTCTTCCAAGTGCATCACCTTGGGGTGCTCCTGTTTTATTTGTGAAGAAGAAAGATGGGAGTATGAGATTGTGCATTGACTACCGAGAATTGAACCATGTCACCATCAAAAACAGGTACCCGTTACCCCGGATCGATGACATGTTTGATCAATTACAAGGTGCTCAACATTTCTCAAAGATTGATCTCCGTTCTGGATATCACCAGTTAAAGGTTAAAGCTGAGGACATTCCAAAGACTGCTTTCAGAACTCGTTATGGGCATTATGAGTTCTTAGTCATGCATTTTGGACTAACCAATGCTCCTGCAGCTTTCATAGACATGATGAACCGAATATTCAAGGAATATTTAGATCATTTTGTGGTTGTCTTTATTGATGACATCCCCATATTCTCTAAGAGTCGTAAAGATCATGAACAACACCTGAGATTGATACTCCAAAAGCTCTATGAGAACAAATTATATACCAAGTTGAAGAAATGTGAGTTCTGGCTTGTGGAAGTCACGTTTCTTGGGCATGTGATTTTTAGTCAGGGAATATCAGTCGATCCTGCGAAGATTGAAACGATACTAAATTGGGAACAATCCAAGACAGTAACCAAAGTCCGAAGTTTTCTGGGCTTAGCTGGTTATTATCGGAGATTCGTAAAAGGATTTTCTCGAATCGTCACTCCATTAACTCAGCTAACTTAAAAAAGTACAAAATTTGTATGGAACGAGGAATGCGAGAAAAGTTTTCAAGAACTCAAGAGGAGACTTGTTTCAGTTCCTGTTCTGACCATTCCATCAGGATCAAGAGAATTCGTATATATAGCGATGCTTCAGGCAAAGGTCTAAGTTGTGTCCTTATGCAACATGAAAAGGTTATAGCATATGCCTCTCGACAACTCAAAGATTATGAGAAAAATTATCCTACTCATGATCTAGAGTTGGCAGCAGTCATTTTCACGTTTAAGATCTGAAGACACTACTTGTACGGAGAGAAAGTGGATATCTATACGGATCATAAAAGTCTCAAGTATTTCTTCACCCAGAAAGAACTCAACATGCGACAACGACGTTGGCTTGAGCTATTGAAGGATTATGACCACACAATCCAATATCACCCAGGAAAGGGGAACGTTGTAGCTGAAGCTTTGAGCAAAAGATTTTATGCGAGTACAAGTGCACTGTTGACAACACAAAAGCGTATTTTGTACGACTTGCAAAAGATGGAAATAGAGCTAAAAACACCAATGACCCACTTGAAGATTGCGCACGTACAAGTAGAACCAGCTTTAATCGATGAAATTAAAGTTGCTCAAGCTACTGATCCGAGCTGATGAATATGATGAAGTAAGTACAAGAAGGTGTTATTCCTGAGGCAAAAATCGACGAGAAAGGAATACTTCGAGTTAACTCTCGACTCTGTGTTCCTAACGATCCTGAATTGAAGCATAAAATCATGATGGAGGCACACAACACGCCGTTTGCAATCCACCCAGGAGGTACCAAGATGTATCGAGATCTTCGACATACATTTTGGTGGAACAATATGAAAAGGGAAATTGCAGAGTTTATCTCAAGGTGCCTAACTTGTCAATGTGTCGAGGCAGAACATTAAGTACCTAAAGGTCAATTGCAATCACTTGAGATTCCTAAATGGAAGTGGGAACACATCAATATGGACATCGTGACGGATCTTCCCAAAGTTTCTCAAGGCTTAGATGCAATTTGGGTCATCATAGATAGATTGACCAAATCAGCTCATTTCTTGCCTATACGAGAAAATTTTTCACTTGAGCGTCTTGCCGGTATGTACATAAATGAGATTGTGAGATTGCATGGCATGCCAGTTTCCATAGTTTCTGATCGAGATCTTAGATTCACTTCACGCTTTTGGATTAGTCTATAAAAAGCTATGGGCACTGAACTACGTTTTAGTTCTGCATACCATCCTCAAACGGATGGACAATCGAAAAGGACGATCTAGACTCTCGAAGATCTTTTGAGACTCTGCGTACTAGACTTCAAAGGAAGTTGGGATAAGTACTTGCCATTGGTTGAATTTTTCTACAACAACAGTTACCAAGCAAGTATAGGCATGACTCCATTCGAGGCTTTATATGGACGCAAGTGTCACTCTCCAGTATGTTGGAATGAGATAGGAGAAGCAAAATTGTTGAGACCTGAGTTGGTACACTTGACAACAGAAAAGATTCAAATGATCTGACAACGAATACAGACCGCATAAGAATGACAAAAGAGTTATGCTGATCTTCATCGAAAGGACGAAAGTTTCAACATCGGAGACCATGTATTTTTACGTGTTTCTCCATGGAAAGGAGTTACGAGATTCAGAAAGAAAGGAAAGCTTAACCTTTGATTTATTGGCCCATTTGAAATCCTCGATCGAGTAGGAACCGTGGCCTACAGACTAGCTTTATCACCAAGTATGTCCCGCATCCATAACTTTTTTTCACATATCTATGTTACGTAAATATGTGAAGGACCCAACCCACGTCATTAAGTTAGAACCGGACGTTATAGCAAAGGATTTAACGTACGAGGAGGTACCTGTTAAGATCCTAGATAAAAAGGAGCAGATCTTAAGCTCAAAGGTTATACCTCAAGTTAAGGTTTTATGGAGGACCCAAAATACTGAGGAAATGACCTGGGAGCTAGAATCTGAGATAAAATCTAAGTATCCTTATCTTTTCGATATGCCAGGTACGTCAATTTCAAGGACGAAATTTCATAAGGAGGGGAGGTTGTAAGACCCCGAATTTTATGAAATACAAAATTTAATTGTTTTTCATTTATATTTTTCCTGAAACAGTAAGTGGTTAAATTGATAGAGTTAAAAGTTAAGGATATTATGTGCAAATTTTATTGTGTCGGACAATATTCGTTCTGTCGGGGAATATTCATTTTGTCGGGGAATATTCGTTTTGTCGGAGAATATTCGGTCGTACGACGGCGCCAAAATAACTAATCATTGGTGGACCCCACAACAGAATATTTGTCGGATATAGAAAACGACAGAAGTAACTTTTTTTAAATAAAAATAGTCAACGGTGTTAAATTGTTAAAATATCGATGATAAAAGAATAGTAATATACGATAATTTATGGTATTTTACTATAGCATACGGTAGTCTACAGTAGCACATGGTATTGTACAGTGTCTCATATTATTGATCTGATAACGTGGTCATTGCACAGTATTCATCAATAATTATTGTTACACGGTATTTTTCATTATTGATTCAATAATTGTCATTACACTGTATGTTAAAATTATTGAACCAAATAATTGTCATAGTAGCAAATACACAGTAATTTATATTATTAAATTAATAATAATTTGTAATGTGTTTATTACATTATTGTTAAATTATTGTTGTACGGGAAGAAAAAGAAAAAAATAAAAGAAAAAAAATTAATTAATTATTATTTTATGTGAATAGTAACGTGAATAGTACGTGGACCTACTGTGAGGCCCACATGAAATATATAAAATGTGTTACTGAAGTAAAGTTGGTTGGTGGAGGCAGAGCTGCTGCCTTTGCTGAATTTTCAGCACTGGCGTGCAGCACGCCACTCACCTACCATGCATAGTAACTTCTTTTCTCCTATAAATAGCTTGTTCAGCTGAATAGAAAAATCACACATAAAATATAAAAAATTTCTATAAGTATTTTATGAGTTTTCTCTGAGAATAGTAGGGTTATTTTGAGTGTTTGAAAGCCAAAAGGAGTGCAAGAATTTTTCAAGTTGATCGACCTCATTTAAATCAATATCCAGTCACGTGTTAAGGTAAGGGATATCATTTTCTTTCATACCCATAAACCTGCTACTGTAAGGGATTATCATTCTTTGATTCTTGAAAATAATATCATTTCTTTCTTACTCATAAGATGTGTCATTTATTTCCATGTATTAAATTGTGGAAATAACCTTACGGCGCGGATTACCGCCTATTGGTGAATAACATTTCGTATTCATTCCTTATTAATCTCTTAGAATAACTTTACTACGCGGATTACCGCCTGTTTGGTGAATAACTATTCGTATTCAAATTTTATTAAATCGTGGGAATAACCTTATTGCACGGATTACCACCTGTTGGTGAATAACCATTTGTATTTTTTTCTTATTTGTCTCTTGTGAAAATAATTGGTCTATACGAATTATCACATGACACTTTTATTCCATATTCGTTTGTAATATCATTTTCTTTCATATTCGTAAGTGATATTATTTTCCTTTATACTCATAAGGGATACCATCTTTTTCATCTTCCATTATTCAAACTTACTATAGTAAGGGGTATTATTTCTTTTATACTCTTAACTTACTATGGTAAGTACTATTTGGTAAAGTTTCCTGAAATGATTATATGTTCCTTAATAGTTTGTGCTTTATCTAAGATCATTTCAATTGAATTCTAAACATTTCTATTGAACTGTAACTGTTATTCTGAATTGTGGATCTTGAATATCATTTTTGAATTTCACTCCACATCATGTTGACAATTTGGACATTATTTGAATTTGCACAAAGTAAACTTTCGATACTTATTGTTTATTCTATTTCTTTTGTTCATCATTTGTATCACTATTATTTGTACTAATCATCAAGAATCAAGTTGTTGTGAATATATGTGGCCAGGGGCACATATGCGATATAATTGTTGAACAGATGATAAGTTAAAAGCGATATAATAGGTTAAAGGCGATACATCTGTTCGGTGTCTTTTATGACACGTGGTAAAAGTTCTCTTTGGCTCATAGTGCAAAGATAAACTGTTGTTTGGTATGATTATGACCAAAGGCTGAATACTAGTATAATCATGACCGTTGGTGTAATATTGAATATCTTTGGTCCGTAGTGCAAAGATGAACTGTTGTTTGGTATGATTATAACCAAAGGCTGAATACTGGTATAATCATGGCCGTTGGTGTGATATTAAATATCTTTGGTCCGTAGTGCAAAGATGAACTATTGTTTGGTATGATTATGACCAAAGGCTGAATATTGGTATAATCATGACCGTTGGTGTTATATTGAATATCTTTGGCCCGTAGTGCAAAGATGAACTATTAATTTACATGATTATGACCATGAACTGTGAATTTGTATTATCATGACTAATGGTATTTCAGATGATAAAATTTTATGATATTTTTCTGAAAAAGAGAAGCTAGTGAACATTATAGTCTGCATTATTATTCTAATAGATTGCTCATTCTGCTGCTATTATTGATCTGAATGTTGTTCAAGAATTTAACTGCAGTTTTTTGATATAAACCTTGTAGTCTATTGTATTCTATCAAGAACTCAACTGTTGAAGGCTAATGATAATTTATTCGTCATTATCTTAGTCATGATATTTCTTACTGGGCTATTTGAGCTCACCCTTTCTTTTTGTTCCATTGTTTTTCAACAGGAGATGAGAACGTAGTTGGGTCTAGCCGAAGGATGGAATGAGAGTCCGAGGGATAGTTATTGTAGTTTTCATGGTTGTAAAATAATGTGACAATAATAGTGAAAACTTAGTTGTGTATTATTATACACTGTATTATTAAACGTTGTACTACCTTGTAATAATTTTGTTGTAGTCTTTTGACAACTTAAGTTTGAACTGTGTGGACCCAGATTTGGGAGTGTCACATACCATGTGGTATTTGGTTTTCTGATAAGTGAATACCTTTAACATGGTTCTTAGGTAAGACTTCTGATTGATTTGGTGAACTAGATTTTCTACTATATTCAGGAGGTTCTAACATTGAATATCTAGAAGTTTCTGGTAATTCTACCTTATAAAAAGGATTCATATAACTGGTGCTTGATATATTTCTGGATAATGGTCTTTGGAATTTCAGATATACATTCCCTCCTTGGGTTTGTATAACATCTTCTATACTTTGTCGTATTATTGACAGGTACAACACTTAAAATATGTCATTTTTTTGAAAAAGTTATTTCTTCCCAATAAATTAACTTTGGAACAGCAACTTAACTGCTAAACAGATTTGTGTCAATTAGGATTGTGTGACCTGCTTCACTTTGCTTTCTGATATAATTATTACTATTTTTACTATATTAGTACTATTATTATTAAAATTATTATTAAAATTATTATTATTATTATTATTATTATTATTACTATTATTATTATTATTATTACTATTGTTGTTGTTGTTGTTATTATTATTATTATTATTATTATTATTATTATTATTATTATTATTATAGTGTAGTGGTGAATTTGATTTGGGCGGGAAATGTGAGTGGATAGATTTTTGAAAAAAAGATGTTGAATTGGGAAAAAAATGAGAGATAGATTAGTGACCATTGGATGTTGAAGCCCCAAATGATTTTAGACTGTTGGATGTTGAAGTCTTGGGATTTAAGCCGCTCTGTTTTATATTATAAATAATATTAAATCTAAATAATATTATATTAAATAAATTAAGTAAATAATTAATAAACTCTAAACCCTAGTTAGTAAACCCGAAATCCTAGTTAATAAATTATAAACTCTAGTTAGTGAACCCTACACCCTAGTTAGTGAGCCTTAAATCCTAGTTAGTGAACCCTACACCCTAGTTAGTGAACCCTAGAATTTAGGGTTCACTAACTAGGGTTTAGAGTTTATTAATTATTTAATTTATTTATTTAATATAATATCATTATATAATATTTGTAGAACACTCGAGACCTTCTAATGTATTAATTCCTTTTTTATTTCAATTTTGCTACTATAATTGGCGTAATTTCATGCAAACCATAAACTGATATTAAGATATATTTTTTTTAATAAACCTTCTGGCTTTAACAGGTAATAGGACAGGGCATGATATAAAGTGATAGTCATCCGCTAGAAATTCTAGCAGATGTATTATTTTCTTAATAACGCCAAAATTAAGATAAAACATGAGAAGGATAAAATCGTCCAGTTTTAATGTTTAGTATGTCCACTAGAATTTCTAGCAGACATCGGTAATCTTAATTAAATCATGTTCGTTGGTTTTTAAAATGAAGGGATAAGATGGTGTTGGCCCATTTTTTGTCCATAGCAAGTACTTGCTATGAATTGACACCCTATATATATATATATATATATATATATATGGACTGATCAATTGACAACATTATAGAAAGGCATTAACATTGTAAAAAGTCATTTATCCTTACAACATATCTCAGTCGTCTAGACTGAGATTTGACTGTTTAAATGGCGCTCGTCCGCAGTATAGTTTCCAAGTATATGTAGTATTATACTATGGACGGTATTAAATGTCCAAAATACCCCCAACATCCAAATGAATAAACTCATCGTTCGTAATTTAATACTACAAACGATGAAAATTGTGAAAATGTCATCCGCAATATTAAATCACTGATGGTATTTTTGAAATTTCTATCGTCCGCAGTTTAATACTACGGACGATAGGATTTGGCTTTCTCCCAAACTGCGTCATTTTTGACTTTAGGTATTGTTCGCAGTATTAAACTGCGGATAACTTTATTATCTAAAAATGACCTACTTTCTCTCTCTCCACACTACTTCTTCTTCATCTACAATAACGTCAAAACCTTTCAGTGAGAAACTGCATGACCCGTTCAGAAGGAATAATGTGTTGGTAATTTCTTTATCTAAATCTCACACATATATACATACATGTGCGTTAGTTTGTGAATAAATTTGAATTGGAAGAGGAAAAATAATCGTAACAGAGATGAAGATGAAGAAGCATTAATAATCATATCTAACCATACGCTAAGCCATCTATGTCTATCTGATACATAATATAACCGGCGGAATTGCCCAATCCTATCTTTCCTTGAAGTCAGTCTAGAGCAGGAGCAACTTCTACAACAAATTTAGACTAAACTCGATCACTTAGCGGGGGAGAGGGGTTAGAAGGTATTTTTTAGCGCATGTTTATCATATCGATAAAGCGGGTTTCGTCTTCTTTTCTGAAAATCCAGTCATACTATTCCACTTCAGCTAATGATACTATTCCACTTTAGCTAATGATAAAACAGAAAGAAAATGAAGAGAAATAATTAAATATAATAGTGAAAGAGAAAGTTAATGAAATGAAAAATAAAAAATCAACAAACAATTCATTAATGCAATTCAATTGAATAGTTTTTATTTAACTGAACTTATGTTAACTAATTTGAGTTAATTGGACCAACCAAATTGATCTAATTCAATTGAAAAGTGGATAACTTCTTGGCTTATTATATATTGTTAATATGATAGTGAAAGAGAAAGTTAATGAAATGAAAAATAAAAATTCAATGAACAATTCATTAATGCAATTCAATTGAATGGTATATTATTAATTTAATTTGTGTTAACTCGTTTGAGTTAATTCGACCAACCAAATAGATCTAATTCAATTGAAAAGCGGATAACTTTTTGGCTTATTATATATTGTTCTTGATTGGTTTGATTTGATTATATATTTTTATAAACGGATCATTATTAATTTTATTTGGATTAACCGCTATATCAAACCAAATAAATCGAATCAAACCAAGTAAATAAAACCAAACCGAATACATAAGAAGTAGATAAGTAGTATATATATTTTATAGACTTTTTAATACTAAATCTCATATTTAATTTGGTTTGGGTATTGTTTAGTTTAGGTTCATATCTTTTTAAATCGATCACATTAATTATCAATCAATATCAATGCTAATACTAATATAACAAAATAAATATCAAGTCACTTTATCTAGTCATGAGTCGACTTAATAATCCAAATCTTTTTTTTTTTTTTTGTGGCTCAATAGCTAAGAATTATTTATTTATTTTTATTTTTGCGTGACATAAATTCATTTACTACAATGACTTCTAAATTTTATAAAACAAATGCATTTGTATGAATTCATTATATTAGTCAATTGAAAGGATTAGACTCTTGATATATGAAGTGTCATGTGACTTCCTTATAAATACCTCAAAGTTCATAAATGTGAGACATACTAATCAATTAATAACATTATTGCATAATAGTTGTTCACGAATTATCAAGCTTGTTTTGATTCAAAATAGTATGTCTAAATTGCCCCACCCGACTGATGAACACTCCTAATAGAATTAAGAGCTCTTTACAGTAATATACAACATTTATAAATTAATTACAAGATTAGTGCATTCACAAAATAATTACAAAAAGAGTACAACACAAAAACCACGTCATCTTCATCTTCCACCTTCTCCTCCGCCTCCACCTTCTCATTTTCTCCTCCTCTCTTCTCCGCCTCCACCTTCTCCTTTTCTCTCTCCTCTCTCCTTCGCCTCTACCTTCTCTTTTCTCCTCTCTTCTCTGCCTCCACCTTCTCCTTTTCGCTCTCATCTCTCCTTCGCCTCCACCTTCTCCTTCTATCTAGACATATATATGTGCATCTTCAACATAAATCATTGACAAGGGGGTGTAGTCTGGTTGGTCCCTCTCTTTCAAAACCACCATTGACGAGAAGCTCGAAGGATTTGGTTACTGCCTCGTAGTTACTACACAGTCATAAATTGGTTACCTTCATATACGTGTTTGGTTACCTTCAAGTCTGGCCATGCCCAATCGCCTAGGCGCTTGAATTAGACCAGTTGCAACCAACTACATCACATTCAAATAATAAAACTGAATTGTTTACCTTGGTATGAAGGTTTGGCTACTAACTGCACTATGAAAAAATTACAGGTGTGGAAGTGGATTGGTTACCTTGGTATAAAGGTCTGGTTACCTTGGTATGAAGGTCTGGTTACCTTGGTATGAAGGTCTGGTTACCTTGATATGAAGGTTTGGTTACCAACTGTATTATGACAAAACTGCAGGTGTGGAAGTGAAAAAACTGCAGTTTTTTCTTCCTCCGCCACAACCACTACCATCTTCTTCCTCATTCTCACTTCTCCCCCCTCGGAAAGTATGGTTTTATGAATCTACACTATGAAAAAAATGCAGGTGTGGAGATGGATTGGTTATCTTGGTATGAAGATTTGGTTACATTGGTATAAAGGTTTTTGTTACCTTGATATGAAGGTTTGGTTACCTTAATATGAAGGTTTGGTTACCAACTATATTATGACAAAACTGCAGGTGTGGAGATGAAAAAACTGCAGTTTTTTCTTCCTCCGTCACAGCCACTACCATCTTCTTACTCCGCCACAACCACCACAATCTTCTTCTCTCCTTCACCACCATCTTCTTCCTCCGCTACAACCACCACCATCTTCCTCCGCCATAACCATCACCATCTTCTTCCTCCGCCACAACCACCACCATCTTCTTCCGCCTCCACCACCATCTTCTTCCTCATAATAATAATAATAATAATAATAATAATAATTGTATAACTGATGATAAGGTTGGCACATGAGTGATTACAATAGTTTAGGATACGTGGTTCTCTCTCCAAGGAACAACATTCCACACATAACCAAACGAAGACAACTCACACAACTAAATTAAAGGGATAAGAATGTACTAATTTTATAAATTAAATATTGAAGATGCACTAATTTTATAAATATTTTATGTATATACTTTTGTTGTAATATTTTCTAAAAATGTATTAGTAAATGTAATTGTCCCTAGAATTAAACCATCAACCAAACCAATGAATGCCCTAGTAGAATTCAACTTTACAAACGCTAACAAAGTCTAGTAAATATCTAAGAATGCACAAGCCCAAAACAGAAAGGATTTAGGGAAATTAATTGGGCCCTTTAATAGGCCTTGTTCCCATACCCGTATCAAAGTCTAGTAAATATCTAAGAATGTACAAGCCCAAAACAGGTAGGGATTAGGGAAATAAATCGGTAAACCTTTAACAAGCCTTGTTCTCATACCCCTAACAAAGTCTAGTAAATATCAAAGAGTGAACAAGCCCAAAACAGATAGGGATTAGGGAAATAAATTGGGCCCTTTAATATGCCTTGTTCCCATACCCGTTTCAGTCCAATTTGCGTTTGGAACAAGACACCGAAATTATAAACTCTCTCTGCTCCTTTCTGAAAGTCGAAATTCTCTCTCATAGTTCGTCTTCGTCTCTCTATTAGATTTTTTCCTTTGTTTTTCTGTTCAGATCAGAAAATAATGGCGTCGCCAATGGTGGAAGAAACTAGTTTTGAAGACGACCAGCTCGCTTCTATGTCCACAGACGACATAGTTAGGGCTTCCCGTCTTCTGGATAACGAGATCCGCATTCTCAAGGTGCTCGATATATTTCTCTTTATTTAACTATATTTTAGATGTTAATTTTATTTATTTTGTATTTAAATTTTAAAGTTTACAAATTTTGTGCTGGGCAGGAGGAGTCACAGAGGACGAATCTGGAATTGGATTCGTTTAAGGAAAAGATTAAGGAGAATCAGGAGAAAATTAAACTCAACAAGCAACTTCCTTACTTGGTCGGCAATATTGTTGAGGTAATTCAGTTAATTAGTCTTCCTGTTGATTTGTATTTGATTTGTATTTTTGGCTTATGTAAAAGAAAACTTTAGGGCTTTTCTTGCCCCGTGTGATTGATTACTCATTTCTGTGTGTATTGAGGAAACCCTAGTTGGCGATCTAAAATTGCAAATTGTGCGAAGATAAGAGGATCTTTTAAGCTCTGAACGTGTAAATTTAGTAAAATGGTCGTCTCACAACTTCAGCCATTTTAGTTATCCTTAGTTGCGATTAAGCATACTGAGTTTCACAATTACCCTTTGTTGGACTTTATTTCTGATTTGGTAATCTTGTAATGGTGACATAAGTATAAAACTAAGGGCTAGTTTGGTATTAATTATTAAAAAAGGGATTATATGAGCAAGTTAATAAAATTGAGTTATTAATAATACCTGTGCTATTACTGCCAATTTACTAATTTAGATATGATTAGTTATTTGGTCAAGAACATTATCTTCAAGAGTGGGACTGATGGTAAATCCAAAAATGGAAGAGGGGAAAGAGAGAGAGAGTGAAACAGGTATAACATAGGTTTATGGAAGTTGTCATTTTTCACGAATTGAGGTATTCTGGGCTTTTAATGCCTTATGCTGGTTTTGCATGATAACCTCCGTAATGATCCCCCCACACCCGCACCCAGTGTTTTAATTTGACCCTCATTTAGGTATAAGCAATACCTTCCATACTATTTAAACTAAACATCTTCTATACGAAACAAGTTACTAATTTTAACTCCGTAATTAGAGTCTTACCCATCTTTTACTATTAACAAAATCAAAACTAAATGTTGCAAGAGTTGATAAGTTTAGGAACATCCAAACAAGTAAATGAGGGATAACTAGTTTGGAATGGAGTAGTATTTTACACCATAACTAAATGTAGTAACAAGTATGTTTTATACACGTATTACATCTTTACATAGTTGGGTAATGGTTAAGTTGTGTTTGATAAAACTGAATATTAAGAACTGAAAAGTTTAGACATCTGAATAATATAAAGTATTTGTCTAGAATTATATCTGAATGAAAAAATGTTGTTTGATAATTAATTTTTCCAAAATGTCTAAATAACACTATATTACTATTTTAACCCCCTACGTTGTCCAAAAATTTAATTTAATAATTTTAAATATTCAGTTTAATAAAAACGAGTGAATAATATTGTTGAATGTATTTATATAAAAAAAAATTATATACTCTAGTAAATAAATATTAAACAATCACCTAAATTTTTTTGCAATAATGTATAATATGATGACTATTACATTAGATAAAAAAAAATGTGTCAAGTTTAACAGAACAACAGCATAATATAATAGTTCAAGAGAAGAATTATATTTTCTACGTTTCAAAATATAAGATCATTATTAATTTCATAAAATCAATTTAAAATATTTTTAAACTCGTAAATAATATGAATTTCTTTGATTTTAGTTTATGCAATGATGATTATTGAAAAATATCGAAAAACTAATACTCATTGTAAGATTTATTGTGTCATAATTTTTAATCATCTCAATTTTAAATTTGAAAATATCTCAAATTGACTTTTCAAAAATCAATAATTATCTTAAATTTTGAAATGGAGGGAGTATAATATTTATTGAGGCTATTTTTGTCCATAGATTTAAAATTTTCATTAAAAGACAGCTCTTAATGATTTAGACTTCATTTTTATTTTACCGATTTATTTGAGGCATCAAGAGGGGTATTTTTTTTTTTACCAAACAACTTCAAGCCTCTTAACGAATGAGATAGTGGGTTGTTAAGATGCAATCAAAAACCACCTGATTGTGCCTTGTCCTGTATAACTCTACTATATGAAACTTGCTTACTAAATTATTTGTGTTTCAAGCTCTTCCACCTAATTGTAAATTCCTCATGTAAAATTGTAAAATAAACTACATTCCAAGTTTACAGCAGTAGATTTCCTAGGGAAGCTAAGAGAATAAATGGAGCATGACCAGATGATCATTTTAGTATAAAAGAATCACAATAGAAATAATTGTTTTTCTGATGAGAATGATCTATTTACGAGTTTAATGCATGTGTTAGCCGTTCCTCATTTGTACCCTCATATATGTATTTATAAGATACTAAGAGGGAGTTCCCAGTGAAATAATTGATTTTACGTTTAAACCAATATGAGCTCTATAAATTTTATTGTATCAGTATAAGTTTTGCTTTTGTTGTTTGCTACTTAATTGTCTTTTTCTATGCTTTTAGATTTTGGAAATGAACCCAGAGGATGAGGCTGAAGAAGATGGTGCAAATATTGATCTTGACTCACAAAGGAAGGGTAAATGTGTTGTATTGAAAACATCTACGCGCCAGGTAAGTACTGTTCATCTATAATTTTGTATTTCCTTTCCTTCTTCTTTTTCCAAATTGACATGCCTTTTTTATTTCTTTTTCCTTTTCTTTTTTTCCTATAAAAAATGGGTTATAAGTTGGTTTAGATATGTAATCAAACACCCATCCCTCCTCACCTTCCATTATGTTGTTGTTTCTTTTTTTGTACGTTTTCTTTGGGAAGAGTGGCCTGTGAAGAAATGTTCTAAAAGGCGTTAGGCGAGAGGTGGACGGTCGAGGGGGAGCCTAGGCAGGATTTTTGTTTATTTTAAGTCAATTTTAATATTTTATCTTACATTTATCCAAACAAAACAATAATATAAAGTAAAACAATTTATACTAAATATAATAACGACATTTGCTTAAAGTTCAAATACATATCTATATTGTCAATATCAAAGTTCAAACACAAACATGCAATTGTTCAAAGTTCAAACACAAATAAATAATCAAAAATACAAACTAATAATTTTCATCTTCATATCTCTAACTCTTCTTCTCCATATCCCTCGAAGATAATGTCCCCATTGGACTCGCACTAATAGATAAAAAAAAAATCTATTTTTTTCCTTTTTTTCTCCTATTTTTTTTCCCTTTTTTTTTTAATTACTTTTTTTTAATCCAACAGGGACTAAAATGCAGAACAGGAAAAATAGCAAGGCTAAAATGAAAATTGTGCAAGGAAAATAAAACCTCATATTAGGTTTACCTAAACACAGCCTTTCCTTTTCTCCTTTTTCCTTCAAATGACGCAGCAGTGGGCTTGTGAGAGAGATCGTGATGCGATCGGCGAAGGCCATGATCTGCTTCGTCTTTGTCTCTTCTTCTGCTTGTTTTTTTTTTAATTTTGGTTGTGACCAATGGTATTATTGGGTCGACGTTCTGATTGGTGGTCTTGGTTTTCCTTCGCTGATTGGTGGGCTCCCACCTAGCCCTACCTAGGCCCTGCCTAGCCCCGCGCCTTGGGCCTGGGCGAGGCGCTAGGGAGGGCCTAGCGCCTAGGCAGCTGCCTAGGGCACTTTTTAGAACACTTAGGAACAACTTAATATATGCAGCCGGTAAACCAATCATGTTATAACACTGGTTTTCAAGTGATGAATACCATTAATTTTAAGCCTCTTGTTCTCTAATATCTTTAAAAAAATTAATAATACAGGTAATCTGATTATGGATAGGGGAGCCAGATTGGGATTGTTAGACTTCCTTTCACAATTATTTTATGTTGATAATATTATAATTGTCTTAGTTTCAGACTTTCAGTTGACATTTATAATATTTTGAGATTGAGCTTGTAGTTGTGATTCATTTTCCCTAAAAGTAATCAAATTGTGTTTATTTCATCTCTACTGCAGACTATTTTCCTTCCTGTAGTTGGTCTCGTTGACCCTGATAAGTTGAAGCCTGGTGATTTGGTTGGGGTGAATAAAGATAGTTACTTGATTCTAGATACCTTGCCCTCAGAGTATGATTCTCGAGTCAAGGCCATGGAGGTTGACGAAAAACCAACTGAGGACTACAATGACATTGGAGGCCTAGAGAAACAGGCAAGTTTCTCACCTTAAGATGGTGTACACAGGGTTTTTTTAATATTTTCTGCTAAACTCTATTATATGGCATTTTTCTTCGATTTATATTATTGGTGACAGATCCAAGAACTAGTGGAAGCTATTGTTTTGCCAATGACACACAAGGAGCGGTTTCAAAAGTTAGGAGTTCGTCCTCCCAAAGGTGTGCTTTTATATGGACCTCCTGGGACTGGAAAAACTTTAATGGCCCGTGCATGTGCAGCCCAGACAAATGCTACTTTTCTGAAGCTGGCAGGCCCCCAATTAGTCCAGGTATACATCCTTTGTTAGCTCTTTCACTACTTTGAGTGTAATTCTATCATTTATTCTATGATATTAGTTGTAGTATTATTGATAAGTTTCTGAGCTTCAATTACAGCAAGTATATGTGAAAATATAATGCTACATAGAGTTTAGAAATGCCGCAAAATCAATTCATAAGATTATTAATTTTGTTGCTTCCTTATAACATCAATATAAAAGTTCATAGAATGGGAGCTTTATTTATATAGAATGAGATGATTATAATGACCCTATTGGAGTTTATATGGGACTACTGAACTATTATTAAGAAGAATCAGTAAATAATTTCTTGATTTTAACATCAATAATCAATTGTTGATTCAAGCAATTAGTTGTGCAATTGCCTATTCACAATGGCTTAACGATCCCTCTGAAGTGAAATGATTGTTAAAAGAAAAAAATTGAATGAAATGGGATTTACTGTGTATGTAGATGTTCATTGGAGATGGAGCAAAACTTGTTCGTGATGCTTTTCAACTTGCTAAAGAAAAATCTCCTTGTATCATTTTTATTGACGAAATTGATGCTATTGGCACAAAGCGATTTGACAGGTACAGCATTTCTCTCTCATGCCGATCTGCTCTTTCAACGGCTTGATTTGTTTTTTTGGTTCGTTGCAATAGACTTGATTGTAATTCTTTTGATTCTAAATGCAGTGAAGTTAGTGGGGATAGAGAGGTGCAACGAACAATGCTTGAACTACTCAATCAGCTAGATGGTTTTAGTAGTGATGACAGAATAAAGGTATTTTTTATTTCCCCTTTTGGTCGAATAGTTGTTCTATTTTCTGATCACGTGTGAATGCCAAAATGGCATTTAGTATTGCCATATCATTATGTGGCTGGATGGACATTACCATTTTGATATTATCTTCTATTTATTGGCTACAGAGGACCATGTCAAGGCCTTTATTTAAGCGCTCTTTGTGATCCTGCGCTGATTTGATAGGCAAATTTTTGTATATTTATAACTTGCAGGTAATAGCAGCAACGAATCGAGCTGATATTTTAGATCCTGCTCTCATGCGTTCTGGGCGGTTGGATCGTAAAATTGAGTTTCCACATCCTACTGAAGAAGCCAGAGCTCGGATCTTACAGGTTTACCTTTCAAGATACTTGTTGAACTCTTTACAATTTATTACATTTCTTTTTCACTTTTACAAAAACCCTTAATTGTTTTGGAATGTATTGGGTTGTAGATCCATTCTCGCAAGATGAATGTCCACCCAGATGTCAATTTTGAGGAGCTGGCTCGTTCTACGGATGATTTCAATGGAGCGCAGTTAAAAGCTGTTTGCGTGGAGGCTGGCATGCTAGCTCTACGTCGTGATGCCACTGAGGTATCTCTCTACAATGGATTTCATAAATAATCTCTTTCACAATTAAACCCTGCACTAATAATAATGAGAAAATTACAAGAACCACTAGCCTCGCTAAGGAAGAAATAAACCCTCAGAATGTTGAGGAATAACCAACTCATGCGGTAACGGTCGTGGATCGAACTTGAGACCTGAAGTCCCAGGGCCTCGGTCTTAATCGTCAGTTTAAGACCTCATTGTGTTCCATATTGTCTTTCCGTATTTGGGTGTGCATATTCACATTTGTAGACTCGGGATTAGGCTCAAAATCGTGAAAAGTTTGCAATTAAACAGTCATAACTAACTAAGAATTTATCCAATTACGGCATCAGTCATGGCATCAGTCATGCACAATTGTATCAACACCAGTTAGGTAGTGTGTAACAGTGGAGAATTTAAATTGGGTATGCTTTCATGTGTCAAACACTTCTAATACAGTATTGATGTTCTGTTTTCCAGGTGAACCATGAAGATTTCAATGAAGGTATCATCCAGGTTCAGGCTAAGAAGAAATCAAGCTTAAATTACTATGCATAGGCCTGCCCCTGGGAGATTAGTGTACTGGTTCAGGCTGACAGAAGGATATCTTACAAATTCTCATGTTTAATTTTAAAGCCACAACTTTCCGCTTTCTATATAATAGACAATGAAGTTTTTTTGTTTGTTTGTGGTGACATATATGCTTAATATACAAGCACCCTGCACCTGTGTAGGAAGAACCGATCCTTCCTTTTTCTTGCAAGTTTATTGTCAACAAACAAAAACCACCACCAAACCAAAGGTTGCTACTTAATGTGCATCGTTAAAAAAATAATACTAATTAGAAGATAATTGTGGTTATTTGATAAACAAATATTGAATTATATATTATAAGTTACTTTGATTAATTATTAAGCTAAATATTTGAATAGAGTGCATATTTATTTAGTTATGATTATGAGAAAATAATTATTTTAATTTTATTTAAGTTTGTAATGGAATTTTATATTAGTGTATATATTGATAAAATTTACTTGAAATTTTAATTTAAATAAAAGTATGAAATTCAAACTTTAATAAGTTTTGATTTAGTTATGATTATTAGTTAATAATGAATTTATTATAATTTTTTAATTAATTTTGTAATAATTATGTTTTAAAAATTACATATATTATTAGTACATTTTGTCTGTGATTTTGTATAATTTCAAGTTTTAATAAATTTAGATAATATATAATATAATGTGTTATATTCTGGTAATTAATTACATAAAATTTTGATAAAAAAATTTGTAATTAAATTGGTAAAATTAAAAATAAATATTCCCTTAGAAATTACTTTTTCTATTAGAGAATGATTGAGTTTTTTTTGAATAATTTATAAATTTGGATAGTACATATTTAATTATTATAAATTTGTATAGTACTTATATGAATAGGAAAAAATATATATATATTTTTTATTCTTATTATAAATAGAAATATTTTTAAATTTGGATAGTATTCAATTGACATATATTTGGATAATACTTATGGTCATATGAATAGAAAAGCTAAACCAAAAATTAGTGAAATCAAATTAAGTTTGTGTTTTTAATTATATAATAAAAAAAATAATTGTGATTTCGGGAATATAGTTTAGCTATTAAATAGTTAAATATTTATTCAAATAACTAATAATTGAATTATATATTTTATGTTTTTTTAATTAATTATTAAGCTAAATATATGAATGGATTATTTAGTTATGATCAGACATGCACAACAGGCCAGTCTGACTTGACTCGGCTTGGGCCTATCAGGCCTTGGTCGTTGACCAGGTCGGACCTTTGACTTTTGGCCTGCAGGCCAGGCCAGGCTGGGCTTAGCGCTCAAAAAGGGGGGCCTGTTGAGGCCCACAGGCCAGGCCTTGGGTCAAGTTAGGCCAGTCCAGTGCGATTCGATCCATTCAAATAATTTTTTTGGTAATTTTAAATATTATTAAAACACTAATTAAAATTTTAAACTTAATTGATGTATTAATTAAAAGTAATGTATTACAAGTTACAACTTTCAAATTACAATAATGAAAATTATATTTTTTATTATTATTATTATTTTGCAAATGACTTTCTAGTTGTTACGCTAAATATCTATTAAAATAAAGATGCAATGAAAGATCTGTAAGAAGTGTAGGTTGCTAGCTAGGTAAGAAAAATTCTTATATATTACACTAGTCAATGTGTTTTCATGGATTTCTTTATTTGTATATAAATAAACATGCATGAATGAACGTATTAAAATACGTCAATTTTATTTTGTTTATTGAATGAGTTGTTACAAAGATGAAATTTTCGTCTGCAGTGGGAGAATTGAAGTAGCGAATAAAGAAAATCTGCAGACCGGACCAAGCTTTTGGTGAACCAGGCCAGGCCAGACCCAAGGCCAGGCCCCAGGCCGGGCCAGGCCTCAGGCCACACCCCAGGGCGGGCTTATTGGCAGGCCAGATCTAAGCGAAAAAAATATGGCATGTTCGTGACCTTCAGGCAAGGCCGAGCCAGGTCAGGCCTTGACCAGGCCGGACTTTGACCAGGCCAGACCCAGGCCGAATCAAGGCTGGGCCGCATGCCATTTGTGCACCACTAGTTATGATTATGAAAACATAATTATTTTAATTTTATTTAAGTTTGTAATAGAATTCTATATTAGCGTTTATATTAACAAAATTATCTTGAAATTTTAAATCGAATAGAATTATTAAACTAAAGTTTTAATAAGTTTTAATTTAGTTATAACAATTTATTATAAATGAATTTACTATAATTTTTCAACTAATGTTATATTTATTATATTTCAAATTCACATATATTATTAATTTAATTAATGATTTGGCAAAATTTTAAGTTTTAATGAATTAAATTAGTTATGATATTAGTTTAATAATGAGGTTCACGACTAATATTAATATAATTAAATCGCGTGCTATGTTAAGAAATTTTTTTGACATCTTAATATTTTAATAAAATTGTAGCAATAAAATCATCCTATATAAATTTGTTAAGATATACTCCCTTTGTCTTGTAAAAACGGGTTCAGTTTGATTTTTTGATCAAATTAATTAATTTTAGAATTGATAATTAAACAAATTTATTTATGTTTTTGAGCTTCTAAAATTTGGATATTGTAGTAAGGTAAATATAGTTTCTTCTTATTATAAACTCTTTACCTATATTTTAAAGAAAATTAGATAAATTTTGATCCTAAAATTGGTCAATTTGACTTCAAAATTCAAACTAATTCAATCTTTACAAGACGAAGGGATATAAACTAAATAAAACTATTAAAAAGAACACATGTAATAATTGTTGATGGATAACATAGATACCCTTTAGTTTTGTTGCAAACTCTCTTTTTTTTACACGACATTTTTCTCTTTTTGAGCATTCTTGGTTTCACGTTCCTCAAATGTTTTTTTTTTTTGAATCATTACTTGATAATATTTTTGATCAGTGAATTTCTTTGATTTACGTTTTTGGTAACAATGTAGACTTGTGAAAAGTGAGATAACAAAGTAAATACAAGATTACTTATAAATAAAATTAAGTCGTACATATGACAATAAAATAATTTTTATACAATCTAATTAAAAAAAATAGTGTACTAAACTCAAGATAATGACAAACACATTATAAATATTTGACCTTGTAAGCTTCAAATATATACCTTTTATGTTGCTAACTTCAAATTCACTTGAATGATTGGTGTTTAGTTGTGTTCATTGTTTTTTCAAACGACGCTATTCTTTGAATTTTTCTTTCTTAACCATATTTTGATAAATGTTTTTGTTGCATGAATTTTTTATTTTTATTTTTTTTGTGTGGAATTCATAGATGTTTAACAGAAGTGAATTGTTTCTAGTGACTTTATAAGTGAAAATAATATAAAAGAACAATGATATTCCTTTTTTCTATTCCTAATAGAGATATGAATGTTTTAAAATTTAATTTATAGAAATTTATATTTTCTATTCCTATTAGAGTTAGGAATATTTTAAAAATTGGATAGTATTTATTTAATACAAATTTTAATAGTATTTATGCTAATATGAATTGAAAAGAAAGAATTGTAACTATATAATACTCAGAATATATTACATCACCTCATAATAAACATCAAGTAACCACAACATAAAATTAGAATACATGGCATAGTACAATGTGTTATATTGTCTTAATTAATTACATAAATTTGTGATAAAAAAAATTGTAATAAAATTGGTAAACCCAAAAATAAAATTCTTTTAGAAATTACTTTTTTCAACTAAAGATTGCTTGGGTTTCTTTTGAATACTTTACAAATTTAGATAGTATATATTTAATTATTATAAATTTGTATAGTACATATTCTAATTTGAATAGGAAAGAAAAAGAATTTCTTTTTCTATTCCTCTTAAAGATCAAAATATTTTTAAATTTGGATAGTATTTAATTGATACAAATTTGGATAGTATTTATGCTAATACGAATTAAGAAATGTGAATAAAAAATTGGTAAAACCAAACCAAGTTTGTACTTTTTATTATATAGTTGACAAACTTATTAACCCTGTGCGAAACACTGTTGGTATGATGATGACTTATTATATTATTAAATATATAAATATTAATTAAGATTTTGTGAAGATAATTGTAACTATTAAATATTTATTTAAATAATAAATATTAAATTATATATTATAGGTTACTTCGATCAATTATTAAGTTAAACATTTGAATGAAGTGCATATTTATTTAGTTATGATTATGAGAAAATAATTATTTTATTTACCAAAAAAATTAATAATTTTAATTTTATTTATGTTTGTTATGGAATTCTTCACAAGTGTTTATATTGATAAAATTTACTTGAAATCCTAATCCGAATAGAAGTATGAAAATCAAGTTCTAACAAGTTTTAATTTAGTTATGACAATTAGTTAGTAATGAATTCAAAATAAATTTTTAACTAATTTTATAATTATTATATTTTAAGAAAATTCACATATATTATTAATACAATTTGTTATTCCTATAGGCACAAATGTGATCTAGCAGGAGGGTTGAATAGATTATTATACATCGTTATATACTTTTTTTTAAGCACATTGATCAAATATTTATTCAATTGATTAGCACATAATTTGATATTTGGTAAAATCCCCCCTTTCTGTTCTTGGAAAGATAAATACACAGTTATGTTCTAGGTTTGTTAATGGAAAAAAATATTGCAATAAGTAATCTTACAATAAAACAGTTATAACAATTATGATAAATACAATAAGGATAATGAAAGCAATAAAGAGATAATGAGACACATGGATTTTTAAGAGATTCAGAGCCTAAATTACTCCTAGTCATCTCTTCCATTCCACTGAGTAGAGATATTCCACTATAAGATAAATGGTTCCTCTAAACCTTACAATCGGAGATTAAGTCTTTCCCACACCGACTCTGATTCTCTCTGAATCTGGCGAGCTATTGAAACTCGTCTTTCTGTTCCCACACAAGGTTTGATTCTATCTGAATTAGGCGAGCCACCGAAACTCGTCTTATTGTCCCACATAATATCTGATTCTCTTTAAATCAGACGAGCCAACAAAATTCGTCTTTCTTCTATTATTGATGATGATGCTTAAGGTGTTACTAAGTTGGCATTAAGCTCTTTTTCGAAAAACTTAGCAACTGAACAATTTCGTTGTTCTTTTTTCTTTGTAAGCTCTCAGCATATATCTCTTTGTTTTTCTCTGGCTCTTGTATGGCTGAAATCGTTCATGGATCAATCTTCTAAAGCGTTGAGTGGCTTTGGGTTTATGATGTTTTCTTTTTCTTGATTGATCCTCTCTTTGTTCATCTATAGATCGACCGACCCCTTTGGTCTTTTTTCTTTTTGATCGATCTGTTTTCTCTGTGTATTGACTGTGATCATCTCTCACATTTTCTTCATTTGAATCTGAAATCTATTTATAGATTTCCTTCTAAAAAATGGTCGTTTGGAAATTACCATTGCACAATTATTCTTGCCGAAAAAATCTTCTGTATTCTGATAGTGTCAGACAGCCTGTTGCAACCGCCCAAGTTGTCAACTATGTCAGTTTAATGTATATAGTGGCATACTTAAGTTTCCAAAATATAGTTGTTGAAAACGCAGCTGATTGGACATCTTTCTTTCTCCTAACACTCTTCAAAATATCTAAGTGAAGGTGTGTTAGAGAATATTCTTTGCCAGAACAACTACTTGTTGATGTTAGGAGTTCCACTCTACGAAATTATTCCTCAGCTATTCCATTGAAATAAGTAGCTCTGCGATCTTGTTCGGTATCTTTTGTTGCTTAATACTTTTAAGGTACCCTTTGGCAATTCTGCGATCTGGTCCTTTATTTATAATCGCTCTTTGATCTAGCCTTCAATTCTTCGATCTTGCCAGATGTGCTTAGTTCATTCCTAGAAAACTAAGGCTTTAGCTCTACAAACTTGACTTTCTGCCCAATTCAAGTTCTACCTCCTCTACCTAAGTCATCTTCTTCTTAAAGACATTTGTTGTTTGTAAGGATGTGAACTCCACTTTGTTTGTCTCTGGTCAGTATACTTTTTCTACTATAGTGGATGCCACGTGTCCTTTTCATTTAATAAACTAACCGTTGTTGAATAATGTTTTGATCCTTGTCTTCTTTGGCTAGTTAATTCTGGACTCCTTGTTAGAGAATGATTGATAATGACATCTCAATCATTTGTTGTAAGATAGTGAATTGTCTTATCTGTTTCATTTCTCCATGATGAAAGCAACTCAACGATTATGTTATTCAGTATTGTTTGTCGTTATATGTTCTGCCCTTTGCTATGTAACATTGATGTAGCCCTATAATTTTGGTATGACTCCACGTTCTGAAGTAGCTCAACGATTTTAAGCAACTCAGCGATCTGATGATCTTTAATACTGTTCCATTCTACTTTCTTAAGCATTTTGACTTGCTTTACAATCGTGAGTTCTTTGAGTTCACTCTACGACTAGAGCCTTCTTTGTCTTTACTCTACGGTATTGAGCTGTTTGAACTCTACGACCTCTTCATGTATATGCTGATCTTGTGGGATGATCTTTGCTCTATTTGCTGTTTATTCTTCTACCATTCTTCTTTGATGATTTAATGCTCAACACAAAGTCTTTTATGATCTTCTTTCCTTGACTCTACTGCTCTTGTTCAGTTCGATGATATGCTCTACTCTACACTAGACGTTTTTTTCTTTGTTCGGCTTGACGATCCTGCTTTGTTATGAACTCGATGATTTGAGAGTCAAGGATCATAGATTTAAGCTTCAGGCATCTCACTTGATGATCCTGGCTTACTATACAATTTTGGATGTTCTATTGTTAACTTTATGAACTGCCAGTCTTATGCTTTTTACTCTGCGGCTCTGTTCTTGTTTAGCTCTATAGATCTTTTACCTAGTCACTAGGACTTGGTTTAGCTCTGCGGATCGGTACAATAGTGATTAACTTATAATTTAACAAGTCATTAAGACTTGGTTTTAATAGATCACTAAAACCAATAGTACAATCACTAAGAAAAAAATTATTATTTGAGGTGCTACTAAGTTGCGTTAAGTCCTTCTTAAATAGACTTAGCAGTTGTTTATGTTTTTTAAAATCGTAAAGTGGAGTTTTGAAGGTTTAGACTTTCAACACTTTCTTTTTTATTAATCGTTACTTCGACTTTTGATATAACAATCCTTTTTATAGTGTCATTTTAGGATTTATTTGTTGAATTGTTACCGTTGCTTCCTTATGTTTGCGACACTTGTCAAAATTTAAATTTTTTACTTCAAATTATTGTCTGTTTAGACCACTCAGATCACTTTCTTCAATATTATGCTTGGTGCAGTAGCAAGCACGTGTCTTTTGTCCTTAAAAATAGCTGTTGGATATAGATGTTATTGTCTTGTCCTTATCATAAACCCACGTGAAGATCAATCTTGAGGAGTGTGTGTTTGAGATTTATAATATTTGTCATAACCTGCCACTGACTTGCTAGAACGTTGCATTCTATGATTTTGGCTTCTACTAAGCGAAATAGTAAATTTGAACTTCCGATAGTAGAGTAGTTTCAGCGCTACTATTTTTTGTTCTATAAATGTAGTGGCTTTATAATTCTGATTCTATAATTTGACATTCACTTTGCGATCATGGAATGACTTTAGTTAACTCTGCGATCTTATAGTGGTTTTGTCTTTTGCTCAATGAAGAACATTTCTACCCTTAGACAACTGAGTTATTGTAAAGATTACATTCTTATGCTTGAGGATTTAGATCAACTTAATAAATTTGATCATTAAGTAAATCCTTTTATATAAAATATTTTACAAGGACTTTACAAAATATACTTGTTTTTACAAATATACATTAAACATAATCATCATCAAATTAACTAAAATGACCATGCATGTACTTACAATTTTCCTTATTTCATGATGACGAAACAAGTAATTTTAACAATCATCAATTTTCTAAGTATACAATATAGTAATTTTAAATGTGATTTAATATATAGTGACTAATAGTACTGTCTACGAAAATAGATAAATTTTATTGATGATTTTAAAAATAGTTTAAAGAAAGAATCGAAGAAAATTACATGAAATTTACAAAAGAATAAATAATTTATTAAACTACATTTAATTCCTTCTTTCTTTCTCTGACTCATTTCTTTTTCATATTATCTAGGCTCGAGAGGAAGTTGGATTTGCTCTTATTTTACGATGTGCACTTCTTTCAAATTTTGATTATTATATCAAGGATTATTGATTGCAGGGAGCCTTTTGTCGGTGACAATTAATCCATTTGATGATCCAGGAGCTCCATGAGAAGGTTGGCTCAAAGGAATTTCTAGAGGAGGAGGAGCGATAGATGATTATTGAGAAGGTCCTGGTCTCCTTTCTCCCTTTTTGTCATCATCGCTGCGAAATACTGCAACCTCCTCAGTCAATTGACGAATCTTAGATATAAGCTCTTGGACTTGACCTTTGGTAAGAGTGACTTCACCGCTGAGTTTGTTAAATTTCTTGTCAAAGTCTTTTCATTGTTCATGTATCCATAGCATTATCCATTCGTTGAAGTGTGTCGTTGATAAAACATTTGAAAGTGATTAAACTTGAGCTCATATCAAATATTTTATGTGAGAGGAGCTTTATGGATGTAAAATTTGAGTCTTATAGTGCTTTGGCAGCTCAAATGTATTAATCGATCTTTCTAAAGTATATTTAATCTCTTTTTCTTAGAGATTCTTCAATTACCTCCACCAGTGTCTCCATGTGTTGACCAAATTTCTCAATCATTTGATTTGGTATATGAGCAACTGTTTTGGCAATGTGAAGTAATCCACTTTGTACACCTTTGGCTGTGTTTTCAAACCATAGCGGCACTCATCAATTACTTCCTTGAGTATTAGAGTGAGCTAAGCTTTGGATGACACAGAAAATAGATGATTGCAGAGCTTTTCCATCATTTCTTCAAACTTATTTTTATTACCAATGTTGATGTCTTCAAAAACATAATCATTTGCATTAGTTTATGTGGGTATACTAAGTATAAGTTCTTTATGTGTAGAAGGTACAGTACAAGGTATATGTGTATTTGAGGTGGAAGATATATCTATACAAGTATAGGTTGACTCTACGATTAGAGAGTTAGAAGGCTTTATGCTCAGAGAGTAGGTTAGAGGGGGTGATCTAGAATATATATATATATATATATATATATATATATATATATAGAGAGAGAGAGAGAGAGAGAGAGAGAGAGAGAAAGGATCAAGTGCATACCCCCTTATTTTACATACCAAGCATACCCCCTTTAGCGACGGACCGAACATATAGCGACGGACCGTTAAAGGGTTTAGCGATGGACAAACATATAGCGACGGACCGAAGAAAATGGTATGTAAAATAAGTATAAGTTCTTGGTATGTAAAATAAGGGGATATGCACTTGATCCTTTATATATATATATTCAGGTGTAGTTTAAGGTGAAGAAAATGTATTATGGACAGGTAAATTAATTGTTTATGGTTGATCAATCTTATAGTTTTAAGAATATACAATCATGGGTTTAGATATGTTAGAGAAGAAAAGAAAAGAGAGGTCAGGAAAAATTAAGTGTTGATAATTTGTACCTTCAGTATAGTGATGCTCTACGTTCACAAAGTTAGGCTTTACGAATGTTTCATAGCGTAGGTTTAGCTCTACTTTCTTATTTTTGGCGAGCCTATCTCCAACCTTATCCATCAATAGGGTGTTAATATATACAAACTTTATAGACGATCTGGTAAAAGAAGATTCAACTTCAGTCCCACTAATAATTTTTCTTCTCCCAAAGTTACATTTGGGGTATAGTGTTGACTAAGAATTCTAATATCAGTATATCATTTGCATGTCCATGAAATCTAACTGTAGTCATTTTAAAGTTGTGCTCGTAATAAGGGAAGGACTGGCATTAGATGATAGAGGGCGTCATCCATTCTATAATTATTGAAAGTTTTCCCCTTAATTGTTGGTTCCATCATTTTTAATTTTTTTTTTGCTTTTTGGCCTTCTTACTTTATTTCTTTAGGGCATCTTCTACCTTGTGACTATGGCTCAATCATTGGGCCCTTCATAACCATCTCCTCACTAGTAGGACCAATTATATCTGTTGTTCCAACCATATCTTCATTAATGTTGGACTCAGGCACAACAATTGTCTTAGCCATTTCTTTAATAACTGGCTTTACGATTGAAAAATAGGACTCAGCAATCAGTTTTTCTTCATTAGTGCCTATTAATTTTCTTTTCTTTTATTTTCTTTTCTTCAGGTTTCCTCAGGCCCTTTAAGTTAGCATCCTTCCTATGCTAATCTTTAACCTCATTCTTCTTTTTCCTGGCCTGCTTTGCCACCCAATTTTCTACATTTAGACCTATTTTAGTTGCAGCCTTTTCATTGCATTATGTTATGTGTTAATTGTAGGCTTCAGTAGCCTTGACCATTGCTTCATTGCAAGAGATTGGAGGAGGTTGTGTGATGATCTTCTTTAACCTCTTAGTCTTTCATGTTGGCTTGGAGACAAGATCTTCTGGAATGTTTACAGCCACCACATCCTTGTCTGTTTGCGTGTCTATCTTCTCAAGTACATTTAGAATTTCTTCAGTAGTTTATTTGTTCTGAGAGTCCTTGGAAGCACTCTTCTTTTTTTCAACTTTCTTCTTTAGGCCATGCTTTAAAGCTTTAAGGCATATGGCCATTATCTTCATCTTTTTTGACTTGGACATCTCAGCAGTTGAAGTCATATTTGCTTAAGTTTTAAGGGTTCCTGAACCCTAAGAATCATCTTTTTCATTAGTAATTTTTCTCATCTTAGAAGCCTTAAAGGGCTTCTAGACCTCAGTGATGGTCCTTTCACTTTCTTCAGACTGTTTTAATTTGTTGATTTCTACTGGATTACTCTTTCAGTTGTTAAACAGTTTCTTTGTTATCTTTTTGTTGATGTTGAAGGACTCTATATCCTTCTCCTCTATATGTTGTTTTTAACTTTTTCTTCAAGATGATATTGAGGAACCTCCCATAGAACATCTTTGGGAAAGGATTCCTGTCCTTCTCCCTCTTCTCAGCATCTTTGAACCATTTAGACAACCAACTGAAGATCACTGAGCCATAATTTATCTTCATCTCCATTATAATTGTAGTTATGATTTATAATTGCAAGTAACTAACTAAGTTATGGGTTGAGTCTTTGTAGAGGATACATTTGACTATGACATCAACTGGGAACTCAAAATCTTGGGGGAAATCCTTCTTCTTGAGTATCTTGACTTTAGGGTTCTTCTTCTTGTACCCATGAAGTCCAAACCTAAATTGGTGTCGACAATCTCAAGGCTAATCTCTTAAGTACTTATAAACCCTAAAATAAAGCCTACCTTCTTTGGTTCAAGGGTCAGGATGATCTCTTTTACATTTGTCCTTATCTTTTCATCTTAAATCTTCCCATTTAGGTAAAATTCCTCCACTAGCTTCGAGTAAACCCTAGTGTTTTTACTAAGCACATGTTCAAAGTCAGCTTTGTGAATAAAGTTGAGTATGGTGCGAAAGTGAGTATCAACACTATCGAATTAATCAAAGCAGAGTTGGTTTTCAAGGATTACATAGTTGGTTGACATGGTTATAGTAGTTAATTCGAACTAAAACAGAAAGAGGCTAAGTAAGGGCTTTAGAATCAAAGGGTAAACTAGGGCTTGATAAAGAAAGAGAGTAAAGTATGCAGGAACAAATGAAATGGTGAAAAATAAAAGTTAAATTTTTGAAAGATATATGCATTTCTCTCCTATTTTGTTAAGTGGCACATGTGTTGAGAATTTATTTTAAACGACGTCCGCAGTAACTGTTGCACATAACTATTTATCTTTCTTTGACACGTTCACGACTATTCACTTCACCCCGCGTCTTGAGATAACTTTTCTTACTCAACAATCATCTTCCCATTCGTAGGATAGTCTTTCCTAGAGTATGTTCACTCAACAATCCATCATTTATTCTACGATTTTTCAGTGAGTATTTTTTATTCTACGATTGTGTACCTACATGGTTTGTCTTATAAAACAAATATTTATGAACTTAAATTTAACATTCCTAACTCACTTGTTAACTTATTAATTCTTAATTCATTTAATGATTTTATAGACACGTCGGTTAATTAATTGTTTGTTGGAATAAATGCAGAGTAATATTGTCATTTTGCATATGATCTCGAATAAAGTAATGTCTTATATCAATATATTTAGTTCTAGAATGTAAAATATTATTGTGTGTGATTGTTATAGTACTAATGTTATCACAAAAGATAAGAATAGATTTGAAATCAAACTCATAGTCAACTAGTTGATTCTTTATTCATAGAATTTGAGCATAATAGCTACCAACAACAATGTACTCAGTTTCAGCAGTTGAAATTGATACTAAGTTTTGCTTCTTGTTGAACCATGAGACTAATTTACTTCCTAACAGTTGACACGTTTCACTAGTATTCTTTTATCTATTTTGCATCCTATAAAGTCAGCATCTAAATAGTCAATTAGATCAAAGAGAGGCTCATTAGGATACCACAATCCTAAATTTGGAGTATCATTGAGATATCCAAAAATCTTCTTCACAAACGTCAATAGAGATTCTTTAGGATTATATTAAAATCTAGCACAAATGCATTTAGTAAATATAATATCAGGTCTACTAGCAATTAGGTATATGAGAGAGTTAATCATATATCTATATTATGTTATGTTAACACTTTTAATTTGTTCATCTTTATCTAACTTAATTACAGTAGCCATTTGAGTCTTCATGGGGGTAATTGATTTCATGCCATACTTTTTGAGTAAGTCTTTGATATACTTAACTTGGTTGATAAATATGCCTTCATCAGTTTGCTTCACTAGTAATTCAAAAAAGAAATTCAGTTCTCCCATCATACTTATCTCAAACTTGCTCTGCATAAATTTGGCAATTCTCTTATAAAACTTCTCATCGGTAAACCTGAATTTAATATAATCCACATAAAATTGTACTAACAATATCTTATCTTTGTGTTTCCTAAGAAAGAATGTCGTGTCTACTCTACCTCTAAAGAATCAATTTTTAATAAGAAATATAGTTAAAGTGTCATATCCTGCTTTAGGTATTTGTTTTAAACCATATAATATTTTATCTAATTTAAATACATATTTAGGATGAGTAGGATTAATAAAACCTGAAGGTTGTTCTACATAAATCTCTTCTTGAAGTGTCCCATTGAGAAAAGTACTCTTGATATTCATTTGAAAATTTTTGAACTTCATGTGGGTAGCATATATAGGTAAGGAACATTCTGATAACTTCTACTCTTTCCACAGATGCAAATGTCTTATCATAGTCGATACATTCTTGTTGTGAGTATCCTTTAGCAACTAAACTAGCTTTATTTCTTGTAATCACACCATCTTCATCCATTTTATTTTTGAAAACCCATTTAGTGACAATCACTGAATGATCTCTTGGTCTAGGTACTAATCTCTAAAACTTGTTTCTTTCAAACTAGTTTGATTCTTTTTTCATTACTTCAATCCACCAACTTAAATCTTGAATAGTTTCATTTATCTGTTTTGGTTCCATTTAAGATAAGAAACTCAAGTAAAAGCATTCATTTTGTGTTGTAGATCTTGTTCTAACTCTTGCATTTGGATCACCAATAATTAGATTTTGTGTTTGATCTCATACTCATTTTTTAAATTAGAACATCAGTCCTTGTGCTTCTTGTCTGAGATCTTCAAGATTGGGCTCGACTTCTAGTTCAAGAGGATCTTTAATTCATAGAGTTCTTAGTTCTGGAACAATTGGCTCTATAATTTGTTCAATAGGCTCTACAATTGCTATGTTATTGATCATAGGGTCTTTCTACTCTATGTTTACTTGATCTTACTCTACTATTTATCAAAAACCACAGCCTTACTTGGTTCAACATTGTTAGTCTCATCAAAAGTAATGTGAATTAAAATTTTAACATTTAACAATCTCTTATTAAATTCTTTATAAGTTTTGCTGTTAGTAGAGTAACTAAAAAAATACATTCGTTTGACTTAGATTAAAATTTAGTCAAATAATTTTTAACATTGTTAAGGATATAATAGATATAGAAAAAGATGTAAAAGTAATCGATGTTAGACTTCCTTCCCTTCTAAAGTTCGTAAGGAGTCTTTTTGTACGTGGAGTGAATGAGAGATCTATCCTAAGTGTAATAAGTAATATTAACAGCTTTATTCCAAAAGTATTTTGACAGTCTTGCAACTGTAAGAAGTGTTCTTCTTGCTTCTATAAGTGTTCTATTCTTTCTTTCAGCTACACTAATTTGTTGGGTAGTGCTTAGTCCAAAAAAGTTATGATAAATGCTATTATCTCCACAAAACTTGTCAACCGTAGAAAAGTCGAATTCTCTTCCATGACCAGTGTGTATCTCTTTTTTCCAAAGTTGACAGTTAAAATTGACCCAAATAAATTCATGTGAAGAAGTTATAGTGACCTAGTATTGGAATTAACTGTCTTATTTTTTAATGAGACTTTGGTTTACTTTCCTAGTTGATATGCCTGGCAAGGCTTCTCTTTGATGTAGTTCAACTTGGATAGGCCAGAGACCAAATCTTTGGATACTAACTTGGACATATTCTTGAAATTCAGATGTGATAACCTTTGATGTCACAACAAGCTAACATCTTCTGAAGTTTTGTCAAAGAAGCAAACTGTCTTAGTTGAACTCAATTTTGCTAGATTTACCACATATACATTTTCATTTCTAGTTCCAATTAGCTTGACTGAATTTATCTTCAGGTCCCTCACTTGACATTGATTGTTGAGGAAAATAACTTGGTATCATTTGTCACATAATTGACTGATGCTCAGCAAGTTGTGGTTCAGGCCTTCGACAAATGCAATTTTGCTAAAAGAAACAACACCATACCCTATAGTGTCATATCCTTTTGTCTTTCCTGAATTGTTATCTCCAAAGATAATAGCAGATCCATATTTTTTTATAGAAGTGTTTTGTATGCCTTGAACATCCACTGTCTAGGTACCATATGGAATCAGTGGTTTTCCTATCTTGCAAGTAAAGTCACATTTCACTTTGGTACCCATACCTGCTTGGGTCCTAATGTGTTAGTTTTCTTTAGAACCCAGATCTACCTAACTCTAGGTTTTACATAAACAGGATAAGCATCAAAGTTACACATAACAGCTATATGACCATAATGATGACAATTATAACATTTAATATGGTGCATACTTGTGTGTGTGTGGATTCCTTATCTTCTAAGACATGTTTGAGGAAAAGGAATCTCTTGCCTTTCTTCTTGGCTCATATTCTTTCTACTTCACACTGTTCTACGATTTTGAGTATTCGTAAGGTGAAATTTAACTCTACGTTTATTGCCTGATTGGCTCGTAGAGTGAGTATAGACTAACTCTATGATCTTTTGAGACTTAAATGTAGTTTTAACTTTACCTTATAATTTTTTAAATCCAAATTCAGTATGTGATTTATTGTTCTATGGGATCACAATTTGATTAGTAAAAATTGTAGAGTTTTGAATAATTAGCTCAGCCACCTGTGAAGATTTCACGAAGTAGAAGTATTGTTATTGTTAGTCTTTAGGCTTGTTTCCACATTGCGATCTGAGGATGAATCCCTAAATCCTAAACTTAATATGTTATAATTGAATCTTTGACTTGTGATTAGGGAGTCCACAGAAAAAAAAGACATGTTTAATGTAGAAATTGTCTTCTCCAACTCTTCAATCTTGAAAACTAGATTTGACTCTCTCTATGCAGACTGTTCAATGATGTTTCTCAATTTCTCATTCTTAGCCTTAAACTTAAAAGAGAAGATGCAGTTCCTTGAACTATTTCTAATTCAAGTTGTACTTTTTTTCTCCTCTTAAAAAAGAGAATGATTATTTGATAGCACCCTGAACCACTTCATATATTTATGTAATTCAGAGATTATATTACGTAAAACATATCTCAAATCAGATATATTAATATTATGGGAGTTGAAGTCAAATACATCACTAATATTAATTTCTTGATGATTAGTGGTGTGGTTCTCTTGAGTTTCTATGGTCATGGAAAAGATTTACCATTTGGGGTCCTTCATCATCGCTTAACTCAGAATTTGAGTCATTGTTACTATCACTCTAGGAACCCTCAACTACAATGCCTTTGTATTTCTTGTTAAACTATTTATAAGTCTTGTTGTCCTTTTTAGTATACTTGTTCTTTTTGTCCTTATTGAACTCCTTTCTCAATGGCTTGTTGTAATCAATAATGTAGTGACCTGACTTTTTACAGTTATAGCATAGGTCTTTAGATAAGTCTCTTTTGTTGTTGTTGTGGTTAAATCTTCCATTGGTGTTGCTGCCTCTACCTTTCCTCATAAATTTCTTCAATTTTCTGGCTAACAGAACCAGATTCTCATCATCATCATCATCATCATCCAAGTCACTATCTTGTTATCCTATTTGGGGGCTTTAGAGGAGATTCCAATGACTTTAAGGGCTACACATTTATCCTTCCTTCTTGTCTCAGTTGTTGTTTCGGTTCTCTGTTTTAGTTCAAGCTTATAAGTCAGTAGGTTACCATAGAGCTTTTGTACTGTCATCACATGCAAGTTTTTTGATTCTCTAATTACAGTTGTCTTTGCATCCCATTTGCTTAGTAAGACCCTCATGTATTTGATATTCAAATCTTTGTTAGGATATACTTTCCTAAATGCCCTGAATGAATTGAGCAGAATATTGAACTTTTCATATGTGGTAGTGGTATCTTCACTAAGAATGTGAGAAAATATTTCATACTGCTGAGTGATGAGTGATTGTTTGTTCTCCCTCATTTCTTTAGTACCTTCATGCATGACTAAGAAAGCTTTCCAAACTTTTTTTATTGTCTTGTAGTTGACTACATTTTTAAATAGTTCATCTTCAAGAGCCATGAACAAGATGTTCTTAACTCTTTTGTGTAGAACCATTGATTTTTTCTCATTATTTGTCCATTCCATTCTTTGCATGATTGCAATGTTGTTTGGATCTTCAAGAGTAGGAGGAAGCTTGGCAGGTACGTACGAGCCATTTAGCACAACATCAAATAGTTTATCAGTGATTGCATCCATGTATAGTATACGAACCTTTTAGTTAGCAAATTTATCATTGTTACATAATGGTGGCTTGTTTTTACTTCTAAGCTTAGACTTGTTTTTATTTAATGTCATGGATCTACTCAAGTTGTAAAGCTTATTCAAAAGAGAACAAAACTCTAATACCACTTATTATTCCTAAAGACACTCGAAAGAATCTAGAAGGAGGTTGAATAAATTCTTTAAAATTGTATTTTTAAAGAGTTATTATCAAGTAATTAAGTAGGTTAAATTTACATGATTTGTACAGTAGAATATAAGTTTGATTTTTTTTTTAAGATTGAATGAAAATCACAATTCTAAATTTAGTGAATATACATATATAAGTTACTAATAAAAATATAGAGTGACAAAAAAGTAGTATGCAGAAACTAAAAAACACATATTTTTAAGAGGGTTGGAGTACAAATGTCTCATAATCATTTCCTTTACTATGTCAGTAGGGATGATCCACTAAGGATGCTTTTGGTTACACAAACTAAGGTTCACTTATAAATGGTACAATAGAGATTTACGTAGAATCTAACAAGTCATTAAAACTTGGTTTTAATAGATCATTAAGACCTATAATATTATTATTAAAATGAGTTATTTTTTGAGGTGCTGCCAAGTTGCGTTATGTTTTCTTAAATAGACTTTGCAGCTGTTTGTGTTTTTCAGAATCGTAGAGTGGAGTTTTGAAGGTTTAGACTTTTAGCACTTTTTTAATTTATTATTAATCGTTACTTCAGCCTTTAATATAATAATCCTTTTATAGTGTCATCTTGAGATTTTTCTGTTGAATTGCTACCATTGTTCCATTATGTCTAAGACACTTGTTGAAATTCAAATATTTGACTTCAAATTATTGTCTGCTTGGACCATCTCATATCGCTTTCTTTAGTACTGTGCTTGGTACAGTAGCAAACACGTGTCTTTTGTCCTTACAAATAGCTGTTGGATAGAGCTGTTGTTGTCTTGTCCTTATTGCAAACCCACGTGAAGATCAATCTTGAGGATTATATGTTTTAGGTTTATGATTTTCGTCATAACTTGCCACTGACTTGTCAGAATGCTGCACTCTACAATTTTGGCTTCTACTGAGCAAAATCATAAAGTTGAACTTCAAATAATAGAGTAATTTTAGCTCTACTATCTTTTGATATATAAATGTAGTGGGTCTGCGATTCTGATTTTACGAACTGACGTTCAATTTGCGATCGTGGAATGACTTCAGTTAACTCTATAATCTTAGAGTGATTTTATTTTTTGCTCCGAAAAAATCTTTTTAGCCTTGGACAATTGAGATATTGCAAAGATTACATTCCTATGTTATATCATTTAGATCAAACTAACAAATTTGATCCTTCATTACGTCATTTTGTATAAAACATTTCATAAGGACTTTATAAAATATAATTGTTTTTACAAATATACATTAAATATACTCATCATCAAAATTAAATAAAGGGACTATATAATGCATGTATTAACATAGCTGCTTATCAAAATTTCACTACTAATTACAAAATATATCATTTTAAATTTTTATGAATCGCGTTAATTATTAATGTAAAATTTTGTAATTTTACTCTTAAAAGGACATTAATATAACATAAACATTTAACATGGTTGTAAGTAATTTAAAAAAGTTTAAATTTGTTACAATGACGGTATGTACACAATTAAAATAAAGATAATTTTTATTCAACATAAGTACTTTATTAATGATGTGTTATAATCGTACACTATTCATATATGCACTTGTAGTGCATTAAACTTTAACTTAATTTAAAATTTGGTTAATTATTTTTTTAAAACACTAAAATTAAAAATAATTTAAAATGAGGTTTTAGGCTGAGTTAAAACACAATCGTTTTGACCTTTTGTCTCAAGTTCAACTATTACCTTTGTGTAATTTTATTTTGTGATTGTGTTTTAATATATATATATATATATATATATATATATATATATATATACTTAATTTAATTTTTCGATAACCTGTCCCGTTCGATTATAATATTATGGAAATTGTTACGCATCTTTTAGGGAGGAAGACTATCCATGGATTGCGATCGCATCTATAGAACCTCAGGTTATCAAGTTAATATTTTTGTCTATCCTAGAACGAGCACAACATCGATTAGCTAAACAATCCATAATTATAGATAACTGATTTAAAATAAATTTCCATACTGAAAGTCACTTCGGCTAAAATTGTCATTTCAATTTAGGATTCTGATTTTAAATATCTGGTGGTTATAATTTCAAGCAAGGTACCATATACGATCACTTTGTATACGAGACTATAGTAAAAGTATTGAATATATGTAGAGTGAGTAGAGTGACTTTTTGCTATGCGAAATGACTTAGTTCTAGGCATTATTACAGGAAACTCACTTCGGCTCTACATTGATAAAAAAGTATATTCAATGTTTCAAAATTTTTGGTCCTACATCATTAATGATGTTATAGAAAACATCATTATTGTGTTTTGCAACCATCGAGATTAATGGAGTATAATTTCACCCTCCATCCATGTCTTTCTCCGGGTCCCTGACCCAGTCTAGGCAGTTGAACATAATCATAAAATGGGTTACTGTTAACAATACCTGTTGTATCTTCATTAATGTAAACTCAAGAATTGTGTATTATCATTGAACACATGAATAAAAACATTCGAGTTGGGTAGTGTAGTAAAATGCCTGAAGTGACTTTCAAAACGAAAAATGACTTTAAATCTTTTTTCAATGCTTTTTGTGACAACTTGGATGACATGTTTTTCCTAGATCTTTGACGGAGGAAACATTCACCACGCGTATCAGGGACAAGACTAGATCTGTCATAGATCCATAATTTTGGACAAAGAGTACTGACAACAGTGATCGTTTCAAGATTCTGACTAAAAAATATATATTATGTGGAGATTCCAAACCTGTATACAATAATTCGGTTGAATTATAACATACGGAAAGCATTGAGGATTAGGAATGGAATGCTTTCTGTAACAACCCAGATGACATATGTTTTTCCCAAATCTGTGACAATTTTTGTTTCCATTTTTAACCTTACTTTATTTTCGCTATAGTGCAAATCTGCTCCCGAATATTCCATTTCCACCAATCGTGTTCAATGGTAATACACAATTCTTGAGTTTATATTAATGGAGATACACCTGGTAACCCTAGATTCCCAAACACAATAAACTCTTTGTCCAAAATTCTAGATCTGTGACAGATCCATGGAAAATCTCATCCTATTTGGACTGGCAATATCAATTTCTATAGGATTTTCGTACCGTTGCTCGTGCCAATATCAAATTTTTAATCCGAAAATAATATATGGAGTGCTCTTAGTTTTTGAAGAAGGATCTTTTGAAGATAATTCGCATAAACAACAATCGTCGACACATTAAGAGAAATATATGTATTTGTAATGGGAGAAGTGGAACATGCCTCACGAGCATGATTTCATATTAAATCAGAAGTAATCAGCAAATTAAATGTTCTATATATATATATATATAACTTTTTTTTCTACTTTTGTACCGCCAAATTTTCATATAAACAGTGTAACACCTAGTCGTCAAAATGACGACATTTTAACTAACCGTCAGCTAGGCCAATTTTTTTTTGAATAGTGAAATTACTAAAATTATAATTGAATCTATTTTTGAGTTTTGCTCATTTTAGTGGCGTTTGAAACGTCAATTAAATCAACCACATCAATAGTTTCCATAATTTTAACATCAAATTTTGGTCCCACTTGAAATTAAGTCCACCTCACCTGGCACATGCAATAGTCAGCTGCACCGACTGTGCATAGGATCTTTGCTAGCTAAGTTCACACGTCATCGGTCATCATATCCAAAATAAAAAATACCAAAGCTAATCTCAGCCGTCCATAACTAATTTTTTCGGACAGCGGTTATTTCCATCGTCATTACGTGAATCCCAAATCCTACGGCTATGGGGAGAAGGGAGAGAAAAAGACACCAGCGAAGAAAAACCGCTAAAGTTGTTTTTCACACCCACCCTGTCGCTTTCTCCTCCTCTCTTCAATATAAGAACCCTAGATTTCAGATCCATTTACCTTTAATTTAAGCTTCTAATCGCTTAAATTACATAAATTATAGGATAGATTTGAGAGATTGATAGATTAATTATATAATTACCGGTTTTAATTATGGGATTGGGAGATCTTGATCTTTTAGATGATGGAGATGGAGGCGGCAAAGCGTCGTCGGTGTCGTGTTCTGTTTGCCTTGAGGCTGTCACCGACAATGGGGACCGATCTTGGGCAAAACTTCAATGCGGTCATGAATTTCATCTAGGTATGTTAGAAATTGTGGAGATCAGATTATAGTTTTGTTTGTTACGAAATTTAATCTTGGATTGATTTGTTTATATTTTTGTATTTAGTTTGTGTGATTTCAATTGATATATCTAGTGGTGTTTTTGTGTGATCGGAATTTTTATTTACATGTGGTTGATGTGAAGATTAATGAGCTAGCTAGGTGAATTTGATTAACTAATTGTTGTGGTCAAGAATTATCTTTTTATATTAATTTTGTGGAATCCATTTAGTTGAGCTTGTGTTCTTTGAAGGAGTCACGTTATTTGTGTTGACCTATAATATAATGCTCTATGAAGTTACTTGAAATAAAATTTTGATGGTTATGTGGAGGTTCTAAGAAATATTCATTAGTAGGGGGTGCATTGGGTTTCAATTAGTTGATGAAATAAAGATTTAGTTTGACAAGGGTTCGTGAAGCTCTATTCAAATTGGTCTACTTTTGGGCCGGTCTACTCCCCCTTCCCAAAATTAGTCATCCAAATGGACTAAATCTCATTATATATCCAATTATCATGTTGTATTCTTGGAAATGGAATTTTTTTCCTTTTCAAAAGTCTAACTTCTCTTAATGTCTTCCTTTTTATAAGTGGACTTCATTGATTATATATCTGTTGTTTAGAACAACCGTGTTCACCTTTTCTTCACGGATATCCTGGTAGTTACTGCAACTTTGAAGGAGTTTTTAGCATTATTATTGCATGTTTGTCTCCAGCACAATCCCGTTTTTACTCGAATGTTTCTTGCGGCACTCTGGCATTACTTAACTGAGAGGTCCACAGTGTGAGGTTTAGTGCCTTAACTATGTATTTATGTTTGGGCATGTTGGATTGTATAATAATTTTGGTTTAATAATTGCTTGTTTGCTAAACTTATGCCCTTTAAACCTAACTCCACCTATCTCCAGTTGCCTCCAGAACTTTGTTGATTTTCAACTTAACGTCCTGTTTTGAACTCAAGTACTTCATTGATTTCGGTTCCAAATTAGTAGAGTGTAAACTGTAACTTCTTTTGGATTGATACATAATACCTATTTTACTTTTCAGGGCTTTTTCAACATTCTGCTGTATATGCTTATTTTTATATTTAATGATGTGATATTTTGTTGGCACATCATTGTTCCTTTTGGTTCTTAAAAAAGCCTGGATGGCATCAAAGTCCTCATTCTGCATGATTTATTACGTAAACTTGTGTGGAACTCACATTTTAGTAGTCTTATACCAATATCTGGCAGTGGAGAACATATCCTTTCAGAGTGCAATCTTTCAATTCTTGATTTCTGAAAATGTCTGTAACTCTCAAAAACAATATTCATGTCTTTTTTATATGAGGTTCTTTCTTTCTCGATAATATTGTTAATGAACTTTTGTATGTGGGCGGCACCCCTCGATGCCATTTTGAATACAATATCTTTACTTATAAATAAAATAAAATGTCAATCACTGTATTTTTTTTGATCTTGTATATGTTTTTCTGTGATTACTTGCAGATTGCATTGGTTCTGCGTTTAATATAAAGGGGGCAATGCAGTGTCCCAACTGTCGAAAAATTGAGAAGGGACAATGGCTTTATGCAAACAGTTGTCGTCCATATACTGAATTCAACATGGAGGACTGGGCTCATGATGAGGATCTTTATGATCTAAGCTACTCTGAAATGGTAACATAGAGACTGATAATAGTTTTAGTTATTTTGCCATATCTTCTAAGCCTTTTGCGTTAATCTTCTGATAATGGAGGAACCTGTAGCCACTACCTTTTTAGTGTGCACTAGGTGAATGCAATGCCCACAAACTACATACATTGGGCACTAACAGCCTAACGTGGTGTATGTGAGTTTTCATAAAGGTAGAAAAGAAAAGAAAGAGAAATGGATGTTAAAAATTTTCCTTCCAGATAGCATGTTGTTTTCTTAAAGAGTGAAGTGATGAAATAGGGTAGAAAGTAACTCCAACTTTCAGCCAAACTTCCCACTCTAAAACTGGGAAGATTGGGGTGGAAAGCAATCTTGACTCGTTATAAAATTTCATTATTCCCGTTCTATCCTCAAAGCAACTAACATTTAAATTTAATTCCTTCCCAAATCTTTTATTTTATCTTCTTAACTTAAAAACACAAGGAATGAAAGTTGCTATCGCCTATCAGTTTCCATCTGTTTCTCTTTCATAATATAAGTTACCGTCCCCCAACTTTCCATCCAAACCACAAACACAAAGTAAGTCCATAGATAAACTATGTTTGGGCTGCCCCTAAGGAGATCATAGCTTTCTTAGAGTTTCATGCCCTTATTGAGAAACTTATTAAGAGGCTTGCTACCACTTGAAATAACCCCTTGAGGATTTGTGACAGCAGTTGTATTCCTTTATTAGTTGTTAGCTACATACTTTATTAAGTGGTAAGTCTGACTATTAGTTAGAATGGTCAGGCAAGTTGTGGTTAGAATGAGTATTGGGTGGGTACCGTAGAATACGGTGTAATCTGTACTTTCTCACTCTATAATTAGATTTGTCTTCTCTCTATTGCTCTTTATCTATCTATAATCAAATTTTCTTTTATTCTCTCTATCAATGTATTGTTGTATTCTCTCTCTCGACTCCTTAGATCTCTGACACCGTCTTTTCTTTGTTTTCTCAATAATTCTCTCTAAATCTGATCTAACCTACTCGTAATTCTTTCTTCACTAAATCTACCAGAAAATCTAATTCACTATACAATCTGTACTTCTTAGAATCCTATTATTACATCTATACTCCTAATTTTCATTTAATGACAGTGATTTTGAGTGCCGTATTATCATATCCAGAGTAAAGAAACATCTGGACTGATATAAACTTGTATCTTTGGTGGGTTCATATTGATGTGAACTCGTTTTTTAATTGTTTACTTCGAGGGAAACCAAGACCTCCATTAGAGATGAGCTCTAATTTTTCATAAATATTCTTTCATACTTTTATTCAACAAATAATACTTATTTATAGATACAATGTCCTACAATAAAATTATCCACTAATGCACACTTGTAACCCACTTCTACCACTAACTGCCACTTACCACAAATAGTCCATAACTGCAAACCACTACTACTATTATAAAATTAGGAACTAAAAATTAAATAAAAGACATGAATACATGATTGTAATAATCCATCCTCATATGGAAAGACTTTGTCATTAATGTTTATTTTACTTTTCAGTGGTGGAGGCCATCCAACTTCCGTGGCTATGTAGCAATTTCTAATTGAAATATTTTTCTTAAAGTGAATCTGCATTTGGTTTCTATCCATTTAAAACAGTTGTTATGCTTCCCTTTTTTAGTCTTAATGGTATAGCTTGAAAAGGTTACTGGGGGGGGTTGAGGATCTTGAAAAGGTTGCTGGGGGGGTTGAGGATCTTGAGTTAAAGGACAAAGGCGATTTGTAGAAGTTCTCATTCTACATGTTACCCATTTTTGTAAACAGGGTTGAGGATCTTGAGTTAAAGGACATAGGCGATTTGTAGAAGTTCTTATTCTATATATTACCCATTTTTGTTTTTGTAAATAAAAGAAGAATAACTAGATGGTACCTTCTGCTTGTGAACCAATAAATTGGGTCCTTTTTGACGAGGAAGAGTAACATTTATGACAGTAGTCAAAATTCTTCTTCCAGCAATAGAAAATATATACTTACCAATTTACCTAGATCATATTAAAAGTTTTTTTATGATGCATTATAAATATATGACTATTGCTAAATTATGATTGTAGATGGCTTAATTGAATTTATATTTGTTTTTTCCAAAAAAACTGACAAAATAATTTTTTTTAAAAAATGGGTCGGGCTTGAGCTCAAGCTCGACTTGTTTCGCTTAAGTCTAGCTCGAACTCGAGCTTGACTCGTTTATAAACGATCCGAGTTCATATACAGGATTTTCGGCTCGTTTAAAGCTCGGCCAAGCTCGACTTGTTAACTTTTTCCCACCTCCCGCCTAACGCCTTTTAGAACATTGGCTATGGGTCATTTCTCAGCCAATTGATCTCCTGCCATTAATCTCAACTAGGAATGACCTAGATTAAAATGGAAGAATTAGTATCTGCAAGTCTTTGTTGCGGATACTAATTGGTATCCGCAACAAAGACGTGTGAATACTAATTCGACATGAATTTCTATCTTTGCCCTTAAAAATGTATTTTTTTTCCTGCATCCTATCCACAACTTTTCTACGAATAGTTAGTAGAATGTTTTGAAGCTTTCTATTTGCAACAAAGAGTTGCGGATAGCTTCGTTCCAACAGTACAAATACCTGTAGACGAAGAGCGTTTGCAATGTTCTTGCAAATTTTGGGTGATTTGGAGATTCTAATAGCCAACTCTTGAAGAATCGAGCAATTTGAAGAATCTAGAAATACGAAGTTGATATAATATTTCTATTTGTTCATCATTTAAATTCCATTCAATCAATTTACTACTACTTTCATGAGTAGGTAATACATTCCTTTCCTAAAGTCATAATATAAAAACGCAACAAATATAAAAGAATATCAAAATTTGATTTATCATCCAAATTATTTAATCACTTAATTTTAAAATTTATATCTTAATAATTTCAAAAATTTTGTCAAAAATAAATCATAAATTAAATTCTTACTTGAAAATTCCAAATGTCTTTTGAAACATAATTTTTTTGATCATATAGGACAATAGGATCGATTGGGCTAGGATTAAAATCCATTTTCACCTACATTTAAAACAAAAATTAAAAATAAAAAGGTAACTAAGCTATGGAATTAAAAAAATGAAGAATATTGCAAACTAACCAGTTAGATGTGTTTTTCTACTTTAAAACTTACTAAAATTGCTTCAAATTGCTAGATTCTTCAAGAGTTGGCTGTTATAATTTTCAAATTGCCCAACACTTGCAACTAGTGTGGCCAGGGTCTAAGAATATTGCAAACCTCCTTGGTTTGTAGATATTTATATGCTGGAACGAACTTATCCACAACTCTTTGTTGCGGATAAGTTGCTTCAAAATATTCTGCTTACTATCCGCAAGAAAGAGTTGCGGATATGATGCAGATTTTGTCTTCTTTTTTTGTCTTTTTTGCCTTTCTTTTTTTTATTCATTTTTAGGGATAAAGATAGAAATTCATGTCGAATTAGTATTCACAGTTTTTTGTTGCAAGAGTTGCGGATACTAATTCTTCCCTTTTAATTTGAGTTGTTCTTAGTTGAGATTAATGACAGAAGATCAGTTGGCTGAGAAATGACCCATAGCCAGACTCCATACACGCTCGTGCACACACAAATTGTCAGAACCATAAGTTGCAGGGCAAAATTGTAATAACCAGAAGTATTCTAGAATCAAGTCTATTGAAAGCTCTGTAGCACATGGAGCAAAGTTAGTTAGAATGTAGGGTAAGGGCATGATGTAGGTTAACAGTAAGAGCACTTTTAGCATTTCAGTAGATTACTATATAAATATATGTAATAGTCAGATGAAAGCATGCATATGAATGAAATGAAAAGTGATTTATCTTTCTCTCTATCTTTTCTGTCTCTTTCTTCTCCCTCATGAATTCATCCTCCTCCTTTTCTATCTGCTTCTAAATTTCTGGACAACTTCTATGGTTCCTGACAATCTGGTATCAGAGTAGATCGAGTCCTGAACCATCACCTTCTTCTTTCTTTCTCTACTCTGTTTCTCTCGAATTCTTCAATCTCTGAAACTCTACTCCAATCTGAATTCTGTCGCCTCTACCTACTTGATCCTTCTAACCACCACTGGAAACAATCCCTACACACTGGTAACATCTATAGAATCCAACCAAAATAGCAGCAGAAATGGAGCATCAGAGGCTCTGTGTCGGTGCGAACCTGCGACTCCATCATCTCACGTGTTAGCTTCAACAAATCAGGTAATAAACACACCCAACCCATTTGTTTCTAACATACACAGATCGCCCAATCCATAAAACTCATTTAAAACTTACTGAACTCGAATACTCAGCTTGTTCCTAAGGAAGTCCAATTCTACTAAAAACAACCAATCCAGCTAGCATATTCCATTTCAAGTAGTATTGTTACGGCTTGAACCTTTCATCAAATTCTGAACCATAATTGCTATGTGGTTCCTTTCATCCTGTTTTGAAAACATGGTTGGTACTTCACTACTTTTGCAACAAGGTTTTCTCAATTACAGTTAGTATACTGATGAGAGATTACAACTTATTAATGAGAAAATGGATCACTTCATGGAAGGCATGAATGAGTTGTTGAGGCAGAGGAACTTTGATGATGGTGAGAGGTTTGAGAATCCCTTTGGGGGTAATGATAGAGGCAAGAGATCAATACACTTGGGACACAGAAGAGACAGATTTTTTTAGGAACCCTATAAATGCTGAATAAGAAAGGGTTAGGAAATAGGAAGAGGATGATGCCTACTGGAGGAGGAGGAATCTTACGAAGGAAATTGGTGAAGAAGAGAAAGAACTGAAGCATCTAAAGTTAGTGTTCCCTTTATTCACAGATGGAGATGATGCTAAGAGTTGGATACAAGATTGTGAAGAATATTTTAACATTTATGGAATTCATTCTCACAGAAGAATTGCCATAGCTGGAATGCATCTTCATGGTCCTCCAAAGTATTGGTACAAAGCCTATGCATGTGGCAGAGAAGAACTGAATTGGGAAGAATTTGCCAGAGACTTTATTATCATATTTACTGAAGCAGGAGTAGAGAACATCTATGAGCAGTTCAAACTATTGAAGCAATATGGAACTGTGAACGCATACTATGACGAGTATGAGAGGTATAAGGGAAGGCTGCTTGAGAAGCTACCATTCTTGACTGAGGAGTTCTTTGTAGGCAACTTTGTGGGTGGACAGAAGGAAGAAACCAAAAAAAATGGTGAAATTACTTGACCTAAACACGCTGTCCCAGGCCTTCAAGCAAGCCAAGTTCTATGAACAAGTGAACAACCAGTTTCCAAACTTGCCAACAACCCCCAACAGTTAAGATTACAACCCAGTTCCTTTAGCAACCAGCAGCCCAGCCATAAGAAGGACCTTACTGCCCCACCTCTAACCACGGCTCCTATGCTCACCTACCCAAAAAATAACTTTAATAAGCCTAAGCCAATCACTGCCACACAAAGGGATGAAAGAAGAGCCAAAGGATTGTGCTTCTACTGTGATGAAAGGTACACTCTAGGACATCAATGTAAGGTCCCTCAGAACTTTATGATCATTTGTGAAGACTCTCTGGACTGTAATGATTCTTAGGAATCTGGGAAATATATGGGACCTCCCCAGTTTGATGAAGAATCAGTTTGTGAGACTACAGAATGCCTATCACTCCTCGAAGAGATTGAAGTTTCTCTCAATGCTCTGGAAGGACAAGTTAGCCCTCAGACTATGAAAATAGTAGGGTACATTGGAAGGAAACCCATGTCTATACTTATTGGAGGAAGCACCCACAACTTCTTAGATCCTAAAGCAGCACAGAGGCTTAGATGTGCCATAGAACCCATCCCTCCCATGGTAGTTTTAATGGTAGATGGTAGTAAAATCCATAGCAACCAACAGTGTTCTGAATTTGAATGGAAAATGGGGGATTTCTACTTCAAGGATACATTGAAGATACTACCTCTAGGAGGATGTGACATGGTATTAGGGGTCCAATGGTTGAAGCAACTGGGACCAACCACATTTGACTATGACAAGCTGACCCTGCAGTTCAAATATGAGGGAGAGTGGGTCCCAATTGCAAGGACAGAGTCATAAAGCCTACCCAAAACTAAAAACTTTCACTCTGGAAGGACTGGTACAACATATTAATGAAGAAGAAAATGGGTTCTTAGTGGTCTTGCAGTCACTCCCCACTAATGAAGCCACATCTAACTTGCAGCCTCACACTAGCCCTAGTTGTTACTCCCTGAATTCTCCTACTACATACCCCAAATTACAGTCTTTACTTGCAGAATATTCAAACATCTTCCAGGAGCCTAAAGATATGCCCCCATAGAGAACTTTAGACCACTGTTTTCCCCTTAAAACCAACTCCACACCTTTCTCTATTAGGCCCTACAAATGCTCCTATGAAGAGAAGAATGAGATAGAAAAACTGGTGCTTGAAATGCTAAAAACTGGGATAATTAGGCCCATCCAGAGTCCCTATGCCTCTCCCTTGCTCCTAGTTAAGAAGAAGGATGGTAGCTGGAGGTTCTGTGTAGACTACATACACCTCAATTCTATCACTATTAAGAACAAATACCTAATTCCCCTTATAGATGAATTGCAACAGGCGAAGTATTTTACCAAGTTTGACTTAAGGGCTAGTTATCACCAAAGGAATAGGATATGGAAAAGACAACATTTAGGACACATCAAGGGCTGTTTGAGTTTACTATCATGCCATTTGGATTGACTAATGCACTTGCCACATTTCAAAACTTGATGAATCAAGTGTTCCAGCCTTTCCTCAGAAAAAGTGTCCTGGTGTTCTTTAATGATATAATAGTTTATTCCAAGAGTTTGAATGATCACTACAATCATCTTCAGGAAGTGTTTCAAGTTCTTAGAGACCATCAGTTGTATGCTAAGGAGAGCAAATGCACATTTGCATAGCCTCAGGTAAATTATTTGGGACATGTAATTTCCAATAATGGAGTTGCCGTGGATCCCATAAAAATTCAGGATGTACTGGATTGGCCTGTACCCAAAACCATCAAGCAACTAAGAGGGTTCCTAGGGCTTTACTGGGTGTATAGGAAATTCATTAAGGGATATGGAATCTTGGCCAAACCTTTAACATCCTTGTTGCAAAAAGGGCAGTTTGGATGAAACTCAGAGGCTCAGCTTGCTTTTACAACTCTTAAAAAAGCTCGAACTTATGCTTCAGTTTTAGCATTGTCAGACTTCACCTAGAGTTTTGAAATAGAAACTGATGCATCAAGGACTGGGATTGGAGCCATTCTAATACAAGAGGGTAAACCTCTAGCATATTTCAGTAAAGTTTGTGGTACTAAGGCCCAAAATTATTCAACATATGAAAAGGAATTAATGGCTGTGGCTGAGGCTATAAAGAGGTGGTCTTCTTATTTGGGGCAAAAACAATTCATCATTAGAACAGACCACCACTCTTTAAAGTATTTCCTAGAACAAAAAGTGTTATCATGCCTGCAGCAGAGATGGACGAGCAAGCTTTTGGGCTATGATTATGTTATTAACTATAAAAAGGGTAAAGAAAACACTGTTGCAGACAGCCTGTCCAGAAAATTTGATGGTGAAGCAAGCTCTGAAACTGTTCATGAGGGCATGAATGTTAAGGGGAGGGAGTGTCAGAACCATAAGTTGCAGGGCAAAATTGTAATAACCAGAAGTAGTTAGAAGTATTCTAGAATCAAGCCTATTGTAAGCTCTGTAGCACATGGAGCAAAGTTAATTAGAGTGTAGGATAAGGGCATGGTGTAGGTTAAGAGTAAGAGCATTTTTAGCATTTCAGTAGATTACTAGATAAATATATGTAATAATCAGATGAGAGCATGCATATGAATGAAATGAAAAGTGATTTATCTTTCACTCTCTATCTTTTTAGTCTCTCTTTCTTCTCCCTCACGAATTCTTCCTCCTCCTTTATCTGCTTCTTCTAATTCAGTTATTCTGTTTCTGCTTCTTCTAAATTTCTGGACAGCTTCTATGGTTCCTGACACAGTCACACACATATATATATATATGGAGAGCAATCCATAACAATCGTTTGCTATGAATACTATTCTAGCAACCTCATCCCCCATTGTCGCGAGATCCAACGTTCAGAAAACGCACTTGTTTCTACTCTTAGTAGAGGCTGGAGGAATGTTCTAAATACCACACTTTAGTTAGATTTAAATAACTTCAATGTATTTATTTGTAATGTAATTTATATTAATTAAATCAAATTGTTTTACAGAATGGAGTTTAAATAATCAAATTGTCACAATAATGGACAATTATAGTATTTATTCCACGAATCGAAACAATCCTTGTTGCAGGTAACATTGGTTGTAACTAGCTATGATTTTTTTTTTACATTGTTTAATATCATGTGCATGAACAAGAAATTTATGCAACCTTTTGCTTTAGGAACTATCAATATTTTGAAACATTATATACCCCAAAATGGTATCTTGAACTTGTTTAGTTGGATACTAAGTCGATAGGCACTGATCTTGGTGTTCATCTGTTCATTATATCTAGCCTTTATTCTATTGTTTACCCATGACTTTTTGAGTTATAAGGTGATGACCATACTGGTGAAATCTGAATCTTTCATGACAATAATTTTGTTGTCAATCATTCATGTGATTCTTCTAGTGTAATAATTTATAGGTTATAGGTCTATTAAATCTTATTGACCTTTATGTTTCTTTTTTGTTGATTATCTTTGCAGTCGTTTGGAGTTCACTGGTGTCCCTTCAGTGGATTAACACGACTTCCATCATCCTTTAAGTAAGCACGACTTCATATGTTATCACCTCTATCTTTCTTGATTTCACTTTTTTTTTTTCATTTTACTATTCTGTCATTCTGTGGCTTGTAGATTCTTTTTTTCTCTATCAATTGCTTTATTTCTCAATCTTAGAATTACAGATAAAGCCTTGGAGTCTATATAAATGTTTAAGAAAATTTGGTGATTGAAAAAGTCCTTGGTTAGTCAATTATCCTGAAAAATACAAATAAATTCCTGGCTAGTTCAATTTCGTGAAAAGTAAAGAAAAAAAATTCACTTCATACTCTTCCTATATTGAATATAATCTTTATTTTCCTTTTTATTCCTAGTGTTTATTTGTACCTTTGGCTTTCTAGACCATAATGTACATATGTATAGAATAATTACACTAAAGTTTTGGTCATTTTTGACAGTCAAGACCGTAGATATTATCTTTGTAGTTTGTTCATGTATTACTTCATATTTTCCTGCCAATATGGATGTTGTATACTTCAACTAATGGTTTATGTTCATTGGACAAAAAGTCTCTTTAAGTTCCATTACTGTACAAAATATTGTGCTGCCGTATACTAAATTTAAATGCAAAGTCTTGCTGTCATGGTGATTCTATGCTACTTAATATCCCTTATTAGTGATTCATATGGAGAGCAACGATTTGGGGCCTTTTGTTTTATAAATGTCAGACAGAGAAATGTTTTGTAGTGTCAAGTAAGCAGTAATAATTTAGATTATTCATATACCCCTTTCCCTACACAACTATTTTTAGAAACGTATGGAGGTTGTTGGTAAAGGATTGCTTTTTCTAGTTATAAATACAAAAGTCAGTCCCTCATCCTTTTCTCTTCTATTAAGAAATCTAAACGGAAAAGACAGCAAAAGTTGGGATTGAAAAAAGAAGAAAATGCAGAACTTTTTTACTGACATTTTATTTTTATTTTTTATTTTCGTTTTTTCAATTATCTTTTTTTTTGTGTGTCAGTGAAAGTTTATTGAAGGAACTCGTTAGAGGGTGCTTAACCCCTATAGTAAGCAAGTAAAGAATAAAACCCATTACTCTTATCCAATCGTCTATTTCATCCATTCTTCTTTGAATGTCATGGTGAAAGATTCTGTTTGCGGAATGGAGTTTAAGACTTCTAGTAACACATTTAGGTATACTTTTTTACACACACACACACACACATATATATATTTGAAACACACTCGGATGAAATGTTAAAACAAACTCATAAATATTGTTGATGATGTGTTTTCTTAATTTAAGTCTTCAAATCCTTGTCACAAATATGATTGTGAACAATGACAATCAAGTTGGAATGGAGGGAGTAAATCTTTACCACTGTCTATATGCAATTAAGAGCCAGAGCCACCTAATGTTGCCCCAAGTCTTTCCCAAAAATCATGTGTTCCTAATGTGCTGTTAAGTAAATTTTTCCTGGCATTCTTTCATAGTTGGCATGGTTTCTATTGCATTATATAAGTCATGTTGTATATATGTGGTGTTGCAAGTGTTTTAGTAAATAGTCCGTGTTAGACTATTATGCTAAAATTGTCCGTTTGGACCATATATATTTATATGATTTATGATGATTGATGATAAAGAATTGAATTTGAGTTTGAGTGGAAACGACAGTGTATGTAGTTTCTGGCATCTAGCTTAGACAAACTCTGCAAAATTAGAAATTTATAATAATCCTGATAATTGAGTCCTTTAATGCTTAGTGATTTAGTGGGGATCGGATTAAGTTTTAGAAGTAGGGTGGCAATTTGGAAATGAACTAGAGAAGACAAGGGAGAAAACATGCACAATCAATAATTTCAAAATCTGTATAATGAGACAGCGTTCCAAAGATTTTTTACCAATTTAAATCCATATATATAATAGTACTATAAAACTTATCTAAGTTAATTTAGATTCTAGTAAGTTATTATCAAGATTTCAAATAAAAATAAATTAATAATAATGTTAATCTATACCTTCTGCTTATTTGAGCTTTGCTTCTTGGGCTCTTCGGTATCAACATGGATTTCCAAAGTCTCTTATTATTGATCCAACAAAGTGTCATGGGTTCATCCTGCATCATTATTTCATGCAAATTTTAGATAGTTCAGTGGCCCTGGAAAGAGATCTTTACAGTGTGCATTCTTACTCTCTCATTAGTATTCTTGCGCACTTCATTTTGTGTGTGTGTGACATTTCTCCCCTTTATGCCGAATTTTTTTCGCTATTTGGTCCGAAACCGTTCTGCCACGTTGATAGGTCGAAATTTGGCCTAACATACCTTTTACATAAATAATCGCTGACTTTCCTATTCGTATCAAGGTTTCGGTTCGGCAAGGGCTGAACCCGCTCTGATACGCTGAAATTTCAGCTGATACACTGAAACTTTGAGCCATGATACGGATTGTTTGTGAACTTCTGCTGCTATATGGAACTGTTAATGCACCTCTCATATGCAAGGTATTCCACAAAAGCTAACCTTAAATGAGTAGTTTGTCCATATGCATAATGACACTTTTTCAAAAGAATTGTGGTTCGCTTGAACTGGGTGACTGCTGATGCTAGCTTATTTAGATAGATTTCTGCAGTAAGATTTCATGCTTTAATTTCCCTTGAATCTATTATTATAACAGTGGTTCAACTAGGTTTAAAGAAATAGATTTTTTCAGCTAAAGACGTAGTGCACAATGTTTTCAATTGATCAGGTTGCAAATGTAGATATATTTTCAAAGGAAGATTTCATGCTTTAATACCCATTGAATCTATTCTAACAGTGGTTCAACTTGGTTTAAGAAATAGATTGAGCTAGGACTTGGTGCACCATGCTTTCAATTGATTAGGCTTAGGAGCTCTGCTCTTAGTCTTATGTTTCAGTTTAAATTGATTCATACTTGATCTCTTGCAAAAGGAGTTCGGAGACATGATGGTAGACCATGACTGTTTAAAAGTAAGTGGTTCCAGCTCATAGCAGAAGCTCTTGTGAGAAAATATAGCCATTGACACTCAGCATGGAGGAATAGCAATGTGTCACATTTTTGCCATTTACACTATACATGACATGATATGGACTACAGCATTTACTATGTTACTGTTTCCTTCTCACCTTATTTTGGTGTGCTGTATCCTACTTTTATAAGTTCCTCTCAGTTCAAATCTATTTTTCTACCTTTAAGTTGCATTCTTCTTAATTCAAATTCATACATCTTTGTCTGACATGCTATGTTTTATATATTTGTAGTGAAGGTGAATTCTCCTCGACTGCATGTAAGAATATTTCCTCTCTGTAACTTGTGCTATTCTCTGTAACTTTGAGTAATAGCAGGACCTGCTTCTCTTTGTCAGATCATGATCTCCTTGGACAACATGCCATCTTTGCTGAACATACAGCTGTATCATCTGCTTCTCATCCTTGCCCATATGTTGCCTACTTAGGACCAATTCCTCCCTCGTCTTCAAATTCCAGTGGAAGTGTTTCTGACGGTTCTAATTTCAACAGTCACTGGAACAGCCAATCAGCCTCGAGTGAGATACCCACTTCTTATGCTTTTCCATCTATGGATGTCAATTATCACAGTTGGGAGCAACACTCGTCTCTTTTCCCTACGGCAAGCAGCCGCATTGCGGGTCCTGATCAACCCTCAATACAATCAATGACTCAGAGAGCAGCCAGGACCAATTCTGATATACCAAGATCAGGATCTTTTGTGCATCCATTCGTTGTTGGCCACGGGTAAGGCTTAACCACTTAAGTATATTTATGTTATGCATGATCTATTTTTATGTTTCCTTTTGCTCTGTATGTGAAATGTGGCATAGCACATACTGTTTGGGGTGTGTGAGTAAATGCTATATGACAATGGTCAACGAAAACTGCCACTAAGGCTATAGACTATAGAGCAATTCTGATCTCGCTTTGCATAAAAATTAAACCACAGGCTTCATTGCTTATGTGGGCTGCCGTTAATTCTTTTGAGTTTCATTCTGCGAATGTACTCCCAACTCTCAAGTTCCACTGCCTAAAATGAAAAGAGCTAGTTTTTTGATAATATAATTAAACCTTCTTCTCTACAGTAATTGCATTACTAAGAAATACAATGCCACTACCGAGTTAAAAAAAGAGAGAAAAATGGTCTTATGTATCATTAACATCAAGGTTTATCGTCAAGGGTGAATTTTAGTACTGAAAACAAACTATTGTGCTGTTTCTTTAGCTCCCTTTAACTCTGCTGCTTCATATCTTTCAAATTTCTTTTTCTTTGGTTCTTTCAATTTCATGATGTTGATTTTGCATGCACGTGTAAAGTTCTAATGCTAGAGCTGGGAGCTCAGTTGCCGCCTCAATGATTCCTCCATACCCTGGCAGTGCTGCTCGGGCCCGAGACCGTGTGCAGGCTCTCCAGGCTTATTTTCAGCATCCCCCTAGCAATTCACAAGCCATGCATACACCAGTCATGCCTGCCACACGAAGATCCAGCGGTCACAGGAGCTTGGCTCAAGTTGGGCCAGTCGCCACGTCATCTGATCAGGCCAGCAGCTTCTATTTCTTTCCATCAAGCTCATCAACAGGAAGAAACTTCTCGGAAGCTGAAAATCATCTGCCAAATCGCTTCCATACCTGGGAAAGAGAACACTTCCCCTCCTTCCCAGTGAACCAAGTTGACAGAGATCCAGTTTGGGGGCCAATCCATCAGCTTGCAGGTGGGTCTGATACTGGCATCAGGTCCGCCAGCTTCCGCCAGAGGCATGGAATGGAGAGGATGCCATCTCAACATCGATCATAGACTTGTTTCAGTTCCGTCGAAAGAAACTGTCATTGCTATGACTGAAACTCAACATTATGCATGCTTGAGAAATGATATGTTGTGATGTTTGAAGTCTGTCATACCCTGGCAGACACAGACTATTGTGTGGCCCCTGAAACGATCTTTATCTTGGCTGCCACGCAGTTTCTTTGTGTTTATGGACTTTGGCTTCCTCTGGTTACTTTGCCCTGGACATAAAGTAAGGTCACTTGTCGAATGGCAAAAGTACTTATATGGACACTATTGGCCTTAAATTACACTTGGGCAGTGGTCCACAGTACATAACGTATTGAGATTTTTAAAATGGCATTGAGCTGATGAATTTGTATGGTTGAATTATCCTCCCGACTTTCCTCTGTCAATCATTTGAAACTCTCATCTTTATGTTCCAAAAAAACAAACTAAAAACTGACCCTTTATAGTTTTTAGATGAAAGGTTGTTCTGCTTTATGATTTTTCAAAAAGAAGTAAAAGTTTCAAAATCTGCAGGTCAGCATTTACTTGCCACTTGTTTTAGCCTAAGCTTTCAATTTGTAATAGTATAGTTTCTCTTATGTTCTCCGCTAGTTTTGATGCCTCTCCACATAGGAAAGTTCCCTCACTTATTCCCCTACTTTTAATGGAAATGTAATTGTATAAGCTTCTTAAAGAGGTCCAATTGCTCAATTAATTTTGAAAGAAATTGTTATTTTTGCACCCAAAAAAAATTAAAAATTGATATTACCTACATCCTGGCCTTTGACTCATGAATCTGGATCGACTTGCAATCTATGCGAAGAAAACGAATATAACAATTTTCGTTACAAATCATATTCCATTTTAAATTGGCGTTCAATTGTTGCTATATGTCGATTGCTTATGTTAATTTTGAAATAATGGATCTCACCTGAATTATAAGGAATTGCTTATATCCTCTCCATTCTAAAATTAGAGATATATTTGTAAAACGACTTTTAAGAATAATTTTATGTTCTCAAATATAATATTAGTATTAATTAAGAATTTGGTTGTAATGGTGTGATATTAAAAATGACAATTAAAAAGTAATGACAATTATGAATATCACGTCATTTTATATTTTAAATATATATATATAGGGAAACTTTCTGCCGCGAACCAAAATTTGCGGACCAACAGCGAACCAAAAGTAAAAGACGCAAGTTGGCATAGGTAGTCAAAGCAGTCGGCTGACTGGGTAGTCAAAGCAGTCGGTCAACTAAATTAAAACACTTAAACTTTACATCTTCTCAAATTAAATGAGTAGAGCCTCTCTAACTCTGCCCTCTGTCTCACTACAAACGACTGCTCTCTCTCTCGCTCATTATGAACGGAAGCTCCAATCTTCGTTGTTGCCCCAACGGAAGTGAAACCTCCGGCCACCGAAGACATAAAAAACGGAAGGTAAAGCTTTACCATTTTATTAATTTTGTAATTTTTGATAATGTTCATTATTGGTGGATCTAGGGTTTCTTAAACAGTGGAGTGTCCCAAAGGTAGCGCCGGGATCAAGTGTGGGACTGGGATTGGGTGGGGGAGTTGGGTACAGTGGGTGGCCGTGGAATCAAGTGAAGATGGTTTTTGGGGTTGGAGTGGGGTGTGGTGTAGGTGTTGGATTTGGGTATGCACAAGGTTATGGGGTAGGCATTAGTTTTGAATATTTGAAATCTCATGTATTGAAGCCTCATACTCCACATTCCAAAAAGCGGATTATGGTTCAGATTTGCTTGGATTAATTTGCCTGGTGCTGCTCAGTACAAATATATGTTTATTATGTGAATCAGTTAGCAACTGTGTCACCTTCTGTCCCCTCTACTATTTTTATTAATTGGTACTTAAATCAGATAAGAGTCATCATTATGCATATATATGATTTCACAATTTTGCTCTTTATTTGTTTATGGCCTCAATAACCAAGTACTTAGATGCGACAGTATTTAGAGTGCATACTTATATTGTAAGCTTTCCCTTTAAATTTGCAGGAAGCATAAAAAGCCTATAGTGTTGATTGACTGGACTTTTGACTGTTGGCCATTGTATTTCCACAGAATACACACACAATCATCACTTACAATTCTTGAAATTTCTTATTCTTAAATCTGTCAATAACATGCTGGACAATAGTTTTTTGGGAAACTAATTTTTGGATTTTATTATGCACATAATAGTTATGAACTTATGATGTTGTAGACAATACAAAAATTTGGTAGGTACGTGGACTTAGGGAGTAGAGGGAAACTAATTGTTGTATTTATCTATATTATGATACTCAGGACATAAATATAAGAATTTGTAGGCTGACCTTGGTCGCTATAGGACCATTTAAGTTGTATATACATGTTAATATTACTTGATATGAAAAAAAGAGACAAATTGTATTGTTAGTGAAATAATTGGAATACGTTTAGTTTAGTTTACCTACTGTTACTCACCATTCTATTATATCTTTTCAATTTATTTCACAGTTACATATTTGAATTGTTCTAGTGCTAAGTTAAAATTGTTGGTCAAAAGCTAAAGAAAATATGTCATCGAATTCGTCAACTGCTACATCCGTATGGCCATGACACTCAATTGACTTGGTGTTGTTTATGGCTAAGCATATGTGCGACAATCAGATGCTTAATCACTACTTGACCCAATTTAAGCACGTACCTTAATTGCATGAGACTCTATTCTAGTGCCACTATTTTCAATGTTCGAATTCCCAAGTGGGAACTTCCCTTCAAGTGAAGAAGATAGGAGAGATGTTCTTGTGCATTAGTGTCATGGAGCTAAGAGCAATAAAGAGAAAAATATTCAATGTCTCATAAGTATTAGGTAACTTTAACCAGCATGAGAACAAAAAAGTAATTACATAAATCATATGAACAATAGAATTTCTTGTGATAAAGAAGGTACACAAAATTCCTTTAACTGGAGTTTGCAAAGACCAACAAAGAGGCTGCCTGGTGTTTGCAAAGACCAACAAAGAGGCTGCCTATTGGACTCCTTCCAGATAGCTAGTAAGTCATCTTCTCATAAAGCCTCTTTCAGGGACTACTGATGATCCTTCTTAAACAATGCTCATATGTCCATATTATAACAGTACTAAAACATTGAACTAATTCAGTACAGTAGTAAACAAAATAGTAGTAGCTAACATCCAAATTAGTAGCAACCAGTAGTAGCAAGCATATCTGAACCTAAAAATAAAATAAAATATATGTATATAAGAGATATGGATATGTAATTCATAATATTGAATAAAAGAAATGATCATACCTTTGGAAGTATGACTATCATCATCTGAACTTGAAAATGTTGCACCTTCATTGTCGGGAGAATCTCTACATAAAAGCAAAAATAACACTCATCATTTAAAGATTGAGATACAAAAATTAGATTAACTATACTTAAATATGACTTACCGATGTGCAACCATTGAATAATTTCTTTTGTCATGTGATTGTCTAACTTTGCCACAACCATGACAACATCTAGCCTTTGAATTTTTTGTCTTTCCTAATGCTCTTTCTTTCCCTCCTTTAAGTCTTTTGGCACATCCTTTTGCCCTCACTTAATTTGGTTCATTGTAAATATGGTCTTTATTGCAACTCATCTTCCCGGAGACTACACTTGCACCAGTTCCACATTTTGAACTTTTACCATTATCTACAACAAGATTGATGGATTTGAGTGCACGAGCCAAAACATCTTTATAAATATTAATTCCTTCTTGGCTTGTGAGGGCATTATCAATAACATCCAAAGAATATTGAATTAATTCACTCCGCTTGAGTAGATATTCTTTGTCACTATTTATCATTATGCCATTTTCATTATCAACTACTATCTTGGAGTTTGCCTTCTTAATCCACCTTCTCAAGATGTATTGTTGGGGTAATTCGTCTAAATCATGCATTTTTTGCAAGTAACCAAGAACATGTCTACATGGTATCCCCATACTCTCAAACTTGTGGCAACTACATGACGCAAAACCCAATTATTTGTCATAAATAAGTTGTTGCACTCTATATGTCAACACTTTTTTTCTATGAACTTTAAACACAGATTGATTGTCAGTCTCCTTGAGCAGCTCACAACAGTAATTCAAGCATTCCCACATCTCATCTTCAAATTTATAAAATATTTCCCGAGTGTAAATTTCAACCATTTGGAACAAAAAGTCATGATTCATCTTCACTTTAGGCTTCTCAATCAAATCTTTGTGATCGGCAAACAACTCTTCTTAACGTTGGCGTACTAGTCCCCTACTAAATTGAATCATGAAATCAACTATGAATTTTTCTTAGATACATATCTTTTGAAAAATGCGTGAGAGCTTTCCGCTCGTTGGCTACTTGACATATTGGCTGAGAAAACATGATTACAATAAACATGCACCCAATTTGAACGAATTTCATACATTGTTTGTAACCATTTGTTGTCATGTAACCCACTCCTCCCAACAAGCTTCGTCAATGTCAAATCAAACTTTTCTTTAGACTCCGAATTTCAAATACAATCGGCAAATTCATTATAGTGAGCATTATACTTCACCAAGTCAAGTTTTTCAGAAAATTTTGTTAATATGTGCCAACTACAGTATTTATGAAAAGTATTCAGAAGAGTTTCTAAAATTGCTTTAGACATCGCGGGATCTTGATTAGTAATGATCATTTTAGGGGCATCACCTGGCATAGTCTCTAAAAATTGGTTGAAAAGCCAAACAAATGAATCCGAGGTCTCGTCACTTAAAAATGCACACGCAAAAATTATGGTTTGACCATGTTTGTTAACTCCTATCAGTGGTGTAAAAATCAGCCCATAGCGATTTGTGTTATATGTCGTATCGAAGACGACTACATCACCATAAAAACTATATGCCCTTCTAGAGGTAGCATCAGCCCAAAAATAATGTGTTATCCTCTGTTCATTATCGACCTTAATTTCATAACTAAATGATGGATTCTTGCCCTTTTCTAATTTGCAAAACTCACTAAACATTTTTCCGTCATGCCCTTTCAACTCATTACGTTTATCTCTTTCATAATTATATAAATTTGTTTGTGTACACTTAATGTTTTCAAACCCTCCAGCCTGTACTCCAAGGAAATTGAATTGTTGATGTGAAGGCATATTTATCATGAAAAGTTGTTGAGTCAAACATTTTTGCGCACTCGAAACACTTCGATGAGATCTTAATAGATGCTTTTTTGATGGAGTTGCCAAAGGGTGACTATGACCCTCAATAAATTGTGTGACTACATATGCCCCAGAATTTATTTTCAACACAGCTACCTTTGCTTTACAACTCTCTTTTATCGATCCCCGACGCCTTTTAGTTTCAACATCCACAATTGTTATTCCCTTACCTTGTTTAAAACAAACATACTCTTTCCTTTTCACTTCATCACTTCCTTCAATTTTCTTAGTAGCCCAACTTCGAATACTAAATCCCGCCTCTTTAGCATATGCATTGTAGAAAGCCTTAACTTTATCTATTGTTTGGAATTCTTTTCCAACACTAGGTTTGAGATGGTCGGCTACTTGCGGATTATAAATAAAATTTTCTCTACTTTCATCAGTCTCCCCTTCGATTCTCCTATTCTCTACTTCCATTTCACTATTGTCTATATTATGACCACATTCATCACTACCCCGTGCTTCATCCTCTACATTATCATCCATCCCTACAGTTAAAAAAAACAAACAACATTGATTCTTATAAACAACATTAATTCTTTTATAAAGCAAGTACATCTTAATGTGGCTCAAAATATATACCAAAAGTAGAGGAGGAATCTTATAAACAACATTATTTCTTTCGCCAAACAACATTGATTCATATAAACAACAGTAATTCTTGAGCTCTATTGGATGCCAAGTCACTGTGATAAACAACATTAATTCTTGAGTTCAAAAGTTGTCTAAATTATTTACAATAGAGTAATGGGCATATAAATTGATTTTCACTTAGCTTATATTTCAAAGCAAATACATAACTCATAGGAAAATAAAAAAATGTGCAGTAACTGTTGCTGTTAGTTCTTTTCACCGGGAAGGGTCATAGTATTTAGAATGGAACATACAAAGTGGAAAACAACGACAACATGTTAAACTGTTCTAAACATTTACTCTTAGCAAGTTTATCCAAAAAATGTATTGACAACATTGATGCATACCAGGTTCCTCTATTTTTAATGGCCTAGTACGAGCAGAAATAACTGAAAATAGTTCAATCTTCATAGTTCTCTAATGTGCCTTTTCCTCCAACAGCATCTACAATAAACTAACTAATTCTGTTTTTGCAAACAAATTTTTTTCAATTTATTTACTACTCTGATAGCCCATATTATCAGTGTTATACTTCCTAGCTTCCTTTTAACACCTGTCACAAAATGCATTTTCATTGCAGCTAATAAAAAGCCAAGAAGTTTATAATGGTATCATCTCTTTATATTCATTCACAGCCAAGCAGCAGACAAATGGGTAGAGGAAAATCAGTTCAAACTTGTTTAAGAAACCCTAGATCCACCAATAATGAACATTATCAAAAATTATAAAATTCATAAAATGGTAGAGCTTTACCTTCCGTTTGTTATGTCTTCAGTGGCCGGAAGTTTCAATTCCATTGGGGCAACAACGAAGATTGGAGCTTCCGTTCGTAATGAGCGAGAGAGAGAGCAGCCGTTTGTAGTGAGAGAGAGAGAGGGCAGGTTAGAGAGGCTCTGTTCATTTAATTTGAGAAGATGCAAAGTTCAAGTGTTTTAATTTAGTTGACCGGTTGCTTTGACTACCCAGTCAGCCGACTGCTTTGACTACCCATGCCAACTTGCGTCTTTTACTTTTGGTTCGTTGTTGGTCCGCAAATTTTGGTTCGCGGCAGAAAGTTTCCCTATATATATATATATATATATATATATATATATATATATATATATACACTTAATTTTGGAACGGATTAAAAAAAATGTATCACTTATTTTAAAACAAATAGAGTATAAATATACAGTAGGATGTGAGATTGTAGAAGTCCACTTTAAATATAATAATGTCATTGCATTACAAAATTATGTGCTTTTACCATTTTTTTTTTATAAAAAACTTTTAGTACTTGTGCCATCTTTTTGGAGATGGACAGATTGTTATTCGACTATTTTTCCAATTGTAAAATAAATTAAATTGACGACAAATTCGGGGCTGGGCTAAATTGGACTGCACTATCATTTTCTTCTTTGGACTGGACCTGGCCTCCTGGGTCAATGGCCAGCCCAAGCTTGGAGCATTTTGATCGATCCATAAAGATACTAAAAATGGGGTTAGGGTTTTGCTGTGAGATATATAAACTTATAAACCTCCACATTTCTTTTCCTCAGCTGCTCTTCCGGTCAGTACCTACATTCACTTCTCTTCCTGGTAATATCTATATGAATTGATTGTTTAATTTTTGTGTTTTTGTGTAATTATGTATTTGTATATATGAAGTGATTTTTAATTTTTTGGTTCGTGTGTAAATGAAGCAAGGTTAATCGGAGAAGAAGAAGAGGAAGGATGAGTCGAGCAAGTGCGGCGGCGAAAGGTGGAAAGAAGAAAGGAGCAACGTTCACGATTGACTGTGGAAAGCCGGTGGAGGATAAGATCATGGAGATCGCCTCACTGGAAAAGTTCCTCCAGGAGCGAATCAAAGTCGGCGGCAAGGCCGGTGCTCTCGGTGATTCCGTCACCGTTATTCGCGAGAAGAGCAAAATTATTGTCACTTCTGACACTAATTTCTCCAAACGGTAATTTATCTGCTCTATGAATATATTAATTATTAGTATATAGACATTAATAGATGGAAATTTCATGATTTACATTGCTTGGATGAGTCATTTCAAGTTGTATGACACAATGTGGTTCAATTAGTAGATTTATACTAATAATGACCTGAAGTTTGATGAAAAACTATTCATAACACTACTTAAAATTATATTTGTGCGACACTGTGTTTATTAAAATTACTTCCTCCGGGCCAGTTAAAGATTGATAGAACTCATTTAAAACTCTAAAAAAAACTAATCTGGTATTAAGTAAAATAAAAGTGGTCTATATTCCTTATGATCAGGAGCATGCATATAGAAATATTTTGCATTGCCCAAAAATCATCACCTTCCATTTAAGGAACAAATTAGAGTCTATGATTCACTTTATCCATAGTGTTTTGGTGCTGTACGTTGCCGCTAACAAAATGGGACTGAGATTCTGGCATTTGCTTCTTGCTTTTTATAGGCCACTGCACTCAGATGTTCCGAGATTAACGACTTTGTAAACCTTGAGGATTGAGGATATAGTGTGTCTGAGAAAGGTTTGTTATTTTAAGGTAGAAATCTAGTCTTGTTTGTATGTTAATCATATGGTAGAGCTCAAATACTTTTCTTCGAGTGTGCAAGTTGTGCTCCCTATTTGTCCATTCTGATTCCTGTCTCTAGTTCCATCGTATATTTTGGGTGGCTTCCCCATACATTGTGTCAAGTCTTTATGTTATTTCCTGTATTTGTCTAGTGGGGTTTGAGATCATTCACAACAATTTAAGGTTTATTTGGGTTCATGTTTGTCATGTGGGATTTACTATGCAGTGGATTGCTTAGGTGAAATTGAGCTGTGGATATTTTACCAGATGCCTCTCTATAATGAAGATCATATGCAATGCTGTTTAATGTCTGCATTATGCTTTCTATTTGTGTTGTTTGTTCTATAGTTTATTTGCATCAGAAGAGTGATGTTATGGGTATGTACCCTCCTTTTCTGCGGTATAATGTAGTTTATAGATTTCTGATTTTCTCTAGTAATTTCTTTACAATTCCATGGCTGGTCTGGTTACATTTTGCAGTTAGTCTTGACTGGTGTTTTCTATTTATCTTGATGTTTGCTTGTGCTACTTAGGTATTTGAAGTACTTGACAAAGAAGTACTTAAAGAAAAACAATGTTCGGGATTGGCTCAGGGTGATAGCTTCGAACAAGGATCGAAATGTTTATGAATTGAGGTACTTCAACATTGCCGAGAACGAGGGTGAGGAGGAGGATTGATAATGCTGATCAGACTACCTATCTAGGAGCCTCCTAATGTAGTATGTAGTTGTTCTTGTCATGTTTGTTTCTTATGTGGAATCAAAGATTTTGTAATTTTGCTACATTGCAGTAGTTATTTTATTATCATTGAGGATTTCATTGGTTTCAATATATGATGATTGTTTCTTTTGAATCTTAAAATCTCTATTAATTAAGATCAAGAGGTCCTAATAACATTGCACTATAGCTAGAAAGGTTGTAGCTAGTTCACAAGGCTCTTGCAACTAGTGTATGTTTGGTTAAATATTGTTTGAAATGTCTATTAGTAGTATATTTTTAACGCAATTATTTAACGCCCAAACACGGTGTTTTGGGCTAAAATGCAATGCATTATAAACCGTGCGGTGTTTTTAGAGTTCCAAGTGTTACAAATGTTAGTAGTCAAACAAGCCTCGAGGCAATTTCTAAGACCTGAACTCGTGGGTAAAAATATTAACAAGATTTCTAGGCCTGAACTCGTGGGTAAATATGAACTTATATTTAGCCATTGCATTCTGTCTCATTATAAAATAAAATTGTGTTTTAGATGATAAAATGTAAATATCGTATGGGAAATACTTATAGCTGGTCTATTATCTGTTGTCTATTATATTTAAGGTACGGATGATATTTTTCTCTTATGTTTATTTACAAAAAATATATTTAAGATTAGACTATAAAATTATTTTATAATTTAAAATGGGAGAATTATTAATCTCACATTAATCATGAGATTATATAATTCTTCATAAATGATTTTAAGAATGACAAAAAATAGTTCACAAGACTGTTTAAAGAATTATTAATCTCTCATTATGAAATAAAATAGTCTAAAATATTATTAAAATAAGACAAATAATTTAATTTTAAATATATTTTTTACAAACGGCCACAGTGTTGGTATGATTCAGCCTTCAATAGTTTTCATTATCCTAGTGTGGGCTGATCTTTTGTACTAGGCAAGTCGTCATATTGGAGTTGCAATATTAGCCAGATGAAGAGTAGACAAAATTGGAGACTTTTCAAAATGGCTATTTAAAATTTAAAATTTTAATTTTTTTCTCCAAACATATCCTTAATACTTGCAAGTCAAAAAATAAAAATATAAAATCTATTTTTAGAACGTACTTAAAAAAAATGAATTTCTAGAATGAGAATAAATTTTCTAAAGATGAACTGTAAAATCTTGCTTTACACTATCCAAAAACAACATGCTATATAAATAATTATGTTTATTTAATAAAATATTAATTATAATAAAAACATTAACAATGCAACTATTCAACAACAAAATTATGCTTTAGACGAGATAATGGGTTCAAATATAGTGATACTTGTCGAGGAATGAAAACAGACGATGTAAATTTCAATGAAAATTATTTTATAAGTATAAAAAATATATATATTTTTATGGACTACCGCTAAATTCAAACGAGTATAACAGAGCAAACGATGGTATAGGAATAAAGAAAGAAATATATGAACTTTTCTTTCTTATCAATTTTCGGGTCATTTCTCGGTGAACATGATCTGCGAGTCTTGTTTTGTTTCGGATTAATCTCAATAGTCTCATAGACCGGCTTTCTCCCATATGCCCTCGTGAATGCAGATTTCCTAAACAGTTTATAGCATCCAATTGTTGGCAGAAATCATATTTTCCTTCAAATCAAGGAGCTTAACTTTGGCTAGCATATTTTTTTAAAATCTAATCAACTTAATTTTCAAGCCTTTGAGGGGCGCAGTCAAAGGTCGGCTCTGCAGGCTGTAACCCGGTCCAAAAAAATAAAATTATCCTTCCTTCTCAAGAATTATAATTCTAAATTTTGACATTATAATATTCTTAACCCGCCTCAATTAAAATTCTTGGCTCCGTCACTGAAGCCTTTGTTACTCTCTGTCCCACAAAATTTGAATAATTTTAACTTTATAATCAAACGTAAATAATTAAAAAAAATTGGAGCATAAATATTATTTTCCTATATACTCCACCTTCGGTTCACATGGCAAAAGTATCAGAAAATTTTGTCTATCCACAATTTTATGAAATTTTTTTATGCACACACCTGGAAGGGAGTTTGAATAGGTGTGTGTTTGTGAACCGATAAACTATGTCAAATTAAAATTTTTGCATTGGTGTAATACAGTCAATTAATTTAACCGACTGCTTTATAATTTTTCCGTTTGCTTTCTGAATAAACTTAACTACTGATGCGAGACTATTTTTGGGGATTTTCTAGTGTAGATGATAAATGACAGATATATAATTAAGCTGAATATGTTAAAGCAGTAAATATAAAATCAAACACACATGCACACCACAATTTATAGTTTGTTTGGCCCCTTGCACCTCTACTCTGTAGACCTACATCCAAAACCAGATACCAATTGATACTCAATAGGTTTCCTTTAATATTAATAATCAATTATATAATTCACACTCCTTGTAAAATAGAATTCACAAATACTCCCTGAACACACAACACTCTTGAGCACACAGTTCCTTAAAGAAAACTCAATTCTTCTCCCTTAAGTACCTAGAGCTGAAAGTTATATTCTATCAGCTAGACTATTAGAATTTCTGGGAGACAAGAAGAAGAAAGGAGAGGCTGGAAATAATGCTATTCATTCATAAGCATGACAGATATTTAACAGCTAATAATGGCACGGAAAGATAGAGAAATGATCTCAACCATACAACTCAAATATTCTTTACTAAACTATTGCCCTTAGATGCTATCACTAACTAACTGTTTTTAACTACTTTCTATATTTGGAATTTCCTTTTCTGCACTTAACATAATTAGTCATCCAACTAAGCCTTTTTACCTCTCCTCTTGACATGCGAAACCCATTCAATGTGATCATTTCCTCCATCTTTCAATGCTAGCTCCTTAAAGCCGCCTCCTCAAGTAAACCCTCTAGCTCTTCATTTTCTGTTACATTATTGGCTGATGCATTAGCTTCAGCAGCCTCCATAATTGCTATATTGCTGTCATTTGTTTTAGTTTGGATGAAGACTGGAGTAGGATCAGCTGTGTTTCCAACTAGGTCAGTGTACTTGTGATCATATCATTGAATTCTGTAGCAGTATTGTTGGAAATATCTCCTTTATTTATAACATTACCCACTCCTTTAAAATCCACCTTGTCCTCAAGGTGGAAATAAGGATAAGCTTTAATGAATTGGGGTTTAGCCATCCAAGTTGCTTCTTCTAGAGGATATCCTTCCCAGTGAATTAGAAACCGAGTGATCCAGTGATGGTGAACTTTTTTCTTCCTTGTATCCAAAATTGCCCGAGGTTGAATTCGTGGTAGATTATTGTAAGTGTGTTGTGGCAATGTTGGAGAGTGTGGAGGAGTACCAGAGAACCTTTCTTCTAACAAGGAAATGTGGAGTACATGATGTATCTTTGAGGATTCTGGTAACTGGAGTTTGTATGCTACCTTTTCAATCTTGGCTATGATAGGGAATGGACCAAAATACCTCTTTGCTGAGCTTTTGTGAGGACCTATGCATAACACTATGCTGTCTGTAGGGTTGTTGTTTTACTAAAACCAGATCACCAATGGAAAAAGAAGCTGTATTACTGATTGAAAGGGCTCCAAAGTGAGCTGCCTTAGATAACCCGTCAACCACTACAAGTATGCATGTATAACCTTGAGATATTGGCATATGGGTTATCAAGTCCGTACTAACCTCTTCCCAAATCTGTTGTAGGATCTCCAAAGGTTTTAGAAGACCATATGGGTTAATATTGAGAGCTTTGACCTGTTGACATATGCTACATGTGGAAACATATTCTGCCACTTCACTTCTCATTTTGTTCTAGAAGAAAGTAGTACTTAGCCTCATAAATGTCTTGTGAATACCATGACCACCTTCTAGTGAGTTGTGAAACTCTTTGAGTAAAGTCTCTTTCAACAAAGAGTTGTCGGGAATCTAAAGTTTGCCTTGAAACAAACATATCCCATCCTTAACAGACCAATTTGGAGAAGTATCTTGTATGTTCTGTAATTCAGGTGTTTGGGCTTGATAATATCTTCTATACTAGATCTCAAGATTTTTAAAATCGTACTAAATTTGCACTTATGTGCCTTTGAAAAGACAAATATTTTTTTTTTGTTTTATCATCGATGCACTGTAACCCGGGGTGTGGAGTCAACACATCGTTTACCAGTCGTGGTATGATAAAACCTAAAATAATTTTTCAGTTATTTTGAACTGTTTAAAGAAGAGTATGTTAATTGTTTTGGCTAAACAAAATTGATTTAAAAATATTAAAATGTATTTATGAAATCATCACTTGTCATTAAAGCCATGGCGTGGAGATAACAAACAATGGAATCCTCAATGCACTGTTGCAATGGTGCGGTATCATCATGTCATAAAAATGATTTTCAATTTTTGAAACTGTCGAAAATTTTAACGTTCGTAATGCACGAACAATTCAATAATGTGCGTCTATGCCATTTGTTTCGGCTAGACACATTCATGCTATGTCTAATACGTTGTGCTCGACGTAAGGTACAATAAGCTGATCCCCTATAGTACTCACAGAGAGTGTTTTCAGTTTTCGTGATTATTAAACATTCTGTTTGTAGGTTTACAGAGGAAGCATCTCTTAAACAGAGTAGTTTGTAGGTTTACAGAGCAAGCATCTATTAAATTGAGCAGAGTTTATGGTCTTTATGACCCCTCAACATAGTATGAATATTTTTTTAGGAATCTTTTTATTTCCTAGTTATTCAAGATCATTCACAATTATTGAACAATTATTAAAGACTCTTGAAAGATATTCCAATATTCTGGAATTGTATGTATAGAAGTAAGAATTTCTTAGAGAAGAAGGGTCATAGAATCAGATTAAAAAAAAAGACCCTTAGAGAATGAAAGAGTAGAGTAGCTAGTAAAGTGAGAAAGAAATCAAATATGATTAAGTAAAGGTTAATTTGGAAACCTAGTTTTGATGAATGAAATGAGTAAAGATAAGTATTCTGTAATTTTGAGGACGAAATTATTATAAGTAGGGGTGAATGTAATATCCCAGATATTTAAAAGACTAGTAAATAAGATCTTTAATGATTGAGTAAATGTCAAGGTTTAAAACCTAGGTTTGGAGAAGAAAAATGTGTAGGAAAATGCTTAAACATGTTAACCTAATCTATGTGTTAGGAATTCAATGTGGGTAATTATGAGTTATGAGAATTAAAAACCTAGAATTGGTTATATATATTTATATATATGTTTGTGCTAGATATAGTTTTAGCAAAACAAGAAGATGAGTAAAGTAATTTAATACTCAACAAAACTAATAAATTAATTAGTTTAAGTATGGAGCAAGAAAGAAAGTCATGTTATATAGTTAATTAAGTTAATTGTATGAGTTATGATTTAAAGTTGTGTTAGTAAGTAGAAAAACTAGAATGTCTGCATAGAATGAAAATATTAAAGAGTTAATTAATTAAGTGATTACCTTAATTATAAAGTTAAAGAATAGAGTCCAATAATGGATTCAAGTTAACCATACCCAAGATAATAAACGAAAAAGGTATAAGCTAGGTCTTGTGTTGGTATTTAATTAAGACCAACCAACTAGCTCAAGAGTAATGATTAATTATAAGTCTAAGTGTTAAATTAAAATGTCAACTTAATATGGGGAGAAGCCAATGAGAATTTATTTAAAAGCCCAATGAATTAGGGAATGAAGACCAAGTTAATTAAATCAACCAAGTTCAAATTAAGCCTTGGGTTTGATAGTGTAGGAGGTCCAATTTAGTTATTGGTTCAAACGTTGTAGTTATAATTTTAAAGACCAAGGTCTTAAATGATGAGAAGCTTAAGTATTATGTTTTAATGAGAGTCCAAGTGATGTAATTAGATAACTAGTAGATTAGCTTAAGTGATTTGATAATTATGTTAGTCCAAGAGGAGTTTAAATGAGCCCAATCAATTGATATTTGGATGTATGTTGTAGACAAGCTAAGCTAGCCCAACCAACTAGCCAAGTGTTTGATTAATTGAGTCCAATCAATTAACTACGTTAGGCTAATGTGGGATACTTGTATGGCCCAATTGATTTAACTATTGAGCCTAAGGTTAGAATAAGTGAGCCCAAGGTTGAATATACGTATAGGTATGGTTAGGAAATATAAATTGGCTCAATGAATTAAATGGGAAGCCCAATCATTTAGACCCAATTAAATGGTCAATTGTTTGGTCACACACACACACACACACACACACACACACACACACACACACACACACACACACACACATATATGCGCGTGTGTGTGTATATATAAATGTATATGTATAATTGAACATTAAAAATAAACCAAAAATTGGAAGGAAATGGAGGTGGGGGTCCGTGATGGGAAGGAGGGAGGGAGATTGAGTGCAAGAAATATGTTGCTTAATAGTCAAATTAAGTCCTAGTCAATCAAGTAGTCAAATTGATGGTCAATAAATTAATAAGATAAGTCAATATATATATATATATATGTGTGTGTGTGTGTGTGTGTGTGTGTGTGTGTAGGTATATATATGTATATATGATGATAAAAGAAAAGCCGAAATTGTTAGAATTAGAGAGAGGTAGCCGGCCATTGTGAGACCCCTTGGGATTGCCTTGAAGCTTCCATGTTGCTTATGTTACACACTAAGGCTGCTTCACTCAATTACCGTAAACTAATCCAAGCAAATGTCATTCATTTAATAATTCAAACTTGATTTGATCTTATAGAAGTATTAGGACAATTGTAGACTTATACAATGTGTATGTATAATTTGAGAGTCCTATAAATAGACTACCCTTAATACTCTTGCAAGAGTTAGTCCTTGAGAGCAAGAATAAAGAGATTTTAGGAACTTGAGAGTAAAATAGCCTAGAGATATATAGAGAGGGCTTCGGTTAGAGCAAAAAGGAAAGACGGGTTCTAGCAACAAAGAGTTTAATAAAGTCTAGCTAAGTCTTAGCAAGAAGAAGATCATCTTTAAAGGTTTAAAAGTGTTCTTACTCTAAAAATCTTAGTTAAGTTATTATGTTATGTTTAAAGTATATTGGTTATGGATGTTTAGTGTTGTTATGATGGTGGAACATGATGGTTCCGAAGTTATAAGGTGTTGATGGTGATTAATATGTGTTTAGATCACATGTTATGACTAATGAGTTAAGAGATTGAAAGATAATTTTTAAATTTTCAAATAGTCTTGGATGTGGTTTTTAAGTAAATAATTTAATATGCTTTTGATTATTTTTAAAGATCTATGAGTATAATACCTAGATCTATGGGTTATGAAGATAATCTAGTTTGAATGAAAGAAAAAGAAGTCAAAATGGATTTGTAATGATTTTTGAAAGAAAAGTATGTTATTTTGAAAACATAGTATTTTCGATCATTATTTTGATCTAGTAAATGATTTTTGGTAAGTGTTTATAAGGTTTTGGGTTTTGTTAAATTATGAACCTAACAAGATATAATTATGTATTAAAAGATTAGTGAAGATAATAAACTAGCTAAATAATGTATAGGATGTTAAGGGTTGGCCATTGAAGCAATGAACTATGAAACCTAATTTTCATATGTTCTTGTGAGAGATGTACAACCCAATGCTTTTGGAATTTGTGAGTTTGACCTAAAGCAAAGTTGTAGAGGAAGAAGTTACAGACGTGCATGTAAGTTCTTGAATAGCTCAAAAATGTTTTAAAATGAATAAGCTATGGGAGTTTTAGTGTGTGAGGGTCGAACAGTCAAGTTTAGGATTTCTGAGGCAGAGGTGCACTGCTGGCTTTAGCGCCGCATCACTAGAATTCTGCTGATCTAGTGCCATACCATTGGAAGCAGCGCTGCACGGCCAAGTCTAATATTGTCTAGGTTTAGTTGGACGGGCTGGGTCAGGTCGAGTTTTCTTTGAAAATGAAAGTTAAATTAAGTATAAAATGAATATGTTAGCATAGTAAACCAATATATAGAGTCCATTAGTGAATAATTGGTATACCAATGTTTAAATGAAGGTTGTACGAAGAACGTGAACGATTAACATAAGCCGAATAAGCGAATCAGACAAGAAGTATGTGTTATGTGATAACTGTTGAACTTGTTGAGCTGTCGTGCTCATCCTTACTTTAAATTAACATTTTCAGCGAAGTATGAAAAATCTGGAGACCTTGGTAAAGGTGAAGAAAAGGAATGATTAACAAATATATATAATTAAAGTTTAAGTTTTGATAGACAAAACTCTATTGTTAAATTGATTAAATATTTTGATACGAGTTCGGATTGGACAGGTAAAAAAAATGTATAGTAAGAAAGAATTTACTGTAGAATGATGTGTATGATATACTCATAGAAAATGTAATAGAATGAACTTATATCATATATGATATTAAGACGTACTAGGAATTTGTAAATATTGCGATTCTGGAATAGAAGAAGTGTAGTAAAGTTTGTATATAAACAAGTTATTATCAATTATTTTATTGATAAATGTAATAGATATTCAGAGAAGGTTGTACAGTGACGCATAAGGTCTCTTGTGGCAAGTACATGAATTTTTGGGGTATTACAAATATGCTTGGGTCTTGACTTGTTAGTATCTTTGGGAACCCATATTTGCTTGATTTTGGGTTTGTAATGTGTTGAATGGTAATCATAATAACATATTAAAGCTATATGACCATAATTATGACAATTATAACATTGTATGTTTATGTGTGTGTGTGTGTGAGAATTTTCTAATCAAGGACACCTGTGGGGAATGACAGTTCTAGTCTTTCTTCTTTACCAAAATTCTCTCTGCTTCCATACTACTTTATGTTTTTGTGGTCTCGTAGAATGAAAATCAACTCTACATCTTAGCCTAGGTTGACTCACAGAGTTAGATTTACCTAACCTTAAAATTCTTCGTGGCATAATCATAGACCTTGGTTTACTCTGCAAATTTTTAAAACTTAAGCTAGTATATGACTTATTATTCACGGGGACAATAGTTTTATCAGCAGAGATCATACAGTTGGGAATATTGGACTCTGTAACCTCTTTGGTCTTCACAAATATTATGTTTCTAGAGGCAACATTAAAATTTGTCTTCAATAATTTTTCACTATTGGGACCTGAAGATGAATCTTCAAATCCCAATCCCGACCTATCAGTAATTAATCTTTGACTTACTATCAGTGAGTCTATAGTTGTGGAAGAACAATTCCACATTGAAATTGCCTTTTCTAACTCCTTTATTTTATTGATCAGAAATGACTTTCTCTATGCATTGCTTTCAGTTATTTGTCTCAATTTTTCATTTTCAACTTCAAGATTGGAGAGAAATGCAGTGCTTCGTAGAGCTGTTTTCAACTCAACTTGAATTTTCTCTTTCTCTTTCTAAAGAAGAGAATGATCTTTTTATAGAACCTTGAACCATTTCATGTATTTATGCAGATTTCATGTAATGTCCTGTACATCAGTTCTTAAATCATTGATATCAACATTAGAAGAGTTGAAGTCAAATACCTCATTGATGTCCACCTCTTCACGATCAGTAGCGTTACTGGTTTTTGGTTCAATAGTCATTAGGCACAGATTTCCCATTTGAGGCCCTTCATCTTCACTGGACTCAGAGTCTGAATCATTTTTTGAATCACTCCATGATTCTTTAACTACAAGGCCTTTATTCTTTTTCTTTTGGAACTTTTTGAAAATTTTGAATTCCTTTTTTGAAGTTAACTTCTTCTTTTCTTTCTTGAGCTCGTCTTGTAGTGGCTTGTTGCATTCTATAATATAGTGACCTGGTTTCTTACAGTTGTAACACAGGTATTTCTCTTATTCTCTACTGTTATTGACTCTGTTGCTTTTAAAAAATCTTCTTGATCTATTGCTGTTGCCTTTGCGCATGAATTTTCTCAGCATTTTGGCTAATAAGGCTATATCTTCATCATTATCTTCATCATCGCTTTCATCAGTATTAATTTCAACTTAACCTTTGGATATAATTTCTAATGCTTTTAAGGCAGCTCATCGATCTTTCTTTCTTCCTTCTTGGATTGTTTATACCCATTAATTTAGCTCTAACTCATAAGTGAGGAGATTACCATAGAGCTTCTGCACTGTCATTTTGTGCAAATTTTTTGATTCTCGAATGACTATGGTTTTTTCATCCCACTTGCTAGGCAGTGACATCATGAACTTGATGTTGAGATCCTTGTTTGGGTAGACTTTCCCATATGCCTTGAGCGAGTTGAGAAGTATATTGAACATTTCATAAGTGACAGTTATGTTTTCTCCAGGTAAATGAGAAAACATTTCATATTGTTGAGTTATAAGAGATTGTTTATTCTCCCTGACTTTTTCTGTTCCCTCATGCATAATCAGTAGGGCTTCCTAGGCTTTTTTAGCTGTAGCGCAGTTGACTATATTTTCAAATAATTCATCTTCAAGAGCCATAAAAAGAATTTTTTTTGCTCTTTTGTCCAGCTGCACTTGCTTCTTGTCATTTCTCGTCCATTCATCTTTTTGTTTGGCTATTCTCTTGTTTGGATCATCAATTGACAGTTTTGTTGGAACATATGGACCCTTTATTACTGTTTCAAATAGCTTTTCATCAATTACAACCATATAAGCTAGCATATGAACTTTATAGTTAGCAATTTTTTTTTATTCCAGAGAGGATGCTTATTTTCCCCACCAAGTTTATAACTGTTTCTATTTTGTGCCATTGATCAACTCAAAGAGGTTAAGCTTATGTTCAAGAGAACCTTATTTGATACCACTTGTTAGTTCCCAAAAGCACAATGATCTAGAAGGAGGGTTGAATAGATCTTTTGAAAAGTTTGTATTTGTTTATTTAAGCACAACAAAATATTTATTTGATTTAAAACCCCTTCCATATTTGAAAACACTTTTAGTTCCGAGTTTAACAATTTTAATATAAGCCAATCACATGCAGTTAGTGTATGTTGCAAAAATGTAAAGATAGAAAAGTAAATGGACACAGAAAGTTTTTAAGTGGTTCGAAGCACAAATATCTCATAGTCCACTTTTCTGCACTACTAGTAGAAAATCCACTAAGGATATAGGTCACTAAGACCAGTTACAACAATAAATCATTAATATTCCTTCAAACCACTCAGACTTGGCAGCTTTGAGGTCATTAAGTACAGATCATTAATATCTCTTCAAGTCACTTAGACTCGAAAACTCTGAGGTCTTAGTGACCAGATCACTAAAATCTCTTCAAGTCACTTAGACTCGGCAGCTTTGAGGTCACTAAGACCTTTTATCTCTAGTGATGAAATGATTTGAGAGGTGCTGCTAAGTTGGCCTTTAAGTTTTTTTCTTTTGATGGAACTCAGTAGCTGAACGAGTAGTTCTTGATCATAGAGTGGAGCTTTTAGAACTTTGAACAACAATTTGGCTTGTAGTCTCTTTTTCTTGTTATGTTGAACTGAATCTTGATGTCCTTTTATAGAAGATCTTAAGATTTTCTCGTTGACAAGTAACCCCTGCTCATTTAATGCTCTGATTCTTAAGGATCTTAAATCTGATAGCAGGGGATTGTGTCAGCTTACTTTAGGCGCTCCTATCACACCAGTTTACTAAAAATGGCAATCTCGAGTCTGATGCTCCTTGAATAAAATAGTCGTTAGACATAACCTTTTCTTACTTTAATACGGAGATTTCTTTAACCAGTGGACTTTTTGAAGTACTTGCCCTTCGAATTTTCCAAAATGTCAGTTCAATGTCAGATCTGTTATACTTTATGACTCTGTCAATCGTAATATTTCTTAGGTCCTTCAACTCTACGAAGTGTGTCCGTCTTGTATGCTCTACGATTAGCTCTGTGCTTGTCTTTACGATCTGAACACAAAGTCAGCTTTGCGATCTTCATTTGCTTTACAATTTTATAGTTCACTTTACGATCTCGCTTTATGAACAATCAAACTCAGCAATATATTTCAAGCTTTACGATTCCTGAGTAGATTTTCCAAGGTTCAGTTGTCTTTGCGATCATTGATCTTAACATCTATATATACTTTGAATTTCACAAGATCAATATAATAAATTTGATCTTTCTATTCTAAGTCTTTGTACATCAATTTCATCAATAAGGACTGTACAATAGCTATTGGTTACAAATATAGATTATCAACTCAAATCAAGTCATCATCAAATCATTCAATTATGCATTTATACGTAACACTTTTTGTCTATTATTGGTTGTGGTTGTGTGTGTGGCTTTATTTTATCAATTCCAAAATTCAGAATCGTGCTTTACATTTATTTAATTTAAGGGGGATTTTCAAATTATATTCCGCCATGCTTAATCAACATTGCTTAACAAATCATCTAGTAATCCATTTTAAAATCAACAAATTTTAAGGGATCTATTCAACACCCCGGCCCTTCTAGATCACTTGTGTGCCTCTGGGATATAACACAATAAACTTTGGTCAATTAACCCAAGATTTCAGCTGTCCATCTTTACCCTAAAGAAAAACAACAAAAAACCATTTTGTACTAATTTAACAACTATGTAAAACAATTGTATTCCAATTATTTATACCACCGTTTAATAATAATTTCAAACAAAACAATTTTAAAAGTTTATATAGGTATTATTATTCCCAATAAATCATCATATGCATATATTGTCCCCAAAACATAACTCACTAACTTAACAACAATAAAAAACAAATATATCCCAATTATTATCCAATTCCATTTAACTATAATTTAATAAGAAACATTTTACAAAATTTAATATAGTCACTATTTCACCAAAAAATAACATGCATACATTTAACCAAAAAAATAACTCACTCATTTTCACCAAATGTCACATGCATATATGTATACAGAGATATGGTTGCTAATATTCTCTTTTAGTTCACAAAAATATATTTATCTACGATAAATTTTTTAAAATAGATCACAATATATATAAAATATTCGGTACAAATAATATAATTTTGGATGATAGCACTTATCAGAATTGAAAGAATCCTTGCAAGTTGCTAAAAAATCCTTGTACTCTCTTTCCTTTTCTTATTTCTTTCTTTAGTAGTGACAACACCAAGCAGTTAGTAGCAGTATCTAGCACAATATTTAGTTAGAGAAACCTTAGACTAGAGGCTCTAGTGGCAGAGGATTAATAAAACCAATTCCACTCTGTTGCTATAGCCTGTAGCGGTAATGCCTAAGCGCGCACGAGGGTAGACTGGTAAAGTCGCTGGGAGTGTAACTGTCACTAGAACCTCTTGTGGTAGGGCCTAGAATTCTTTTAATCCAAGCTGCTAGATCTTATGATGTACGGTGTAAGATGTGGTTACTGAAATAGCACTCCTAATAACCGGTTGCTATGGATGGGTTCACACACACACACACACACACACACACACACACACACATATATATATATATATAAGCCAACAAATTCTTTTGTGATAACCATATATTGTTTTGAAGAAAAGATTGTGGAAAGATTTTAAATTAAACAAAAAGACACGTTTTTGGCATTTTAAACAAATAAGCTCACCAATCCCATAAGAAGCACAAACGACATAGATAATAATTTATTATATTATTCAATGGATAAATATTTATTCAAGATTTTGAGAAGATAATTGTATAGTTTTTTTAGATTTCTTTAAGCAATTATTAAGCTAAAATTTTGAATGGAGTGGATATTTACTTAGTTATGATTATGAAAAATAATTATTTTAATTCCATTTAAGTTTATAATGAAATTCTATATTAATGTGTATATTGACAAAATTTTCTTGAAATTATAATTTGAATAGAAATATGAAACTTAAGCTTTAATAAGTTTTAATTTAGTTATGACAATTATTTAGTAATGAATCAACCATATTTTAAAACTAGTTTTACAGTTATTATGTTTTAAAAAAATTCACATATATTATCAATATAAACAATTAATCATGTAATTTGGTAAAATTTTAAGTTTTAATGAATTTAATTTAATTTGAACATTAATTTAATAATGAAATTCATGACTAATATTAATATAATAAAAGCATGACATGTTAAGAGTTTTTTGATATTTGAATGCATCAATAAAATTATAATAATAGAGTTATCTTATATAAAAAAATTTAAGATATACTCCATCCGTTTAAAATTATAAGATCATTATTGACTTTTAAAAAGTCAATTTGAGATATTTTCAAATTCAAAATTGACACGATTCATTTAAGTTTTTAAAATAATAAATCTTATAACTAGTAGCAGTACTTTTTAGGTAGTTTATAATATTCATAATTGTATTGAAATAAACTAATTGAATTCATGTCAATTTTTAATTTGAAAATGTCTCAAATTGACTTTTCAAAAGTTAATTTTAATCTTATAATTTAAAACGGAGGAAGTATTATCTTACATAAAATTTTGAGAAAAAAGTTTGTAATAAAATTGTTAGAAACCAAAAATAATTTTTTTAGAAGTTTCTTTTTCTATTAGAGATATAAAAATAAAAAGCATCTTCCTTTTTTACTATTAGGTTGAGGTTCCTTTTAAATACTTTACCAATTTGGGTAGTATTTATTTATTACAAATTTGGATAATACTTATACTAATTTGAATAGGAAAGTAAAAGGCTGAACCAAGAATTTGTGAATTCAAAAGTTGGTGAAACCAAGTTTGTGCTTTTAATTATATTAGCATTTGTATCCCATGCAAAATACGATGTCTTATTTTAAATTATGATATTGTAAATATTTTATTATTTTTTATAAATATATTATTGGATTTATTAGGTAAAATAGTCCAAATAAAAAAAATGCTTTCATTCTAAAATTATATTATTTAACGTATAATAAGATTTTACTTATACTTGAATATAATTACACTTATATTAATTTAATCAAGAGTAACAATTTTAAGTCAGCTAAGATGATCTATGTGAAAAATTATTTTCTTCTCAAACTATATCATTTATTTAAGTTATGATAAAATCTTATTTAATAACGATAATAAATTAATATCAGATAAGATGATCTTATGATTGTTTTCTTATAAATTATAATACTATTTTTATTTTTGACTCAGTTGAATGAATGAAGGATATTGTTGTAAAATTATAATATTATTATGGATATTTTGAACTTTATATTTACAAATTCTTATTGGATAGAGAAATCAATTTTTATTTTTTATTTAATAATTGAATCATATGGTTGAGTAGTATATTATATTTTTATTGTAATAATAATAAAAATTATATTATTTAAATAATGATTAAATCATACTTATTTTCAAAATTATAATTATACTTATATTTTAATAATAGTAAAAAATTTAAGTTAAGTAGATGATTTTTGTGATAATTTTCTTTTCTTTTCAAACTATTTTATCTATGTGGTAATATAATTTTGCTTAAACTTGTGTTATTGTTTATACATGAATATATATATGATTTTCTTGTAAAACTATATTATGAATTCATCTTTCCTTATAAAACTATGATACTATTAGAGAAGAATATCTTTTTTTTTATAAAACTATATTACTAATTTTTGTTTTCTTATAAAACTACGATATTAATTTTAATTTATAATTTGAATTAATAAATAATAAAAGTTGACTTAAGGTAAGAAATATCGAAGGACGAACCAAAAAAAGCAGAAAGAACTAAATTGTCTATTTAATTATAGAATATATATATATATATATATATATATATATATATATATATATATATATATATATATAACAAATTAATATTACGTAAGATGCAACCCGTGCAAAACACAATATCTTATTTTAGAAATATGTTGTTGGTGAATTTTTATTGTATTTTTTTGTTAATATTTTATTGGATAAAGTAAATAATATTTTATTTTTTTAATAATTAAATCATATAGTTGGTCGATATATTATATTTTAATATTGATAATAATCTAATACTAGGTAACACGCATCCTTTTCTGTTTAACCCAGGCCAACTACTGCATTGTATGCTTCATGCTACTAATATTTCATAGCAGAAATGACAATAGTATTATTACAGCATAGAAAGACTATACTATAGAGTATAGGAGTGGTAATATAGTATAGAAAGACTATACTATATAGTATACAATGACTACACTATAGAGAGTATACTATGAATTATATATATATATATATATATATATATTTGATTGTCTACTTATAAATTTATTCTATTAGTTTTCGTTTTCTTATAAAATTACATCTAGTTTCTGATTTGGATTGATAAATAATAAAATTAATTTTGTTAGTATTCACATTTATATGATTACTCTATTTGATTAGATAATGACTATGTTATAATTTATATTTGTAAAAACAAGTAAGCTTTGTAAAGTTTTTATGAAAATTCTATGTAAAAAGATTTAGTTGGGAATCTACTGAGATCCTAGAGTAAAGAAAACAAGTCTATCAAAAGATATTTTGAGATCGTTAATTAAGAGCTAAATCATAGAGTCATATCACAGAGCCACTAAGAATCGTAAAGCCAATATTGTTGAGTAATGACACTCAACGATTTGAAAACTAACTTTATGATTTAAGATAAATTTATCAAAATTCGTAGAATGCAGAAGTTTGACAAGTCAATGGCAGGTTTATGACAAAAGTCATACAACCTTGACTCGCAATGTTCAAAATTGATTTCATATGAGTCAGCGATAATGATGAAGAGACCAAGCAATTTTTTTCAACTTCTAGTTATACGAAGACAAGGACACGCATCTGTTATTGCACCAAACATAGTACTATCGAAAACGACAACTTGTGGTCCAATAAACAATATTTTGAAGTCAAAGGAATTATGCGTTGACAAGTGTCCCTAGCTATTGGGAACGGTAAAAATTCAACGATAACAATCCAACGAGCAAGTACTAATGAGTGACTATAAAAGTATTGCTACAATATTATTAAATATGACAGACTTTTAACGATTCAAATGATCAAAAACTCAAGTGTTCAAGTTCTCCACCCTACAATCTAAAGACTAACATTTTGCGACTAATATTTGAAGAATAACTGAAGGATATTTAGTAGCACCTCAAACAAATACTTCATCTTTGTGATTGTATTTAGATATAAATGATCTCTGTATACCAAGTCTTTATGACTTGAAGGATCCTTAGTGAAACAAGTGTTGTAATAGTTCTCAGTGAACTGTGATCTTTAGTGTATCAACCATACTTTTGGAGTAGAAGAGAGAACTATGAGACTTTTGTGCTCCATATCTTTTAAAATTTTCTTGTTCTTACTTTTCTGTATTTACAATTTCTGTACTTACTCTACGATATCTCTTTGTGACTAGTTTCTATATTATTCACTAAATTCAGAACTTTGAATTTTCATTTAATCTTTAAAGTGGTTTTCAAACTAATTTTGTTGTGCTTAATTAAATTAACTTGTTTAATTATTTGATAACTCATTCTTTAAAAAGAGAACTTAAAAGAATATATTGAACCTCCCTTCATGATCTGTTTTTTGCCTTTGAGAATAATAGACTTAATGTAAGAAAAGTCAAAGGTCAAACAAAAAGAAAGAAGGAAGAAAGTTAAAGGTTAAACCAAAAAAAGGAGAAAGAACTAAATTGTCTGTTTAATTATAATGTAGATAGATATAGATGGATATATAATACTTTTTGCATCTACACCCCATACAAAGCATGAGTTCTTATTATAAACTTATGATATTGTAAATATTTTATTAAATATTTTTAGAATTATATTATTAGATTTATTTGGTAAAATAGTTCTAATAAGAAAATACTTCCCTTCTAAAATTATACTTCCTCTGTTCCAAATTATATAAACAATATTGATTTTTAAATATTTTTAAACTCAAAACTAAGATGAATTCATTTGGTTTATGTCAATACAATTATAAATATCATTAATTACCTAAAAGTACTACTAGTTACAAGATTTATTATTTTGAAAATTTAAGTTAATCATGTCAATTTTAAATTTAAAAATATTTTTAAATTGACTTTTATAAAGTTAATAATGATCTTATAATTCGGAGCAGAGGGAGTATTATTTAACTTATAATAGGATTTTTATACTTAAATATAATTATATTTATATTTTAATCAAGAGTAACAAATTCAAGTTAAGGTAAGATGATCTATGTGAAAAAAAAAACAATTATTCTAAAACTATGTTATATAAGTTGTAATAAAATTTTATTAAGTAATGGTAACAAATTAATATTAGGTAAGATGATTTCGTGATTGTTTACTTGTAAACTATGTTACTAAGTTATATTTTGACACTGTTGAACTGAACGAAGGGTCTTGTTGTAAATTAAAATGTTACTGATATTTTGAATTTTATTTTATGAATTCTAATTGGATAGAGTAAATAATTTTTATTTTTAATTTAAAAATTGATTCGTTTGGGCGATTAGTATATTATATTTTTATTTTTATAATAATAACAATTATATTATCTAAATAATGATTAAATCTTACTTATACTCGAATCAATAATTATACTTATATTTTAATAATAGTAACAAATTTAAGTTTGGTAGATGATTTTTATGATAATTTTATTTTCTTTTGAAAGCATATTATCTAAGTGATAAAAAGATTTTACTTAAACATGTATTATTGTATATATATTTGAATAAAAGAAACCAATTAGTATTAAATAACGATCTTACTTTGATTATCTCCATATAAAACTATATTACGAATTCATGATTTCTTATAAAATTACGATACTAATTTTAATTTTGAATAAAAGTAATAAACTAATATTAGGTAAGATGATCTTATTTTGATTATTTTCTTATAAAACTATATTACTAATTCAAATTTCTGATTTGAGTTGATAAATAATAAAAATTGACTTGTTGTAGGAAAACTCAAAGGTCAAACCAAAATAAATAAATAAAAAGTGAACGAACCAAATTGTCTATTTAATTAGCAGTATACCATGTGTAAAGCGTGGTGTAAGGACCAAGAATTTTGAATTATATTATAAATAAAATTAGAAAATTAAATTCTAATTAAATGAGTTATTGTGTGATTTAATTTAAACCTTTATGTGGTAATTTGATTGTTGACTATTCGGTTAATTTTAGTAAATGAAGTCTGATTAATTGATTTATTAAATTAACGGACTAACCTAAGATTATTTTGTAAGGAACCCTAATTAAATATTCAATTAATCTTGAGTATGACAAGTCTAATTGGATTATATAATTAATGTGAATATTAAATATGTAACAAAATGTTAAACTAGATGAATTTATTTATTAGTCCATGTATGTAATTAATTACTAATGGACTAACTTAGTAAGTTAATTAAATAAGCCCAAGTATTTAATTATGCAATGGACTTGTAGACAATAATGTATGATCATGTAATTTAATTAATTTAGACCAATACTTGATTTAAATACCAAGTCATGCTAGTAGCCCATTGATTTAATTAACTTAGCCCAAGTGAAATTAAATGTAGTAGCCCAAACATTAGCCCAAATGGTACATTAAGTGTAAGTCAACAAGTAGTTAATGTTGCTACCAAATTTAAATTAAAAAAAAAAATAAAGCAAAAATGGGAGGATAAAGATGAGATGTTGGATGGATAAGAGAGGGATCCCTTGGGTCCCATGTAATCTCTTATGTGGCACATTTGATTGGTTAGAAAATTTTAAAAATCTCCATGTAAGCTTGGAATGGATGAAGTTAGTGATAGAACATACATAGTTATATGTATAATTGTTGGAAGATGAGATCTAATTTAATAAGACCATCTTTGACCAACATTAGAATACTTCATTTTTTCAAGTTGTAAGCATTTTAGAGAGAGAAGCTCTCAAGAAAAAGTTGTAAGAGAAGTTAGAGAGAGAAATTCTCTAGAGAAAATAGAGAGAGTTTTAGTGAGAGAAGGAAAGAAAAATCCTAGAAAAGTCATTAAAGCTCCAAGCCTTTGGTAGTTAGAGAGCATTAAAACCCTCAAGGGTGAATCTTTGAATGTCCATCAACTTCATCTTCTATTTTGAAAAGAAAAGAAAATAAGCCATCAAAAGCAAAAGGTATAATATCTACCCTAAAACCCTAGTTTGAAGTTATTATGTTCTATATAAATTTTCTATGGTAGAAAAGTTATTTACAAACTCTAAATATTTAGATTCATGATGTTTTAGTAGATCAAGAGTTTCATGGGTTTGTAATGTGTATTTATGTGTGTTTATTATGAATCGTTTAGCAAAAAGCTTGAAAACAACTTTACCGAAAAAACATAAAACGTAACAGCCCGCTACCAGAATTACTGTTCATGATCCGTGAGTCGGATTCATGATCCGTCGACTCCGGGTGATATATCCATAAGATATGAAGATTCTTCAAGTGGAATGACTAAAAAACCGATCTAAAATGAGCAAGATATGATTTTTCTACCAAAACACTCCACTGATTTCGGGTTTGTGCATAACAGTCCGATTTGAGGCAATTTTTAGTGACAAAAAAAAAATCCACCAGTACGATCCAAATTGGATTTTTAATGATGGAATCATGTATTTCGGGAATATACGATTCCATCGATACCTAATAGAGCTTAATCGGACTTGTAGATTTCATTTTATTCAAGTTCTTGTGAAAAACCCCAAACCTGAAAAAAAATAAAATAATTTGCCTATTTTTTTAAAAAAACCGACCGGTTCGTTTTTTTTTTTCGGTTTTTCTGATTTCTTGGGGGGGGGGGGGGGGGGGTGTGATTTGGGTCCTTGTGGGCCGATTCCGGGTTTGGTTCCAAAAGAGATTTTTTTTTGTAATTTAATAAACAATATTATAAAAATTTAAAATGTAAAATTGATGTCATTTGGCATTTATTAGAATTAATGGTTGATTAAACCTTACTAAATTAAATTATTAATTGCTAATAAATGAAAATTGAACTCTTTATATAATATTTAATTAATATAAAATAATATGTAAAGAAAATTGGGTAATTAATTATCATTTAGCTAATAATTAGTACACATTAAAGTTAATGAAAATTAATTATTTATTATTAAATACTAAGTAAAGTTAATCAATTAATTTATTATTATTTAATTAATATTAAATAATAATTAAATTTAATAAACTAAGTATTTATTATTTAATTAATATTAAATAATAAGTAAAGTTGAATAAATAATTAATTATTATTTAAATAACATTAAATAATAATTAAAGAGGATTAAAGTTAATAAACCAATTAATTATTATTTAATTAAGAATAAATAATAAGTAAAGATAATTAATTAATTAATTATTATTTTATTAACATTAAATAATAATTAAAGAGGATTAATGTTAATAAACTAATTATTTATTATTTAATTAAGATTAAATAATAAGTAAGGATAATTAATTAATTAATTAATTAATTAATTAATTAATTAACATAAATAATAGATAAAAAGGATTAAAATTAATAAACTAATTATTTTTTTAAGATTAAATAATAAGTAAGGATAAGTAATTAATTTAATTATTATTTAATTAACATTAAATAATAATTAAAGAGGATTAAAGTTAATAAACTAATTGTTTTTCACATTATTAATGATTAATGATAAATAAGAAGGATTAATAGCACATGAATAATTAATTATTGAGCAAAGATAACTAATAATAGTTATCATTTATAATGATTAATAATAAATGAGGTAATGAAACAATTATAATAAATTGTTTAAAGGTTTAAATAATTTTATAGGTGATGTTTTAAGTTTATTAAATCAATATTACTTAAAGAGAAGTAATATTTGACTATTAAATCATTTACCTAAATACAATTCATGGTATTAACAATGTTAAATGATATAAAAATTATTCACAAGGTGTTATATGATAGTCATAGGTAATTTAATGCTATATAATTAATAAACTTAATTGTTTAAAATGAACGATTATATGTTATACTAATTGATAGGCCAACGTTATAAATGTTAGGTCTTCAAAAGGAGTTTAAATTAAGCGAATTAACCATAAATTGACAGACAGACAATTTCTTTAACCTTACTCAAATTTATATTGAGTAAGTTTCCCAACTCTACTCAATATTATTGTGCTAGTTTTTAAATCTTGAGCTTATATTATATCGCAAATTATTCGACAATAATATTATTGCAAATTGTATATATTATTTGAATTCATATTCCATTATTGAGTTATGAATTGATTAAATAAGAAGTCTAAGCCATTTGTTCGGCTAGACCTATGTGAAGTTTATTTTGAAAGCTATTCAAATCATAGTGGTACAGATTCTTAGACTGAGAAGAACAACCCATAATGAGGAATAACCTAAGTATCGAACAAACGATACATACAGAATAAATGTTATGCATATACATGTGGTACGAGAGACTGACCTCAAGTATAATTCTGACAAAGTAACCTAAAAGGGTCAATCATGTGATTGACTTCCTCAATAGTAGGTCATGGTCCATTTGACCACTTAGCAATTAAATAATCAATTGCTATTTCTTTATTTTGTGCATCAATTCTATTGTTCATAGTCGAACTCCTTTATTTAAATCATTCAGTTGATATTCCTATTCATTTATGACATAATTCTTGTTATTCATTTAAAATTGTTGAGCAAGGTAGTTGCTTAACTTGCTATGTCATAAAATATTTTGCAGCTAAACTTGAAGGATCGAGTAAAGATAAGGCAAGTGAAAAATGAAGTTTAATTAAACTGACTACTTGATTGTCTATTTATCTTTTGATAGATATAACTTTTGTAACACGAACTATTTGATAACCTTTTGTAGTTTGTGATGTATGTATTTTGGTAAAGGTTGCAGACCTTGGGACTAGAAAGCCATTGTAATAGACAACATATGTTTATTTATTTTTCGCATTAGTATTAAATGTTGTTTAACAATGATTGTTTATATTATTGTGTGGGTACTAAATTCGAGGTAGTGGTATATGAATTTGGGGATGTCATACACGGGGTCTTTGAGTATTTAATTATATTTTATTTAAGAGAATTTCATATTTAGCGGTCGATTCCAATGTTCCTTTTTCTATTATAAATTCAACAAAGTTTTTGTTAGTACCTACATTTTATGGTCCCTTTATTTGATTTGTATTTGAGAATATTATAGATATTAGAGTATTATTTATGCATTAGGAAACCAATCCCAATAATTATCCAATCCCAATAATTATGTAACCAACATGTCTCTATGATTATCTCCTACAACTAAGTCTTCATGATTCTCTCCTTAAGTTAGGCAATCTATTAGTTCACCATTAGTATAAATATCTCATATTATCTTAATGTAAATTATCCAATTATCAATACAATTATCTATGCTATTATTCAATATTCTCTCTCTAAATATTCTGTTCTAACTTGGTATCAGAGCTATAATGTCCAACGAAATTCTTCCTCCTATCCTTTAATTTAAATTATGTACTTTTACTCCTCTATCTAGACAGCTTGACTCCCAATCCAGATAGTCTAATTTTCTTGTCTAATTTTATCTCAAATTCGATCTCTATGGCATAAAATACTATTCACCCAGATTTCCACTCCCCTCCATATGATCCCAAATGGTGGCTTGATCTTCCCTTTGATTCAATTGATAATTTTTCTCAACAATTTCCTATCTTTTTAGAAGATAATTGTGAGTTTTCTCCAACTAGTGACTTCACGAATGATGATTCTGATTTCTCCCCAAATTGATATATTGATGATCTTTTAGATCAAGTGTACTCTCTTCAAAAACTTCATTCTCAATCTATAAAAAATTATATCTCTGAGGCAAAATCTCTCACGTATGTTTGATCATGCCGGTGAACTGATCGATGAAGTTAAACTCATCGATTGCATTATTAATGGGCTTGATGACTCTCTTAGTGACTATAACACGTTTTATTATGAGCTAAATCCTATTTTATCTTTAGATTTACTTTCTCATATGCTTCTCGATCATGAAAAATTATAAGATATTCGTCACAATCCAATTGTTGATATAGTCCAACCTATGGCATCTTATCATCCTTTTTCTTATAATGTCATGCCACATCCTAGTCCAAAAATTATGCCTGCAATATCTCCTCCTCTAACACCACTAACAGAACATTCGGATGAGCACTTCTTTGTTTTTTCCCAATTCAGACAGTCTTCTCTCCAATCCAGACAGTCGGATTACCAATCCAAATAGCCTGATGATCACCTATCTGTATTCTCGTAATTTTCCTCAATTTATTCTTCTTTTACACCCCAAGGACCCAAGAGCAATATTTCTACGATTTCTTCTACATCTATACAATCTATTAGGCTTGTAACTGCTGGATCTCTAGTGCATTCCCTTCTTTATGGTTCTTCTTATTCAACACATCCAACTCGCATTGTCTCTATCTATGATGATTCCTTCTCACAATCTGGGCAACCTCAATCTGCAACCATGGACTCCTTAGACTCATTCTCTGTTTCCACCAATAGTGTTCTTCCTTCATCTGCAACTTCAGACTCTATTTCATATCCTGTTCATCCACCACATTCCAAGGTACTGCCTTGTTGGCTTGGGCATCCTAATGATATTCATTCATCGGTGGTTAAGACACATGTTGCGGATACGACAAGTTCGCTTGGTTCTTCTTCATTCTTGACTGATAATTTTTTATTAGCAGTTCCAAATAGTTATCACCTTGGAAAGTCACACCTGTTAAACTCCTTTTTCTTTCACCTATAAGGTCATTCTCATCCTTATTCAGATGTCTTTTCGAATTCATTTATGGTTTGTGATAGATTCATGTAATCTGATGATGTTTCTACCCTCATAGCTCTTGAAGGTTTACATGGTTTCTGGCAAAACACTAAACCATATTTATGTCATCAATCCTTGTTTAGATGTTTAAAATATGGAGTTTTATGGCCTACTTTTGGGTCCAAGCTAGAAAGGCATGCAATGCTAAATTCTGAAGAGTTACCTATTTGTGATCAAGTGCATCAGACCATTTTAACACTACAACGGTTGACTACTAACATGTCCCCTTACATGTCTAGACAATCACTTCGATTCGCGTCATATTTCTGGATTGATGTTATTATCATGCATGCTGCACTATTGTTCAATGTCTTATGGAAATTTTGTGTGTTCTCTATTCTTCGAGGCTTTATTGTTTCATTGGTTTTACAATCGCATGGCTATTTTCCAAGTTCAATCTCAAGCTCCGGTTACCACCATTTCGCTTACGGGGGTGTATTAGAGAATATTCTAGATATTAGAGTATTATTTATGTATTAGGAAACCAATCCGAATAATTATCCAATCCCGAAAATTATGTAACCAACATGTCTCCATGATTATCTCCTACAACTATGTCTCCATGATTCTCTCCTTGAGTTAGGCAATCTATTAGTTCACCATTAGTATAAATATCTAGTATTCTCTCAATGTAAATGCGAAGCTATCGTTACGCTACCAAAATTAAAATCTTACTTATACTTTATGAACATAAAGTTCAGTATAGTTAAAAGCAAGGATTGATCCCACTGAGAGAACTATTGTTTCCAATTTATCATAATATTTCTAATAATAATTAAAAGCAAATAATAAAGAGGGGATTTTCAAGTAATTATGATTAACTAAATAAGAAATAATAAATTAATAATATTGACCAATGAAGTAAAAACTTCAGTTCAATCTTACCCTTACAATTAATAGATATATCAATCAGAATATATTTCTATCATTCCATGAAACTAATAACCCTAGGAAATAACAAGCTTTGTTGTCCAAAATTTTCCTTAATTGTAATATAACAAAACAAGTTTTTCATTATATTCTAACCATTACACAACCTAGAATAAACTTTCTAAATTTAATATATTGGAAGTATAAATATCAAGGAAATTAGATTATTCTAAGTAACAGTCTCATAAGCTCGAACTGTTTAACTTACATCATGATAACTATAGCAATAAACAAAAGCTTAACCACAATTATCTATCACTATTCACTACCATGATTAGGAATAATATCAATTACATGTAATATAATTCTTAAATCTAGTAATTGATAATAATTTGATCAATCTAATGAGCTCTAATCAAACCAATTAGATTAAATATCAAATAAGCAATTAAAACATATTATCACGAATAATTTCATATAAGAAAGAATAAATAATATTACTGAATTGGTTTAACCATTAACTACAATTAGGTTTAAAGTCCCCTAGAACTGAGTTGAAGAATTTAGCCTGACATGCTTTGAATAGTGATCTCTATGAATGAATGAAATTAATGAATCCCTTAATTACAAAGCATTAATTTTTATTTATACTAATCTATAAAATCCTACTCCTACAATTGATAGGAAACTTGATTACCAAGGAAATTCTCATCAACTATGAAAATAAAGTCCTAATTTGAATCAAAGTTGCTCAAAATCGCGTGGTTAAACCCTATGTTGACTTTTTTGGAATCGGTTCACTGCACCGGGGCGCAGTTTTTTACATTGAAAATCTCGTCGGAGCGCAGTTACTCGGCCGGGGAGCAGTCTGAACTCGCCGTCCGCGATTTCCTCTTAGCCCAATCTTGTTGGGGCGTAGTGTTCCTTCAAAAACATTTCGCCAGGGCGCAGTTACTGTTCCTCAGTTGACTTTTTTTTTGACTTTTGCTTATTTTCTATTTTTTCCTACAAAATCAATTTAGAATAGTTAATAAGTATAATTAGACACAAAGTAATTGTAAAAACTAAGAATTAAGGGATAAAAACACAATAATCCATTCCTATCAAATTCCCCCACATTTAGCTTTTGCTTGTCCTCGTGCAAAACAAAAATAAAATAAAAATTATAACCTATAAAATACTCAAACAACAAATCATCATAAATTGGATTAGCGGCCTCAAAGATTACATAACATAATTTAAAAGAAATCTCAAAACATGACAGTATTACAATCTCAACATAATCACCAATTCCACAAATATTCAAGATCATTTAGTGTGTGTGTATGCCCCCACTGTTTTAACTAGTCAAAATTTAGATAAACTCATGCAATCAAATATTTAACGAACGACCCCATTTCAAAGGTAAAGCTTCATTCTGCACATCATTATTGACTAAGTAAGACAATCATATAAATAAATGATCACACGGATTTAACATGTAAGCATTTTTATTTTACTCAAGCGAGTACATATAATTTTTCTTTCTTTCATCTCGCTTCATATACATGTATATGGATGAATGCGTTTTACGCTTCTTTTCACCTTTATATATGTCTATTCCTTAGTGAGTGCATTTTATGTTCCATCTTACTTAAACTTGTATACTTGACTTGTGCAATGTCTAATTTTATTAGGCTTTTCAGAGTTACTCATGTAGCAAATTTTTGACCAATAACTCTCGAACCAGTTGGCTTTAGAGTACTAGATGTAGAAACATCCCTAAGGACTTACTTATTCAAGTAACAAAGGCTATAAAATTTTGACTAAGTCAAGTTATTTTAAATACCATGTATCTTACTTTAGTTTCCCTAAATTTATATAAATAAGAATTTTAAATTTTCAGTGTTAATCCTCACAAATATGTAACATAATAAGTTTTCTAAATAACAACTAATCAAACAGCAGGGTACGTGCTCATAAATGCAAAAGAATACTAACTCAAACGTCAAAATATAAATCCACATATTCGTTACTTTCTCTTAAATGACAGTGAATAATCAAAGTCTTATCATCGGCCTTATCCTAATTCACAAGATTAATTACTCAATAACACAAAACAAAAACAAAAAAAAAGTCCTAACTACACATTTTTGTAGGTATCACGGTTACACTTAGCACGTGCAACAAGCTTTTAAACCCCATAGTTACCCTATGTGGACGAGTTTTATCTCGTCAGGGTTTGCAGTGAATTTACCCACAAAATTCAAAAGTTAATCCTAAAAATGCAAATAAAAGTATCCTAAAAAGAAAAATATATCCTAAATCCTTTCTCCTACACTTAAAACTTACATTTTCCCCAATGTAAAGTAAAATGCAAAGAAAAGACACAAATAAATAATTATAAAAAGAAAAAGGTAAAGAAAAATTAAATCTGGTTTCTTAGGTTGCCTTCCAAGCAGCATCTTTATTTAATGTCATTGGCTCGACTCAGGCCTTCCTTTTCAATCCAAGTAAACTGGATCTGTCAACTCCATAATTTCAACATTCTCGACTTGAAAATCGTCATGAAAATGTTTAAGTCGATACCCATTCACCTTGAATATTTTTCCTGTTTTTGGACTTTGAAGCTCAACTATACCATAAAGAAAGACCTTAGTAATAACAAAAGGACCAACCCATCAAGAATGTAACATATCAAGAAATAACTTAAGTCGTGAATGATAAAGTAAAAATTAACTTTTTGTCCATCAACAAAGTTCTTCATAGAAACCCTCTTGTCATGAACCCTCAAACGCCTCATTTCTCAATTCATTTAGCTCTTGTAATTGCTACTTCCTATGTTCTCCCGCTTCTTCCATGTCCAAGTTACATTGTTTGATTGCCCAAAAAGCCTCGTGCTCCAATTCCACAAGTAAGTGATAGGGTTTACCAAATACCAGCCTATAAGGTGACATACTGATAGGAGTCTTGTAAGCAGTTCTATAAGCCTAAAGTGCATCATCTAACCTCAAACTCCAATCCTTTCGATTAGGTTTGACTACTTTCTCCAAAATGGATTTGATTTCACGGTTGGACACCTCAGCTTGGCCATTGCTTTATGGATGATAGGATGTAGAAACCTTATGCATCACATTATATTTCTTGAACAGTGCTTCTAATATTCTATTACAAAAATGTGATCCTTTATCACTGATGTTTCCCGTGGAGTGCCGAACCTGACAAATATGTTAGACTTAACAAAATCTGTAACAACTTTAGAATCATCAGTTCGGGTGGCTTTAGCTTCCACCTATTAGGAAACATAATCAATAGCCAAAAGAATATAAATATTACCAAAAGAAATATGAAATGGTCCCATAAACTTAATACCCCAAACATAAAAAATGTCAACAATTAGAATAAGCATTTGTGGCATTTAATTCCTACTTGAGATATTACCTGTTCTTTGACAATTTTCACATGATTTTCAAAACAGATAAGAGTCTTTAAAAATAGTCGGCCAATAGGAACCACATTCCAAAACCTTATGAGCTGTTCCTTTAGGTCCAAAATGTCCTCCACAAGCATAAGAATGATAGAAAGTTAGGATAGACAAAAATCACTATTAGACACACATCGTCTAACTATCTGGTCAGCATAAAATTTTCACAGATATGTGTCATCCCATACATAGTATTTGGCCTTACTCTTAAGCTTTTTTTTTTATTTTTTTTTATTATTATTTTAAATTTAGAAAATTCGTTTGGTAGATAGACACTCACTAAATAATTCAGAATATTAGCATACCAGGGTGCCACTCTATTAATTGAAAATAAATGCTCATCTGGAAAAGAATCTTGCAATGGTAGTGGTTTCTCATTTTTAATCAGCCTACTCAAGTGATTCGCCACCAAGTTGCCCGCTCTTTTCTTATCTCTAATTTCCAAATTGAAATCATGTAACAACAGAATCCATATAATGATCCTAGGTTTGGATTCCTTCTTGGTCAGCAAATACATGAGAGCAACATGGTCAGAAAAAACTGTAACTTTAGTACCAAGCAAATAAGATCTAAACTTATCCAAAGCAAAAACAACAGATGAAAGTTCTTTTTTAGTGGTAGAGTAGTTAATATGATCGGCATTCAAAGTTCTAGAAGCATAGTAAATGGCATGAACAACTTAGTCAATTCTCTAGCCCAAGACAGCCCCTACTGCTTAGTTGCTTGCATCATACATGATTTTAAAAGGCAACTTCCAATTTGGTGGTTGAATGACTGGCGCTGAGGTCATAACTTTTTCAACTTGTTAAATGCCTTCTTACACTCATCATCAAACTGGAATTCCACATCTTTTTGTAGTAACTTACATAATGGCAACACTATCTGTGAAAAGTCCTTAATAAATCTGCGATAGAAACCTGCATGACCAAGAAAAGAAGGAATCTCCCGCACACTTATAGGGTAAGGTAAAGCAGTAAAAATTTCTATTTTAGCTTTATCTACTTCTAATCCTCTAGTTGAAATTACATGTCCAAGCACTATACATTGTTCTACCATAAAATGACATTTTCCTAGTTAAGAACAAGATTAGTTTCTAAGCATCTGTCTAACATATGAGTCAAATTATCTAAGCATGCATTCAAAAGTATCACCATGTATTATGAAATCATCTTGATGCACTTTTTAAGAAGATCAGAGAATATACTTACCATGTATCTTTGAAAAGTACCTAGTGCATTGCAAAGTCCAAAGGACATTCTACAAAACCCAAATGTACCAAATGGATATGTAAATGTAGTCTTTTCCTGATCCTCTGGTACAATCACAATATGGTTATAGCCTAAAAAACCATATAGAAAACAATAATAAGTATGGTCAACTAGTCTTTCTAACATTTGATCAATAAAAGGGAGAGAAAAATGATATTTTCTAGTTACAACATTCAACTTCCTATAATCAATATACACTCTCCACATGTTTGCATATGAGTAGGCACTAACTCATTATTATCATTCTTAACGACAGTTACACCAAATTTCTTTGGAACTACCTGTATTAGACTCACCCATTGACTATCTGAAATAGGATAGATAATACATACCTCAAGTAATTTCAGAACCTTTTTTTTCACTACCTCCATCATAGGTGGATTCAATCTGCGTTGATCATCTTTCTTTGGTTTGGCTCCTTCCTTTAAAAGAATTTGATGTATGCACACAGCTGGGCTTATACCTTTGATGTCTGTAATTGACCAACCAAAGACTTGTATGTGGTCCCTTAAGACTCTAAGCAACTTTTCTTCTTGGACTTTGGTCAGATTTTTGGCAATAATCACTGGTAGTGTCTCCTCCTTCCCTAGATATACATACTTCAAGTGGGTTGGTAAGGGCTTTAATTCTAAAGTCGGAGCCTACACAATAGAAGGTAACAAATTTTCATGATTCACAAGTAGTTAAATGGAAGAAACTGCATACTTAGCTGAAATTTTTGGTAAAGACTATAGTGCAGCTATTGTATCCCTTAATTCTAAAGTCTGCTCAATTTCTTCATCTTTGTTCAAATCCAAGCTGTTTGTAATAACAACTTCCAAAGTTTCCTTATGCATGTGATTGAAGGATTTATACACTAAGGAGTTAATGACATTAATAGCAAAAACAAGATTAATATCACTAGGGTACCTCATTGCTTCATATATATTGAACTGAATTTTTTTGCCATCAAATTCCATGGTTAAGGTCCCATTGTGCACATCAATCATAGTTCGTGTTGTCTTCAAGAATGACCTCCCTAGCAAGATATGAGCAAGATTTGGAGATGTATCATCATTCATGACCACTATGTAAAAATCTGCAGAAAATATAAGCTCATTCACTTACACCAATACATCCTCAATTACCCCTTCAGGGTAAGTGTTAGTACGATCAGCCAATTGAATAATAACACCAGTTTGTTTTAAAGGACGTAATTTTATTGAATCATAAATAGATAATGGCATGACATTAATAGATGCTCCTAAATCTAGCATGACTTTTTTAAATCTGGTATTACCTATTTTGCATGGAATGGTGAACATACCTGGATCTTTACATTTAGGAGGCAATTTTCTTTGGAGAACTGCCGAGACATTCTCTCTCACAGTCATTTTTTCATCATTTTTTAGTTTTCTCTTATTAGTGCATAGTTCTTTTAAAAATCTTGCATACTTTGGCACTTGCTTGATTGCATCTATCAAAGGAATATTTACCTTTACCTTTTTGAAAGTTTTCAGAATCTCTCTCTCTTGCTCATCCTTCTTTGAATTTTTGAGATTCCTATAAGGAAAAGGTAAAGGGTTAGTTTTAAGCTGAACAATAGGGTTAGGTATTACCTTTGATATTTTTGCTTCCTCATTAGCACTATCCTCATCAAGTTCCATTGCAGCTTTTGGTGAATCCAACTGCTTCCCACTCTTCAAGGTTATAACACTTGCATTCTCTCTCGGATTGACCATTGTTTGAGAGGAAAACTTTCCTGAACCTTGAGAGTCCAATCGTCCAACTGTGGTAGCCAATTGACTTATTTGATTCTCCAAACTATAGATGTAAGTTCTTGTCTCTTGCTGAAATTGCTGTGTTTGGGTTATGAATGCTTTAAACATATCCTCAAGAGATGTCCCAAAATTTATAGGTGCTGTTTATTTCGGTGGGTACTGCTGATGAGTTTGTTAGAATCCTTATTGTCTGTTTGGAAAAGTATTTTGGGGGGGGGGGGGGGGGGGCTATTTCCTCTATAGCTCAGGTTGGGATGATTCCTCCATCCTGGATTGTAAGTGTTGGAGTACGGATCATATTTGCGTTGAGGCTGTCCTTGATTACATTGGCTTGCTGTGTGGTGTCATCGTCTTGCATTGTTGGGCAAGCATCTGTAGTATAATCTGACAACAAACAAATCCCACAAGTCCTTGTAACTAGTGTATTTCTAGTAGTCAACTGACGAACCATAGCAGTTAAATCCGAAATCTATCGTTCCATATTGCACGAGCTAACTTCATTCACCCTTTTTGGTGTATGGTCTATCCTAGTTCCATATTGTTGTGAATTGGCCGCCATGTTCGCAATTAGATTCTTTGCAACCTCTGGAGTCTTCTCTACTAATGTTCCTCCACTCGCAGCATCGATCATACTCCTATCCATCGGTAACAATCCTTCATAGAAGTACTGGATTAGGTGTTGATCGTCGATTTGGTGTGGTGGACAACTCGAGCACAACTTTTTAAATCTTTCCCAATACTAGTAAAAAGTTTCTCCGCTAAATTGTCTAATGGAACATATCTCATTCCTAATGTTAGCGACTCTTGAAGAAGGAAAATACTTCTCCAAGAACAGCCTTTTCATATCATTCCATGACTAAATTGATCTTGAAGGAAGATAATATAACCAATCCTTTACTAAATCCTCTAATGAGAAGAAAAAAGCCCTTAGCTTGATTTGCTCTTTTATGACTCCTTATGGCTTCATGGTAGAACATATCATATGGAACTCCTTTAGGTGCTTGTAGGGATCTTCACCTGTAAGACCACGAAAAGTAGGCAAAAGATGAATTATTCCAGATTTAAGCTCAAAAACAACATCTAAAGTAGGTAATCAATACACAATGGCTGTTAATGCAAATTTGGAGTAGCTAACTCCTTTAAAGTCCTGTTAGCCATCTTTTCTTTGTCCGAATTACTGGATGAATTAGATAGTTGTTCAAGTGCTATGTTAAGGCCTGGTGATGGAACAAAAACGTCTTCTAAATCCGCAGTTGTGCTTCTTGCTCGACGAGTCTCTTTCCTTAACCGTTGTATAGTTTTCTCAATCTTTGGATCAAAATTTAACTTACCTGATTGAGAGGATCGAGTCATAACTAAAAAGAAACAAAGAAAAAATAAAAACAAAATTAGTACCCGGCAACGGCGCCAAAATTTGGGAATTTGTCGTTATGCTACCAAAATTAAAACCTTACTTATACTTTATGAATGCAAAATTCAGTATAGTGAAAAGCAAGGATCGATCCCACATAGAGCACTATTGTTTTCAATTTATCATAATATTTCTAATAATAGTTAAAAGCAAACAGTAAAGAGGGGGTTTTCAAGTAATTATGATTAACTATAAATAAGAAATAATAAATTAATAAGATTAACCAATGAAGTAAAAACTCCAGTTCTTTAGTTCAATCTCACCCTTACAATTAATAGATAAATCAATTAGAATATATTTCTATCATTCCATGAAACTAATAACCCTGGGCAACAACAAGTTCTGTTGCCCAAAATTTCCCTTAATTTCTATCTAACAAAACAATCTCTTCATTAGATTCTAACCATTATACAACCTAGAATAAGTTCTTTAAATTTAATATAATGGAAGCATTAATATCAAGGAAATTAGATTATTTTAAGCAACAATCTCATAAGTTCAGACTGTTTAACTTACATCATGATAACCATATCAATAAACAAAAGCTTGACCACAATTATCTATCACTATTCACTACCAATGATTAGGAACAATATCAATTACGCGCAATATAATTCCTAAATCTAGCAATTGATAATAATTTGATCATTCTAATGAGCTCTAATCAACCAATCAAATTTAATATCAAATAAGCAATTAAAACATATTATCACGAATAATTTCATATAAGGAAGAATAAATAATATTACTGAATTGGTTTAACCATTAACTGCAATTATGTTTGAAATCTCCTAGAACTAAGTTGAAGAATTTAGCATGACATACTCTAAATAGTAATCTCTATGAATGAATAGAATTAATGAATCCCTTAATTATAAAGCGTTAATGTTTATTTATACTAATTTATAAAATCTTACTCCTACAGTTGATAGGAAACTTGATTAAAAATGAAATTCTCATCAACTACGGAAATAAAGTCTTAATTTGAATCAAAGTTGCTCAAAATCGCGTGGTCAAACCCTACATTGACTTTTTTAGAATTGGCTCATTGCGCCGAGGCGTAGTCTTTTACACTGAAAATCTCGCCGAGGAGTAGTCACTCGGTCGGGGCGCAGTCTAAACTCGTCGTCCGCGATTTATTCTCAGTCCAATCTCGCCGGGTCGCAGTGTTCCTTCACAAACACTTCGCTGGGGCACAATTACTGTTCCTCAGTTGACTTTTGTTGACATTTGTTTATTTTTCATTTTTCCATACAAAATCAATTTAGAATAGTTAATAAGTATAATTAGACATAAAGGAATTGTAAAAGCTAAGAATTAAGGGATAAAAACACAATAAAATTCATTCCTATTAGTAAATCATCCAATTGTCAATACAATTATCTATGATATTATTCAATATTCTCTCTCTAAACATTCTGTTCTAACTATTTGATGATGAGTATAATTAATGTATATTTACAAAAACAAGTAAGTTATGTAAGATTCTTACGAAATATTTTATGTAAAAGGACTTAGTTAGGGATCACATTTATTTGGTTGATCCAAATCGTAGAGCATAGGAATGAAATATTTTTAATAGTTTAGTTGTCCAAGGCTAGAAAGTTTTTTCTTAGAGTAGAAAACAAAACCATTTAAAGATCGCAGAGTTAACTGAAGTTATTCCAAGATCACAGAGTGAACGCCAGTTTGTAGAACTAGAATCTCAGAGTCACTGCATTCGTACAACAAAAATAGTAGAGCCAAAATTATTCAAATCTTTGAGGATCAACTCAACGATTTCTCTTAGTGGAAGCCAAAATCGTAGAGTGCAGCATTCTGACAAGTCAGTGGTAGATTATGACAAGGGTCATAAACCTCAATCACACGCTCTTCAAGATTAATTTTATATGAGTTTGCGATAAGGACAAGACAACAAAAGTTCTATCTAACAGCTACATTTGCAAGGGCAAAGGACACGTGCTTGCTACTGCACTAAACACAGAACTGAAGAAAATGACTTGAGATGATCCAAGCAGATAATAATTTAAAGTCAAAGATCTAATCTTTGACAAGTGCCCCAGACAAAATGGAGTAACGGTAACAATCCAACGAACAAATCCTAAAAAGACACTATAAAAGGATTGTTACATCAAATGCTAAAAACAACGATCAATAAAAAATTAAAGTGCTGAAAGTCTAAGTTTTCAAAACTCCACTCTACAATTTTGAAAAATACAAATTGCTACTAAGTCAATTGAAGAAGGACTTAACATAACTTTATAGCACTTCAAACAACTTTTCCTTCTCAGTAATTCTATAGAGCTTAACGATATGTTGTAACCAAGTCTAAGTGACTTACATGATTCTTTGTGAATCACTTTATTGTCTCAATTCTAAGTGAAGCTTGGTTTGTATAACCACATCATCCTTAGTGGATCATCTTCACTTGTGGAGTAAAAAGGAGGACTATAAGACTTACGTACTCCACCTCTTGAAATATGTGTGTTCTTTACTTTCTTCATTATAACTTTTTTGTCACTCTATGTTTTTATTGTGGACTTATTTTTATACGTTCACTAAATTTTGAACTGTGATTTTTATTCAATCTTTGAAGGAGTTTTCAAACTTATATTCCGTTACGTAGATCGAGTAAATTTAACTTACTTAACTACATGGCAATCATTCTTTAAAAAGAAATTTTTAAAGAATCTAATCCACCCCCACCCCCTCTAGATTCTTTCATGTGCCTTTGGGAATAACAGTTTTAATTTTTTGAAATAATGAAAAATTGTTATTAATTATTATTCAACATACATGATTTTTTTTTTTTTTTTTAACCTTCAATTTAAAAGATTTGAGATCCTGAGCAAGCTGCCTGATGTTTAATCCCTCTCGGGCCAGTAGCCTGCAAGCAAAAATAATTAAATTCTTAGTATACACGTAAAAAAATAAATATAAAAAATCTAAAAGAAGAACCCAGTTCAAAAAATAAATTAAAACAGAACATAGACCTATTTACCTATCCCAACAACTACGTATGGATCACTGCTATTTGATCTCTTGAACAATAAGGTTTACACCATTCTTAACCCAAATTATGAGAAGACCCAATAAATTATCCTTTAGAGAAGATGAAGCTGGTTTTCGTGCACTCACAGTTAATGATCCCATTATCTTCTCTATATATCTCCTTCATATATTGCTAAAAAATAAAACAAATCAATAGATCAATAACAAAAATTAACAATAGAAGTAAGAACTTAATTAGGAGTGTAAAATTACCTTTACAACCAACTTTCTTAATGTTGAGCTAACGACACCACAAAAAAATGACTCGAAACCTCCATTGGTACTGCAGAGGAGGTGGATTGAGGGAAATGTATGATTTAATGTTTGTTTTAATGCAATGCTGTGACACGAAAAACAAAGGACACCATACCAGGTGCAAACGGAGTAATAAAAATTTATATGTATGTATGTTGATGGGTTAGGCTTTGAATTAATATAGAAAAAGTAATCTTACTTAAAATAGGAACAATAATTTTTGACTTAGAGCAGGAAAAGGAATAATGTAGAAAAATAATTTAATTTTTGATTTAAAGTAGAAAAAATAACAGATCATAATTTAAATGAATGTAAGAAAGTTGAATTAAAATATAAATAAAAAAATACTTGACTTAATGTTGGAAAAGTAAAAGTTTGAACAAAAAAATAGGTGAATAAAAAAAAAAGCCAACCCAAGAAAAAGAGGAAGAAGCAAATTGTCTGTTTAATTATAGTATAGAATTGAGCAACAGTGGAGATGAACCGACACTAAAAGAAAAAAGCTTAATTCCGACGAAATTTTTCTTCAGAATTAAGCTTATTCTGTCAGAATTAAGTTATTTCCGACGAAAAATTCCGTTGGCAATTCAGTTGTAATAAAGCATGTCGGGAATAATTTCGTCGAGAATTCAGTCGAGATTAATTATTTCTGACGAATTTATGGCCTACCAAATTTGCGTCAAATATAGATTATCCTCCACGGAATTGTGTTCGTTGAAATTATTCTGTTGATAATAATTTGAACACGTGGCATTTCTGTGTTGATGTAGGATTTTTAAATTTCGACAGAATTTTTGTCAAAAGTAAAGCAAATTTCGTCGAAAATTAAAATAAATTGGCATTTAATAATTAATTATAAACCATTATTGTCGATGAAAATTCAGTTGGGATTAACCTATTCCATTAGAATTAATGGTTATTTTTAATATTTTTTTTGTTCTTTCAGTTTTCAGGTTTTTAAACTATATTTTTATACCTGTAACTTACTTTATCCTAACAACACATACAATAATCTATATATTGTAGCAGATATAACGTAACTACTTTAAATCCAACATATATACATGTTTTAACGTATATATATAACTACTATACCAACAACATACATCGTTCTAAACAATAACATATATAAACTAATTCTGAATAAGTTATAAACTACAAAGAGTCAAAGTAACTTTAATGATTTTCAAAACTAAACTAAAATACATTGATTTACAAAGAATGAAGCTAAACTACAATGATTTACGTAAAATCAAGCAACTAAAATGTTTTACAAAACATCTAAGTAAATGTTATACAAAAAAATCACCCTAAACTAATAGTACCACCACACCACTACTACGCGGAGAATCATCGCCGGGGGGGGGGGGGGGGGGGGGGTCGACGTTACTGCTTTGGTGTTTGAAAATCATTGCCATCATCCCAGCTCGAGATTAGTTTCGCCAAACTGCTCGGCATCACCAGCCTGCTCGGCATCGCCAACCTGTTGATACAATTAAAAATATAACTTCTTAGTCCATATATGAGAATTAAAGAGACAGCTAAATACAAATTAAATAACATGCAAAATATACAACTGAAAATGAATAAAATACTTGAGTAGTCGGGGGCTAATTCAGAATCAAGCCAAAGCCTTCGAAAGTAGAGTAGCCACCATCAGGAACACCTCGTCGCGTATCGCGACGAATTGCTTTGGAGGGATACCCATACTCTTGACAGTGGCAAGTGCTGCAATGTCCTGAGCAAGCTGGTGAAAGTGAGCACGTCTAGGTAGGTCCTATCGACGAAATATTGGATCTGTACCAAATTTCTCCGACACCACCGCCATAACCCTCTAGAACAGCTCGTCGTTCAAGCCAACTACTGTATACGATGGTTCAATAGGTGCTCTCGGACTCTGGAGCTGGCTAGAGCCTGCGAAAATAGATATAACATTACTAATAATTGATGAAGAGATATAAATTATGAAATAACGAGAAACATACTAAAATGAATACCTCCAGGTAGTGTATAGGTCGGTACCCTCAACAGGCCCAACACTCGGTACCTGCTGGTAGTGCTACTGGGGGGGGGGGGGGGTCCTAAAACACGAACCAAAGAGTCTTCTCCTCATCTCGAGATAAGATAATCTCGGGCAGAAGGATGATGGAATCTGACGGCTCAGAATATCCGTTAGCAGCCCGTAACTCAGCTACAAGCTGGTCCTGGAGCTTTTGAAATCAGTCATATAATTTATTATGTATATAGTAGTTAATTAAATCATTTTTTAAGTACATGATATTAATAATTACTAAAAATTATTAACAACTCTTACCCGTATAATTAAAGCTGCTTGAGACATAGTAAAGTCTTTTGGCGTATAGGCTCTATCCCAGAACTCGACCATGGTGGGAGGTCGTCCCAAGTCAACTCGCATGGCCTAATAAATAAATTAATAAAATATTTATTTAGTATATATGTTTTATGAAAATATTAAAGTAAACAGCTAAATACATACATATCGATTTCACTTCCTCAAATGATCGTGAGCCAGTAGTATGTACTACTCGGAGCTGGCTATGATTTTTCTTCATCTGTTTCAATTTCTTATTAAAGTTCGCAGCATTCCAGTGAGTACACATGGCCTCACATGCTACATTTGAGACCATATGGGGCTCTTGGTCTTGAATCGTAGTCTCGAACCGGTCTACAACTGCCTTGGCGGCCCTATGTGTAATGTTCCGAACTTCTGAGAATCTTGTTTATGTGATTGAATTATGTTCCAATCTATGTGTATATGAAATCTTATGTATAACATTATGTACTTTAAAGAAATATATGTATTAAAACCTAAACCCTAAGGGTTAAAACCTAGAAATCAGATATGCCTGTGAAATTTGTCTTACATTCTTTTGGGACTTTTCACTTTTCACATTTCACATTTCACAAAGTAGTGTTTATATGAGTCATAAAACCTAGGGAACCAATAAAAAAAAATTCGAGAAAAAGATAAAAATGCGTTTCCCGAGAAAATGCTTTTTGTCTTTTTAGCTGTTCTATTTGCTGTATTGAGATTTCGCATTTCACGACATAGTATTTATATGAGGTATAGATGCTAATGAGCCAATAATATTTTTCCTATAATAAGACAAAAACTACTATTAATTCAGGAACTATTTTCTGATTTTGAAAAATTCACATTCCTGAATAGCGTTTATTCGGACAATAAATGCATTTCCACCAATAATTTTTTTTACCTAAAATAATTTTTGAAGATTACTATTCCCAAATATGGGACGAATACGGAACGAATACGAAAAGAATACGAAGGATAATGTACTGTATAATACGAGAATTATATGGAACATTATACGAGATTAATATGAAGTGTAATACGAGTTGAATACGAGTGTTATACAATATATTATACAATGTAAATATGTATAAATACTTGAATATTATACTAATTAATCAAATTAGTTGAAATTAAACTAATTATTAACTAGTAATCCAACTAAATCATTTTCAACCAATTGCATTCGAGTATGACAATCCATGTGATCCAAGATGGATCAATGGGAGCCAAGAAAAGAAAAACTAGTTTGATTAACTAAACTAGGAAAAGAATAACAAGTTACACTAACTAAAAAGCTAACTAAAATAAAACGGATTAATCAAAACCATGGAAACCTAACTAGCTATCCAAGTGAATTCTTGTCGACCAATCGTAGCGAAGATGATGTCACCTTAGGAAGCACAAATATGGCTGGCCATTTGAGGGCATTTTGGTTGAAGAAAAGTTAGATATTATGTGGTTCCAAAGTGTAATTTGTGAAGGTACTAAAGTGTAATTAATTGAGACCTTAATGTGCAATTTTGGAAACTTCAAATGCCTATAAATAGCAAGCTTCCATTCATTATTTTTTAGCTTTTCCTAGAGAATTTCATAAGCTATACACTTTATAGTTATAATATGAGAAAGAAAAATATATTTCGAGCGACAAAGTTCCGCTATTTTGGAAGTAAAGCAAGCACTACAAGAGGTATACTCTAATGGTTATTTTGTTTACTTTTCTTTTTATATTTAGTTAAAATATACTTTTACAAGCAGTTGTAATGCTCAAATTATTTCAAATATATAGTACAAAAGTTTATTTTATAAGCAGTTATATTGTCCGATTTATTTCAATTATAAAGTAGAAAATATATTTTTATAAGCATTTATTATGGCAAATTTTCTTTAACTATTTAATGAAAATATTCATTTTATAAGCAGTTACTATGATCGATTTTCTTAAATTATTTATTCAAATACTCATTATATAAGCAGTTATAATGCTGAAATTTTCTTAAAGTATTTATTCAAATACTCATTGTACAAGCAGTTATAATGCTAAAATTTTCTTAAAATATTTTATAAAATATTCATTATACAGGCAGTTATAAAGCTCAAATTTATTGTATATAAAGTAGAAGAAGTCTTAATTATAAGGGGTTATAATGTCCGACTTAAAACATAAAAGGATTAAATTCGTGTCTAACTAGTTTATATAAAATATTAATGTGTAGGATTTACAAAGAATATTTAATCGTAAAACTTATCAAAATGACAAGTTTTCTTCTACCTTAAGCTTATTATTTATAAGTTTTATATCTGATTTATACACTTTGTGCAACAACGTATTATAAATCTTTGTCATGAAAGTTATTGCTATTTGATTCGGCATAACTTGAGAAATGAATATGTTTATTCGTGAAATATTTATTTGAGCTTTTTAGTCAAATCAAGTTGTCTTGGGGCGACCTCTACATGCGAAGCAAACTAAAATGAACATTCTTTTAAACATTGTCATGATTAGTTAGTGTAGTGTAGTGTATGTTGTGCATAACATAGGATATTGTTAGGTTGTTCCCCTATATATGTCCACTGTATGGTTCTTGGTTATATTACAACTCAGCTTTACATGCTAAATGTTTAAACATGCTGAGCTATTGGCTATTGTATGCTCATTCTTACAATAAACTTTAATTGCAGACATACCTGAGAGCTCCGGCTCTAAGAAGAAAAGAAAGAAAAAATGCGTAGACTAGGCTATCTTGACCTGTTATTCTATCTACCATATGTTTTGTATGAAGTCTTTATGACATATGTAAATATGAACAAGTACAACGAACCTTGTAACTGAATATTATATCAATAAAACTATCTTATTATTATCAACTGTGTTATGTCTTTACTTTTATAAGATTTAGAACTGTTAAAACATTAAAACAGTATTGTTAAAAAACTATACATCTGAGTAAGGATATTGAATAACATTGTGAGTGTCGTAAGAATTCGAGACAGAATCACCGATGAAGAAGGCAAATTCATCGTAAGATTCCTCGATTCCAAGTACAAGTGTATTATTAATATTCTGAATTTCAGATAGATATGGATTTTCAACATGAAGAGATAACGATCAGTTATGAAACTATGTATCCCAGTGATAGTAATGTGCACATGGAATTTCTAGGGTATGAGGTTGCCTAATTGAGCGCCGCATTTCTCGAAAAGTCCCGTTAGTTACTAGAATAATTTCTTATGCTGATACTGTGAATTTTAGATATATAGTAGTCATAAATGATAAGGTATCTAAAATCTTAAGGTTAAAATTATGAAAGTTAAGTATTAAGTCCTTTGTATTGATTGCAAAGACTTTGTATAAAATAATGAAAGATCGTTTGGAAGTTAAAATAAGAGCTTTGTTTATAAAACTATTTAGTTGAATGAGGATATTGGTAATATGGACTAATCATGTTATGCCAATGTTCTAAATTTCAGCTAGATAAGGTTTATAAATTAAGGGAACGTCTATACTTAGAACGATCTAGAATTGATAGTGAGCACCAAATCATTTATAACAAGTATAGTAATTTAGGGGCGTCACACTATGTCTCATCTCATATAGCCAGACGGAGTAGTTCTTCACGAAATGTGCAATAATAACAATGTCATGGGCTGACTGAGAGATGCCACCCTCATCTAAAATAAATTTATAAAAAATTGATAAGTTATTAGAAAAATGAACTGAATATATGTAACTACTATTTACATATACAATTTTGTATTGTATTATATTATATTATTTAATTTCATTTAATTTTAATTCCTTTATTTTAATTCATTTAATTTAATTTATTATGCATTATATTATTAAATTTCATCTAATTTACTTTATATTATTTTAATTAATTAATTTTTATTTTATTTTCTTTAATTATTTTGTATTATATTAATTATATTATTTAATTTAATTTAATTTAATTTCAATATTTAATTTTATTTATTTATTTATTTTTGTATTATATTATATTATTTAATTTGATTTGATTTAATTTAATTTATTTAAATAATTTATTTAATGTTATTTTCTTTAATGTTATTTTGTATTATATTATATTATAGAACTTACTTTCAATTAATTTAATTTAAGTTATTTTGTATTATATTATATTATATTATATTATATTATTTAATTTAATTTAAATTACTTTAAATAATTTATATTATATTAATTAAATTATTTTTTTAATTTAATTTATTTTATTTATATGTTATTATATTATATTATTTAAGTTAATTAAAGGCAGTAATTATTTTATTTTATTTTATTTTGTATTATATTATATTATATTTTTTAATTTAAGTCAAAGTTAATGTAATTCATTTTATTTGATTTTATTAGTACAAAACTAAGTAAATGCTACTTAGTTTATTTTAGTATTGAAAAATTAAGTAAAATACATAAATAGTTATCAAGGCCCACATATTTTGCGATTGAAGTATTCAAAACAATATACCAACATATAAATTATCCCATCAACAAAATACAACATGAAGATATATACACTGAATTTGAATTCAAACGCAATGTATACACTGCAATTCAAGCTAAAAGGAACCCAAATTGAAGCAGTACGTGTATACACACAAATTAAACCCAAATCATGCACATATATAGACTGCACACATCATGAGCATATATACCTAAATTGAAAATAATTAAATAGCCAAATCAAACTCAAATCTATACACAACAATATGCATTATATCATCAAACCCAATTTTGAGAACATTGAAAGCTAATATTATATATATATACCTTCAAACAAGCTGTCGGACGGATGAGGAGGCAAGGATAACGAAACGGTGGAGCTGCCGGACAACAACTGGAAGCTTGGGCGGCAACGGAGAGAGAGAGAGAGAGAACTGATTTGGGGAAGAAAATAAAAATGAAATGAGAGGGGGTTCGGCGACGGCGTGGGCGGGCGGGGGATAAGATAGGATTTTAATCGTTATTTTCGACAGAATTCATTAAAAAATAGTATAGTTCCGACAGAATTTTCATCGAAAGTAATATTTTTCGTTGACTATAAATTTGGCGTTGGCGGGCAATTTTTCGGGTTTTTGTTACTGCTATTTTCGGCAGAATTATCACCGACAGACTATTTCGTCAAGGATAACATATTTTTAAGAGAATTTATTCCGTTAAAACAATTCCGTTGATCTTAAGCTCTTTTCTTGTAGTGTCATAAATACTATAACATACCAAGTTATTGTAAGTATGGCGCGGGGTAATTTTTTTTATCTAATGTTGTAAAAGTAATTTTTGACTTAAAGCAGGAGAAATAATAATATATATTATACATATAGTATATGTATAATAATTATAATAATTGAATCACATGGTCGATTAGTATATTATATTTATTTTAATAATAATATAAATGGTGATTAAAATTTTCTTATATTCAAAACTATAATTATATTTATATTTTAATAATAATAACAAATTTAAGTTAGGTAAATGATTTTTATGACAATTTACTTTTATTCTCAAACTACATTATTTAAGTGGCAATATAATTTTACTTAAACTTGTATTATTGTATATATATTTGAATAAAAGAAATCAATTACAATTGAGTAAGATAATCTTATTTTGATTATTTTCTTATAAAACTATATTACGAATTTATGTTTTCTTATAAAAGTATGATATTAATTCTAATTTTTGAATAAAAATAACAAATTAATAATAGGTAGGATGATCTTATTTTGATTATTTTCTTTATACCACTAATTTTAATTTTTAATTTTTAATTTAAATTGATAAATAATAAAAGTTGACTTAATGTAAAAAAAGTTCAAAAAAAAAAAAAGAAGAGAACGAACCAAATTGTCTATTTGATAAATAGATGGATAGTTGACTAGTGTTTTACCAAGTTAGGCGGAATTCTAAGTATACCTAGTCCTAATAGTAGATTATAAAGATAAATGATATCTCCACAAGAAAAATTGATATTTCTTCAAGACTCTACTCATGTGAGTAAAGTCTTGCGAAAATATCAATTTTCTTTATAAAAATATCAATTCCCAATAACTAAATAAGGAAAATTTCATTCCAACAAATTAAAAACTGATCCCAGATTTGAAATATTCTAATAAAGTTCAGTTTGAAACGATATACTGTAAAAGCAAGTTTTTTTAAAAAAAGTTTGTTATGGAAACAATCGTATCAATATATGTTTTTGAAAATAAACCCGGTCAAATATGACAACTCTTAATAATTGAAAATATTTTACCATGTGAAAGATTTTTATCACACAATAGAGATTTAGAAAAATCTATTTTTTAAAAATTAAAAATCAATGCCTTGATTGTAAAAGTAAAAGCTAGAGATCTTATATTTATGTCCTAGACCCTTCCAATCTTTGATCCTCATAATCTCCTGCACTTGAGCAATATCTTCAATCCGTGAAACTTCAATAAATCATTCAACTTGTAAAATATCAAGCAATCAAAGTTTAAACATGTAAAATTATAATAACACTACAAAACAACTTGTTATCATTAAAACATATAGACTAACATTTTGTAGGACAATAGCATTATTCCACTTAAAAAGGCGGGTTGATATTGCTATATATAGCAAAAATGATGCTATCAAAAAAAAAAATACATTTAACGATATTTTTGTAATTGTTCTAGTAATATTTAATATTTTAAGTGATACTTATTGTTATGGCAATATTAATCGTCTAAAAAATTAATAAAAATTACCCTTTATTACTTAATTGGGATCCATCATTCAAAAAAAAAAAAAAATACTAGGACACATTATTTTATATTTAATCATCACTTCTTACCGGTAATTAGTCCAATGGTATACGTTGTACTCTCCCATCTAACTTAAAATTTTGAACTTCATTAAAAGAAATGACTAAGAACAAGCATGATTGTGAAATTTGGATCGGATCGACGATTGAACCGGTTAAAATTGAAATCGATCCGGTTTGATTTAGTGAATCGGTTTTGGTCAAAATTCAGATTGAACTGGTTGACCACCGGTCGAACCGGTGGTTCTACCGGTAGTGATGCACAAATGGCTTGTGGCCTGCAGCCCGGCCTGGGCTCGGCCTGGTCAAAGTCCAGCCTGGTCAAGGCCTGGCCTGACTCGGCCTGACCTGAAGGCCACGAACAGACCACATTTTTTTGGTACAGATCAGGCCTGGCCTGGCCTACCAAGAAACCCGGCCTGGCCTGGTTCACCAAAAGCTTGGTCCGACCTGCCAATTTTCCTTATTCACTACTTCAATTCTCCCACTACAGATGAAAACTTTATCTTTGTGACAATTCATTCAATAAACAAAATAAAATTAACGTCTTTTAATACGTTCATTCATACATGTTTGTTTATATACGGATAAAGAAATCCATGAAAACACATTGACTAGTGTAATATATATAAGGATTTTCCTTACATAGCTAGCAACCTATACTTCTTACAGATCTTTTATTGCATCTTTATTTTAATAAATACTTACGTAACAACTAGAAAGTCATTTGCAAAATAATAATAATAATAAAAAAGATATTTTTCATTATTGTAATTTGAAAGCTGTAACTTGTAAAATATTACTTTTAATTAATACATCAATTAAGTTTAAAATTTTAATTGGTGTTTTAATAATATTTAAAATTACGAAAAAAATTATTTGAATGGATCGAATCGGATTGGACTGGCCTGGCCTGACCCAAGGCCTGACCTGGCCTGCAGGCCTTAACAGGCCCCCTTTTTGAGCGCCAAGCCCGACCTGGCCTGGCCTGCAGGCCAAAAGTCAAAGGCCTGGCCTGGTCAACGACCAAAGCCTGGCAGGCCCAGGCCGGGCCAGGCCAAGGCGGCCTATTGTGCATGCCTATCTGCCGATAAGACCGGTTAAGTTGACTCAGCAACTCGATTTTTAAGTATTTTTAATATTTTTTTTAGTACAAAAATATTTTTATTTTTAAAATTAAATATTTTTAGTAATATTGTAACATAATTTCACTATATTTTAGATTACAAAAAAATTAGATGTTTTTAAAATTTTATTAATTATTAATAATATATTTTTTATGTATTTATGACGTCACCAGTTCAATAACGGTTTGACTACTGGTTGAATTATTGAGCTATTTACTGGGTACCTTTTTCGATTCGATAATCGATCCGAGTCTGAAAACCATGCGTACAAGTACGTGATAAAATATATAGTATATAGGTCCTAAATCACTAATTTAGTCAAAAAAAAATATTATACTCATTTCGTCCAGCTTTATTTGTCATAATTAATTTTTTATGATTAAATTAACTATATTTAAAATCAATTTTTTTTAGGTCTATTAGATATAGACACAAAATTATTATCATAAGAAAGTATATTCAATATACTCTCAAAGTCAACCTATTTGATTTTAAAATTTATAATACATTTGCTTAATTATTAATCAAAAAATTAATTAATTTGACCATAAAAAGTTAATTAGGACAAGTTAAGTTGGACGAAGGGAGTATAAAATTTAATATGCAATTAAATACTCTAAAATATATTTTCTATAATCAAGCTCATAAACTTCATATATATATATATATATATATATATATATATATATATATATATATATGGTAATACATCTACAACAATCGGTTACTGGAAGCATACTGTAAGTAGAAACTCTAGCAGTAGACATTAAAAAAAAAAAAATTGACCTGCCGCTAGAGACTCTAATAGCAGAGACTTTCACAGTCAATTTGCCCACTATTTTTGGTTGTTGCGACAGTACATCTGATAACCGGTTGTTGTGGATGCAGCCATATATATATATATATGTGTGTGTGTGTGTGTGTGTCTTTAAAATCCATAAAAATCTATAAGTACGGTCGTCCACCAGATATATAAATAGCTCATGCTTAAATAGCCTGTTTTATTGGGTTGAAAGAATTGAAAAATGGCTTCCGCCACCACCGAAGTGTTTTTCTGTGTTATTCTTATAAACAATTTTTTGTCTCACCTCAATGCCCAACCGGGCGTAATCCATGCTCCGTCATTTCCTAGCCTTCGGAGTTGTAAATTTGATAAGATATATCAGCTCGGAGACTCCATTTCCGACACCGGAAATTTGATCTTCGAGACGCAACTTGCTCCGTCAGCTAGGCTGCCCTATGGTGAAACCTTTTTTAAGAAACCTACCGGTCGTTGTTCTAATGGCCTACTCATGATCGACTACATTGGTATGTGTTTCTGTTGGATTTTTATTTTTCTATTTAATTCTGTTCTCTTCATGAAAAATTAAATATATTTGTACTTTTTTTTTGTTTTGCTATCTTATTCATTTGAATAAATTTCACCCTCTTATATTTTATAATTTCCAAGATGAAAAAGTTATCGATTATAAGCAATATATTAAATTTATAATTTCATTCTAGATTCGCTTTAATTTTATCCTAATTAAGATTATCATCCATATGTTTTAATTTCTAAAGCAAGATACCAAATGTCCTTAAAAATTTCATCTATTTTTTTTAATTTATGTATTTTAATATCTTAAGATTATCATCCATATGTTTTAATTTCTGTATTTTAATATCTTACTGCGTAGATCTCTTAAGAAATTTGAAATTTTCTGCCTTTGGCGGAAGATTTTTTACCCCCCCCCCCCCCCCGGGAAAAAAGGCAGATGTTTTATTCTATTTGTTCCAAAATATAAGTTTATTATGACTATTATAATAATTTATATTAATTCTAATGAATGTAATAATGATTATCGTAAATTATCAAAAAAATATTATTCATTGTATGATTTAATTTTATAATTATTAATAAATTATCTCAATTTTAAATTTAAAAAATCTTAAATTAGCTTTTAAAATTCAATAATAATGTAATAATTTAAAACAAAAAAATATTTTTAGTCTCATTGTATAGTTAATACTATTATTTTAAGGGTCAAAGGCTTAAACAATTAATATACTCGCTTGAGCCCAGAAGTCTTATTTAGAGTATGCGTTTAGAGTATACATTTGGCAGTTAAATGTTTGCCCGTATAAACGACTCAAAGTGATCGTATAAACGAGTTAAAGTGAACATCAATCACTAAATTAGACAATTTTAATATATTTCAGTCATTTTAATTATTTTTTTAAAAAAAAAGGTGATTATACTTAGACTTGATGTATAAGAAATAAGAAGAACGAGATGTTAGAATTTGAGCCAAATTCAAAGTGAATAAAAAATATCAAAGGGTTGTGCCGTTTTGGGTTTTGAGTTGTGTCTGTTCGGTTCGAGTAGACACTCCCGTTTGTCGTTTGTCTGTACCCTTTCGCAAGGGTTGTGATGCTTTTCATCCGTATAGACACTCCCGTTCAAAAAGTCACGCCTTTTCGTCCGTACCATTTCACAATGGTTGTGACCATTCGCAAGGGTTGTGACCCATCTGAAGGGTCACTAAACCCTCCTATAAATAGCCTAGGGAGGCAGCCATTTGGGACACTCAATTCATTCAAATCATCACGCATTTTAGTCTTTTAGTCTTCATATTTCATAAGTTATTTGAGAGAGAGTTCAGAGCATTTCTTTGGTTCGTTGTGTGTGTTATTTGTAGTGCTGCTATAATACACGTTGTCATTGTATCCTGAGAGACAAGTGTTGTTAACTCTAAGCACCTATAAGGAGGGCATAATTGTCTTAAGGACATAGTACCAAGTACTAGCCTTGACATATTTAATTCTTTCAGTTTGGTTCACTTCAGATAAGTATATATATATAACGATAATTGTCTTAATAGTGCTGCTATAACACACGTTGTCATTGTATTCGGGGAGACAAGTGTCGTTAACTCTAAGCACATATAAGGAGGGTAAGGACATAGTACCAAGTACTAGCCTTGATATATTTGTTTCTTTCAATTTGGTTCACTTCAGATAAGTATATATATATATATATATATAGTCTCCTTCTCCAGCGAACCTTAAAAAGCGAACCAAAGACGAACCGTCGTCTTTGGTATCTATAGCGACGGTTCGACCCGTCGCCATCGCTATGCACTCTATGACGACGGGTCGAATCGTCGCCATAGATACCAAAGATGACGGTTCGTCTTTAGTTCGCTTTTTAAAGTTCGCTTTTGAAAATTTTCCTATATATATATATATATATATATATATATATATATATATATATATATATACTTGAGGTATTTTGAATCAAGCAAGTTTTGCATGAAGAAGGTTTGGCTCGGCATGTTCTATTCGATACGGGTAGGAGAAGAACCCGACCTAGTATTATTAAAAAAAATATAGGAAGCAAACCATGTTAAGATGATACAGATCAACCTCTTCTTCTTGCGCCAAAGATCTTACCATTTCTGAAGAAACTGGAGTTTCATCTCTTTTCCATTTCCATTCAAGAGTTCTTATGTGTTTCCACGCTCCTTTGAGACCCTGAGAAATGGATAAATTCCTTTTCTTAGGAACACATACAAGATTCGTCACAAAAAGGATAATGGTAACCCCACCATTAACTACTTCATTTATGAATTTCATAGTAATAGAAATACATATCCTACCGAGACATAATTTATAACTTGTTATCCTCTTTCCTAGCAGGCAAAGATTGACCTCTGTGGAAAGAATGATTCATTGGGATCGACATGAGAGTCCAACTACATTGCATTGCCAGAATCCATGTTGTATATTTGAAAGAGGTTAACCTCCTTGCTTCTCTCACGATACAACCTTCTTCCCGTTGAGCCCCCTTTTTTCCTCGGTCCACAGATACAAAATGTAAGACTGGCGCCAACAATTCATCACGGAAGAAAGGACTCACTAAGTCGGGATCAATAACTAATACTAATCTAATCGAATAGAAAATACTATTCTAATAGAAAATTTATGTATATTTTCCCCGGTTCTGTTGCTACCTCGGGCTTTACGCAATCGATCGGATTATATAGATATCCCTTCAACATAACATAGGTCATCGAAAGGATCTCAGAGACCCACCAAATCACGAAAGCCGGGATCTTTCATAAAAAGGATTCCTATTCAAAGAGTGCATAACCACATGGATAAGCTCACACTAACCCGTCAAATTGGGATCCAATTCGAGATTTTCCTTGGGAGGTATCGGGAAGGAATTGGAATGGAATAATATCGATTCAAATATAAGAAAAGGTTCTCTGTTTATTCAAACACTGTACCTATGAGATATAGGAAGAGCAAAAATCGAAGATTTCACATAGTATTTTTGATCAAAAAATCAATCTGATTTATTTCGTACCCTTCGCTCAATGAGAAAATGGGTCAAATTCTAAAGGATCAAATATATGGGACTTAAGGAATGATATAAATAAAAAAAAAGAGGGACAAATATTCAATAAAAAGAAAATAAGTAAACTAAGTAAATATAGAAGAACCCATATCTTAAATGAACAAATTCAAACTTGAAAATGATGTTTCTTATTCTCGAAGAATGAGGGGCAAAGGGATTGATTGAGAAAGATCTCTTGTTCTTACTATAAGATCGTGATTGGATACATATATGTTCGGTAAAGAGAATAATCTTCTCCTTTGAGTTTAAGAATAATCAAAAATGGAATCAATTGGAACATGAAAACGTGACTAAATTGGTCCTAGTTACTCTTCGAGACGGAGTGGAAAAGGGGAGGGGATTCTCGAACGCGAAAAAGGATCCAATGACTTCGAAAGAATTGAACGACGAGTCGTATGAGGTGAAAATCTCATGTACGTTTCTGTTGAGTGGCAGTAAGGGTGACCTATCTGTCAACTTTTCCACTATCACCCCCAAAAACCAAACTCTGTCTTATGTAAAGTTGTCAGAGTATGATTAACCTCTAGATTTGAAATCACTGCTTATATACCCGGTATTGGCCATAATTCACAAGAACATTCTGTAGTCTTAGTAAGAGGGGAAAGGGTTAAGCATTTACTCGGTGTGAGATATCACATTGTTCGAGGAACCCTAGATGCTGTCGGAGTAAAGAATCATCAACAAGGGCGTTCTAGTGCGTTGTAGATTTTTATCCAAGACTTGTATCATTTGATGATGCCATGTGAATCGCTAGGAACATGTGAAGTGTATGGCTAACCCAATAATAAAAGTTTGGTAAGGGAACTGGAGCAGGCTACCATGAGACAAAAGATCTTCTTTTTAAAGATATTCGATTCAGAACTATTATATGTCCAAGGTTCAATATTGAAATAATTTCAGAGGGTTTCCCTGACTTTGTTTGTGTTAACAACCATAGTCGGTTCTTCTTCTACATCTATAATACTAAATGTTCCTGTGAACCATGGCCAAAAACCAGAAAAGTTCAATGGAACAGAGTTTAAAAGATGACAACAAAAGATGTTGTTTTATCTCACTACGCTTAACTTGGCAAGATTTCTTTATGAAGACTCCCCAGTGCTTGGTGAGAATGAAACAGATAGGCAAGTTATTGCGGCAATTGATGCATGGAAACATGCATATTTCTTATGCCGAAACTATATCCTTAATGGATTAGATAACACATTGTATAATGTGTATAGTTCTCTCAAGACAGCAAGAGAACTATGGGATTCATTGGATAAAAAGTATAAAACAGAAGAAGTTGGCATGAAGAAGTTCGTAGTTGGCAGGTAACCATGGTGAACAACCAGAAAAGTTCAATGGAACTAAGTTTAAAAGATGGCAACAAAAGATGTTGTTTTATCTCACTACACTTAACTTGGTAAGATTTCTTCATGAAGACTCCCAGTGCTTAGTGAGAATGAAACAGATAGGCAAGTTATTGCGGTAATTGATGCATGGAAACATGCAGATTTCTTATGCCGAAACTATATCCTCAATGGATTGGATAACACATTGTATAATGTGTATAGTTTTCTCAAGACAGCAAGAGAACTATTGGATTCCTTGTATAAAAAGTATAAAACGGAAAATGTTGGCACGAAGAAGTTCATAATTGGCAGGTATTTAGACTATAAGATGGCGGATTCCAAGGCTGTCATCAACCATGGTGAAAAACCAAAAAAGTTCAATGGAACAGAGTTTAAAAGATGGTAACAAAAAATGTTATTTTATCTCACTACGCTTAACTTGGCAAGATTTCTTCATGAAGACTCCCTAGTGCTTGGTAAGAATGAAACAGATAGGCAAATTATTGCGATAATTGATGCACGAAAACATGCAGATTTCTTATACCGAAACTATATCCTCAATGGATTGGATAACACATTGTATATTGTGTACAGTTCTCTCAAGACAACAAAAGAACTACGGGATTCCTTGGATAAAAAGTATAAAACAGAAGATGCTAGCAAGAAGAAGTTTGTAGTTGGCAGGTAACCATGTCATCAACCAAGTCCAAGAACTTCAAGTAATCCTGCTTGAAATTCATGCAGAAGGAATGTCCTTGAGTGAATCTTTCCAAGTTGCAGAGATTATTGAAAAATTGCTTCCAATGTGGAAAGATTTCAAGAATTATCTCAAGCATAAGTGTAAGGAGATGAAACTTGAAGACTTGATCGTAAGATTAAGGATAGAAGAGGACAATCGTGCTTCTGAGAAGAAAACAAGAAAGACCTTTGTGGAGTTTAAAGCCAACGTGGTGGAACAAGGTCAAAAGTCTAACAAAACAAAGCACTTTGGTAATAGGCCTCAACAAGGAACAAATAAGAAGGAAAGTGCTACATTTGTGACAAGCCCGGACATAGGGTAAAGGATTGTCATAAATGCAAATACTAGAATAAGAAGTCTGCACAAGCTAATGTAATAGAAATGGATGGTCTTCTTGAAGACGTTTCTGAAATGAACTTATCAGCTGTTGTTTCTGAAGTAAACTTGGTTGAAAATCCTAGGGAATGGTGGGTAGATACTGGAGCAACCCATCATGTGTGTTCTAACAGGAAGATATTCTCCACATATTAAGAAATTGAGAATAGAGAACAATTGAACATGGGGAATTCTTCCACATCTAAGATTGCTGGACAATTAAAGGTGGTTCTGAAGACAACATCTGGTAAGGAACTCACCCATAAAAACGTTCTCCATGAGCCTGATATCAGGAAGAATTTAGTGTCAGGATCTCTTCTTAGTCAAAAGAGATTTAAATTGGTCTTTGTATCAGACAAGTTTGTCCTAACCAAAAATGGAATGTATGTGGGGAAGGGATATGTGAGCAATAGGCTCTTTAAAATGAATGTAATGACAATTATACATTCCAATATTAATAAAATATATCTTCTGTTTATATGATTGAGTCATCTAATTTTTGGCATGGTAGATTAATAATACTATACGTAGATTAATTAATATGGAATGTTTGCCAAAAATGTGAGATTAACTCCAATGATAAATGTGAAGTTTGCATTGAGGCGAAACTTCAGAAATCTTCTTTTAAATCAATTGAAAGAAGAACAAAACCTCTTCAATTAGTACATGCTGATATTTATGATTTAAAGTATATACAAACAAGAGGGGGTAAGAAATATTTTCTTACTTTTATATATGATTGTACAAGATATTGTTATGTTTATACATTACAAAAATGAGGTTGATAATCCACTTGATAAAAAGATCAAGACAATTAGAAGTGATAATGGTGGGGAATATGAATTTCTTTTTGTTGAAATTTGTTCATAACATGGTATAATACACAAAACAACTGCACCTTATTCACCACATCAAAATGGAGTTGCTGAAAAAAATAATAGAACTTTGAAATAAATGATGATTGCGTTATTGTTAAGTTCTGGGATACCACAGAATTTGTGGGGGGAAGCAATTCTTTCAGCAAATTATATTCTCAACCGAATACATCAAAAGAAGTCTAATGCATCACCCTATGAATTATGGAAAGGACGAAAATCATCTTATAAACACTTAAAAGTGTGGGGGTGATTAGCAAAAGTAATGTTTCCTCCACCTAAAAATGAAGGTAAAGATAGGACTAAAAACAATAGATTGTATATTCCTTGGTTATGCTAATAATAGCAGTGCATATAGATTTTTGGTTAATAAATCAAAAATAGAGAAAATACATGAAAATATTATTATTGAGTCAAAAGACGTTGAATTTTTTGAAATAGTATTTCCTAATAAAAAGGAACAAGAGCTAAATTCTAATAAATATGAAACAAGTTCAAATAAAAGAACTTATGACATTGTTAGTGACAATGATCATGGATTAGAATATATTGATGAACCTAGACATAGTAAACAAGCTAGAATATCAAAATCTTATGGTCCGGATTTTCTAACTTATTTGTTAGAAAAGGAGCCTCGAACTTAAAGAGAAACAGTGTCGAGTCCTGAAGCTCTATATTGGAAAGAGGCTATTAATAGTGAAGTAGAATCCATACTGCACAATCATATGCGGGAATTAGTAGATCTTCCAATAGGCTCTAAACCTCTTGGATACAAGTGGAAATTCAAGAAGAAAATGAAAGCGGATGGATCTATAGATAAATATAAAGTAATACTTGTAATCAAAGGATACAAGCAAAAGGAGGGTTTGGATTATTTTGATACTTATTCTCCTGTGACAAGAATGTCCTCAATTAGGATGTTAATAGTCATTGCAGCTATATACAATTTGGAGATATATCTAATGGATGTGAAAATAGCTTTCCTGAATGGTGATTTAGAAGAAGAAATCTACATGGAACAACTAGAGGGGTTTATTATTGCAGGACAAGAAAAGAAAATATGTCGGCTTGTGAAATCCTTGTATGGATTAAAACAAGCACCTAAACAATTGTATGAAAAATTTGATAGCACAATGATGTCAAATGGTTTCAAGAAAAATGAGTGTGACAAATGTGTATATGTCAAGGACATTGAGAAAGGGTTTCTCATTATTTGTCTTTATGTAGATGATATGCTCATTATAGGTAGTAATAATGAAATCATTGTGATAGTTAATCAGCAATTGGAAGGGCACTGAGTCACATGTATAATGGTAGGTCTAGACATATTCGTCGTAGACACAATACCATAAAACAATTGATCTCTAATGGCATTATGTCTATTGAGTACATAAAGTCGAAAGAGAATATAGGGAATCTGTTTACTAAAGGTTTGACTAAAGAGCAAGTAAAATTAGCATTGAGGGGAATGGGTTTAAAGCCTATAAAATAAGAATCGTCATGATGGAAACCTAACCTTGTTGACTGGAGATCCCAAGATCTAGGTTCAAAGGGACAACTAAATTGTTAATGATTCAACCAAATCACTATGAAGAAATAAATTTCTTCTGCTCATTCTTATGATACGAGAAAGTGATACCTACAGTGGTTTCAGGATAAGCTATGCTTTTAATGATTCTTAAATCTTGATAAACAAGTAGGGTATGGCAGGATACTCTTATTAAGAAATCACTTATGTGAGTGTGAACTAGGCCAGTTCTATGAGAATGATAAGGCTATACTTCTCTAGAGCACTTATAAATCCGGGAGTGTTCGGGGCCGAAATGAACAAAATCATGATAACCAAATAATGTCTGGAAAGATTCTGTGTGAATTTCTATTGTCTAGGTTTACATAAACAGTTGGATAGTTCAAGACATCACGTTCACTGGACAACCAGTAAACCCGATAGTCTTTTATAAGGGAAGGTTCAAAGCCAAAAGCCACCTCTCTCTATACAGATGATTTTCAATTATGTCTCTCTCTTAGAGTCTGCATAACATTTGCATAAAGCTGACAATTAATTTCATTCATGTGGGGGATTGTTAGAGTTTCAGCCAAATTCAAAGTGAATGAAAAATATTAAAGGGTTGTGTCGTTTTGGGTTTTGAGTTATGTCTGTTCGGTTCAAGTAGATGCTCCCGTTCATTTTTACCCATTCACAAGGGTTATGACCCAACTAAAAGGTTGTGGCTTTTCGTCCGTACGGACAATCCAGTTCAAAAAGTCATGCCTCTTCGTCTGTACCATTTCACAATGGTTGTGAATGGTGTTGTGACCGTTCGCAAGGGTTGTGACCGTTCACAAGGGTTATGACCCATCTGAAGGGTCACTAAACCCTCCTATAAATAGCCTAGGGAGGCAGCCATTTGGAACACTCAATTCATTCAAATCATCAAGCATTCTAGTCTCCTAGTCTTCATATTTCATAAGTTATTTGAGAGAGAGTTTAGAGCATTTTTTTGGTTTATTGTGTGTGTTATTTGTAGTGTTGCTATAACACATGTTGTCATTGTATCATGGGAGACGAGTGCCGTTAAGTCTAAGCACCTATAAGGAGGGTATAATTGTTTTAAGGACATAGTACCAAGTACTAGCATTGACATATTTAATTCTTTCAGTTTGGTTCACTTCAGATGAGTATATATATATATATATATATATATATAATATTCCCATTTAGGTTTATAACACGAGGCTCCCTTGGAAGCAAAAAGAAAGAACTAATCTTTACCAACTTACAAATTAAATCATAATTTCACAGCATGGGCAGCTGGTCTTTCGTTTCTCAATCCCTACAAGAATGCCAACGCAAGCTTTGAGAATGGAGCAAACTTTGCGGTTGCTGGTGCAACTGTTCTCTCTTCGCAGGCTTTGATGAAAAAAAACATTACAAATCCAGCAACTAATAGTTCTCTCGATGTACAACTTGGTTGGATGTCTACACATTTTACTTCTCTACGCAAGACAAATACAGGTTTGTCATTAAAATGACTACGCACAAAACTTTTTCATAAATGTTATGCATATTTCTCTTAATTATGATATATTTTTTCTAGTCAGAAATTGAATCATTTTTTATTTTTATTTTTTGACAGATTGCACCAAAAAGTTTAAAAACTCCCTTTTTATGGTTGGAGAGATAGGAGGTAATGACTTCAACTATGCCTTATTACAAAGAAAAACCTTTGATGAGGTTCGGAGTATGGTGCCAGATGTTGTCCAAGGCATCATGAATGCTACTAGAGTAAGTTTTCGACAAAACTCACATTTTTTTCTAAGTTAAGAAAAATTGAATAATTTTATGTTAAATGTAGATTGCAACAACTAACGTGAAACTGTACAAAATATAATAATAATAATAATAAAAATAATAGGTTAGTCTTTTTTGTATTCTCCTGTTCTATGTATCTATATATTTAGGCATTTAATATTGACATAAATTTGTTGTTATGTATATTAACACTATAAAAATATATATTCTAGAGTTAAATTACTTATTTTAGGTTGCTAAATTTAATTTCAAGTGATTCAAGTATATTCTTTTAGCTTACATTATTTTTCTTCGATTGATTGTAGAGAATTATCCAACTTGGAGCTCCCAGAATCATCGTTCCTGGAAATTTTCCAATTGGTTGTATGCCTATTTACCTAACAGCATTCAAAACAAATAACTTGGCAGCTTATGACGACCAACATTGCTTAAAAGAACTAAACAACCTTGCAATGTATCACAATGAACACTTGCAGAAAGCAATCGAAGAGTTGAAACAAGAGAGCCACAACACCACAATCGTGTATGGTGATTACTATAAGGCCTTCAAGTGGCTTCTCACATTTGCTACACATTTTGGTATGTGTTACTGAATACCTTAAACATGCATCTATATTATCTTAGTTATCATACTAAATTTGATGGAACTGTTTGATTTAAAAAGTGAGATTCAAGAATTTTGCGAGTGAGGAATTATTTCGTTTCTTAATAACTTGATTAGCAATAATACTTTTAAGGAGTCCTATTAAGCAAAGAAACGCATGTCAACCTTACTTGAATAAATTGAGTTTTTCATAAAAAAATTGCTAGTGGAGGTAGATCTCCTAGAAATAAATATATTCAAATCATCAGAATAAAAATTAAAGAGAGTATTTATGCTCGTTGTATCATTTATATGGACATTAGAGGTCGGGGCAATTCTCTTGACTCGTACTAACGAGAATGTTACTCCATGAGAAATAAAGAGATAAGGCTAGAGAAAGTGGGGAGAGAAAGAGAGGATATTATGTGTATATCTTTCATAATCAAGAATGTTATTAGGTCCGTTATATAGATCAAATAATATAACGCAAGTAAAAATTTCTTTATTTATGGAGATATATATATATATATATATATATATATATATATAAGTTATTAAGCTTGTAAATCCATCATTTGAGTTTTTAACAGTTATTCGAACAATTACATATATGACTAGACTATGGAGGAATATGTAGGAATAATTTAATTGCTATTTGACTTAGACTTATACCAATGGGATTCCTTAATATCATTATAATCACACAATCAATCCAAATCCGATTATAGATTATAAATTTATTACCCTAGTTCATATTTTTTTTGGCCGGAGAACATTTACTAATATATTCTCGTAAATACTTTGATTCCAGTTAATTAAGAGGATCTTGAATTAAAATAGGCTTTAGAAGCTTAAAAATGGTATCATGGGCAATTGAAATAATCGATTCATTCACATAATCATAAGATATACTCCTTCCCTCAATTAAGATATACTCCTTAAATATTAAGGTTTGTATAATCAATAGATAGACAAAATTAATGTTTAATGATAAATTTTAATTAACAAAGTTTGATCTTGAAAAAAAAAAAAAGAAGTTTGAAAAATTATGTTTAACCGTCTTCATATATATATATATATAAAGGATCAAGAGCATACCCCCTTATTTGACATACCAAGCATACCCCCTTTAGCGATGGACCGAACGACAGTTCGGTCCATCACCATAGGTTCGGTCTATCACTATAGCTTTTAGCGACGGACAACATATAGCGACGTACTGAAGCTATAGTGACGGACCGAACCTATGACAACGGACCAAACCGTCGCCCGGTCATTCAGTAAAAGGTGTATGCTTGGTATGTCAAATAAGGGGGTATGCTCTTGATCCTTTCTATATATATATATACATTCCGAATGAGAATTTAGCAAAAACTTGATAACTTATGGGGTGTTTGATAAAAACTGAATGAAATAGTTCTGAATGCTTAAGTAATCTGAATAAATTGAATGAAGTAGATTTCTGAATATTGAATGAAAAAAGTTATTTGCTAAGTGACATATCTGAAACATCTTAATAACATATTTTTACTATTTTACCCCTCTGAAAAAATTCAAAGTTGTTGTACATTTATTTAATATTACTTAATATAATATTTAATATTTTTTAAAAAAATTAAAAAAAAATTTACTTCATTCAGCCGGGACTTAACTATTCAGCCTAAAAAGCAGCCCAAAAATCTGACCGATTCAATCATTCAGACCTGAACAAACGTACTGAATAGCTGACTAATTCAGCCATTCAGTTATTTAACTCTATTCAGCTCTAAATAAACAGTCCCTTAGTATTATTTCCAAATATTAAAAGTATAATGAATACTTTTCTTATTTTTTGTGATTTGTAATCTTGTATAGGCTTTGATGTCGCGTCTTTACAAAAAGCCTGCTGTGGGACCGGTGGTGAGTATAATTTTAACTTGAGTCAATCATGTGGAGCTCCAAATGTTTTTGCATGTTCGACTCCTGCTCAACATATTAGTTGGGATGGAATTCATCTGACACAAGAGGCATACAAGATTATGGCAGCTAGGCTTATCAAAAATATTCTACCCCTTCTTAACTGTCATCCTCTTAGTAACCTTTAAAATTTTTAATATAAAATTGATGTCCATTAGCAACTTGTCTGTTATATATATATATTTTTTCCGTATTGTAATGCTTAATTGCTTATTGATTTAAAGTTTAATCAAAATTTTAGTCAAATTTAACAAAGGTATACCTTAAATTATTTCCATATATATATATGGATGGATATCACTTATGTCCTTCCAAGTTATCACTCGCTTCCAAAATCGTCCATAAAGTTCATTTTTTGTTAATAGGGTCCTAAAAGTGATATTTTTTGTCGTTTCTTTTCTTTTCACGCAATTTTACTGAAACCCGACCAAAAATTTACCTGATCCATTTACCAGATCCTTTTACCTGATTTATCAGAATGACTTAATGGCACTTCTGCCCCTCTAAGTTTCCACCCACTTTTAAAGACATCATTTTCCCTTAATTTCAATATTTTTATTTTTATTGTTGAGATAATAATTAGAATTTCAAAAAAATAGTATATATGATATGAATTCATATAATATAATATATACTAATTTTTTTTAATTAACGTTTAAATATAAAAAAAATTAAAATAGAGCAGAATTAGTGTATACTTATAACTGTAAAATATATTTTTAAAATAAAAAATACAAAGCCCCTGTTCTTTTCTTTTCATTCTTTACCAAAATTAAAATTTTAACATATATACTATACTAATTCTAAATTTAAAAAATAAATAAACTTTAAAAATTAATTATTATCTCAAAAATAAAAATTTTGAACTTATCTTTTCTAGTGAGAAACGACTAAAAAAAAGTCATATAATATATACTAATTTTTTTAATTAACGCTTAAATATAATTTTTTTATATAAATACAACAAAATTAGTGTACGCATATAACTACAAAATATATTTTTTAAGTAAAAATAAAAAATACAAAGTCCTTGTTCGTTTCCTTCTTTACCAAAATAAAAAATTTAACATATATACTATACTAATTCAAAATTTTAAAAATAACTAAACTTTAAAAATTAATTACTATCTCAAAAATAAAAATTAATAATTAATTTTTAGAGTTTAGTTATTAATTATCTAAAAAATTAAAATTAGGGAGAAACGACAACTTTGAAAGTGGGTGGCAACTTAGAGGGACAGAAGTGTAACTCAGCCATTTTGATAAATCAAAAAAAATGATTGGATAAATGGATCAGGTCAATTTATGGCCAGGTATCAGTAAAATCGGATAAAATGAATGAAAACAACAAAAAATGTCACTTTTAGGACTAAATAGAGGAAAGGTGAACTTGAGATAAGACTTTAGAAGTGGGGGCCAACTTATAAGGACAAAAGTGGCATTCGACCATATATATATAATCAATTTTGTTAAAAATTTCTTAGCTTATGTACAATATATCTTTGCATTCACTCTTTCCACAGGCATTTAGTACACCATAAATATGCATGGTCTTTGAGAACGTGTTTTACCTTCGAAGAACAATATTATTGACATTTTACTCCAAATGATTTGATTGCTTTGCTATAAAAGTAATTGTTTTTAAGGAATCTATGTTTTAATTATACAAGCTCACCAACCCCGTACGAAGTATGAGTTGTATGTGTGGAGACTTTTTTTTTTTACTCAAATGAATGAGTGTATGTAGATATATTCTGTTAACGTTTTAAAAAAAATATCACAACTGAATTATTAAATTTTTATTAGAGTAATTAATTACTTGAACTATATTGTAACAACTCTAGTCAAATCTCAACTTCAAATCAAATCATGAAAAGACCCAATATGCTGTATTAATAATATCTTTTTGGGGTTATCTTAGCCCACCATAAGCTCATTCAAAAGGTCACTGAAGGTATTAATGTTAGCAATTTGATCGAAAAAACTTCTGAACTTTACTTTGTTCATCAACGTTGTCACTTGCATCCTCAGCTCAGGAACCTCCATCTCTTCTGGCATATCCAAATTTCCTGCCAACACAACTTCTTTAGCTCTTAATGCGTCAACATGAACAATGGTGTTACATGCTTCCTTTCCTTTATGATTGGGCAATAGTTTATCATGTACACTGCTTCCTTGCCCCAACTCTATCTCCAATGTCGCCAGCTTTTCATGATAAATCATTCACAAGCTGTAGCAATCCATAGTGGGATGCCTTACATACTTATGGTGCACACAAAAATTCAGGATTCTTTTAATCTTATCCATTATTGGAATTCTGGCTCTTGAAGGCATCATCACTCCATGCTTTATCCATTAATCAAGTAGGTTTCTAAACGCCTTTTCACCATGGGTAATTAGCTCTGGAATTAGCAATTCTGATTACTTGTCACATGGTTTCTCTTTTTTGCCATTGTTCTTCTTTGTCTTCTCCTTCTTGCCCTCTGTGGCTTTTGCTGGGAATCTGCCAAAGCCACAACTGTTGTTCGCTTCCCCTTCCAGGTAGCAGTCGGGCAGTTCACTGATACTGCTACAATACCTCCTAAGTCTTGTGTAAAGGTAGAAAGTGACGCAAAGGAATCACAAGCTTTAGTAATCAAATAGGGCTTGATGATGTTGAGGGTGCCGTTGTTACAAATACTCACCAAATTCTTTTCTTTAATCTGCTCTGCACATTTTTGTGCCTGAGCTCGAAACCTGTCAACATAATCAGATAGCTCCTCATTCAATTTCTGTTGTATATCCTCATCAACTCGACAATAGTCACTTGATTCTGGGCATAAAATAACTTCTTGAAAAACTGTAATTTCATATCGCCCCAGTCTCGAATCGACCCCTTCCCCAAATTATATTACCAGCTGAAGGCACCGTTAGTGAGCGTCTTGTTAAACTCTCTCAACAGAATGTTATGGTTGCTCACTTCATCCAGTCCCAACCATGAAGACATCGATTCCACAAATCTTGTAATATGTTCTCTCGCATTTCCTTTCACTCCGCTATACTTAGGGAATTGCGGCGGGTGTTAAATGTACCGTGCAAGGTATGACTGCCTTCTCATGTGTGTTGGGTATGGTGAGGTGAAATCCAATTCCACAGGCCTGGTTGTCTACTTTCTCATCTAGTTGATCAAATCTATCATGTCCTCCCTTGTCATATACTGACTGTCCCCTAAAGGTTTTTGGGACATCGTCACATACTGGTTCATATGAGGTGTGGGTGGAATTGACACATGTTGGTGCTCACTTGCATTTTGTAAAATTGGTTATTGGTTGTATTGTTGGTTGTGGATTTGGATAGTAGGTATATGTACTTAGGGGTTAATCAGAACAATTGGTTGTCGGGTGGGACCTAGTCCTACCATTCATTGTAGTTCATCACCACTATTCTGGGGTTCCTGATTTATCATTGGGATTTTTTGGGCTTCTCCTCCAGGAGACACATTCTGTTGGTTCTTATTACTCGCATCCACTTTTACTTGTTGTTGCTGCTGCTGCGAGCTTCCGGCAAATATAGCTTTAAAGGCGGGGATCTGTATCATCTGTTGTCGAAAATTAGTCATCTCCTCTTGCTACCTTTGCATATCCAGCATCATGTATATCATCATCCCCTGGCCCTCACACGCTTCCTTTAGCGCCTTCAACATCTCCATCTACACATTCATTTGCCACAATTTGTTCTACGGTGGCCTCGTCACCCTGTCTTTCAACACTTCCTTGTATGTTGTTGGTTTGTCGTTGATCTGCCATTGGATAAGCAAAACTACTATCTGAAGCTTCCTCCACAATCTATTAGTCTAGGTCTAATTGTCTTACAATAAATTTCAGCAAAGTGATGTTAATGTCTGGTGAAATTCTTCCATAAGCTCTCCCACTTTGAGTTATGGGCATACCCTTAACAAACTCTCACCTCCCTAACAGAGTCACCAAAAGAATGTAAAAAAGAAAATCTCGTACCTTACTAGGGTTAGGGTTCATAGTAATGGAGGATGCTAGAAATCTGTGAAGAATACAGAATCAATTAACGGATTAGAGATGGGAGAAGAAGCGGTGAGCAATTACCCAAGTAATACATAGCAAAACTCTTGGAGTCCCAACGTAATCTCTAGTGTCCAAGAGCCTTGTCAGGTGTTTGGGAATCTCGAGTGAAGTCTAGTTAGGCTCGGGGGTCCAAGTGTATTCACGAGTTTCTCAAGCCAAAACTTAATTCGAAGTCGTTCACAAGTTTAGAGAATTCTTCAAGCTTGTTTATGTCTAGAGAAAGAATCCTCCAAATGGCCAGGAGTCCAAAAGTCCCTTTCTCATGAAATGAGGGGCCTATTTATAGAGCTCCTGGCTAAGGTAATGTGTCAGGCATGTGACTCTAAGGAAAAATTTCAAAAATACCCTTAGTAATAGGAAATTATCGAAATACCCCTATTTTTTTGAGTAATGCCCATATCGTCAAATTCATTAAGCCACAAATCCAATCCATCAATCGATTACCAATATAAGTTGCCCCCACGAGCCTTCTGTCTTGGGACTCGTGATGACACCTCTTGGGTTACTTACTTCAAGGTTTTCAACATTAAGTTTCAAAAATCGTGCCACTTAAAACTTATTCGGGCAAAGTTCAGGAAGTGCAACATCAAACACCCCTAACAAACCAACCCATAGTGGGGCGAACCCTAGGGGGCCCTAAGGGGTTTTGTCCAAGTTTTTTTCATTTTTCTGGTTTTGTTCTTGTTTTGTTTCGATAATTCAAGTCAAATTCAATCGGGTATTCATTTTTGAACATTTTTCACCATGGAGGGACCCACCTAAGAGGCCAAACCCTAGGTTTACCTTAACTTTCAGTCTTTGATTGTTCGTTCTTTGTCTGTTTATTCGTTATTCCTTATTCATTTATTTTCGACTTGTTCATTTTAGTTTATTAAATTCATTAGGTCAAATGTAAATCTTAATTTTATATATGGGCTCACAAAGATATATATGAGAACTGATATATTCTCTCTTTATTGGAAACTCATTCATAAGATATATAATAGATTTTGTAGTTTTTTCTTTTTTGTAGGCATTTGATTGTATCTGATACTCTCTTTGAAGGAACTTGAAATGTATTATACATTCATCTAGAGTCTTTTTTTAATTACTCTTCTTTCTCTTTTATTTTTTTATTTTTTTGTTTTGATGAGCCAGGGTTTTATATTGAACACTAAAAACAAATATTAATGCCATTATTGGAAAATATTATGCCTAACTATTTTAATATATAATGATAAAATTAACATTTCAAAGTCACTTTAATTGAATTTTTAACTAATACTCGCTCACCATACTTATTTTGCAAGTATGCCTAAGTATGCCTTCCCTGATGACATCTTTTGTTGATGTCAAAAAGGGGAAGAGAAGGATTATGAAAAAATATCAACTATGCATGCCTACTGCTATGCATGCCTGTATGGTTGCTTATAACTGCAGCATTTGGTTATGCTTGAACTGCAGTATTTGGTTATGCTTGCTTATATCTGCAGGGTTTTGATTACAACAGCTTATAACTGCTGGGTTTTAATAATAATAGTATGAGATTGCATAAAATTTCTTTATGAGATTGAATGCATGTGTGTAGGGGGAGTCTGAATGGAAAACTTAATAAAAGTTGTTAATATTTTAATTATTTTGTCATTATAAAAAAGAGAGAGAATGTTGGGATATTTCCAACTTACTCCTTGGTTTTGTTCATAACAAGAAGAAATTTTAAAATACATTTCATATTAATTATATTATTTAGGGATTATATTCCCCAAACACTAGGATACTAGTTTAGTTTGAAAATTATGGTAGAATACGTATGCATTTAATATGTTAAACTGTATTTTTTTTTTCATATTTTAAATTATTTTCAACTTATTGAAATTAGCTCTCATATAACTTTGACAAACTAATGTCAAATGTTAAGAAAGCTAAAATCGTAAAGTAATATTTCTAAGGGTAAAGAAAAATCAGTTTGGCTTGAAAAATGATTTTCAAAATTATCTAAATATTATTCCTTTTATCCATTCCAAAATAAATATGTTTCAAAAATCATTTTCGATTCAACTACTCATCTTTTCATATATATTAAGTCGTCGGTGACATAAGGAAAATAACTGACCAAAAAATATATATCTCATGTTTCAGCCCAAACTTTGTGCTGTAGCAGGTTGCATAAAGTGAATATTCTGGCCCAAATATTAGAACAGCCTGGTTGGTTAAATAAATGGGAAATTTACATTTATTAGTACATTTTTTAAAAATATTACAATAAAAGTGTATACATAAAATATTTATAAAATTAGTGCATCTTTATTATTTAATTTCCAAATTAGTGCATTGTTATTCCTTTGATTTAGTTAGGTGATTTAATGGGTAGTTGGTTCCAAATTTCAAAATTTAAAATTCAAATTACTTAAAAAATTGAAATAAAAAGTTGAATGAAAAGTCAAACAAACTATCCATAAATAGGAATCCAATTAAATTGGACCTCTCAAATTTCTCTCTATTCTCAGTATTTCTCTTTCAAGTAAATCAGCCAGTCATGGCGAAAATCAACTACAAGTAGCCAAACACTAGTATGGAGGTTACCAAACACTATTATGGAGGTAACCAAACACTGTTCTGACGATTTTTTATTGTAGTAAATATAGGTAACCAAACACTAATATGGAGGTTGGCGCAGTTCTTCGGCGTCAACACCACCAACCCCACCGCCGCTGCCACCTTCATGTGCGACCAATTCGCCGCCGTCTCCAATCGCTTCAACGACACTGGTTACGCCATCGATTCCATTTACCTCCTCTTCTCCTCCTACTTCGTCTTCTTCATGCAACTCGGCTTCGTCGTGCTCTGCACCGACTCCGTCCGTGCCAAAAATACCATGAACATCATGCTCATCAACGTCCTCAACGCCGCCGTCAGTGGCCTCTTCTACTACCTTTTCGGCTTCGCCTTTGCCTTTGGCGCCCCCTCCAATGCCTTCATATTCACGCTCATGGTGGCGTCAATGGAGTTTTCACGTTCATGGTTGGATTTCTTGATTTTTCTAGATAACCAAACACTATTATGAAGGTAACCAAAGACTATTATTGCGATTTTTTGTTGCAGTAAATCTAGGTAACCAAACACTAGTATGGAGGTAACCAATTCTTGAATGTGTAGTAACTATTTTTTTCGTACAGTAACTCTAGGTAACCAAACACAGTTGGTAACCAAACTTTCATATCAAGGTAACCAAACCTTCATACCAAGGTAACCAAAACCTGGACTGCCGGCGATTTACGGCGGAGGAGGATGATGTAGCGGCGGTGCAACCAAAGACTGCCGGAGATTTGCGGCTGAGGAGGATAATGAAGGGGAGGCAGCAACGGAGGAGGATGATGAAGATAATGATGAAGGTGAGACGACGAAAGAGGATGATGAAGGGAATGTGGAGATTCGCGGCGGAGACGATAATGAAGAGGGTGAGCAGACGACGGAGGAAGATGAAGATTATAATAGATAAGATAATTTTTTTGTTTTTTATTCCTTTTGATTTGAATTTTGTATTATAGATTTATTTTTGTTGTTAGATCCCAAATATTTGAATTTGAATTATTAATTATGACAGTTATTTATCTTTGATTTTAGGTTTCCTTATTAATGTGAAATTGAATGATTTGAATTTGTTACCATCTTTTTTGTAATTATTTTATAAATACACTAATGATGTAATTATTTTTTAATTTTTGAATATTTATGTAAAGAACCCTAAATAAATAACTAGTAGGCCAATTCATTTTGGGATACACTTGCAACGTTTGGCTGAATTAATTTAAAATCACTTTAATTTAGCTCGTATCTTCTAGAAATGCCAAATCGATTCCTTAGACAAAATGACCTCCGGTCATATTTTTGTAAACAACACGGTAGGAATTCACAAGGTCCAATGGTCCATGTCTCAAATCTAATTAAAAAGACCCGACCCACATAAAACATTTCATCATTTTTGACCCATTCGACAAATGAAAAAGAAACCGGATGCGAGCTTGTATTGGGCAAAATGAAAT